>OX940734.1:15000-1215000 GCA_954870855.1 Scutellaria minor
GAAATTGTTTTCCAAGTTGGGCTAGGGATGACAGGTATGAGGTGATGCACTTTTTAGAAAACCATATAGTACACTTAAAAGATGGTCACTGCACATGTGGTTTCTATCAACTGTGTGGTTTTCCTTGTTGTCATGCAATGTCTTGCATCAGTCTCTATAGATTGACTATTGAGGAATATATGCACTCTTTCTTTAAAAAAGAGGTGTTGAGTAGAAATTGTTTTCCAAGTTGGGCTAGGGATGACAGGTATGGGTGATGCACTTTTTAGAAAACCATATAGTACACTTAAAAGATGGTCACTGCACATGTGGTTTCTATCAACTGTGTGGTTTTCCTTGTTGTCATGCAATGTCTTGCATCAGTCTCTATAGATTGACTATTGAGGAATATATGCACTCTTTCTTTAAAAAAGAGGTGTATTTAAGAGTCTATAGTCATATGGTCAATCATGTCCCCGGTATGCATGACTTTGAGGAGTCTGGCAACGGTCCAATAGTACCTCTGGATGTGAGAATGAAAAGGGGCAGACCAAATAAAAAGAGAAGGTCTGATGGAAATGATCAAAGGAATAGTGGGAAAGCATCAAGACAAGACCTAACACATACTTATTCAATTTGCCATAAATTAGGCCACAACAAGAGAGGATGTCCCAATAAAGGGCTTGAAATGCAAGAAGATATTGCACAAGAAGAGGTTAAATGCACTTATTCTATTTGATTTTTTATAATGCATTTACCATTTTCTGCATATTATTTACCTGATCACCTAGTGCTTTTGAATATATATCAGGTGGCATCTCAAAATCCACAAGATGCAACTGACATAAACTTGAATGAACAATTTGGTTGGGGTCTACATCACACTACAAGAAAAATGCACATAGACAACACACCTAAGACAATGATTTTTTCAAAAAACCGTTGTCGTAGCATAAATGACCGTTGTCGTAGACAAAACAATTGTCGTAGGCCAAAAAATTCTCTCATAGATAATGGTTTTTAACCTACCGTTGTCGTAACCCAAAAAATTCTCTCATAGACAATGGTTTTAACCTACCGTTGTCGTAGACATTTGAAACCGTTGTCGTAGCTCGAAAATTCTCTTATAGACAACGGTTTTAACCTACCGTTGTCGTAGACATTTGAAACCGTTGTTGTAGCCCGAAAATTCTCTCATAGACAACGGTTTTAACCTATCGTTGTCGTAGACGTTTTAAACCGTTGTCTTTGCCCGAAAAATTCTCTCATAGACAAGGGTTTGAAATTGTCGTTGTCGTAGACGTGTTGTCCTAGGACCCCTAAGACAACAGTTGTTTTCTAACGTTGTCGTAGCCTCGTAGAAGCGTTGTCGTAGACTAATATTTAAAAAAAAGTCAACTACTACAATTTTTTTTTTCAAAATGATATAAGAAATGCTATATATTGTTGAAATAAATTAATGAAATAAACTAATTTTGAGAATTAAATTTTATTTCATTATAAATAAAATTTAGAAAATATTTACAACAAATTATTAATTTTATAAATATATTAATTTGAAAAATACATTAATTATATAAATTTATTAATTGTAAATATAATTTGAAAAATATATTGATTTTATAAATATATTAATTATATATATAATTTGAAAAATATATGCATTATTAATATACATATATTAATTTGAAAAATATATTAATTTTATAAATATATTCATTATATATATAATTTGAAAATTATATTAATTATTATTAATATAGTCATTAATTAATCTTCCAATTATATATATATATATATATATATATTAATCTATCAAAATTATAAATCAATTACTTATATTAATAAGTAATGGTACTTTATAAAAGTTAATAAAGAAATGCATATATTGTTGAATGGATTAAATTAATGAAATAAACTAATTTTGAGAATTAAATTTTATTTCATTATAAAGAAACTTTAGAAAATATGTACAACAGATTATTAATTTTATAAATATATTAATTATAAATATAATTTGATAAATATATTAATTTGAAAAATATATTAATTTTATAAATATATTCATTATATATATATAATTTGAAAATTATATTAATTATTATTAATATAGTCATTAATCATTCAATTATATATATATATATATATTAATATATCAAAATTGGAAATCAATTACTTATATTAATAAGTAATGGTACTTAATTTATAAAAGTTAACAAAAAATATGTAATAATAGAAAATTGAAAAATATCAAAAATATATTATAAAAGAAATATATGTAAGACATTGTCACATGAGTTGTTTTCTAACGTTGTTGTGGCCTCGTAGATGTGTTGTCGTAGACTAATATTTAAAAAAAAAGTCAAATATTATAATATTTTTTAAAATGAAAGAAGAAATGCTATATATTGTTGAATTAAATTGATGAAATAAACTAATTTTGAGAATTAAATTTTATTTCATTATAAAGAAATTTTAGAAAATATGTACAATAGATTATTAATTTTATAAATATATTAATGAGAAAAATACATTAATGTTATAAATATATTAATTATACATATAATTTGAAATACATATTAATTTTATAAATATATTCATTATATATATAATTTGAAAAATATATTAATTTTATAAATATATTCATTATATATATAATTTGAAAATTATATTAATTATTATTAATATAGTCATTAATCATTCAATTATATATATATTAATATATCAAAATTGGAAATCAATTACTTATATTAATAAGTAATGGTACTTAATTTATAAAAGTTAACAAAAAATATGTAATAATAGAAAATTGAAAAATATCAAAAATATATTATAAAAGAAATATATGCAAGACATTGTCACATGAGGCATCAATGGTCTAGTGGTTAGAGTACCACCGGGCCACCCAGGTTCGAATCTCACACAACATGATGATTTTAGTGATGATGTCATCCTTATGATGACGTGTTATCCCTAGCATGACGTGTGAGATGATGTGGCAAGCTTACATGGCAAAATATTGTTTTATTTATTAATATGGCTACTAATAACCGTTGTCGTAGATAGCTACGACAACGGTTAAAAACCGTTGTCTATGAGTGGATTTTTCCAGACCCCTACGACAACGGTTGGAATATGGCTACGACAACACCATCTACGACAACGGTTGGAATATGGCTACGACAACACCGTCTACGACAACGGTTGGAATATGGCTATGACAACGGTTAAAAACCGTTGTCTATGAGCTTTTTTCTTATAGTGTCAAGATCTGGTACAAATGCAATTAACTTTTTGTTTAGGTTCCTTTTAAACGGATGATCTAATATAGTTGGTTTTGTGTATAGGCACCTGTTAATCTCAGCCAACAATGTACTCAAGCCTCAACCGTTGCAAATCCTACTCAACCATGTAGTGAACAACATCAGGTAAAAAGAAACATTTGAAGTTGGAGGTCAAATCCTACTCAATAGTTTACTTATTTTATATTTAAACCACAGACAGATCTTTTACCATTGTTCATCATAATGTTAACAGGTGCATGAAATTGGAGGTCCTACCTTAAAGAAACCTAGGAAGCAGAAAAATCCCAAATAAAGATCAACAAGGGAGCTTTGACAGTTGATGGCTACTGTTTGGGGTACCTAGGTGCTTAGAAATTTGTTGACTGTTGAAAAACTAAATCATTTTGAACTTGCAAGGTTGTTTGGGTAGATATTTTGGGCATAGGTGTTTTTGGGTACATATTTTGATAGAAAATGTTGCAGCCATGCTTATTTTGTTGACTGTTGCTATCTAAAAACAACAACAAATTATAGATTTTTCTAAGCATGTGATGTGTAGTTACACCAGTGGTGGATATATTTTGTGTTTGTCATACAAACATCATAGCTTTTATTTTGTTAGTGATCTGTCCAGCCACTGTTTTGGCTTTGGTAATTGACTAGTTGCTTAATCAGACTACTTTGTAAGTTCTTGTTTTTTGCTAGGGTGATTGGTTGATATGAAATGATATTTTTGCAAAGACCTTCTTAATCTAGTTACTTGTGTTTCATTTTTTGCCAAATTGATGTATTGCAGTTGCACATGTAACTGTTTTGCATATTCACAAAACTTGATAAAATAACCACATGAACATAACAGGTTTGCATATTCATAACTCTACAAATAACATATTCAAATTCATATGTCTACAAATAACATAGAAAATAGCCACAAAATGGTTGCAAGTCAATGCAAATACTTACTAAAAGGTTCAAGTACTTAACATGATCCGGTACTACTTAAGGATTACAATGACAAGAAGAACTAAAACAATGAAAGTGATGAATTTCATAGTAGCTTGGTTTCTGTCGAGTTTTTCAATCTTCAGTGAAAGATCGTTGTATTTGGAAATCAACAATGTCAAATTATTGTCAACTCCAACAACAGAAGAGTCCACTTCTTCCAAATCCGACATTTGCATTTCACTCTTTATATTTTTCCATCCAATTGATGTGGCTTCGAGCCAAGAAAAATATCCACATGAATTGAATCCGCATGTACAATACAGTTTGCCCACTGTAGCTTTAGACGGGCCAACAACTTTTATTTCGGTATTTTTTCGACAGTAGCACTTCTTGTTACTATACCTTTAAATCTAAAGTTTCTTCATTTTTCGACATTGATGGCCTAAATATGGACGACATTTTTCCTAAAAAATTGGTTGATAAATTGAGTATATACATGATGCCAAATGTGGTGGTACAAATTTACAATATAAAACAGAGTAATTAAACAAGTTGTTGACGTCAGATTTTGCAGAACACAAAACCTTAGCCAAACACAAAAAAAAGTATGCCCGGCTCGGGTGAACTGAACCGAGCAAATAATAAGAAAAATCGAATAACGTACGACAAAAGACTGTGCCCGGTGCCTACTCGGGCAAATTTGCTAGGCTGGTTCTGGCCGTCCTTTTCTGGCCGGACAGAACGTTTTTATTCTGAAATATGAGAGTAAGAGCTCTCTAGTTGCAATGAATACAATGATTTCGGATCCAGAATTCGATACCCATTCGAGTGGGTTTAGGGCCCTATTTATAGGCTAGACCCTAGATATGAAACTTGAACAACAAGAAATAAATCCCTAGGATTTATGGTCTAAACAAGGTAAAATTAGATTTAATCCTATCTAAATCGGATGCGATTTGATGCAGGATTTGTTCCATTTTTTATGGATTCGCAGCTTTTATCCGCTCATCGGGATCCTTAAGGTCGGATGATTTTGGTCGGATCGTCCCGTTATAGTCGGCCATACCGACCAAACTGGGTACCCGAGACCGCATACCCACTGGGCTCGGATCTGTCGTTATGGTCGGTCCGACTATGTCGGGTACCACTTCAGCTCGGTTCGATCCATAGTTTTCCCTCACCCGGGGCTCTGATCCGGTTTAGACGAGCAGGGGATCAACACTAGCCCCTCGGGTCGTGGTGAGAGGCTCACTCTGATCAGGATCCGACATCTCCAGATAAACTGCTCGTCCAACTCAATGATCTGTCGACGCACTCATCTCTCCCGACAAATGAGGACACGTGTCGGCATCTGCACGTCTGGAAGTTGAAGAGTCGCGGTGGTCTTCTATAAATAAGGGAAATAACAAGTCATTTATCCACTTCCATTTTCAGCGAACTCCGAATCCTTGTTATTTTCCCTCGACAATCCGACCAGAACTTACTGATCTTAGATTACCGTGCAGACATTCCCGTACTCCTCAATTCTGTAAGGTACATATTTATTGTCTTCTAAATTATGTCTTCAAGTTCAGGCCAATCGGTTCAGGATTACGACCAGGGGGCCAACCCTGGCTCCGAGCCATCGTACTCGTGGACGTCAAGCTCGTCCGACTGCTCTTCGTCCGACCCAGATGAAGCCCCTGCCGGCCAGTTGGTTAATGTTCCTTCTGCCGAGTGCGACGACCCGAACCAGTCGGTTCGTGGTTCCGGCGAGGTCAGTACATCGGGGCGTGACGAATCTGTGATCCCTGAAGGAGTCCCGATCCGAAGTACAATGCCAGGGCCTCCCGTTCGGCAAATCGCCTCCAGCCGGGACTCTGAGGCCTTTGACTGTCCGGCATACGTCACCCCTGCTGAGCTGCTCAAATGGCGCGTACTCTTCTCAATTCCGGAGAACGTGTCAATGACCCTTCCTCACCCCATGGATCGGATGGACCAGCCGCCAGCCGGGCAAGTCGCTATCAGCGTCCGAGCTCTCGAGGCCGGACTTCGCTTCCCCCTTGCTCCAACACTCGCTGGATACCTCGGGCATTGGGGGATCGCACCAGGTCAACTTCATCCAAATGGCTGGTCATCACTCATCGGTCTGGTGGTGATGTTCTAGCACTTCGGCCTCGGAGTACCGAGCCCGCATGAAGTGGCGTGGATGTACAGGCTGAAGCTGACGCCTGGTCTGAAGAACCACTTCTACTATATGTCGGTCCGGAAATACCGACCAGTTTTAGTGCGATGCCTGCCTTCGTCGATCAAGGATTGGCGCGGCAAGTGGTTCTAGGTCGGCGGGGCATGGGCGGACGAAGCTGCTCGGGCTAGGTGTCCTACCCAATTTGGCGATGCTCAGGGTATTTATCGTTCCTTTAATCTGGTCTGCTGACGTCCCTTCTGATCTTTTTAACTTTTCTTTGTTCTGCAGAGACTCCGCCCAGGAACCTGGTAATCAGCGACTCTTTCTCGCAGAAGATTCGTTATCTGCGCGACTTCTCTCCTGCTGACCAGAGGCACTACAAGGTGTTGTTAGCCGAGGAGAATCTCCTAGCATCCGGCTTGATTTCACCGTTCCGCGTCTCCCCCAGTCCAGTACAAGGTTCTTGCACATTTGCTCTGATCGGGTTATATAATGTTGATTTTCATACACCTTGTAACTAATCGGGTTATTTTATTTATCCAGTGTCCCTTTCCGGCCAGGGCATCGTCTTGAGGATGGATCCTGCTGAACGTCTCCGACAACGCTCGCTACGCGCTTCAGCCCCTGCTCGGGGGGCTCAGGCTTCCTCTCGAGGACGCGGCTCCAACCGTTCAACGCAGCCCCGGGATGCTCCGTCCAGGTGACCGCCGAGCTCCGAACAGGGGGTAAGCAAAAGGGCTCGCGTCGAGGAGGGAGGACCCTCAGGGGTTGGCCGATCGACCAATCGGCCGCAACCTGCTGTCGGCCAGGATTCATATTTAGCCGGGTCTATGAGCGTCACCGGCTGGGATCCTCAGCGGGTGACGGAGACCGTGGAATGGTTGGGCAGGAGGCCACCCTTCCAAATCAGCTACAATCGGGCTCGCTCTCCCACCGACGAGTCTAACCTCCCCGATGGAGTGGCGGATGCGATGGAGGCTCCCGCTCGGGCCTGGACCGAGGAGCTGGAAGGTTATGCTCGGCAGATGTCCGGTATCAACCTCGACTACTGCTCTGCCATCCTGCTCGCCCAGGCGTCGGTTTTTGCCTGGAAGGCCCAAGCCTCCCATCATGCGGCTCGGGAGAGGCATGATCGGCGACGGGAAGAGCTTCAGAAGGTCCGGGCCGACCTCACCAAGGCCAAGAACGAGGAGGCCACCATGACCGCCAAGCTGACCTCTTCCTAAGAGGCGCTCGAAGAGACGACCCGAGCTGCCGAAGTCGATAGGCAGCGGGTGTCGGACCTAACGGTGGAGGTGGCTCGTCTCCGAGCCGAGCTTCAAGAGGCCCGGGCCGCACCGCCGAATGAGATGGCTGTTTGTCAGAAGTTCAAGACGTCGGCGGAGTACAAGTATGAGAGTATTCTGACTTACGTCTTGTCCTTCATAGACAACATCCAGACAAACCGAGCTGCCGGTGTGGATGATAGGCTGCTGATGTCTTCTCTGGCTGCCTTCCCTGCCTTCCTGGAGAAACAGCCTCTTCCGGCTTATCATCTTCGGATGATGGAGGAGCTGCCTGAATACCTTCCGTCAGGGTCTGATCACCTCCTCAGGCCGGCTCCTCCTATCGACTTTATATCGATGTCAACTCCTTCGGAGGTCGGCGAGGAGGTCGGAGAGGGCAGCGGCGATGGTGGTGGCGATGGCACTGCGGGGAGCCCGGGCGGAGCAGCAGCAAGTGCGGAGGCGGGGCTGGCGCCAGCAGAGGCGAGTGGCGATGAGGTGATCGAAGTTACAGATCAGTAGCTTCTATCCCTCATTGCACCTCTTATCAGAAGCATCAACCCTTTTGTCCGAGGCACCGATCCTGGTGCTCGGATTTTGTTTAGTTCAGGTCTTTCGTGATATTGTTCTTCGACTTTCTGTCTTTTGTAAAGAGGTTCCGGCCTCCAAACCGGGTTATTTTTTGTAAATGCAACAGATTTTTGATCGTTTCTATTTCGTTTTTGTTCGGCATTTCTGTGTATTCTCTATCTTGTCCTAATTCAGATACCTTCATATATTCCTTAAGACCTTTACCATTGGTCGGGATCCGAGCTTTCAGGCCGGAGCCCTATTTCGGATTCAGAGCCCGAGCTTCGCGTAGGAGCTCGGATTGGGCCGAAGCCTTATTTCGGATTCAGAACCTGAGCTCCGTGTAAGAGCTCGGATTGGGCCGGAGCCCTATTTCGGATTCAGAATCCGAGCTCCACGTAAGAGCTCGGATTGGGCCGGAGCCCTATTTCGAATTTAGAATCCGAGCTCCGCGTAAGAGCTCGGATTGGGCTGGAGCCCTATTTCGGATTCAGAACCCGAGCTCCGCGTAAGAGCTCGAATTGGGCCGGAACCCTATTTCAGATTCAGAACCCGAGCTCCGCGTAAGAGCTCGAATTGGGCCGGAGCCCTATTTTTACAGCATTAATTAAAAATGAACTACTTGTTTATTGAAACGAGCAACTTGTAAAAGAATAGTAAAATTTACAAGGAAAAAATTCCTAACGCTATTGATAGTATTTCTTCAAATGCTCGGCATTCCACGTCTTGGGCAGCTTCTTTCCGTTTAGATCGGCTATCTCGTA
Source organism: Scutellaria minor (assembly GCA_954870855.1). Classification (NCBI taxonomy): domain Eukaryota; kingdom Viridiplantae; phylum Streptophyta; class Magnoliopsida; order Lamiales; family Lamiaceae; genus Scutellaria; species Scutellaria minor. Next base: position 23,975 of record OX940734.1, read on the forward strand.
TGCCCCTTTGGTCAGCACTCGGATTATCCGATACGGCCCTTCCCAATTTGGTCCGAGTGGCCCGGCATTAAGCTCTTTTGTATGTTGGAGTACTTTTTTGAGGACCAGGTCTCCGACGTCAAATTTCCTGGCTCGGACCCTGGAGTTGTAGTACTTCTCACTTCTTTGTTTGTAGATTGAATTCTTGAGCTCGGACTCCTGCCTTTTTTCTTCCAAAAGGTCGAGGCTGCTCAGCATAGCGACTTCATTATTCTGTTCTTCAAAATTCTGAGTCCTCCATGTCGGGATGCCGACCTCAACAGGGATGACGGCCTCCGACCCAAAGGCCAAAGAGAAAGGAGTTTCGTCTGTCGAAGTTCTGGTCGTTGTTCTGTAAGACCAGAGGACTCCCGGTAGCTCATCTGCCCAGGATCCTTTCAGATTTTCGAGTTTTGCTCTCAAAGTATGTTTGATGATCTTGTTTATTGCTTCCACCTGGCCATTGCCTGAGGGTGATATGGGGTGGAAAGTAACTTTTTGATGCCGAGGTTCCTACAGAATTCATTGAAGCCCACCGAGTCGAACTGACGGCCGTTGTCAGAGACCAAAGAGTGTGGAATGCTGAAACGGTATATGATCGACTTCCAGACGAAATTGGTGATCTTTGGTTCGGTTATTTTGGCGAGCGGCTCGGCCTCTGCCCACTTTGTGAAATAATCAACGGCTACCACTGCAAACTTCACTCCTCCTTTGCCCGTTGGTAGGGGTCCGATCAGGTCGATTTCCCATTTTGCGAATGGCCAGGGTGCCATTACAGAATTTAGCTCTTCCGCCGGGGATTTTGCCCGAGGCGTGCATTTCTGACATCGTTCACATTTTCTTACGAAATTGATCGCGTCCTTTTTAAGGCTCGGCCAGAAGTATCCCTGCCTAATTATTTTGAAGGCCAGGGCTTGTCCACCAGAATGATTTCCACAGATTCCTTCATGCACCTCCCTGAGAGCGTAATCAGCTTCTTGCTCGTCTAAGCATCGTAATAAAGGTAGGGAAAAACCCTTTTTATATAGAATTCCTCCTTGCAGTGTGTAGCGAGCAGACCGTATCCTTAACCTTCGAGCCTCGGTCTGATCATCGGGCTCCTTTCCCCCTTCCAGGTATTGGATGATCGGGGTCATCCAATTGCTGATGTCATTAGTGACATATATCGTCCTTTGGTTGAGGACCGAGCTCTCAATCATCCCGATATTTACTGACCCAATGTCCTCCGCTCCATCACTCGTTGCGAGCCGAGCTAAGGCGTCAGCTTGGGTATTCTTAGTTCTTGGGATTTGCTCGGCTTGAATCTTTCTGAAGTCTGCCAAGGCCAGTTCCACCGACCTCAAGTACCTTGTCATTTTGTCGTCCCTCGCGGCGTACTCCCCCGAAACTTGGTTGACAACAAGGAGTGAATCACTGAACACTTCAAGATTGTCAGCTCCGAACTGTTTGGCCATCTCTAATCCGGCTAGCAGGGCCTCATATTCTGCTTCATTATTTGTTGCTGGGAATTTGAACCTTAGGGCCGAGCAGAAATACTTATTTGTGGGGCTGATGAGTACGATTCCTGCTCCGGCTGCTGCTTGTGTTGACGACCCGTCCACGAACATCTTCCATGGCTTCTCGATTTTTTCCTCCTCAAGTACGATTGTAGGAGTGAATTCGGCAATGAAATCTGCTAGGGCCTGCCCTTTGATTGCCGTTCTTGGGGAGTAATGGATGTCATATTGTCCGAGCTCGATGGACCATTTCAATAGTCGTCCTGATAAATCAGATCGGGAGAGGACCTGCTTTAGTGGAAAGTTGGTTAATACCTCGACTTGATGGGCCAAAAAGTATAGCCTTAATTTCCTGGCCGAAACGACCAGAGCATATGCGAGTTTCTCCATGGCTGGATATCTGAGCTCGGTGTCGTGAAGGGATTGGCTAACATAATACACCGGCTGCTGGGCTATTTTTTCTGCTCGTACCAGGACTGCACTGATCGCGTAGGACGATACTGCCAGGTAGAGCTGTAACTTTTCCCCGGCCTCGAGTTTCGCTAGCACTGGTGCCTCCATCAGGGCTCTCTTCAGTTCTTCCAATGTCTTTTCGCATTCAGTGCTCCATTCAAATTTCCCATCCTTCCTGATCAGGTTGAAGAACGGTTTACACTTGTTAGTCGACCTTGATATAAATCTGTTCAGTGCAGCAACCCTTCCAGTTAAGCTCTGCACGTCTTTCACCCTCCTTGGAGGTGTCAGTTTTACTATCGCGTCAATCTTCTTGGGGTTAGCTTCGATTCCTCATTGGCTGACCATATACCTCAAAAAATTTCCCGAGCTGACTCCGAACGAGCACTTCTTCGGATTGAGCTTCATCCTGTATTTCCTCAGAACGTCGAACATCTCTGTTAGGTCGGCCACATGATCCTCTAGTTTTTTCGATTTTACCAACATATCGTCTATATAGACCTCCATGGTTTTGCCTATCTGAGATGCAAACATTTTGTTAACTAGCCTCTGGTAGGTAGCCCCGCGTTCTTCAGGCCAAAAGGCATCATTTTGTAACAGTATTGTGCTCGATCCGTAACGAACGTGGTGTGTTGCTGGTCGTGCTCGGCCATCAGAATTTGATGATAACCCGAATAGGCATCCATGAAGCTCATTACTTCGTGTCCTGCCGTCGTGTCGACCAGCTGATCGATGTTCGGCAACGGAAAACAGTCCTTGGGGCAGGCTTTATTAAGGTCGGTAAAATCCATGCACAGCCTCCATGCTCCATTGGACTTTTTTACCAAGACTGGGTTGGCAACCCAGACTGCATACTCGCATTCCCGTATGAAACCATTTCCGAGCAGCTTCTGTACTTCTAGTTCCAATCCCTCGTATCTGTCCGGGCTGAGCCTCCGTCTTTTCTGTACTACCGGTCTGGCAGTGGGATCGATGTTCAGATGATGGCATGCGTCTTCTGGTCGGATGTCTTCCATGTCCTCGTGATACCAGGCGAAAACGTCAGTGTTCTTGGCTAGGAACACTATAAGTTCTCCCCTGAACGGCTCTTTTAGATTCCTGCCAATTTTGAGCTCCAGCTCGGGTTTGCTCTCATCCAGCCGGACCACATCCTGTTCTTCCATCGATGTGGCCCTTTTCTTCGGTCTCTCCATCCTGGGATCCAAAGTTTCCCAAGTAACATCCTGGTCAACTGTCTCTTCATCCGATCTCCCGGGGCTAGTGTTGCCCTCTTGTGTACTGGACGGGCTTATATGTTCTGGTTGGGCGAGCGCCGGCTCAAGTTCGGAATCTAGCTCGATGAGTTTCGGGCCCTTTTCCAGCCCCGAGCTGCTGGCAAGATTTCCCTGCTCAATCACATTGAGTTCCCTGGGCTTCAGTCCCGATTCACATTCCCGAGCCGACATTTGATTGCCTCGGATTACGTATACCTCGTCCCCAACTGGAAACTTGATTGTCAGATGATGAATTGATATCACAGTTTTTATCTTAGCCAAAAGAGGCCGTCCCCAGATTGCGTTGTATACCGAGTTCACATCCACTATCTTGAACTCGGTTGTAGTATGAACAGTCTTCTCTCCGACTCCAAATATGACTTTCAGCTCACACATCCCTATCGTTCGTGTTATATGGCCTCCGAACCCTTGCATTGCGTCCGAGCAAGACTGTAGGTCGGATTCTCGAAGCCCCATTCTTTTGAATGTATTCAGATGGAGAATGTTAGCATAACTCCCTGTGTCGACCAAGACTCTATGGACCATTGTCAGGCCAATATTCAAAGATACCACCAAGGCATCGCTGTGAGGTTGCACTCTTCCTTCGGAATCCTGCTTGGTGAATGTTATTGGTACGTGGATCGGCTCCGTCCTTGGCGGGTTACATCGTTGGTATCCATTCCTGGCCTCCCTGATTTGTTCTCTTCTTATCCTTTTTGACGATCTCTGCTCGTCATAGTTGTTGTTCACCAACGTGTGGATCTCTCGGATTGCTCCTTGCTGAGGTGGTGGTGGAAGTTGTTGTGGCCTATGCTCGGGATTTTTGACGTAATCCTTGAGGTGACCTCGATCAATCAACCTCATGAGCTCAATCAGAAGAGCTCTGCATCTGTCTGTATCATGTCCCGGAGCTTTGTGGTATTGACAATACCTGTTCTGATTTAATCGAGTGGGATCGGCTTTCATTGGCCTCGGGATGGGTAGAATATTTTGTCCCTGAAGTTCGGTAAGCATCTGGGTAGGACTTACTGTTAAGATCTGTCTGACCCGATCCAATTCTTCGCTTTGGTAGACCTTAAACTCGCCCGGGGGTTTGAAAGGTGTATTCTTCCTTCTCTCATTCCCTTCTCCTTTCTCCTGGCTTGGTCTTTCTTCTGGGATTGCCTCCTCGGCCCCGATATATCTCTCGGTTCGGCTCAGGAAATCATGATATGTCTTGGGGCCTTGTTCGTGGACATTCCACCAAAACCTCATTTTTGGTCGGAGGCCTGCCATGATCGCCATTAGCACAGCGTCATCAGAAATGTGCTCTATTTTTAAGACGAGCTTATTGAACCTGTCCATATAGGATCTCAGAGATTCATCTTTTCCCTGCTTTATATTTACCAGTCTTTCTTTCGGGGTAGACCTTGTTTTTGATCCCATGAACTGGGTGAGAAATAGATCAGTCAGCTCTTCCCATCCTCTGACCGAAAAATCTGGTAATGATCGAAACCATCTTTGGGCTCGGTCGCCGAGTGTTAAAGGGAAGGCTTTGCACATAAGCTCCTCGGATATGCCCTGAAGCTCCATCCATGAAGTATATTTATCCACGTGCGAATTTGGATCGGTTTCTCCATTGTAGAGGCCAATCGGCGGTACTTTGAATTTTGTGGGAGTGATCTGGTCTGAGATCCTATCCACGAAAGGTGACGCCTTCTTTCGCCTCCTTTCTTGTTCGGGCCTTGGTTTTTTAGCCTCGATCTCAGCTAGCCTTCGTTTGAGCCTGTGCTCTTCCTCATCCTCGTCTACCGAGTAGTCACTACGCATTCATTTCTCGTCCCGCCGATACTCGTTCTCGAAATCCAGTTTCTTCGTCGATTTCCTAGCCTCACGAGCCGAGGCAGGTCCAAGTCGGTCAAATACGCTACGAGTTTTCGTTCAGGCTTCTGATCGGGTCGGGCAGATCTGAGTCCCTGATCGACTTTCATTCATCACCGCTCTTACCGACCGTTGTTCAGTCATTGCGCCTTTTCCCTTGTCGTTCCTTTTGTTCCTCGGCTCGTCCGAGGATTGGGTATCCTCGAGATCGTGTAACAACTTGGTCTTCTCCCTGGCCTCTGCCTCCTTCAGCCTGTCGTTGAGTTGAGACATCATGGCTTTTATTTCTTCAGAGGTCATCTCGGTCCCTCTGGGTTCGGTTAGTAGTGGGATTCCCAAAGGCACCCTTTCCAGAGGAGTGTTGGTTACGACTCCGGGGGTGTCGTATTGTTGGCATTGGCTAGAACTTCCAGGTAATAAGTTCTGGCTTTGGGGATCAGGCGGGAGCTCCATGTCTCTAAGGTCGTTGTGCTGGAAGATTTTTGAGCGATATGTTATTTCTCAAGCCCCCTCCTTCTAGCGCCAAATGTTGACGTCAGATTTTGCAGAACACAAAACCTTAGCCAAACACAAAAAAAAATATGCCCGGCTCGGGTGAACTGAACCGAGCAAATAATAAGAAAAACCGAATAACGTACGACAAAAGACTGTGCCCGGTGCCTACTCGGGCAAATTTGCTAGGCTGGTTCTGGTCGTCCTTTTCTGGCCGGACAGAACGTTTTTATTCTAAAATATGAGAGTAAGAGCTCTCTAGTTGCAATGAATACAATGATTTCGGATCCAGAATTCGATACCCATTCGAGTGGGTTTAGGGCCCTATTTATAGGCTAGACCCTAGATATGAAACTTGAACAACAAGAAATAAATCCCTAGGATTTATGGTCTAAACAAGGTAAAATTAGATTTAATCCTATCTAAATCGGATGGGATTTTATGCAGGGTTTGTTCCTTTTTTTATGGATTCGCAGCCCTTATCCGCTCATCGGGATCCTTAAGGTCGGATGATTTTGGTCGGATCGTCCCGTTATAGTCGGCCATACCGACCAAACTGGGTACCCGAGACCGCAGACCCACTGGGCTCGGATCTATCGTTATGGTCGGTCCGACCATGTCGGGTACCACTTCAGCTCGGTTCGATCCATAGTTTTCCCTCACCCGGGGCTCTGATCCGATTTAAACGAGCAGGGGATCAACACAAGTAGTAACCAATATTTAAATAATAAATAACATTATAAATAAATTAAAAAAAATTATCTGCTAATTAAAATTCTACAAGCTATAAAAAAATGAAATGCAAAAAATTACCTTGCTTTGTTGTGTCTGTTGCTTTGAGTGAACTTTGACAAAGGAAATTTACCCTAGGAAGTAATATATAGAGCAAAAGGTAAGGTAGGGGTATTCTAGTCTTTTTACACTGAAAAAGTGATCAAAAAACAAGAAATTTCGCACAACAGGCGCGTGCAGTGCACTCTTGTTATGTTTACCGATATAGGGGAACCCAAATGTAAACCTTGCCATTTCGAAAACATAGGGGGGAGCAACGTATATTTTCCTAATCACAAGGGGATTCCATGCATTAAACCCTATAATCTTTGGTAAGGCAACAAAATCTTTGATTTCGAGACAATCCGTGGATGAATTATCATTAAATTTGTTGTTGTTAGTCATAATTTTTTATTTTCTTTCCATTGAAACTTCCAGAATTGAATTTTGAGACAACTTTATTTTTCGTGAAAATCTCATGGTAGAAGAATCTTCGGTAGGGAAACGAAATCTTTGATTTCGGGACGATCTGTGGATGAATTTTCATTAAATTTGTTGCTGTTAGTCATAATTTTTTATTTCCTTTCCATTGAAACTTCCAGAACTGAATTTCGAGACAACTTTATTTTTCGTGAAAATCTCATGGTAGAAGAATTTTTGGTAGGAAAACAAAATATTTGATTTCGGGACGATCTGTGGATGAATTTTCATTAAATTTGTTGTTGTTAGTCATAATTTTTTATTTCCTTTCCAATGAAACTTCCAAAACTGAATTTCGAGACAACTTTATTTTTCGTGAAAATCTCATGGTAGCAGAATCTTCGGTAGGGCAACAAAATCTTTGATTTCGAGATGATCCGTGGATGAATTTTCATTAAATTTGCTGCTATTAGTCATAATTTTTTATTTTCTTTCCAATGAAACTTCCAAAACTGAATTCCGATACAACTTTATTTTTTGTGAAAATCTCATGATAGCAGAATCTTCGGTAGGACAACAAAATCTTTGATTTTGGGACGATCCGTGGATGAATTTTCATTAAATTTGTTGTTGTTAGTCATAATTTTTTATTTGCTTTCCAATGAAACTTTCAGAACTGAATTCTGAGACAACTTTATTTTTCGTGAAAATCTCATGGTAGCAGAATTTTAGGTAGGGCAACAAAATCTTTGATTTAGGGACGATTGGACCTTATTCTTGTTTCCTTGAAAATGCAACAAAAGAATGTATAGTCTTTTGGTACATATTTTCCCAAACTCAAACTCGAATGCTTATGCAATTAGAAAAAATAAGTATTAGTGTATCGACCGCAACCGATTCCATAAGTTCGCAAACGAGCTAAAACTCAGCTATTTGAAAGACGAATAATAGGTCTACATTTCATGTGAAGATACAAAGATACGAAAAAATTGGAATACCCCCGAAAAACTTATAGAATATTTGCATTTGTAAATGTAATAATTCACACCACCCATTTTCATTAATAGGATGATGAGTGCATGTAAAATAATCATAACTTAAAACTAACTCAATTTTTGTTTTCTTGAAAAGGCAACAAAAGGATGTACAATTCTTTTGGTACATATTTTTCCAAATTCAAGTCCGAACATTCTACAATTAACAAAAACATGTATTAGTGTGCCAATCGCATCCAACTCCATAAGTTTGCAGACGGGCTGAAACTTGGTCATTTGAAATACGACTTATAGGATTACATTTCATGTGAAGAAACAATGATTCGGAAAAATTTGGAATGTCCTAAAAAAAAACTTGCAGAACATTTGCATTAGTCAATGAAAAGGGGTGGTGAATTGTCTCCCTAACCAACGCAAATATTCTGCAAGTTTTTTGGAGCATTCCAAGTTTTTTTGAATCTTCATTTCTTCATATGAAATTTAGTCCTATAAGTCTCTATCACATGATGAGTACATGACCAAGTTTCAAGTTTCAAACTATCTTCGAATTTGTGAGTCGACTGCGATCGATACACTAATACCTGTTTTTTCAAATTTACAAAAATGTTCGGATTTTTAATTTGATAAAATATTAACGTGTTAGTCACTATCGAATTTGTAAAATTAAATTCAATTTTTCAAATTTATTTCATCATAATAAAATTTAATGATTTTAGATTTTACAAAATAATTTCTTATATACTATACAATAACAAGAACAAATTAATTAAGTCTCAATATCTTTTTACGAGACTAACTGTGTAATTATATTTTATCACCGTATTGGATTGAAAACTTATTCTCATTTACATTGAGGCATTAAAAGGTCTTTATATGTACATATTCAAATCATAAGTGCAATTTTTGAATTTAATGTTTTTTTTATATATTATTGATTGATATATATATATATAACAAAATAAAATGGAGGGATTAGATAGTTAAATAGTTAAAGACTAAACAAGACCACTTTAAGTGATCAAATCTTCTATCTTAATTTTCAACTTTCATTTATTTATTTTTAATTGCTTAAAGAATCTTAGATGTTTTTTGATTTTAGTATATGGTCAAATTATAGATATATAATTATATCTATATGATTGTTTGATGTTTAAATTTCTTAAATAATAAAATTAATAAACATAATATAAACAATATATATATATATGTATATACAATAAAACCGATGGATGGATTATAAAAACATTACATGAGGAGTATTTGACTGGGCGGACAGTTCGATATAATTGACAGCCCCCTAAAAATTAGGCGGATGGGGGGAAGTGAAAGCGTGAATAGTCCACCTCTTTTCACTTTAAGCCATTCCACACCACTGTAATGTGAAACTCAAGCATCTCTCTCTCGTCTTTCCAAAATAAATCAGATCTGTGTGAATTTACTACAGCTTACAAGACAAACAAGAAAAAATATATTTTTTAATTTATTTTAGCATTAAATTTGCTTGAATAAAAAAAGTAGAGACGTTGCTTCTGAATCTTTCATCATCACATCGGTTGTCTTCGTCGTCGTATTCGCCCCACACCCCCCCCCCCCCCCCTCTCTCTCGGTGGCATTAAATTCTGTCAATAGGTTTACACCAAGCAACACACACATTCATCCATGTGAGATCTATCCCAACACTCCCCTTTCTTTGCGAGTGGCGGATCTATTCAGTTTGCTACTACTTTTATTCGATTATCAGCAACTGGGTGGTTGATTGCTTCTTTGCTAATCTGCTACTCGCACTTCGGTAAAGGTACAGTTGAGGGTGTGTATATGTGTGTAAGGTAGAGAGAGAGAGAGAGATCAGAAATGGAGGGGGATAAGAAATCATCAGCTGTGTCGGATGTCGGTGCGTGGACTATGAATGTCATTAGTTCTGTAGGAATCATCATGGCAAATAAGCAACTCATGTCTTCAAATGGATATGCTTTCGCCTTTGGTTAGTTCCTTTTTAGTAATTCTTTCGATTTCAACCTTATCGTTTCTGCAATAGTTCTTATGTTCATTCTTTACTTATGCCAAATGGATCTCTATGAGAATTTATTTTTATAAGTTTTATATGCATTTTACAGCTTTATGTTGTTGTGTCTCTGATGAATATGTTTTCAATCTCAATTTATTTATGGATTTTCTCAATACTTCACTTAGCCAACTCTGTTTTCATACCTTATATTGTTTAACTAATTTCAATGCTTTATGTGTAAAATTAATCCAACCACCTTCCTATTAACTTCATTTTCGTCTCCCTGCAGCGACAACATTGACTGGTTTCCATTTTGCTGTTACTGCACTTGTTGGCATGATTTCAAATGCTACAGGCTTTTCTGCATCAAAGCATGTTCCTCTTTGGGAACTTCTCTGGTTCTCAGTTGTTGCAAATACGTCTATTACAGGGATGAATTTGAGCCTCATGCTAAACTCCGTTGGATTTTACCAAGTATGATATGATGCGCTCCTCCTATATGTCTCTGCACTAGCTGTATATAGTTTCTCAAAATGATGCTCCAAGCTGTTACCTGCCCAAGTATTCTTCTAGTAATCTAGTTATGGATTGTTTTCATACTTTTTTTTTAAGCTTTGAAATCTGTTCCAGCACTGTCTGTAACTATCCAAAATCAAACTAATCTTCATCATTTGAATCATTTAAAACCCATTTTTTCTTCTCTTGGCATTTGAATAGCTGCATAGAATGTATGAATAGGTGCATTTTATAGTTTTTATGTTCCTTCCATAAGTTCTGTTGAAGTATATTCAGTAAAGCTACCAAAGGTAGGTCTCACTACACTTCTTGAGATAACTTTGTATTGTCCTTTCTTGGCTCTGCTTCCAACTTTCCCATCAAAAGATTATGGAGGATATTATCAAAAGCACTTTACTATCAGTAGGTTATTATAAGTGGTTTTCAAAGTGCTATTGTATTGTGATGTAGTTTATGGGCAATTCTTTTAAATTATTTTCAATCTTATTTTTGGTTAATCAAATTTGTGCTTGTCTCATTCATGTTGTTTTAATAACCTTTACATGATTATGCTCACTGAATATGTTCCTATTGATGTAGTTGTATTTCCTCTAGTGTGCCAGCAAAGTGCACCATTGTTTCTTTCTTATAAGGTTCATGTCTATGATTCAACCACTTAATAACCTTTGCTTTTCTTAAAATATGGGTTTACATTAGAGTGTTCAGATTAATTAATTTTTGTTTTCGTACTGTGGTTGAGAATTGTTTTGATAATTGAGAGATGCGTTGTTTCAATCAAATGGACTAAAAACACACAGCAAAGCATGGAGTTATATTTTGCTTAAACTTTTATGATCTCCTAACATATCTTTTCATAGCAGATCTCTTTTTTTTTTTTTTAATTATTCTTCCTGTGGAAATTTCTCTTTCTAGATTTTGCTAATTATTTGTTGTATATTTGGTGCAGATCTCAAAATTGAGCATGATTCCGGTGGTCTGTGTAATGGAATGGATCCTTCATAGTAAGCAGTACACTAAACAAGTTAAATTGTCCGTTGTGGTTGTGGTTATAGGTGTGGGTGTTTGCACTGTGACAGACGTCAAAGTGAACACCAAAGGTTTTCTATGTGCTAGTATAGCAGTTCTTTCAACCTCTTTACAGCAAATTGTGAGTAACCTCCTTGATATCTACCTGTTTTTTTTATTTGGATTAAATTTTTTTACATCCAGAGGTAAAAATGTAATGCAATGGAGGGTTTGTTTTTAAACTCCTGGGTAGCCTATGATGTGTTCTGACTTTGAAATGGTTTACATGTCTTGTTGAATCACTTTTAGACTTGGTATTTGTTAGTATATATTTGTCCCTTTTAGCAAACTCGATGGGTAGAGAAAGTGTCTTCCTTAATGAAATTGCATTTTAAATTTAAAAAGTTCGAACCTATCATTAGGATGTGTAAAACTAATTCCTCACTTCAGTTCTGTTGCTTTCTCTCTATACCTTGGCAGAGAATGATATTGTGTTTGGTTTGTCTTTGCTGGCCTAAAAAAGATGCTTTGAGTGGCACATCCATACTATTTACTTGTGAATGTTGTTTGTTAGTGGGTTTGTGCAGCCTCTATTTGTATTTGTTTCTATTTTGCTAAAGCTCCTGAATAGCTTTTGTCAATTATGCACATTAAATTTGTCAAAAGGTAAATGCCGGATGCATTATATCAAGACTGTTCAAATCCTTTGATCTTGGGTCTGAAAAAAATAGATGTATATAGATAAATAAACAATATCTGGAAAGAAGAGAACCCTTGCTGAAAAAAATAAAACAAACAAAAGTAAAAAATATGGGTTTGAACTTTGTCGGACGATGTCTTTTTCTTTTTTTGCTTTTATGCTACTGACAGATGATTGATTCATTGATATTGTTTTGGGTGCAGTCAATAGGGTCATTGCAGAAGAAGTACTCTATTGGGTCATTTGAATTATTGAGTAAAACAGCACCAATTCAAGCTGGCTCTCTCCTCGTGCTGGGTCCTATAGTTGATTATTATCTTTCTGGAAACTTAATTTTGGACTATAAGCTTACTTCTGGAGCCATGGTTAGGATTCAGTTATTTGGCTCTAATTATCAGTAACTTATAAAGGAGGAGTTGATTTATGTATTTAACATGAGTTTGTTGGCAATTGTGTGCAGGTCTTTATACTTCTTTCATGCTGCCTAGCTGTGTTCTGCAATGTAAGCCAGTACCTTTGCATCGGACGCTTTTCAGCTGTTTCGTTCCAAGTTTTAGGCCATATGAAAACAGTATGCGTGCTGACACTAGGGTGGCTGCTTTTTGATTCGGAGCTTACTTTCAAGAACATCATGGGGATGGCTGTTGCAGTAATCGGCATGGTGATCTATAGTTGGGCTGTGGAAACTGATAAGCAGCAGCAAACCCAAACCAAGATAACGCCCCATGCGAAGAACAGCTTAACAGAAGAGGAAATCAGATTACTCAAAGAGGGTATAGAAACAGATCCAGTTAAGGATATTGAGCTTGGTCACTCTAAGGAGTAGCCCCAAATCTATCCACATTCTGGACTTCCACCATCATTATTTGTCTCAGCAAGACAGACAGACACCCTCCCATACATAGATTATTTATATATTATTCAGGACTTGGAAGTTGAGGAAGACTGAAGTGGCAAAGGTAAAGTAAGAAATTTGATTGAATTTGTAGACATTGTGAAAGTGAAGGTGTAAGATATATTTTTATTTAAAATAATTCTAGTTGCATCTGTTGGTTTCACTCCCGCTTAATGTTTATATTTGCATGTACTCATTTTGAGTAACATAATTACTAAACTATTACAGTATTATCTTTGATCCTTTTAAATATTTTTTGTCAGAATTTGAAGAGAGAGAGAGAGAGATGTATACATATATAATTAGGTCTTGCTTGTATCCATGACTCAGTTTGACCTAAGTTACCAGATTGCGTTACAATTGATGTGTAAGAGCTGTGGAAACTTTTTTTTCTTTTTAAAGTAAAAGAGAGAATTTTATTAATGCAAGGAAGGTACAAAGAATGGACAATATGTCCCCACTACAGGCTCAGTTTCACTCAACCTAGAGGTCTTAAAATCCGTAAGTCTTAGAAATCACTACTCTAATATTCAATCTATCCCGTGTATATCATCCCAAAATTCTCTTATTTTGTTGCAGCCATACCGGGCAACACAATGCATGGCAAACATTCCTCCCCAGCAGCTGCATGAAAGAGAGCTATGTAGTAGGAACTACAAACAAGTCTTAAACAATCTTATCCTAATTTGACCTTTTCTGAAAAATGAAGTGACTCCTAACAACTTCTAAGTTTTCAACAACCTTTTTTCAAAACAGTAAAACTTCTCATATCATCCAACTTTTCAGAGTTTCTACTGAATAATCATAGCCATATTTAATTTGTATTAGAGTTTATCTAGAAAATATAAATTTAGCATTTCTTTCTTTCAAAGATTTTACCTTTTCCTCTCTCTTATTTCTAACCTTTGCTAATAAGAAAAAACAAAGAATTTGCCATTAATTTGAAGGTTAAGAACACATCAATAAACTAATCATAACAAATTAAAATTTCAATGCAATGAGATAGTGTTCTCTGATATGTTATTTTAATCTTCAGCATATATATACCGAGACTTCTTCCTGGCTTCTGCACTTTCAATGAAGCCTCTTCCCTTTGATATCAGATATTGGGTGAGGCGTGCCAAGTGCTGAGTGATCAAGCACAGAGACAAGCTTATGACGCTTATGGGAAGTCTGGAATCTCAATCGTGAGTTTATTTTGTAATCTACATTTGCATTATCCAAGATTATGTAAAGTATTTGAGCTTAACATCCATTTGTTGCTAATTTCTTTCAGAGATTCAATTATTGATCCTGCTGCAATCTTTGCCATGATTTTTGGAAGTGAACTTTTTGAGGAATACATCGGCCAGCTTGCCATGGCATCAATGGCTTCGTTGGATGTTTTCACAGAAGGTGAAGATTTTGATGCAAAAAAGTTGCAGGAAAAGATGCAGGTAAAATATTTGATATTCATAATATTCATTTTTTTTAATAAAAACCGCTGTCAAAGGCTCATTTTGATTATTATGGACTTGGTATTAACTTACTGCTGGTTTAGGTGCAATTGCTTTGATTCAGCCGCAAGAAGATATGAAAAGCCAGCTCAGTGCTGAAGGAAATTACACAGATGCAGAAGTGGAGGATAAGCTGCTTTTTTTTGGCTCTTGGATTTCTTTCTTATCATCTATTGCTGTTTGTTGATTCTGATGAGTTTATGTCCTAGGTTCTGCAAGATAGTAACGCAAATGGTTTGAACCTGGTGAGCATTCCCAATCTTTTTTGGTTCAAGTTTTTCATGTATTTATCCAAGAGATGTGTTGAGCATAAGCAAAATTGCAGCTATTTAGCATACATATTTCCACATATTCAATCCTCAGTTGTCTATAAGGCTTCAATTTCAGATATACACACTTGTTTTCTAATTCCATAGTTTGCTATAGTGTAGCCTCAGTTTCAGTTTTGAAGACAACAAATTGATTAGTCTTTTAAGTTGAATTGGGGGAGATGAATCGAAGCTAGACTCGTAGCTGCAAATTAATTAGTTGAGTTAATAGTTCCAATTAAATACTACTTAACTAAATAAATACATAATTTACATAGATTTGTTAAAATTACAGATAATTTACATAGCGTTGTTGATGGTTTACGTATATATATCCAAGTAACATGATTCATAGGTATTATAAACTCCTTAACTCATAATTGACAAAATTTTATGTGATTAATTATAGTACACTACCTATTATTGAACCAGAGTATTTCCAAATTATTATTTTTTTACCAAGAGTTTGGTTTTAATTAAACTCATCATATAAATTTAAATGAACACAATATAATATAAATTTAGATGATTAAGTTTGTAATTTAGGAAAGGATTGCATTATATACATTCCACAAATTTAATGAACATAACGGTATTTATGTTTATAAATTTACTCTATGACATAGTGGTGCCCACGGTTCGCCGGAAACCGGAACCGGCCGGTTCGAAACCGGCGGTCAACGGTTTGGGGAACCATTGACCGGTTCCGGTTCCAAATCGGAACCGTTGACCGGTTTCAGCCGGTTCGGTTTCGGTTCGTGTATTTGCGGTTCGGGAACCGGCGGTTAAACCCCGGTTTATGCTATTTTTTTTTTTAATTTATGGACGAATGAGGGAGTGTCAGGTGTCCACCGGAGCTCCGGCGAAAAGTAGTCGTTGTCGCCGGAACCGGCGGTTCGAAACCGGGCCGAACCGGCCCGCTAATTTTTTTTTAAAAAAATTTGACCGTTGGACACATGTCCGGCCAGGATCACTCGACCGTTGGAGATCAACGGTCGAGATTTGCGGACCGTTGGAGATCAACGGTCGAGATTTGCGGACCGTTGTAAACTGGCGGTTTGAACCGCCGATTCTGGCGTTTTTTTTTTTTTTTTTTTTGAAATTTCTATAAATACCCCCTCCCCCATTCATTTCCTCACACCATTCCAACACTTCTCTCTCAATTCTCTCTCAATTTTCAAGTTGCAATTCAATTTTCAATTCTAAAGTTTCAATTCTCAAGTTTTTTTTTCAATTCTCAAGTTCCAATTCAATCGAAAATGTCTCGAAGAGGTTCTTCTTCCGCCGGTTCTTCTCACCGAGGAAAGGTGTCGATGCCTCCACCACGAGATGTTGAAGTTGATGATCTTATCGATCAATACACTCATCACTCTCATTGGAGCGAGGAGTACGCCAATTTGGAGGAGGCTCTCGGACCTTCGACCGCCGCCGACTTTGCCGAAGCCGAAGT
Source organism: Scutellaria minor (assembly GCA_954870855.1). Lineage (NCBI taxonomy): Eukaryota > Viridiplantae > Streptophyta > Magnoliopsida > Lamiales > Lamiaceae > Scutellaria > Scutellaria minor. The sequence continues at coordinate 40,108 of OX940734.1, forward strand.
GGAGGAGGAGCAGCCGGAGGACCGTCCAACTCAAGAGAGTGACACACGTAGCCGATCCACTACGACACTTCGAAGTGATATTTTCTCCATACATTTTAAAAAGGAGAAAGTATCAAATTCGAACGTGGACTTCGCGGTGACGTGCAACTACTGTGGAAAGTTGTACAAATTCAAGTACGGAGGGGGCTACGGAATGTTCAACAACCACATCATCAAGAAGCATCCGGATAAGATAGGGAATGACCGCTCTCAAACCCATCTTCCTCGACAAAATATCGATTCCAACACGGGAACCGGAGGTAACGACCCTAACTTTCTTTTTAAATTTAGTCAATTAAGTTATAGGAGAGGAGTAGCCGAATTAATTGCTAAAAAACATCTTCCTTTTCAATTTCCAACCGACGATGATTATGAAGAATTTACTTCTCAAGTTTTTCAACCCGCTAGTAGAAGAATATCTAGAAATACCGTTACACGTGACATAGATAAAATTGTAGGTGAATATAAATATGCTTTAATTGAAGAATTAAAAAATTTAACACAACGAATATCTATTTGCTGTGATGTGTGGAAAGATCCTTACGGAAACCATGATTATTTAGGAGTAACGTGTCACTGGATAGATAATGCATGGAACATGCAAAAATGATTAATTGCCTATGTCGAATTTGATGAAAGACATAGTTCCGTAGCAATTGCTAGAAAAATAATAAAAATTGTTAATGATTATGATATAGTTACAAAAATATTTTCGATTGGTTATGATAATGCCGCTCCTAACACCGCTAAGTATACCCACATTAAAGGAATTTTTTAGGCCTCCAATAGATGGTAAACTTTTTCATATTCGTTGTGTACCCCATTGTTTGAATTTGTGTGTACAAGATGGTTTAACCGCTTTGCATGATAAAATTAAACCTATTACGGATGCAATTTATGAAATTGTTAAATCAACACAATACCATAAAAAATGGGCAAGATTTTGTAAAAATAATGGAATGGAAGTTAAGAAATTTGTGATGGACGTGAAACATTGATGGAATTCAACTTATTATATGCTTCAAGATTCTTATAATTATAAAGAATTGCTAATTGAATTTTATAAAGAACACCCACATGAATTGATATATTTGAATAGCAACTCTTGGGATGCATGCATTAATTTAATTCAACTTTTAAATTTTTTTTAAGAAGCCACTAGAGAATTAAGTGGCACTTATTATCCTACTTCTCCATTAGCCTTAGATCATTGTGTTAAAATTGCTTTAATTTTGAATGAATATTGTGCATGTCCTATTATAGGTGAGACTATTATAGCAATTAAAGCAAAATGGTTAAAATATTTTCACGAACTTCCCGATATAATTTTAATAGCTAAATTATTAGATCCTAGGATTAGAGAAGATGGTCTAATGGAATTATTACGCATGTATTATAGTGCTTTGTTCCCCATTTTATTTTATCCGATTATGATGCAGTTGACTATGTTCCAAATTATGTAGAAGTTGCAACTAGAGCTAAAACATATTTGTATGATTTATTTAAGGAATATAAAACCTCATTAGGGGATGATTGTGGGGATAATTTAGGTGCTCAAAATGTAGGTGGTAGTAGTAGTTCTTCACATAATCCATATAATGTTAGTGGTCTTAGTGCATTTTATGATTTTTATGATAACCGAACACAAAAACGAGCTAAGGGGTCTAATCCCACACAAGAATTAGATACATATTTAAGTTGTACATTTGAATATATTTCTTTTGAAAACTCTGTGGATCTTTTGAAGTGGTGGTCAAAAAGGATCAACACTTATCCTATTTTAAGTCATATTGCAAAAGAGATTTTTGCAAGTCCTGCCTCCAACGTTTCCGTCGAGTGCGCCTTCTCTAAAGGACGACATATGTTGAATCCAAAAAGAGCAAGATTGACCGTAGAGAATGTTCAAAACATTACTCTACTTGAAGATTGGCTTCAAGCCAAGAAACGTCAACAAAATCTAGATTTATCTGTCTTTAATGACGATGGCCCCGACGAGTATGGCTACGATTCCAACATATCCTCCTCCACCAGAACTAATGGGTAAGTTTGAGGTAAGAGAACTACGTGAGCTTTGATTCCCTAATTTAATTTAGGGATACGTAGGCAATTTCATTCTAAGTATGAAATTCACTTTCAAACTTAGAGTGAAACTCAAGCTCTTTCATTTTTTTTTTCCTCACTTAATTGAAATGAGCAATGAATGTTGTATGGTAAATGATAGTGTCTCAAACAAAGGAGGAGATAATGAGATGTGTCTTAGATGCACGTCTTATTATGTCCTCCTTTCTTTGAGACACATCATTTACCACACAACATTCTTTGCTCATTACAATTAAGAGAAGTAGGAACTACGTGAACTTTGATTCCCTAATTCAATTTAGGGATACGTAGGCAATTTTATTCTAAGTTTGATATTCACTTTCAAACTTAGAATGAAACTCAAGCTCTTTTTTTTTTTCCTCTTTCAATTTGTAATTTGTAAGTTGTAATTTTTTTTTATTGTTTGTAAGTTGTAATTTTTTTTAATTCAAATTTAGAAGTTTGTTGTTTGTAAGTTGTAATTTTTTTAAATTCAAACTTAGAAGTTTGTTGTTTGTAAATTGTAATTTTTTTTAATTCAATCACTAATTATTCGTTATTTGTAAGTTGTGATTTTTTTTAATTCAAACTTAGTGTTTATACTTTGTAAGTTGTAAATTTTGGATATTTATACAAAGTTGTATATTTTTTAACATAAATTATAAATACATTGTGGGGCCCACATGCTACTAAATTTTATCAATTTTAAAACACATCTCTACATCAATTTATCACAAATTTACATCAATTTAACACAAATGCAATCATTACATGTGGGTCTCATTATCAACTACATTTTATTATATTATTTTTATCCACTAAAATACACACTCTTTCCAATCATTAGCAAATAATTACAAAGGGGACAAGAATGCTATTCAAACATCTTAACACACTCATACTTACACAAAAACACACACTTAAAAACATTCTCACATTAATTAACACCACACATGTTTTAATTAATAACACCTCAAAATAAATTGATATTTATGCCCTATTAACACACACTAATTATATAAAAACACATACTTCAAAACACACCTACATTAATTAACACACATTTTATTTTAATTAAAAACACCCACAAATGAATCAATGTGGGTGTACGTCTCTGTGTGTGTGTATATATAGAATGGAAGCTCCACAAATTTCGCCTAGGGCTGAATGTCCCAAACAAAAAATTCCCAACGTCCTCGTCTCGCTCTTACCTTGACAATCGTAGATTTGAGGCCATGGCGAGTAGCGTGTTGAATGGGAATGATGGTCAGATTTCTCAAATTCCCGATGTAGATGTTGGTAGGTCGTCGGAGATTGGGTACGGCTCGCCGGCGTTTGTGACTGGATGGATGTACATCAATCAGAATGGGCAGATGTGTGGCCCTTACATTCAACAGCAGTTGTATGAGGGTTTACATACGGGTTTTTTGCCGGAGAAGCTCCCTGTTTATCCCATCTTGAACGGTAATCTGCTCAATCCCGTGCCCCTCAACTATTTTAAGCAATTTCCCGACCATGTTGCCTCCGGTTTTGTCTACCTAAATGTTACTCTCCCTCGAGCTCAAGAGTCTACAAACGATGGCCATGAATTCAATCACCCGATCTTAATCCCTGAGATTAGTGACATTGATGGAAGCTGCCCCCTACCGGTATGAAGGATTGCTTAAACAATACCTTTTCACCTTAACGCTGTTCCATGATATTCAGTTCATTGTAATTTTGAATTTTTAAATGACAGTTAGGAGATGAATCTTGTTGGCTCTTTGAGGATGAAGAAGGGAGAAAGCATGGGCCCCACTCTCTCACTGAGCTATACTCCTGGTGTCACTATGGATATATCCGTAACTCTTTCATGGTGATTAGCTTTCGTATTGGAGTGATTCCTTATTTATGCGAGTAAACTTGATTGTTTGCTAGCCATTTGATTGAGATGAATCAACTTTATCACCTTGAGGTTAAGTACTCTGTAATTCATGTATGTGTGTGAGGAAGTGATAGAAAGAGAGGGAGATTCAGGGTTTGGGGAATTTTTTTTTTTTTTTAAATTGTGTTTCGCTGTTCTGTTTGCTTGTTTATAGTAATTTGCTTCCTTGCTAATTAAACTTGAGAGCTTTAGTATATGGAAAAATACAGAGATTGCCATTGATTGTATTTTGTTGTCTAAATCAGAAACTCGAAAAAGTAAATTTGCCACTAGTACTATGGCCATTCCAGTTTGGGAAGGCAGTCAGTGGATTGCATCATCTTCTTATATCATCTTGACGTATATTTATAAAATATTAGATATAAGGAAAATAAGAAGAAGAAGAAGAAGAAAAATGAAGATCCTCTCTCTTATGACTTCTGTCTGCCTTTTGTTGATTATCTCCATTGAAGGTGTTACCAAAGATATCTATATGCACAAATCTGCATGAGACCATTTTCAGACAAAGCAGAAGATCAAGAGACATGTTATGTAGTCCTTTTCTATACAGTGTACTCTATAAAGGCTTTGCCAAATTGTTAAAGTTCTTCTTTGCATAGTTTACAACTAGGAGTTCTTAGAAGTGATCCGATGTATTTGTTTTCTCGGATCCTGTGTCCCCTTTAATTGTTGTCAAGTTCTTAAATGTGTGTCCGAGACATATCCGATGATGATTTTCACTGTACGTTTTAGGAAATAATCAAAATTATTTATAGTCTTATAGATATCCTCAAACAATTGTTGTTGACACTTAGCCACAAAGATTTAAGTATATTAGTCGTTAATGCATTTGATTGTTATTAATATGTGTGTTTAATTTCCCCCTGTATTATCTTTTGTGGTTATCAGAGTTGTAGCCAGTTTCTTAATAAGTACCCTTCTGACGCACATAAGCTCCATATACAATACTAGGGTGCTTCATCTTCCAGGACCATGCTGAGCATAGTTGTTAGAGGCATGCCTTGAGCGTGCATGAGGCGCAAGGCACATGTGGTCCATGTTGTAGTTCCTCTACAAGCAAGAGGCGGCTACTGTTCATGAGGCGTGTGCACCTTTCAGTGCCTTCTGCGTCTTCTCATGCTGCTGATGTGCGCCTTCTGCACCTCAGCTCACCTCTTATACACAGGCTACCCCAAAACACATTTTTTAATATCCCTATTAAGATCTTTTTAGGCGATTTTTTTTTTCTTGAGGAAAACATAAGAACAGTCGGAACTTCATTTTGTGAGGGAAAAACACTTGGGGACATAAGGTTACCAAGATCTCTCACAAAAGAAGAAAAATTAGATCTACCGCTGGACCTCGATAACCCATGCTATTATGACCACCTTTGCTGCATATCCGCATATTTTACTTTTACTATTAATCTTTTTTTTTAATGTTATATATTTTTTAGTTCTTTTCTTGACATTTAGTATGGTTCCAACAATTTAATATAACAATTTTTGCTAAGTATGCACATATTTTATATTTCTAGATTTTTATTTTTCTACCTCAAGTCCTCGGGTGCTGGGATCATCTTTGTGCCTCTGTGTGCCTAGCAACTATGATACTGAGCTTTAGGTGTATGTATACATTTTACTTTCTTAAGCTCCCAACACAGTGGGCATATATGCCTTAAAGACATTGACATTAAAAGGTTCCTTTGGCTTTGGCATACCTTAAATATAGGAATGTGTTAGCTTATATTTTAATCATTGCATGCTGTTTATACTTTACCAAATCAAGATTTTAAGCATATACATTCCATGGGGATTAGGCCTTCCCTGTCACACATGAAACATTTTGTCGACTATTTTCGCCCTTTATTACAGTGGTTTTGACTGTATCTTTAATTCACTTTGCCGTTTGTCTAGGTAAAACTTTGAATGTTGAGCATGCTCTATTATGTCATTGCTTTGTACAAGTCATTTTAGCTCACATTATGGTGTGCCTTTTGCAGATACATCATGCTGACAATAAGTATAAACCCTTGAATTTGGAAACACTGTTAAACATGTGGAGAAAGGACAGTATGGGAGCTGTCATCACACATGATGCCACTGATAAGGAAACTGGTTTAGTGCTGAACTTTATATCTGAAATTTCTGAAGTAGTTTGTTTTCAGCTTCACTCTGGGATTATGAAAACAGCCCGTAAAGTTGTTCTCGATGAGATTGTTAGCTGCATAATCTCTGATTCTCTTGTCATGAAGAAAACTCACAAGAATCATAAGACTTTTCCTGTTGTTGAGTCCCAAAAATCCTTTTCTTCATATGGACAAGTGGTAGGTTTTCACACATCATAGAAAAATGATATTGCTTATAGCCAGTAAATTTTTCTTATGTATTATTTTCCAGCCTGAAAAATGTGACAAGGACTATGCCACTATTGAGGATGGAGTAGAAGTAATACATACTGTTGATGATGAGAGATGTTGCAGTGGTGATACAGCAGGATCTCCTCCTGGCATGAAATCCATTGGAAGTTTCGAGAATTTTTGTGCTGCATATATGGTTGTTGGGAGGATGCTTTTTGATTCTTGTTTGCAAGTCATGTGGAATGCCATCTTTTATGATCCGGTAGCTGAGTGTTCATCTGCATGGAGAAAGAGGAAACGTTGGTCCTCCCCTAGTTATGTTGTTGAAGAATGCATTCCATACAAAGCGTTCCCTCTGCTGATTGAAATTCCTCCAGCTGACTCTGTATGTATACTATTTGTTGTATCTTTTTGTTTAAGTTATTGGTGTTTATCTTATGATGAAGCTCAATTCAATTGCTTGACAGTTGATACCCAAACAAGAATCCTCTAGCTCTGAGGTAGATTGCCCTCCAGGTTTTGAATCAGTGAGAATTGCGATGGATGTAGAGTCGAAGTCAGGATCAGTTTCTTCACCCTCTGAGAGAGAAAAGTCTTTTAAAGCAAATTTGTTGAGACATGGCACTACTTATGATGAGATGGAGGCCATCCTGGAACATGTACTGAAAGATCTACATTCATCTTCAAAGCTGTCGATGGTACAATACTTCGAAAGCCTTGTGGATGATGAAGTGAAGAAAGTAGTTGATTTTCCCCAAAATAGTCATATGGAAGAGGTAATCATGTGAAGCTTTCTCCACTGCCATTTATTATTTTTAAATCACATGTCCACCTTCCCATTGTGTTTTCTTGACCACTATGTTATCATCTGTTTAATTTTAAAAGTACCACATCCTGGCAGGTTGCTCTTTGCTCGCCGCATCTGCAAAACCATACAACTGGATATGATTCTCATAAAGGTCTTCATATGTCGCCACTTATATTATCATATGATCACCATTGTCCACCTCAAATTGAAAAGTATGCCTTGCATCAAACCGAAGACCACCATCATGAAGTTTCTGTGGCAGATGTATCAAAGGGTGCATTCAAAAATTTGCGCATGCATATTGATGATCCAACTTGTAATGAAATAGATGAACTGTGCCCAGATCTATCCGATGAAAGCATGGTACAAGAGGCTTCACTACATTTCTCCAGGGGGGAGTTTCAAAAGTTGTCGATGCATTTAGATTATGATTGCAATATGTCAGATGGTGATGAGTTGCGGCCACCTCACTACAAGGAAATTACTGAATATTGTGCTTTATCACACTTTTGGCAAGTAAAGCCATTTAAATTAAATGGGTGCACATGGAAAACTATTTTCCAGACAGCATTGATGAAGAGTCGGTTGAGAATTTATGACTCTGTCATGAGATCATTGAAACCTTCATATTTTGATAATGTCATGGAGAATGCTAAAACAACTTGTTCTCTGAAGAGATATGAACCGAGCAATGAGGTAGGTCTTAGAGTTTCCGATTCGTCACTTTCCTTAGTTAATCATAAATGAATAAACAAATTTGATTTTTCATGTCTTTATTTTGAATAAAGTAGGGGTCGTGATTCTTGACTTTAATGTCCTTATTTTGCTATATCAGGGATCTAGAGAATGGGTGAGAAATAAACCTGATGTTTCTGAGAGATCTTCTCAAGCATCTTTACTAATAGGAAACTATGTATATTCTCGGAGGAGAAAGTCGGGTCGTAAAAATTCAGGTTCATTTTTTAAGACTCTTACTATGGGAGACAATGATCATCCAAAACAAGCGTCCAAAAGGGCAAGGAGATGCTATTCCTTTAAAAATATACATCAGGCTCCACAAGTTGAAACTACTGTTTTTATTTCAAAGGAAAAAGTTCCAGAACCTGGCAGTAATGCTAGTATACTTGGGGAGAAGGGATCATCCCTTCATATTTGTAGTCAAACATCCAATAAAGTTGCTCGTCCTGCTCAAGGTACTCTATTCTCCTCAATACTAATTCTTCAGGAAGAGAGCTCATATTATGTTTTAATGAGTGCTTACAACATAATTTGTTTGAAGATGATTCAAGCAGTAACACGATGGATCCTTCATTTTCTATGGAGGACCAATATAGTCTTGAGCCAATTGCAAGTGGCGCAAAAGTACCAAAATGTTGGTACCATATCTCAACTCTATTGCTTTATGTTCGTTGACCTTCACATTTGCTAATTCAAAATTAAATGTTGAGGTATACCCCAATATTGAGATCCTAACAAAGCTTCTATTTATTTCCACATGCAGCAAGTAAGGTCTCAAAACTTAAAAGGAAGAAACTGAATGATGATGCACAACATTTGCCATCCCATAAAATTGAAAAACTGGCTAATTGCATTCCAAAACAAGCATTATCAAAACGAGTCGACAGACACAAGTTCAAGAGAACTAAGTTTAAGACAGTGAGACCTTGTCCAGAGTCTGATGGTTGTGCTCGGTCCTCTATAAATGGTTGGGAATGGCGTAAATGGGCTATGGATGCTAGTCCCTCTGCAAGGGCTCGTGTCAGGGGCACTCAAACTCATTCTCTATTTATTAATTTTGAATGTAGTGGGTCTCAATCATTCAATGTTAAGGGAATTTCTGCAAGAACAAACAGGGTCAAGCTGCGTAACCTTCTTGCTGCTGCAGAGGGTGCCGATCTTCTTAAAGCAACACAGTTGAAGGTAATTGGAGGATAAATCTGCTTGCCATTGTCTGGCTCTCTTATGAGCAATAATTTGCAATTTTTCTCTTTGCAGGCAAGGAAAAAACGCTTACGTTTCCAGCGGAGCAAGATACATGACTGGGGTCTCATAGCGCAGGAACCAATTGAGGCAGAAGATTTTGTTATTGAATACGTTGGAGAACTTATTCGCCCTAGTGTAAGCAGCCACCCTTTATTTTATGTCATATCATTCAGAGAGGGGCTTTTTGTGTAAGCTTGAGAAGCCAAAAACTTTTTGTTATGTGTTTTAGCATATTCAAATTTCTGTAAACATATACCTATACCTTCTATTGTGGGACCTCAGAACAGACTTGCTTGGTTCATATCTTGGGGAAGGTAACTTTTTTCTTAATGGAATTTGCACCATAAAGGCGAATATTGATGATCTTCTCACTACTCTGGCTAATGGTGCATGGAATCTTTTGGAAGAAACCCCTTAAAGATTTCTTCAAGGAAACCTGTTTTGGGCAACTTCCTAAAAAAGTTAACAGGCGGAACAAAGCTTTTCTGTCGCGAGTTGGGCGGTTTACACTAGTTCAATCTGTTTTAAGCTCCTTACTGATTTTCTATCTCTTTATTTCGAATCCCAAAAGGCATTGCAAACCTTATGAGAAGATGAGGGATTTTTGTGGGATGGTTCCGGGTGGGGGGAGAAGCTAACTCATCTAGTTTCTTGGGATGTGGCAATCCTATCTGAAGAAATTAGCGCTTCCAAGAGGAAACAAATTCTTTGTGGGTTAGAGTTATTGAAAGCATCTATGGATTAGATGAAAATAAGTGGGATGCAGGCATTGCTGTTAGAACAACCTTTAGAAGTCCATGGAAACACATTGATAGAGATTACTTAGATTTCCATCAATTTGTGAAGATCATGTCAGGGTAGGTGATAAAGTGAGGTTTTGGAAAGATATTTGGGGTGGGTGAGGATCTTCTTGAAATTTTGTTCCCATCATTATGCTGTAATTCATTCAGGCATCACATGCCTATTGTTTCTTTTATTCTCATCATCTCGGCCTCCTTTATCTCTTGAAATTTTGTTTTCTTAAAACCTTAAATCAGAATTGCAAGATATGTATATTACTTCAAAATGAAGCTTGTTGATTGGTGTGGAGGATATTAGAAAGTGGGTCTTGGAGTCTTATTGGAAATTCTCTCAAAATCTTTCTTCATGACTTTCTTTCCTAAAGAACTCCATCTCTCCTTTCCTTTCTTTAAGTCTATATGGAAGGCACACCATATCTAAGAAGGTTCAATTCTTCTCATGGTTGATGGTTTTGGGTAAGTTTCCCACATGGGATGAGTTACTAAACTGATTCTCTTGTACTTTCATGTCCCCAAATTTGCGTATCGCATCGTAATTACTTCAAAGATCTGGACCATGTAGTTCTTCATTGTATCTTTTCCCTTGAGCTTTGGCATAGCACTGAGGGAATTGGACCTAGAGTGGATTCTGCCATTATCAACCACGAAATTGTTTCTTTTCAATCTAGGAGATTTTATTAGCAATAATGATCAAGTGTAATGGGGTGTGATTACTCCAGCATTGTGTTGGCCCCTTTGGTAATTTAGTTAGAAAGTGATAGCAGAATCTTTGAGGATTAAGAGGATTCTTTAGAGGTGTGGGATAGGGTAAAATTTAGGGTTGCCTGGTGGGTTTCCAACCACGGAATTTAAGAGCTTTTTGTTTCAGATTTAGCTAGAGATTAGTGCATTATTTTGAAATTTGTTGTGTATGTATGGAGGCAACGTCGTGTGACTCTTGTCCCTTAGCATCATCTTATAACTACTTATATATTTTTCTCTCGTCCTTTGAAAAATTTATGGAGGGTTGTAGAATGTCTTTTTGTTCTATTATTGTCATTTCCATTCAAATCCATTATTTGTTTTGATTAGAATAACAATTTCACTTAACTAAATAGATATCCGACATTCGCGAGCGCCAATATGAGAAGATGGGAATTGGGAGCAGTTATCTTTTCAGATTGGATGATGGATATGTGGTATGTATAATGAAATTTAATTTGTTTATATTAAGATCAATATGTGTATGGTTATTTTCATTTGTCCAAAAATCATTTCATTAGTTTAATCTATAATTTGCTTACAGCTCTATTTACTTCATTATTATATTAGTTTCTGAGTTTTCCATTTTATAAGATCATAGAAAGCAACACCACCTGATGCAATTACTTGCAGGTTGATGCCACCAAGCGTGGAGGGATTGCTAGATTTATAAATCATTCTTGTGAGGTAACCATTTCTATAAGGTTGTGAATATGTTGCAATGGGTTGTACTCATCTTAAAGTAGATGACAGTGTTGTTTTGTTGAATCCAGCCTAATTGTTATACAAAGGTCATAAGTGTTGAGGGGCAGAAAAAGATTTTCATATATGCAAAGCGTCAGATTTCTGCTGGCGAAGAACTCACATATAATTACAAGTTCCCATTGGAGGAGAACAAGATACCTTGCAACTGTGGCTCTAGGAGGTGAGCCAATACTTTTTTGTGCCTATGTCAAATATTAGCTTTTTAGCATGATTTCAGCAGTGAAATTTTTGCTTGAAGAATACAATCATAATTGAATAGCCATAAAATATTTGAAATTTACTTTCGTTGCATTTTCTGTGTTTTTATTTACTAGCACATTCCATGCAAATGGGGATTCTTTCGTAAATTTTATTTTAAAAGTTAAAACTAGTGCCGCTTGTTTGTGGGTGACATGTTGCCACATTAAGTTTTGAGTTCTATTTTGTTTATCTTATGAACATTCATCGTGATATGATTTGGTTCCCTTCTCATTTGTTGTTTCCTTACATGCTCTTAATCGGTCATGTTCTTTTATCATTTTCACTGCTGCTGCTGGTATTACCTTTTCTTCATTTTTTGGACACAATATTATACTTGTTTTTTACCATTCTTTTTCATTGTCTATTATCCTTTCCTTTTAAATGTAGGCAGAGAATGTGTCTAAAGTGCTTTGCATAAATCAAATTTTATCGTTTTAAGGGTTGTTCCAACATGGTACTTCTTGGTATCCACATTGAGAAATAAGAAGTTGATGGAAACTGGTTATGCCTTCACTGAATGAACTCAACCACATGGGTAAAATGAGGATGAGTTGAGTCCAACTATATAAGAATGAAACAATGATTGCTTAATCGTGAGGATTATGACTTCATGATGTTTCAATAAGCATTTATTGATTGCTTTTCTCACTGAAAGTTATTATTTTCTATGTTTGGAATAGGATATCCTATCACTTTATGTTAGGCGCTAATTTTCTCCATTTGAGAATTTTAATTAGTTAAACCTTGATCTGGCTTACTAGTAATAATATATTCTGGGTTCCCAACTCATTGATCTTGGTGTTGAGTCCATTCAAATAATAAAATCATGTGTTCCTAATAACTATGTCAACTCATTTTGATGTTGAAATAACATGTGCTTTAGTTACCACAACTTTATTGGTGAGACTTAATTTTCTACATAAATATTTCGGTCAGCCAATTCCGTGAAAGTACGACATATTTAGGTTCTAGTGAATGATGTGATCTCGGATTTCATGCCGTATATTAGATCATTGGGGCGTTCTGAGGATATGCACAATTCTTAAATGTCTTCTGAAATATTGTTCTGTGTTTGCTACTAGCTGCTGCCTGCTTGGTAGATGTCTTTTCTATTGATGGTATTCTCATTTTACTGCTCTTGTCCACTGCTGTCTATTATTCACTGGATCCAATCTCAGCATCCTACTAACTTTCTCTTTTAGGTGTCGTGGCTCATTGAATTGATGCAAGAACGATTTATTTCTACTGGTATGTATTAGCATTCATCCATAACTATAATACTCTTGGTTTTTTAGTTGATCTTCATTTTTCTTGATTGTTGTAGGTTTCTGTATACTAGCCACCATTATTGTGACTAGAGGAGCCATTTGCTCAGGATTCTTCCCTGGTATTTTCTATTTTTCCTTTCCTATTTGCAATTTGCTAGCTTCATGCTTTTATTCACTAGCTTCATGCTTTTATTCATAGCTTCATGCTTTTATTTTTCAAAAGTCGAACAAAAGAAAAAAAAAAGGGTTTTTAGGCGTTTTACTTCTTCCCTTGAATGCTGATTTGTGGTGCTCGATAGCGGAATAATAGATCCATAACACCACCTGATTGTTGTTTATTTAAAATGGTCAGGCCCATGCAATATTAACTAGCAAAGCATGTGTCATACTTTCTCCTTGATTGTAAATCACATATAGGAGGTGTGAGTTTAACAAGTAATCTAGATAAAGTTGACTTGATATATGAAGCTTCCCCTTGCATATAACATTTTAGAAAATCCAAGGTTCTGACATTGGACCTATTTTTTTCCATCCATTTCTTTGTCTCCGTCTTCTTGAGGATTGCTAATCAAAATCTTCCATATCTAGCTAATTCTTTTAGGGCCTTTGGAGAAAATAAATATATTTTTTGGAAACTTTTGGTATTGCGTCTTGCTTTTTTCTTATAGTAGACTAGCTACTTTACCATTTTGCCCTCATTATGTTTATTTATATGGATTGAATTTTATCGAGTTTTTGTGGCTGATACACAACTTTTATCAAAACATGATGGGGTCTCACCTCACCTATTTTTGTGTCATTTGGACCTCCACAATTGGTATTTTTTATTACAGATTAATTCTTTTTTTTTCTCCCCCCCCCCCTAACATTGAAGTAGTATTTACATGTCCTATGTTAAAACCTTGAAGAATTGTTGAGGCTTTTTTGTTGATTCCCCTCTTATTTTCTTTCAGGTTTTGACTTTTGAGCTGACTCAGCAGTGAATTACTTGACTTCACAGCTTTGCAGGATCTCCTTTTTACATCAACAATGATGACATTTACTCAACCCGTGTGCATATTCTTGTAGATATCTCCTCAGATGAGTTTCTTCTCTTAAGAACTAAAAGTTAGTTGTCTTATTTCATTCTTTTAGGGACAGTTTTGGGAATTCAGTGCCGTGTACAAACTTAGTGGTGATTTTCAAATACTTCACAATATATTCAACACTTCATTATTTGGTAGGAGTTAAAAAAACATTCTGCCTTATGCGGCAGTTGAATACAATCATACTTTCTCAGAATCAAAAGTGTAACAAAATTGTAGAAAACGAACAAGTAGCCTGAAATTTAGCAACCAATTCTGTATTTCCTGCTTTTACTGAGATTGCAAAGATTATTCACATACTGCTTGGGTCATGGCTGAAGAAACTGATCAGAAATGCCTGCAACAACAGGTGCCTGGTTCTTATTAAAAGTTATTTGTTAAAGATGAATTGGCACAAACTTTCTTTCACCTTTTTATTATTTTTTTTTCTTTTTTTTTCGCAAATGTTAACCCTAGTGAACGTAAATATATGTACACAGCCTTTTGGTTGATGAATTAATTTAGAGAATGATGAGCAAGTTTTTTTGAGCATTACATGGATATGGTGCAGATCCCAATCATTTCCTTTTCTTTTTCACTTTCATATTGCGCAGGGAGAAGGAAGTAGTCTGTAGACATGCAAAATGCGTATATGGATTGTTTGTCAGGACTTCTGGTATGTGTCTTCTACTTCTTTATATCTACCATGCACCGAGGTCCCTCGACCATTTTTTGTGTCAAACCAATAAATTAATCTGAGGCAGCTATTACGAATATCAATTACTGTATAGTCACTTATAAAAAGGAAGAGAAGAATGAGGTCTTGGTAATGAAGTAATTGAGCTCGAGTAGAACTCTTTTGAGGCAATTCTGTGAGATGGCCAACCCCCAAGTCATAACCCGCAAAATAAAGTTTGATTTGAGAAAATGAGTTTGGGTGATGGGCAGTGGGGCTCCATTGCATGGAAATCATATATATATAAGATGGTCTGTTTTTGCTCAGTCGCAACTTTGTATCCGAGAGAGAAGTAATTTTGGAAGGCTTTGATACCTTTTGAATCACATTTTCCTATTCAATTTGATCCACAAGTGGGGTAGGGTCTATCAAGGATAATACTTTGAACGAGGAAAAATAAATCCAGTATCCGTTAATTTCAACCATAAAATTCTTTAAAAAATCTCAGGATTTTTTATAATCTATTTGTGTATATTCATGTATTTTCGTTATTACATTTTAATATATATTAAATTGTTTAAATAGATTATTTTATTAATGTAGATAAAAATGTATACTTTCTTTTGCATTTATTATGCATTTCATACGTAGTATTTGCACAATCAAGCAATCAAAAATATTAAATATATTATGTATGAATGTGATTGCGAGTGTCTATTCATATGTATACTGAATATATCAAGTGTATTTTATTTTATATTATAGAGGTGATTGTATGTGAGGTGTGCAGGCATATAAATAAATATTTTGTGTACATAATTTGTAAAGATCCGCCTGCCTTTATTCACAATATGAAACATATAAACTTCCACAAATGCATATTTATAGATTTTTATGAGTTTCACATTAATTATCTACAGGGATGTCAATTACATGTTTAATACGTAATTATTCTTACACAAGTATGAGTAATACTTCTTTCAATCTTTAAGTGTCGTTTTAGAGGTCCAATTTTGTTTTTAATTATTTGTCTTTGTATTTTTAATCCAACTTTCGACCAACCCCAATCGGTATCTCAAAAATATTTCTTCATTTTTAATTTACTGTATTCAATTTCTTTCATATTCATAGAACATCATTAGATTATACAAAAGTGTTTGTATTGTGATCAACTAATACTCGTGATAATTTTGACAGACACGTATTTGAGGTGCAGTGGTTGAAGATGGTTTAACAAAAAGGGTTATCATAGTCTTAAGTTCTAAACAAACAAAATATTTTTCTATTTCAAATGCTAGTGTACAAAACAAAAGAATATATGGGATTAATAAGCACGAATTTGTTTACTTATTAGTTGATACGACATTGCCATAATATCACGAGCAGGACTTTCAGTGCACTGCCATAATATCACCATAAAGATGCTCTACACAAAGTAGATATAAAAATTGTCAGCTGAGTTTGGTTTGTCCTTGGCTTGAATAGACCAATGGAGAGCAATGGATGTGTTTTAGACCGACCTAAGCTCAAATGGGAGATGAAGGGCTGGCAAAACCAGGATTTACCACCCTGATATTGCCAATCCTTGTGTTGTCGGTTCGAATCCGGCAGGTCGGAAATAGCTGTACCAGTGTTGATCATATCATTGTTTTAGTTTTCTGTTGCTTTACTACTATTATCCTTACATTGGCATTTTCTCAATGTTCTTGTGTAATGATAGTTATAACTCTTTGCCCATTTACAGATAATTTTATCAGTTATTAAGTCGGCCCCATGCCCGGAGATTCTGGTTTCAACTAGAATAAGGGGGTGCTGCATTAAGTTGACAACCAATGTAAAATCCATCAATCTTTGTGCTAAGGATCATGTAAGAATTGGAAAAGGTATATGCTATTTGAATATAGATGAAAACATGTGTTGATAACTAAATACAATGATGGATATGTGCTATGTATAATCAACTTCATAGAGTGGGATAAATTTGAGTTTTATTATGACAATCAGTCTCTTCACGAGAAATTCGATATTATTATGACTTCTCAGACTAATGATAAAAGATTGAATAATTTTCTTTAACGAAGAAGTGTCTAATAATCTGAATTTCATGGTTGGAGAAAAAACACTGGAGATCTTATGATGAGTTTCTTATTTTTTTTGGAAGGACATTATTGAACTCGATTTGGGGTCGAACCATGAAAATGAGGAGAAGTAAATGTAAGAACAAATGCTTGCAGTGCTCATGGTCTATGCTAATGAGGTCACCACGTTTAAGATATACAGGATTCATTCTTGCTCATAAGCTCAAACACGAGACGAACAATCAAACATTGATTATACGCACAATAAAGAGAACAATGGGTAGAAAACACGAAACAAGAAAAACAGCAGTGGCTGCTCCAGTCATTTCTACGGATATGAGCATAATTTAATTTCCAGAAATTTGATAAAACTATATGTAGTAACCATTTGTTAACAATTTTGGTTAATCATACAGTTCTGCATGTTCTCTTTGGCGGTCTCCTCAAGTCGAATAATGATGCTACCTGTTGATAATTCAGTTCAAAGTGGGAAATACATGCACATACACAAGAGATTATAATCTTGCAATGTCGATCATCGGTGCTGTATCATCCTCAATGGATCCCCGATGTATTTATGAACGAGAAAGAGGGGGTGGTGTTCCCCATCAGCCATAGCCCATAAATACACGTGATTGATACTCTTCTACTCCACATTACTACCTGTAATAAATAACAAAGAGTAAAAATGTCTGCATAGTATTTTTCTTGATGTTTGTTTTTGTAGAAATAGTACACTACCCCGTGGTTATTAAATTGCATTGACTTGAGATTGGCTTTCTATTATTTCTAATAGAATCTAGGAAGGAGGATGTAAGAAGCAAAAGGTGAATTACATAATCAATATCTCATAATTTTTTTCATAAACCACACAAGCCTCTGCACACTCGCACCACAATTGACATCACCAAGAGGATAGCTGAGCGTTGCATAATTTACAAGTGTAATTAGAAGTTAACAGAGATCACCATGCAAATTCATGTTTCCAATACCTTGTGTGGTCCCTAGATTTACTCTGCGATCCATTTCATAAATTTCAAATGTTTACACCATATCGACTTACTTATGATATAGAGGTCAAAAGCAACAGCTTTACGCAAGGGGTTCCGAGCACTTCAGGTCCACATCCCGAATTGGCTCATCTTCTTTGACATCATCCTACAATTACAAAGAGAAACAATGGTATTGCCCAACCAAGAAGATTACAACATGATTGTTAAAGATAGCACTTTGGATATATTTATTTTTGTTCTTTAAATAATGGCGAGGTTAGAGTGGAAAAGTCTAACATGCTAAACAAAGAAAATCAATCTAAAGTCCTCACAATTCAAAGCTCCAACACATACTTTCAGAAAATATAAATTAAGAGGGTAAAAAGTACCATGTCTTTTGCTTCAGGTTCAGGAAACTCACTCTTCACTCTGCTGGGTAGAGGCTTTCTGTGTAGGCATAAAAATTTAAATTCCTTTACTGAGAAGAATGAGATTTTTAACTGAGAGCACACGTGACAAACTTTACCGTTCATCATCAACATCCATGTCAGAGTCAGGGTCATATCTTTCATCCTCACCATCATGATCTTCTTCTATCTGCACATCAACGTATACCAAACAAATAAATTGAGGCCTCAACAAGGTTGGACGCATTTGATTTTAACCACACAGAGGACATTTAAATTTGAAAAATCAATACTGTGCCCTTTAGTTGAACACTCTTAATCCGCTGCTATATTATGCCTAAAAGTTATTTTCCCATATCAACCAAACAAGTCAACACCACTGAAGGTAAATAACCACATAACATGGTGACAAGTGAAATTTGGATGGCACAATACATATCTTCATGTAAGATCTCAAATTTAGATTTTCCACTTACAAAGAATTAGGTAAGTCATTGGTGAGAAACTAAGAACATTTTTTAATTCAAAACGAACCTGTGGGAGTTCAGTATCTGGTGGTCGCTCCTGGAACTGGACGCTTGGTGCATGCTGAAGCCTTGAGAGATAATCAAGAAGCTTTGATCTGATCTCCTCCAGTAAATGACGAGAGTTCTTATTTTCCATGTTACTAGGAGCAACATGTAGAGTATAATCTGGGCCAAAGTACTCGTAGTATTCATGTTGTGGCATCTTGTCATCAAGCTCAATACCAAGTGCTACACCAGTCTGTTAAATCAGATACAAAGTCAATCACTAGTGAGAGAGACTACCATTACAGCAGCTTTGGGGAAAGAGGTTAGGATTTACTCTTTCTTTTTTCTTGTTTTTTTTTTTTTTCGTTATTTTTTTATTTTGTTTTTCTCTTCAGTCATAGGAAGGGAGGAGGTTGGAGGCTTTACACCGTCAAGATATGTTGAAAAATAACTAACATACTTCTCTACAGAGAGCTTTTTAAAAGTTTAAACCATCTATTGCTACCATCAAATTGAATGGAAGGTAGTAACAAATCATTGGTAAATGTTTGAAACACAATATGCATCCACTTAAAGGCACCAAAAAAAGCTTCACTTGTTAAAGATATTCTGTATTTAAATTTTCCAGTAATTGACAATGAGAACAACGTTAAACTGCAAAATCCATAGAGAAATGTCTATCTCAGCCTAGCAGTAACGGTTGGTAACTTGGTTTGTTGTTTCTACATCAGAAATAAAGACAAAGTGTAAAGCAGCCAGTTTTTGGTGGAGCTAAAGTCTAAAATTTTCGTTGCCCAGCAATCAGAAAGCAGTCAAACACAGAGCGGTTGAGGAGCGGAGCATCATTGTGAAAGAGAGGTCTACTCCAGATAGTCAATACCTTCACCATTACTAGATGGAACGATAATTGGATGTCTCGGCATACAATCTCATCTCACTTACACAAGAAATCGGTATTGATTGCAACATATCACCATCGAAATGAGGATGTGTATTTAATTTGGGGAATCGGGCTATATTGGGAATTAAATTGGCTGGATGAGCCAAGGACAACAGAAAACATGAACTCTGGGAGTTCTACACATAATATGTGCAAAGGATAGAAAATGTAGATCTACTTCAAATCCAGATATACGTTAAATGATCATTTTATTTGAAGAATGTACATGATTATTAAATGTGGGTCACGGATATCCCACTACAGCAAATCCAAGTAGCCAGATAATGTTCGGGTTATATATTAAGTTGCAACACATGCTTAAAGCTGTGTACAAGTAATTTTAATGTGTCATAAGATGTGTAAAAACTATCAGCTTAGATTTTCAACAAAATCGGCATAGAAATGAAACTGATGAATGATTTGGTACAAACTGATAGTTGGGGAAAAAAAACTTACCTCATAACACCAGCAACGAGCAACATTACGTATTGTGTAACCACCTCCACCCAACAACAGTAGAGGCACGTTGAATGATCTCATAAACTTTACGCACTCTGCATGACCTTTAATTGAGAGATTAAAACATCCTAATCGATCTCCAGACAGAGAGTCAGCACCGCATTGTAATACTACAGCACCAGGCTTAAAAATTTCCATCACTTTTCCCATAATTGGCTTAAATAGAGACTGATAGCTTTCATCGTCAATTCCATCATCCAAGGGAACATTTAGAGAGTAGTATTTCCCTTTCCCATATCCAATGTCACGGATATCACCCGTACCAGGAAAATAATCTCCAAATTTATGAAAAGAAACTGTCATGACCCTGTCGGTGGTGTAAAATGCTTCCTCAACTCCATCTCCATGATGAATGTCAATGTCAACATATAGAACACGCTGAAAAGAGACAATAAAACAGTTATTTTTTTGTTTTTGTTTTAAAGGTCAACATAGACAGCATAGCAGCAATAACGTTCTCCAATCCACATGCTGCCTAAAATCAAATAATTACACTTAAGCAACATAAAAGGGTTTTTTTTTATATCTACTGCAATCACATTGAAATGAAGCATTGATATCCACCTAAAGTTCACAATTGAAACACTACAGAGACTTGAGTAATAATATTCTCATAAAATGCATTTGTCATGAAGTTATAATGATATTTAATTTATTGGACTTCACCATGAAGAAAACCAAATTCTCACCCTGATGTAACTTTGTTGTTTGTATTAGGTCTTGTCAATTGTTTACAAGTTCTCTCTAGGGCGGGATTTTTATTTACAATAACCCCGCAAACATTGTTTCAATGTTTAATGATCCCTTATTACTTACCCAACCCAATGTCACACCACTAAGTATAAACTGGAATTGGTAGCACTTCAACTCTAGTGTACTTGATATGCTTTGTTTGTATGCAGACATTTCGCATACAATTAGTTTGGCTAGTTGATTCATCTCGTATTGGAGAAGTAAGGTGGACTGTGTTTGCAAGGTTTCCCAGAAATTACATAGGGTTGGGTTTTCTAGAGTTAAAGTACTTCATTTTTTCCTAGGCTGCGAATTTTTCATGTGATCTCAACAAGGAAATCAGTTACAATATACAGCTTGACAGCTGAAGGAAGAAGTTTCACTTGGATATCCCTTCTACATATTGTTTTTTTTTTCTTATAGATATGCAGACTCAGTGATTGAGTTCATCAAGAGGCTGTTTGCATAAGAGACTTAAGTTTATGCATAGTCCATAGTTCAGAGCCAAAGATTTTGTGGAAGAACTAAGCTCATTAGAATTGGGCGTTTTAGAAGCTATGAGGGATTCAAAGTGAAAACAGTGTTTCTGCTGAAAATAATAATGCAGATATGTTGATAAAGCCTCTTTGGAAGCTCAATTACAGAAGTGCTCAAATTCGACCGGTTGTGGTGCTGGTAACAGTGTCATTTATTGGGAAAGGGAAAAATCCATTAAACCGAAATATAAGAGAAAAAGTAGGGGCAGGGAAGGACAACAAACCTCGTGTACTTTTAGAAGTTCCAAGATAGCCAGCACTATGTCATTCACATAGCAAAAACCAGAAGCCTCACATTTTTTGGCGTGATGCAACCCACCAGCCCAATTTACAGCTATATCACAGTGTCCATGATTCAGTTTGACTGACCCACCAACGGAACCACCAGCATAAGTTTGACAGAAAGAATAGAGGCCGTCAAACACAGGACAGTCTTCACCTACATTGAATCTCTTGAGTTGCCTGAGCTGTTCTTGTTGTGTCTCTGGTGTGATGCTCCTCAAGAAAGCAACATAATCATCTGCATGAAATCTGCAAAGATCTTTGTCTCTAGCAGGATTGGGCTTGAGAACATGCATATGCTGCAGCAATCCATAATGTGCAAGAAGAGCATGTGTCATTCGAATCCTGTGTGGTTTCATTGGGTGACCTTGCCCGTAATAGTAATTGCCAACCTCTGGGTCATAGAAATAACTAACTTTCCGCTTCACTCCATCAGGCCCAGATGGCAAAGAGTTGCCTCCAGTATCCATTGACCAGCCAAGAGAAGTACGGCTTTACTTCCTAGCTCAGGCAATAACTGTGCACACACATATAATTAGCAAGCGAACTAGGGCAAGTCAAACGACAGAATTTTAGTTGGTGAAGGGAAAATCTAAATGAAATTATCTTGTAGGCCTCAAGTATATAGCTAATGCAATTCTAATTCAAACACTTTTTCCTCCTGATTTCGCATACCATGATATTCTAATTTATAACCATCCAAGCCATAAAGAGTACAAACAATAAAGCAATTTTTCAAACCAAAATACAAAGATTCGTCAAGCACGAGGCCTGAAACAGTAGTGAAGTAAAAAGGAAGCTCTGGATTCAACACTTGTGCACATAATTTTGCAGAGAAGTAAAACAGCATTTAAAAGAAAATAGCAACAGATTCACACAACAGTAGAGAATAAGAAGAACTATGAAGTAATCATCAATCATGAATGCAAAGGAGATGAATAAACATGGTGATGCAGACGGCCAGAGGTGAGAGAAAGATTACCTTAGAACTGGAGCGCAGAGAGAGAGAGAGAGAGCGCGCGGTGCGGAACTACCTACGGTCTTCAGCAAAAGCAAACAAGGGTTAGAGAAATGGTATGAAACTACGGTTTTAATGCGATTTTGTTTTGTGAATTTTTTCTAAAGACTTTTTTCTTTTTAGTCTAGAATTTAAATAATTAAAAAGTAGCTCCAAATTTATTTACAATAATCTCATTTAATTACTACATGAAAGGTGTTAGCTAAATTTATTTAAAAAACAGTTTATAAAATAATATTCATATATGTTTTTTCTTTACTTATAAAATGTTTGTTAAGTCACGTTTATAAAATGTGAGATCTTAATTTAAAAATAATTGTTTGAATATTTGGATAAACTACAATCTTGATTTTTGAGATATCATAAGTGACAATTCTACAATCGAAATAAAAAAAATTAAAGAATTCTGTCAAAAAAAAATGAAATTTGTTAAAATAAAATATTATTTAAAAGAAATTGGTTGACGTTTTTATTTTTACAAATAAACATTTCAACTCCAGATTGTAATAAACCTGACATCAATCATGGGAGCGAATTGATCAATATGGGAGCTCATGATAGTTGGAACTCAAGCCCATTTCGGAAAGCCCAAGACCACGCCCTAGTGTGTGTTGTCTCATTGCATCTTTAAATTAAAAGCCCAATATTAAAAATGAAATTTCAAAAATTCTACCCAAAAAAATCTAAATACACCTTAGTCTTTATTGAAATAATAATATTAGACTTGGTAAGTGGACATGACTAATTAGTCAATAGCTTGGTTTGGGGTCAAAAGTCAAGTCCATGATCCATTATAATTATGGCTGCTATCAATATTTATATTTTCAATATATTTTTATCATTTACGCGTCAAATATCATAAAATTAAGTAATTTCAATCCATGGTCATCGTAATATTTCTAATATGTGACATATTAACAAATACTAGTAGATTGGAAAATAAGTCTTGGTTTGAAAATAATAAATACAATCAAAAAAGCATTGTGTTTCCAACTTAGTTTCCACTTCCACACGGTAGCAAGCATTCATTCCAAGTCAATATAAATAAAAATTGCTGGCATTAACTCCCATCTCAATCAGCACCGTCCATTGAATGGCGTTTATTGTTCTGCTGCCGTTGATCCTCCTCCGGCTCGTCCAGTTACAGGCCCAACAGAGCTACGTCGACAACAAGCAGCTCGACTGCAACAAAAACTGGACCACCGCTCTCGGCTTCGTCTGCAACGGCGCCGCCACCTCCTGCACCTCTTATCTCACCTTCCGATCAACGCCCACTTACAACAACCCCGCCACCATCGCCTATCTCCTCTCCGCCGACGCTTCCCAGATCGCCGCCACCAACAACATCTCCGACGTCGACCCCCTCCCCGTCGACACCCTCCTCGTCGTCCCCGTCAACTGCTCCTGCTCTCAAAGCTATTACCAACACAACGCCTCCTACTCCCTCAAACGCATGGGCGAGACCTACTTCTCCGTCGCCAATGAAACATACCAAGCTCTCACCACCTGCCAAGCCATGGAAGCTCAGAACCCTTACAATTTCCGTGACCTGGTGCCGGAGATGAGGCTCACCGTTCCTCTCCGCTGCGCCTGCCCCACTCCCAATCAGACCGCTGCCGGCTACAACTACCTACTCACCTACCTCATCCGTCAGGGTAACAGTTACGACTACATCGCCGGCGCTTTCGCCGGTGCCGGAGCCGACGTCCACGGCATCCTCGACGCTAATATGCTGTCACAAGATCACCTCATCTTTTTCTTCACTCCACTTCTCGTGCCTCTCAAAGCTGTCCCAACCAAGGAGAACATCAACACCGCGGCTTCGCCGCCGCCGCCGCCGCCGCCACTTCCCCCTCCCACCACTCCGAGCAGCGGCTCCAGCTCCCGAAAGGGGGTTTTCATCGGCGTGGGAATCGGAGCTGCTCTCTTGGTTTTACTGTCCTCAGTTTTCCTGGTTGGGTTCCTCCGCTACCGCCACCGCCACCGCCACCGCCACCACAAGTCTCCATCGCCGCCTCCAAAGCTTGCAGAGGAAGTGGGGAAGCCGTTCTCCAGCTGGTCCTTATCTTCGGAAGGCATCCGGAATGCGATCGAAACACTGACATTGTACAGATTTGAGGATTTAGAGAAAGCCACCAACTCATTCTCGGAATCCAACAGAATCAACGGATCCTCCTCCGCGTACCGCGGCTCATTCAAGGGCGACGATGCGGTGGTGAAGGTGATGAAGGGCGATGTTTCGGCGGAGATCGATGTGCTGAGGCAGATCAATCATTCCCACATCGTTAGACTCTCTGGATTTTGCTTGGAGCAGGGCATCACCTACCTTGTGTTCGAGTATGCAGAGAAAGGTGCCCTCATCGACTGGCTACGCCCTGGATTGCTGGGATGGAAACAGAGAGTTGAGATGGCTTACGACGTAGCAGATGCCTTGAACTACCTCCACAACTTCACCAATCCTCCCTACATTCACAAGAACTTGACGAGCAGTAACATCCTTGTTGATGGAAACATGAGAGCCAAGGTTGCCAATTTCGGCCTAGCAAGGAGGTTCAACACAGATGAAGCTGCTGCATTAACAAGGCACGTGGTTGGCACCTATGGGTACATGGCTCCCGAGTACATAGAGAGTGGGTTAGTCACTCCAAAACTCGATGTGTTCGCCTTGGGGGTGGTGATGCTGGAGCTCCTATCTGGAAAGGAACCCGTTGTTGGGAAGGACAAAGGCGATCAAGAGCTGTTGTACGAGACCATACAAGGGGTGCTGAGCGGGGAGAATGTGAGAGAGAAGCTGCGAGGATTCATGGATCCGAGGCTGGGAGAAGAGTATCCGTTGGAGCTGGCCTACTCAATGAGTGAGCTTGCTAGGAGGTGTGTGGCGCACCATCTTGATGCGCGTCCCTCAATATCTGAGGTCTTCATGGCTCTATCCAAGCTCCTCTCCGCTTCCTTGGATTGGGATCCGTCCACCTCCTTCAGCTTGAGTGAGGAGGGAGGGATCCCGATCCAAGGTAGCTCATGAGTATGTATTATGCATCACGTTAGGCATAGCTCCGTGCATGACACATCAAGTTTGAAATAACATGACATTATACTCAACATCTGTGTACCAGCTATCAGTATAATGAATCAAAAACATGACTTGGTTACATTACATGTTATCAACTGTAATAAGAAAACTGTAAGATACATGTTTCAGCTTTGCTTATATTTATTTGGTTTTGGTGCTGCAAAACAAACATATCTAGACAGTTCTCAGTAGAATAGATACAAGTAAGAAAGTCTTCTTTTTCTTAGTACAACAATATAGTCTCTAACCCAAAAAACTTGCTAAATGATAACTTTGGAAAACACATTTGCTTGATAATTACAGTAAAGAATGCTAATTAAGCAAACATAGTTACAGAGAAAGAAAGAAAGAAAGAAAGAGGAGAAGAAAACCATACAAATAATCAAGCATCCCAGGTCCTTTCAGATATTTCCTTATGGATTAAATATCGAAACGATGAACTCTGCTCTAACCAATACACGTTCTTTTCTGGTCTACCCTTCACACATGTTTTGATAGATTTCTGTTGAATTCCTGATAAGCAACCACTGGTCACTTCCAAGAGTGCAGCCATGCCGATTGACATATCCTTGGCATAGTAGCACAGTATTTTTGGCAGGTATATCTTTGTTTCCTTGTGAACATAAACTGTAGCTTGTATAAACTCTTCCTTAGCAACATTCAGATCCTGAAAAATGTTGTTTGCTCTGTAAACTCGAACCTGCAATTGGGTTTAGTTCACAGTCGGAAATAATTAAACACTTGCTGAGAGAAAGCTGTAATTTTTCATGCTGTGAATCGCAATGAAGAAAGTGATGCATTACCGCGGGATCTGAGTATGCTCCTGAAGAAAGTGCAAAATGAACGAGTGCTTCAGGGTATTCTATGGCAAAAGCATGTTTAGGATTCCCAGTCTTAAACTTCTTCCCTGGAGAGAGAAGTGTCTGAAGCCACTGCATTTTTGCCACTAGTGATGAGTCAGTATAAGTGCAAGAAAAAATAACTAGGAAAAAAAAAAGAAGATTCCTGGTTGGGCAGTCTGCATCTTACCAATCAACTATGAACGTGCAACTAGATTTTGCTATAACACAAATTAGTGGTAATTTGCATTGAAGGGGGGAGCAAATTTTATCCTCTAATGCCTTATGCCAGTATGTGGAGTCATTTTACACCATCCATAATTTTGAGTTGAGAACAGAATCAAGTTGTAAAGCATGTATGGGAAAAAATTGAGCAGCAAGATGCTGTATATAAAGTGTGAGTTTCAGTTTGAAAAAGCTTGGCGGAAGGGAAACACTGCAGTTGGGGATAGTTTGTGCAAGCAAACTTAACTGGAAAAAGATAATAATGTCAGGACCAATTTGCAAAAACAACATGGTTCTCACATTATAATGTTCACTTGATTCATGTACAAGTGATACTAGGAAAATGTGGACCACTGTCCTCAAACATTTCCCTTCAATCCAATGGTTTTAGCAGTCATATTTTGTGGAAGATACAACATAAGAAAATGGATATGTGAAGCACACTAAAATGATTAGTCTTCAGTGGTGCACATATTGGAACATTTTAATCGATTTAGAGAAGAAAGATGAAAGTTGCAGGCATATACCGGAGAAGAATAGTGTGCTCTGATTCCTAAAATGGAGCTTTGTATGTCATAAGCATTAACACAATGTCCGCCAACATTATAAGCAGCCTGAGATAAAAATTTGCACATGGAACATTAAGATCTCATAGTCAATATTAATGAAGATCAAATAAATTAAATTGATTTATTACCTTGACAATGGAATTACTTTTCAAATATTGTTGAGTTCCATATGCTAAATAAGCCTGCAACAAAATCAAATATTGAACAGGGCAAGTGAAGATGATATTTAGAAGTTCTGTGAAGTAAAGGAAAAGTCACAAGTCAAGATCAGTAAATAAGTCTTCACTAAAACATGAAAGCAAGACAATGTTAATGAGTTACCCAGCTGAAAATCAGATAGCAGTCATGAAATGTGACATATTTTTGTAAATGAAGATCAATTTAGTAACCCATAATTGAAAGAAAGTTTTGCAAGCCATACATGCATAACCAGGGCATTGTGAATATTGATCCAAAATGCAAGCTTCTCTTCCCGTCTCATCTTCAATGGGTTAATGATCTCAAGACTCTTCACAAGAGACCTTTACAGACACATTGAAATGCAAATTAGAACTTGTATAAGGATAACAATGATTTGCTAATGAAAAGTGTTCAATGGCACTATAATAGTAAGCATGCTTCATAACGAGAAGATTTGACTGATTTAATTGCAGCCACAGTTTGAGGTCAAGAAATATGCACAAAAAATGTAATTATAGCTAACATCCCACCAATTTCACAACCATGTATCAGATAGAGAAGAGTAATAGTTAAATTACCAAAAGATTACATTTAAAGGGGAATAGACAAAAAAGTACATATCTAGTCTGAAACTACATGAGAACCCTTGCTACTAGCTCTTTCTATGTTTTCAAGTGAGCCATAATCCATAACTAGAAATGATCATCAAGATAACCAAAAGAAGTAATAGTTTCTTTAGGTAGTAAATCCTAGGAAAAACGGGGTAAATATAGATACCTGAACTTCTGAAGCATTGAAGCAGCATAGCTATAACTTTCATCATCTAAGCATATCTTCAGTACTTCTACCATAGAAGAGTATGGCCCATTCTCTTGCTTCAGGCCTTCGGAATCGCAATTTTGGGTAGCTTCGTCATTGCATTGAGGACTCCAACTTCCAGATAGATTTCTGGGAGAAAATGTGCTGGAAGAGCAGAATGATGAAGTGGAAGAACCTGAAAAGCCTTTATCCGTAACACTGGGGATGGCCAATTTGCAGTAAATTGAAGAGATACATCTTATAATGTCTTCAGATAGTCTAGCTGGACAAATGAGGGCATCATCTATGCGAGAATTTCCAAGATGATCTGCAAGGCTACGGTGCCGAGAATAAGCCCTGTGACTCTCCTACAATAGACCATTCTAGTCATTTAATGTATGCTTGTAGAAATAGAAAGCATAAACAGTCATATCATTGAAGAACAATCATAAATTAATAAAGGTAACAGGTGAGGCATATCAACCTTTCCAGATGATGACTTTCGAATTGCAGCTTGATCCAAGTCATTTGGGCCAGCTAAAGAACTTGTAGGGGAATTTTGAAATTCAAGATCACTAAAAACTTTTGACTTCACCGACTTTATTTTCTGGGATAGTTGATTAGATGTAACCCGTGGAGATGTTTCGTTAATTTGTTCGACATGGTTTTCGACTATCTTTGGAAGATGCTGCTGAAAAGCTGTCTGGTAGAGAGAAAGAAGATAGCGCTCCAAACGCAATATCTCAACCTCAAGTGTAGCTATTTCTTTTACCAGTTCAGCTGAAGACTACAGAACATGCAACTAAATATATCAGTCCATCAAAGCTCCCAAGACTAAACTGGAACAAGAGAAGGATAGAATAGGAAGACAATTGATTACACTCACAAGTCACACCCTAATCACAGGATTATATCCAGCTAAACATGTTACCAAAATGATTGACTCTAGTGAGAGTAGAATATAAACCGGCGATGCTGATAGCATTTTGCCGTCCAGTGCCTCAAGTTTCTATTAAGCAAAAGCCATAGATACAAAGGAGAATCATCTTCTTATTTGAAATTAACTGATCATGTAAAGCAAGTTTTAAGTTGAAGGAGTTGCTGTTACATAAATTCAGGAGAACTTTGCTTCAAATAAATGGCAAAGTTCGTTGCAACGGCTTGGCTTGCTCTCATTCTGAACAGAAGATGAAAAGAATAAAACAGTGTACCTTAGATGTTGGCTTGCCATCTGAAAGAAGAGAAGCAATAGACCCGAAGCTCTGTTGTTGGTCCGAGACCCCGGCATTGGATGTTCTGTCAAGGTATGTTTTCCCCACATGTACAATCTTGCAGATGGCATTAACAAAGTTCTCTTTTAGTTAAGAAGACATTGAAACTGAAGCAAATATCCAGTTAAACACAACACAAAATAACATCACATTTCAGAAAAAGAAAGAAACTATTGCTCAAAGAGCAAAACATCCAAAAATTAGTAAAATTCAGAGACCACTATCAAAGTTTGAAAGCATAATTCTACTTATTTCTATTAGACAAGAACCCCTCACTACCTCGCTTCTGCCAATCAATTCAGAACCCAAACGGGGAAACAAAGTGATATCAAGATGAGAGAGAGAGAGAGAGAGAGAGAGAGGAATACACACATGATTTAGATGGTGAGAGGGTCTAGGTGACATATTAAGTATATGATCTTCCTTAAGCGGCATCTCACTGCAAAAATGCAGAACCAGATTTAGGTTCTAGATTGATCATTACTAATCGAAACAGAAAGCTCAATCAATCTTAACACCACCTGTGCAAACTGTATGGCAGAGGAGACAGAGGAACCGGAGAGGGGCAGTCCACCGGCGGCATTTGCACCACCGACACCAGTGGCAGAAGAAATCAACAGCCAAGGCTTATTGCAGTAAAGAAAAGATGATTGTCAACAAAAAAATAAGATGGTTCAACAAATACTCAAAGTGGCCTAGGTAGCTTGCTAAAATGAAAAATGAGCTGCAATAAAAAAGAAGAGAAACCCATTGAAGAGGGAAGAATATTAAATGCAGAAAACCCACAAAAAACTAAGAGTGGGTGTGCTGAAGTAATAAATGATCACAGATTCAGCAAGTAAAATATATAAAAAAAGGGTGAGTCAATAGAGAGTGGTATCTTTGGAAGATAGAGAAGAAGTAGGTCAATGCCATTGAAGGGTAGGGAAAGCAACAAGGACAAGTGCAACAACTATAAGCATAAATAAAGGATAATAAATTATATATGAGGAAAAGAGCAGTAATTATGGTTGAAGGAGACATGGTGGGGAAAAAGATGATGAATTAGTTGTGATTATAATGAGATGCTGCGTGTGATCAATATTAAAATGGGGATTCAACTAAATCATTACAAGTTTGTGTGTTAGTATACTAAATACAAAAACTATAAATTATTTATAGAGTAGGTTTTGGGTCTCTCTCTCCTCTGCGTGCAAAACTGTGTCAGCACAAGAGAAGGGAGAGTATCAGATTCCTCAATTTTTTCATTAACTACTCTCATATAACAAACTAATATTTTTTGACTTGATTCTGATTCTTCATCGCTAAACCATTTCGACTTTAGCTGCCAATCCAGAGCTCTAAAATTCACCATAGTTTTAGCACAATCAAATGGAAATGATCCATTTTGGTTATGAATGCAGGTTTAGGTACTATGATGTAAATATTCATTAAACGTTGGGTAATTAAAAATCAACTAATTAGATTGAATTGGGAACCCTAGTCCAGATGTTGATGTTTTATTTTAATACCATCAACATGAATTAAATGTATAGAATGATGATATTAGTATATACTTTAATAGAAATCCTTCAAGGCATGCTCTAAAAGTTTTGATGTAATATAGACAATCAAATTAATTATTTATTTTTAGCAGTAAACAACATAAACATAAATTTTCTTTTACGTATTAGTTATCGAGATCATGATAAACATGTATCTAAGATCATCGTAATAATAAAAATTAACTATTGATAAGCACAAGAAAAGCAACCCTCAAGTCAATTAAGAACTCAATTAAAAACCTCAAGGGTGGTGGATACAACACAATAAGAAATAACATATTTATTATTGTAATAGAAAATTTAGTTTAAATAATAAGAACATACCTTTATAATAGAATGAACTATTACTTTCGTACAAGATCAATGATCATATTATTTGGAGTTGGGGTGTCAATGTCAAAAAAAGTTAGTCAAGACAGCTGATATTATTAGTCCTTGCAAAATCCAATGGACGGACACCAAATATTGCAATTTGGTGCATTCGGATCTTAACTGATGGATAAAACTAAAAGCAGGCTTTCTTGAGCTCCAGCCCATAAAGAATAGAAGCCCATGTTTAATATTGTTCTTTCACTTCAATGTCCAACACATTTATAGTAGAGGGACCCAAATTTGTACAAGATATTTTCTTACACCAACTCAAAGCCTTGGCCTGTTATAATAAATACTAGTGTTTGGATATCCTTTGTCCAGCCCACTGCCATTTTGGGACCATCAAATCTTTTTATATTCCTAATAATAATATAAGTATTATTTCGTCACACAAATCTAATTAGGTGAGATTAATCATTCCATACTCATAATTCACAAATAGAGACAATAAATTTTCATCTCACACACAAATATATTTATGAGATGATCTTATATAAGTTTTTGCTTAGTAATAATTCAAGTAGCTAAGTTTTATGCGTAATTGATCCATTTTTAATTAATACTTCTTTCACTCAATTAAAATAACTGTCGCTATAAAAATATAATTCATTGCAATTTATCTCCATTTTTTATTATTATTATTATCTAGAAGAGTTAAAAAAAAAAACTCCTTACCTTGCTCCTATCTTATGAAGAATATATACATATATATATATATATATATTAAATATTGAGTATTATAATCATTTTTTATATAACATTATACCTATTAATTAAAGTGTTTATTAATATCTCCTGAGAAAAAATTTAAAAGGCAGTTAATTTAAAACAATTATATTAATTAATACTCTTCTTTTTTTACCTAGTGCTAACAATTTGTAGAAGTGACATCTTGTTCAATTTCCCAATTAAATACTTTTAAATTACATTAATTTATGTGTGTACTCTCTAACCTACTAAAGTCTAACAAACTTTAGATAATGAGTTTGAAGAAATAAATTAAGGGATATGTATGTGAAATTTGCTGGCTTTTAGAAGTTGTTCTTCTTTTAGTTCACAAATTAATATATTTATTTACACAAAACATATTTTTTTAATTACTTCATGTACTTCGGTTTCGACTTTTTAATTTTACCCTTTAATTAATTTTATTTTTCTAACTTTTACTTTTACAGTTAGTTCCTATAATTGAGCTCTTAATACTTTGATTTTATACCTAAGACGAGTTAAAGACAAATTAAACTAACCCAAAAAAAAAAAAAAACATTGGCAAATTAAGCATATTTTTAATTCATAAAAAATAAAAAATAAAAAAGTGGTCATGAGTGGTTGATAATGAGATTGATTGAAGATGAATGAATAGGGAATGGTGGATCATGAGTCAACTATATATAGATATATATGAGAAGACTAGATTCCCTATATCAACAATAAACCAAGCAGAAGTGAACGAAACAA
Source organism: Scutellaria minor (assembly GCA_954870855.1). Classification (NCBI taxonomy): domain Eukaryota; kingdom Viridiplantae; phylum Streptophyta; class Magnoliopsida; order Lamiales; family Lamiaceae; genus Scutellaria; species Scutellaria minor. The sequence goes on from OX940734.1 coordinate 73,175, forward strand.
TAGCTAGCAACTCTTGTAATTACTTCCTAACACTTGGCCCCCACCCCCATGGACATTCATCTTCATTCGTGTGTCTCATGATTTTTTAATTAACTACAATCTTGTCTCAAAGTTTAAATTATTAAGTACGATCATCTTACTTTGTAATATTTTATGTTTACCATCAATTTACCTTTTCCTAAACAAAATGAATAACTATTGTATTGAATTGAGCAAGTCATGATTTTACTTCACTGCTATTCGTATGTGTGTGATTCTTAGAACATCTTTAATACAACTCTTAATGTGGATTACTTTACATTACACAATAATCTCATCCAAAAAAACATGAAAACATAGGTTTAGGAAAAACTTGAGTTTAATATTGGAAATGTTGGGAATTAAGGAAAATGCATGGATTCAATATTTTTGTGACTTGCTTAGAATATTTGTGACTTGAATATCAGTCAACTAAATACATATATACTTATAGATATCATTTTATCTTGATCAATTGATTCCATCGAATAGTATAATATACGTAGATGTGATGAGGATGTTGAAATAGTGAATGAATTGTGATGGTGAGACATGCAAAGATGAAAGGCACATGCATGAAATACCCCTTTTTAGTTGTTTTCAATTTTCATTTTAAAATACGAATTATTAATAGGTGGGCTCCCCCGCACGCATGGACACGAAGCCACTCTCTCTCCGCCCCATCATTTTTTCAACTATACCATGCGTACCTGCATATCTCTCTCTCTCTCTCTCTCTCTCTCTCTCTCTCTCTATATATATATATATATATATGTACAACAATTATCGAAAACTTTATGAATCTTATTTTTCCAGTTATAATGATCAATATTCTGCATGCGCAGCTGTGTTCTTGCATTGTTAATTTGCCATTTTCCTTTTCTTGTTCATCATTTTTAATTAATATACTATTATTTAGTCAGTCTACAATTAACTATAATATTAATATGCAATCCGCATGTGTTAATATGTTATCATTAATTCAAATTATATCAATGCAGAATGTCATGCTGCTAATAACTAATTTATGACTTGAAATCACGTACATATACATTTCAGTATCAAATAAATTAAATTTCGATTATGAAATGATTTTTGACTTGTTTATTTATATGTTTCTTTCATTGTTATATCAGCTATATATATAACTCGAGATTTCTTATACATTATTAGTGATTGGGTTCATATGTGCAATGCAATTCTATTAAGTAGCATCAAATATAATATTCCATTTGCCCAAAAAAATAATCAATATATCTTTGATGAATGGTATGATATCTTATAACTCATGGATCATTCACACTTACACCCTTCAATTTATAAATTCGTCAAATCCATCGACCAAATTAAGTTTATTATATTGTCATCCTTAAAAAAGTTTGCTATAAAAACTTATAACTTCAACTATTCAAATTAAATATATATATGTTTTTTATACATGAATTTAATTTCTATAGAAATATGATTATAATTTTTAGACGAATGCACACACATGCATATATATACTCAAGAAAGAATAATTAATTATGTAGTTATAATTAGTTATGAATTCAAAGTAAGAATGAGATGATGGTTCAAATATTATACACATGGAAAGAGTAGCAGTACCACTAATTTAATTCATCATCTCATCTGCAAATATGTAAACTAATATAAGGCTATGTTTCTTGGTTTTGATTTAGCTAGGGTGGCCATATATATGTATTAAGATCTCAGCAGAAATACACTGAGCTCTTGGCCGGAGCTTCCCACCGGATTTATCATATGAAAGGACTCGGAATCGACGGATCCGATCACTCTATCGAAGCTGGCCCTCAGATACATGAGCTCGCCGTCATCCTCCGCCGGCAACACCCCGGCCCCCACCGACACCGACTGCATCAACTTCAGCACGGCGGCGTCGGCGGGTGTCATGAGGCGGCTGGTGGCGAAGCCGACCTTCCTGCCGTTGCAGTAGATGCACCAGAGGGGGACGTCGTAGAGCGGGCAGCGGCGGCGGCGGTGGGACTCGAGGGCGATGCGGAGGAGGCCGTGCTGCATCTCTCTGGCGAGGTAGGAGGTGGGGACGGCGAACTCGAGGAGGAGGAGAGGGGCAGCCCTCGTGTCTTCCTGGATGCAGAAGCTGACTCTGCCCTTGCGGAGGCCGAAGAAGGTGCAGGTCACGGCGGCGGCGGCGGAGTCGCTGTCGCTGGAGAGGAAGTCGGAGGAGGCGCAGCAGGCGGGGACCATGCACTCAACCAGAGTGCGGAAGGAGCGCCGGAATCTGACGTCACGGCCGCAGTCAACGGAAGTGGGAGCGTCGATGATCTCCCTTTGCCCACTGATCCGCCCTAAGTCTATCATCGTCTTCATCAAAATAATTAGATCTGCTCTGCTTGTTAATCTACCTAGAGAGAGAGAGAGGAGAGAGAATGTGTGTGTGCGTCAGTGCGTGTAGAGGAAGGAGTTGAGTATAAATATATAAATGAAGAGACCTAGGATTAATAATTAGTTCAATATTTAAAATAAAAATAAAAAATCATGTTGATGAGGATAATTTCAATTTTGGTTATATTTGTACTCATCATTTCCATTTTTTAATAATCAAGTATACGTTTTCCAATTTTGGTCTTATATATTTTAATTTTTTTCCAATTTCAGTCAAATTTTCCAGTTTTGGTATTGTATGTTTCAATTTTTTCCAATTTCGGTCCAATTTTGATCAAAATTTCCAAAATCACCGACGCCACGTGAGATTTTCCAAACCTCATCCTATCAAAATTGGATTGAAATTGGAAAAAAATTGAAACATATAGGACCAAAAGTGGAAAACTTGATTGAAATTGAAAAACATTGAAACATATATGATCAAAATTGGAAAAAATTAAAACATATGTGACCAAAAAGGAAAACATACACTTGATTGTTCGAAAATGGAAATGATCATACATACAAAAACAAAATTGAAATCAACCCGCTATAAATATATAAATAAAGAGACCTAGGATTGATAATTAGTTCAATATTGCTCCTTTAAAATAAAAATAAATAAATCGTTGTGATCACTCATTTCTGAAATGTCTAATTTTTGTCTTCCATCTTTATAATTCGTTTATTTTGTATATGTGTGATAGTCTATGAGTGTGTTTTTATTTAATTATGATGATGATTGAAGATATAATTCATAGGCTTAGCCCCACCATGCACCAACATTGAAAAGCCTATTTTTCCTCTCTAAAGCGGTGGTCTTCTTGTGCATCTGCCCAACATTATTAATTAATATCTTTTTCTTTTCTTTTTTTGTGGTAATAATTACAACTTAGTCATGAAGAGACTTGAATTTAATAAAAATCTAATTATTCAAACTGAGATATGCATCTATATAATCTTCTTTTTCTTTTTGATTTCAGCCATAAATAGCTTCCCCCATATTAGTATTTTTTTTCCCTAGGGTTTGGAGTTGATGAGAATATTCCTTTTTCCCCACGGAAATTGAAAGCAATTTGGCTCTTGTTTCCCCTTCCATTTTATTATACTATATCTCACTATCACTGTCTTTCCATTTTTCTTGTTCTTAATATAACCTTAAGGTATGATCACTTTTAAATAAAGATATAACCTTATAATATTTGCAAATTTCAATCTTTTTTTCTTTAAATATAAAAAAGGTTCTATTGATAATTTATTTATTTATCTCTTTGTGCAGAAGATTGCTTTTTTGCGTTCTCTAAGGCTTTACCAGCATGCGACCCTTATTCATCTTTAATTTATTTAATTAGCATTGCAAGTATTTATAAACCAATAATTAGTTGAATTGTATAATTTAATTGGTGTATGATTTGTAAAGGCATCTCTCTCTCTCTCTCTCTCTCTCTCTCTCTCTCTCATATCACATAATTCATTAAAGTTTAATGACAGTGGATCCATTCATAATTTAAACCAAAAAAGTTGAAAACAATTAAATAATAAAGAGAATGATAATAAAAATAAACAGTCATCAGGCGCCAATAATTATCACATAACCGATTAGGTTTGATCATAGTATTCAGAAATCATCATACGATACTAAAGACCGAACCTAAGTCCTAACCAAACCGAGAAATATTCATTAATCGATCATTTTACTTTTTTCAAAAAAGGAAAGTCCCAAATAATTTCATGATATGGTTTTAACGATTTCTTTTTATTACAGTCCAGGGTAATTCCTGCACAATGCCAGAACAAAGAAAACCAAAAAACTACGTCTTATAGTAATTTCTATTCTATTACAATGTTTGCAGAACAGAAATAATAGAAGGAGTTGAATCGAGGAAACCCTCACTTTTTAAAACAATTTACGTCGAGATAGTACTCACTGGAAACTACGTATCATCCCCTACAGGGGCGGAGCTAGAACTCTGATAAAGGGGGACTAACTAATTTTGGGGGCTAAATCAGTAAAACAATCTCATCAGATTCGTTTCCCCACAACAAGTAGATTTTTAAGACTCATGTATGGTAAACATGATTCTCTATTTCACTTTTGTGTTTAATTTGATGTTTTAAAATAATCACTACACGTCAAGTGTTAAAATGTCATCATCAATTAATATTAAGCATGAATTAAAAATAATAAAATATTAAATGAAACACCAAAATAGAATTGATGATCTAAGTCATAAATACGGGAGCATACATCGCTTTTCGTAAATCTCCCAGCTCCAGTTTGATTTCGAAGATTTCCAAACAATAGTTACCCTTAGCCGTATCTTGTTGGAAATTGGTTCTGAAAATTTTATTAATTAATGACCAGATTTTAACAAAGCTAATTTATCAACTAAAATTTAAGTTTTTATTTAGTTGATGATCACTCAAATCCTTCAATCAAAACTCAACTACAGATTATGTAATGCTAGAATTTCTTATCAAATAGATCAACAAATTTTACCCTGACTCGAACATAATATATTTAATCTCTACCTTCTGATTCGAACCAGGTCTTATACCTAGGCAGCAGACATCTTTTACCATTAGGCTATCAATGTTTCGTCTATTATTTATTTTTGGTGTAATTAATCCAAATGTAACCTTAAGTTTCATCTGGAGCTAAGAAGTTGGAGATTGGCCTATATAGAGGCATTGAAAAAAGACATGGACTTCAAAATTCTCATGTATTTTCAATTAATGGGCTAATTGGGCCCATCTCGATCTACTAGCTAGCCCAATAACAACGGGCTGAACCTTCGAAGGAATATTTGAGAGCATCTCTACATTTCACCTTTAATGGGTTGACTTTTCTTATTTTGTAGAAAAAGATAAACCCAAACTGCCAAATATTCCTCATAAGAAAGTTCGTTATGCATGAGGAATTAATGTCGGAAATTAAATGTGTAACAAAGACTTATATGTATAGAATTACAAAAATTGATGTAATATGTAGATTTGAACTTATATTCATCAATTTACAAAAATGTACATAAATGATTTACAATCTCTAAGATCAAGATGGAATATGTCGTTCTGAATGGGCAAAAAATAAAAAAATAAAAATCAAAGCGATTTTGTTCTTCACAAACTTGGGTGGAGCACAGATCCTTCATATATCGTGGTAAGCTTGAGCTTGAATGATCTAACGGCCAATTTAGCTCGTTGCGAAGAATATCTGGTCAACTTCTTCACGGAATTGGATCTCGATACTCCTAACGGCGCCGGAGACTTTGCGGCATTCTTACGATCAGCGTCAACGGAGTAGCAACTCTTTCTGTAATTAACGGTGTGATTTGATTGTGGATCCTCCTCCGACGCCAAAACAGGGGAAATGCGAGTTTTCCTCTTCTTGCAGCCGCGCCGATTCATGGAGGCGTTGATTTGCTCGAGTGCGATGCTGGCTTTCACGGCTAAAGCCGCCATGTCAGATGCGGCGAGCCGATACTGAAGCTTGGCGTTAGGGAGCACGAAGTAGATCTGAGCCGACTCGAGGTCGTCGTGGGGATGGAGAGATGGTATGTAATCGTCGAAATAGAGGCGATCGGAGTTGCAGAGGAAGAAGGAATCGGAAGCTAGGGTTAGGGATTGAAGGACATCGGAGACGGTGGTCGGAAGAGGAAACTGATGCAATTCTCCGGTGATCGAAACAACGTTTGCAGAGGGCTTCTGATCGGCGATGGATTCAGAAGACACACAACCACCCATTTCGATCTGTATTCCTGTTGGTGGTGTGAAAATGAGAATAGCTGGTAGCGTTGATTATGCAGGTGTGAAGAGAAGAGAGAGAGAAGGAATGAGAATGAATGAATGAGAAGCGACGTCGGAAAAGGCATTTTTAAATGAGAGAAAAATTAAGAGAGAGAAACGCCGCTGGTTTTGATAAGCGGTGACGTAGCAGAGTAGTGAGAGAGAGAGTCAATTTCCGCGCCATTTCCTGGTCAACGTTCCAACCAACCTATTCACACAATCTCCGAAAATTTCTCTCTCAATTCGCCTCTCATTTTAAAATAATGATTCATTCTATCAATTCATGGTATACTAAATTGTTAGGTGTTAGTATGTATTTTTTATTTATAAATATATATATTATATAAGTATGTTTCTTACAGTAAAAACATGAATTATTTAAATATATATCTTTTACGATCATAAATATATTTTTCTATTATAAATGCAACCGTCGATGCGACAGTTACACATGAGTTTTTGAATTTGAAATATGCATTGTTAATTTAAAACCCATTTTAATTAAACATTTCAAATTATTCACATCAACTAGGTAGTCACCATGCACATTCGAAATAATATATAAGTTTCTAATAATTAAGCAAGAATTTCTTGATTATGGCGCCGTACGATATGAGGAACATGTAATATTGTATATCAAGTGTAAATTAAATGAATATTTCCGATCGAGATGCAATTATTAATCAACCAATGAATGAGCCGTGCGTGGGGATAGGGGTGGGTAATCTACCGAAAATACCGGTATACCGCACTTACCGTACCGAAAAAATACCGAAAATATCGGTATACCGAAAATTTCGGTAAGGTATGATACCGTACCGGTAAATTTCGGTACGGTAACGGTATGAAATTTTTTTTTTTTTCGGTATACCGGTATAAAAATAAATATCAATATTATTTTTTAATAATTCTAATACAAAATGATGTTCGGTATACCGGTATAAAAATAAATATCAATATTATTTTTAATAATTCTAATACAAAAGGATGTTCGATATACCGGTATAAAAATAAATATCAATATTATTTTTTAATAATTCTAATACAAATATCTTTTTCGGTAATACAAAAATCATTTTCAGTATGGAACGGTATGTCGGTCCATTCCGGTATACCGGTATGGAACGGTATGCCGGTCCATTCCGGTATACCGAAATGACGGTATGGTAACGGTATGAACTTTTCTTATACCGAAATTTCGGTATACCGAAGGTACGGTATACCGAAATTTTCGGTAAGGTAACGGTATGAAATTTCGGTATACCGAAATTTTCGGTACGGTAACGGTATGGCGAGAAATTTACGGTATACCGTACCGAACCACCCCTACGTGGGGATCATAAAAATTCATATGTTGTTATTAATATTACTATTATTTTAGAATCCATTTAATAATTTAAACTTGGTGGTGGTCGGTTGATGTCCATGCAAGAGAATGTACTAGAATCTCTTAGAAATTAAAGTAAAAAAAATAAAGTATTCCTTCATATTTGGCCACTACTAACATATAAAATACTCCAATTGCTCGAATATATATGGTAGTACCTAGCTAGTATAAGTATGGGGAATGCATGTGAAGATATTGAAATGTTGGGTGCGTGGGGGTACAAATATGTACCAATTATCTGTCATGTTGGGAACACATTTTAATTAATTTATGATTATTAAATAATTTGTTCGTTTAACGGTTGACATAGACGAGAGAGTATGATATGGGAGACGGGGTAGAATTTGAGTCGGATGGAGACGGAGAGTTATCAAGTTGCTCTCTAACATATTATATTCGAAAATTATAAAATGTTTATTAAGGACAATTCTTAATATGCTTATTAATAATGGATAATGATCTCATTCTCTAATTATATAAAAAGTAAAATTAATAAATATATTGAATATCTAATACATTAATGGTGGACATATTAATATGCTTAGATAACAGAACTGACAACATATTATCAACAATCTTAACATTGTAAATAAATATCATAGATATTATAAATACTAGCAAGCATTTATAACGTGGGTATTTGCTGAAGGAACAATCAGAAACAAGTAATATGGATACTCGTTTATTGCTTATAATAATGATAGTAGTTCGACACATATAGAGAGAGAATTGATCAGACACGCACCTAAGAATGCGCACCATGCATATTTTTTTAAGATTTCTTTTTTTTTTTAATTTTTAATATCTCATATTATTTCTTTTCTGACGCTATCACTCCACATACGAAATTTTCATCTCACACATAGACCCATCCCATTATCAACATATATAATTTGCATCTCACATATCAATATAGATCTTTTTCCCAATTCTCATCTCACAGATGCTACACCATAAAAATTTGGTTATCATCAAAAATCATTTATTAAAAATTATAAAATATGAATTGATTAACAAATATGATAAATTCTCAATCAATCCTCAAGATCAATCATATTATTCATTTTGAGGATTTCTTTAAGAAATATGAATTAAGTAACAAAGGGAATAAATTCTCAACAAATCCTTAAAATAGACAAATTATATCCTCAAACTCAATCAAACTCAACAAATTCTCAAAACCAACAAATCATATCCTCCAACTCAATCATCAATTTTCAAGAAGTCTTCAATCAATCCTCAAAATCCCCAAGTCTCTTTAATTACTTGTATTTTGTGTCTTCAAATATAATGGATCTACACATGTGAAAAAAATTTAAAACAAATCAGTACCATAATTTTTTAAATGTTAAAACTTTCAGAAAAGATAAGAAAATATTATAACATTCCAAGGATGTGGTACAATTTCTCCCGTCATGTCCATTAATGTCACAACCACGACAAACTCTTACTTTTGAATTTTTTTTTTTCCTTTGATGATTTATATAAGAAAATATGTGAAGATATTGGAATATGTGAAGTGGTAGGGTGAGAAAAAATTATGTATATAATAATATAAAATATTAAAAATTACATTGATTATGATTTAGAAAATTATGTGTATAATAATATAAAATATTAAAAAGTACATTGATTATGAGAATTGGGAAGAACATCTATGTTGATTGTGGGATGCAAATTGTATATGTTGAAGATGAGTTAGGTCTATGTGTGAGATCAAAATTTCGTATGTGAAGTGGTAGCGTGAGAAAAGAAATAATATAAGATATTAAAAATTAAAAAAAAAAAAGACATAAGATATTAAAATTAAAAAAAAAAAAAATCTTAAAGAAGTGCGCACGGTGCGCATTCTTCAAGTGCGTGTCTGATCAATTCTCTATATGTATATCATTACAAGAAAGTTTTGCATTAAAGATAGAAATCAAAATTTATTGATCTGTAACATTCATCATTAAATAATAACAATGAAAATAGAATAATAATAAAGATGCAAATTTGATTATTAAATTTAAAGACAATTTTTTTGGGTTCCAAAATATTAATTTAGTGATTATCTCAAATCTATTACTAATATATTTGAAAATAAACATTTTGTAGTTAAAAATAATCTTTCCGTCTCTAGTTTGATGTTTTATTTTAGTATATTTATTTAGAATTTTTTACAAAAGAAGATTGTCCATGCAAGAATTCTAAGTTTCTTTGGAGGCACGCCTCACGTATTTTGCCCACCTAAATTGAAGTCAAAGCTTTCGTAGTGTTTCACATATGACATATCCATATAAATTCTAAATAAATCTTTGATCACGTTTACATTTGTCTTCATTTTCATATATTTGGCTGCCAATTATCTTCATTCAATTTTATTTGTCGTTTTACAAGTACATTGTGTTTTATAATGTTAATCCATGAAATTCTCTTATCATATAATTAGACATATTTGACATTGCGCCTTTAATTTTTTGATGTGCACGACGTACGGTCTTTATAAAACTCAAAAATATTTAAATAATTTCATTATTGATGTGTTGAAAACTAACTTGACAAGCTAATATAATATAAAAACGTCATAAAATAAAATGTTAGACAAAGTGAGAGGTTTCAATGTATCGATCATAACTCATCCCACGAGCTTCCTAACCACATGAAACTGATTTTTTGTCCAATCTAATCGTTAATTAGGGCATCAATTATGCTGTCAAAAATTCCTTCACCGTGTATTTTAAAAAAAATTGTGATAGTATTCCTTTTAATTAGTTCAATACACTCAACGTGAAGTCTTAATAAAATGATTGTAACTTCGAACAAAAAAAAAAAAAAAAGTTTCATTCTTAATGTGTTGGAAACTAACTCGACGAACTACAAACGTCCCTCTAAAAGTCTTTCCAAATTCTCATGCCAACAAAGTGAAAAAATTTAAACACATCATGAAATCATATCTTGTGCGGAGTGAAAGGTTTCCATGGTTAAGTGTAAATTATATGATGATCAGAGTTCGAACTTGTATCATATAAGTTTTCTTATCTTTAATCCTTTTATTCCACACCGTCAAGCTCATTAGAAAAAACATTTAGGGCTTCAATTATTTAAGACCGTGAATATGGTTAGGACGGATTTGTAAACAACATTGATGATAAGATTAGTTTATATCTCTATGAAATTAATGATGTAAATATCTTTGCTTTATCTATTTTGGATCCAAAGGGTGTCCATGGGATTGAGTGTGCATTTTTCTTTGGAGCCCAAAACTAGAAACAGAATGCGTCCACTACCAACCACTAATTAAACTCCCAGCCCATTTATGTACACATACAAGCCGGCCCAATCTCACAGCATACATACCCCCAACCCAATATGAGTTGAATTTCAATTTAATTTAGTGCTCTATTTATATACTCTTCCTATATGCAAAGACCAAAATCACAAACTGTAAAAATTATAGGAGTAAATTTACAGCTGTTATGGATCCATATAGGGGGTGTTTTCAAAAAAATTTGACAACTTTTAATCATTTATTTAAGTTTTATGAATCAATTTTTAGGGGATGTTTGCAAAAAATTGTATGGATGAGAAATTGATTAAATTTAGTGATTATAGAGAAATTACTTACTAGTAAAAGTAGATTGTGTTTGCAAAATAATTTTAAAATGTGGAATAAAAAAATGATATTTTTTTAAAATTTCATTGAGAAGTTGTCAAAGCAACCCCAGCCCGCTTCTGGATTATAGATTCTAATAGATTTTATAATTTGCTAGAAGAGAATTAAAACACTAAAACTGATTCATAAAACTTAAATAAGTAATGAAAAACTGTCAATTTTTTTTTTTAAAACACCCCCTTAGTTTTCCCAGGGGTTGCTAAATTTGGTGTCGGGTTATGATTGTTTGGATAGTGGACATTGATTTGTGATTTAAAATAAAATATAAACATATTTTACATAGGCCTAAAAATAATTTAATTTTTTACATAGGCTTAGAAAATCTACTTTTTTACATGTTAAGTAAATATTGTACATATAATGCATTTAAAACAAATGATATATACATATGTATTAGTTAAATAAAAATTAAATACGATACCAACTTGTAACTCAAAATTTAAATCAATCCCATCAAACTATACTAGAAATGATAGATCTTATGTGAAATAGGATTTCACTATACTTTCAAGATATGGTTGTACATCATTTCATTTAGATGACTCACAAAATGTATGTATTAGTGCAATATGTACAATGATTTAATACGAGAGTATAAACAAATTTCACTTCAGTTGGATTCCTTGTAATTTGTAAATGATGTTTTATATTGAATTTTGATATACTCACATCATTATATGATGTGGCATGTTGATAATTCAAGAAATGTAGAATAAGATACCATTTAAAGCAAGACGATCTTGTGTGCTTGCTTAGAGAATTGTTTGTCCTTTACTCCTTTTGTTCATTTCATATGATAGGTCAACTTGATTAAGTCAAGAAGGTAGTTGGATTAACATTTAAAGTAAAAAGAATCTTCCCAACAATCACAAAAGTTAATATAAAATCAGTAAATTCTAAAAGTAATACCGGATCACTATTTAATAATTTGAAGCATAACTATCATTCAAATTGTTGTATGCCAAAATTTGGGACAGAGTACATCGAACTAACAACAAATTAGGAATTAGGAATTGTAATATTGATAAAGAACAACATTTGCTTGAAGTAAAGGAGGTAGCTGTAATATTGATCCTGTATTTTATTCCATATTGCAATCTTATGTTCTGTTTTTTTCAATTCATATCACCTTCGCTCGTGTACATTATGTTAGTACATAAATGAAATAAAAAATGAAACTATAATACAAAAGAAAATAATGTAGGATCTCATATGCAACCAGCCTTATAGGCTTATGTTTACTCGTTGAATAACTTCTCTCTCAAAATGTAAGACCATGTTTTAATCCGAACCACGTACAGTGTGCATGCCGTCATCCCAATGCATGCTCGCTTTCTTTCTTTGATAGAAAACCCGTATTTCTTTAGCATCGATACGATTGAAATCGAGGGTTATTACCATTCTACCACTGTTTTTAGGCATAGCCTTGGTAATCGCAATCAAACTTGATGATACTTGTATTTCTGCCCCAGATTGAATCTATTTATTCTACTGGTGAATCCTTCTAGTACAAGTGTCCTTGCAGCCTCGACACCTTGTTCCAACGCAGTATCCACCTGTGTCAATAAAATTGGATGTTAAAGCATATCCGATGGATAGAATAGCTTCCAAGCAGCGTACTATAGGACTGAAACAAATGTTTTTTCAAGATTAACAATTGTGGCGCATACTTAAAATATAAACAGCAGATGAAAGAAAGTTCAAAGAGGTTCTGTACTGTTTGTATTGTAGTGCATAAGCCTGTTTAAGATTAATGATGGAGAAAATGTAAACGTACTGATCGAGCCAAATTAGGGTCACCATCAAGCAACGTACCTGTTTTTGTTCCGAAGGACTGAATTTTTGAAGAAGATAAGCCTTCATATCCATTGTACCAGGTGGATTCCCGATACCTGTGATGATATCAGCGGACTTGGTCATGTAATCCAACATGAATGTTTGAATAGAATAAGCAGTAATTCAGTTTACAAAACCAACCTATGCAAAACCGTGGAAATTCACGAAGACCATCTAAATGCTCCATGACACTCTTTACTCTGCGGCAAAAGTACAAAAATTCATTGTGTTAATATCATTCAGAAAAGTGCGTGTGAATCTGAGATATGAACAGAGATAATTGAAAGAACTTTAAACACACAAACAATACGGAACTAATTTCAAGTCATAAGGAGCTGTAATTGAGCACAAAAAAGATACGGCCGAAACTTAAGTAAAATTCAATATAACACAGATACATAAGCACATACAACATGTACAATAGTTTCTACAAGAAATCTTGAAGAAACACACTTATTTTGTTCATTGAGATACAAATGATACACATCACTGGAAAATTTAGGTGTATCTTTCGGACAGAGAGCACCGGGAGAAAAATAGCAATATAATTATAGAGACAAGTAATAAGCAGCTAGAGTGATTTTACCTCATAGTATCAAGCACATAAGCAAGGGTTATCTTAAAAATGGTGACAAAAAAAATCAAATCCTTGGCTAATCCATGGCAAGGGGACTCATTGTTATTTTACATCATGAAGCATGTCTTTTACATAAATTCTTTTAGATAAGAGAAGACCATATCACCAAAAGACCACTTTCACTTTCTTATAAAACCAGTCATGTTGAGAATATCATGTCGAGAAGAACTTTTATCCTATTGGAATTATAAATATTATAAATACAAGCCGAGTAGAAAGGAAGAAATCCAAAAAGACAGGAATCCTTAGAATCTTAATAACTCTTACAGAGAGAACAAGAAAGAGAAGAAAAAAGGAGTCAAGATAAAAAGGAAACTTAACCTCACACTTTCTAAATGATAAGAAACAAGACTTGCCTAGCTGTTCATATAAATCACAAATTAAGCTTTGATGGCTACAAGACATGTGACTTCCAAGTTCTAAGTAGCCCAGACAAGTCAAGATTTCATGAAACAATAATTGATCTTCAGAAAAATTAAAGGAAAACCACCGGACAACTTTTTAAATAAATATTCAGAGTAAATTCATGAAGGTCAATGTGAGTGCAAGTGTAAAGAGGGAGTTCAAGCTAAAACATTTAACTCAATCTCTGAATTTCATATGAGTGATTATTTCAAAAAAAATCTTCACAAGTTTTACCTATTATGATGACCATGTCCTCCTTTTGGTTGAAGCCTTAAAACTCCATTGGGTAAGCTCATTTCATCGTAAACCTACAAGGATCATTCAAGAAGTTGTCAAAAGTATGAAGTAACGTTTGAAATCTGAAGTCGTTGGTTTATTCTACTGAAAAGGACCAAATGAAAAAATTGCATGCTATAAAATAATTCATAGTAAAAGCTTACCAGCAGGATGTGGCACAAGGGTACTTGATAATATGCAGCAAGTGGACCAACCTGGAAACATAGGAGAGTGGAAAAAAATACTTATGAAGCTAATTTCTGGTCAAGTTCAATTTGTGGAAGGGGAGAAATACACTTGTACCAAAAGAGACATATTAGCAGTCACGTGACAAAAAGTCAAAAGTAATATGCATGTGAGATTGTTTTCTATTCGTATAAATGGGTTATATTAATGTTACACAAGAATATGAGACAATAACTCTGGTTATTGTCTAAACACACTCCTTTCTCAATAACTCTGGTTTTGTACATTATTTGTCTAAACACACTCCTTTTCTCAATCATATAAATGTTCTTAGAGAATAGATACTTTGGTTGGCTATAAGAAACAAATCCATGCTAGGTGGCAAATAAATTTAGTTGCTTGACAATCTAACATCCTATTTAAAGCAAAAACTATGTTCTTGGAGATTGAGGCATCTATCATGAAAGTTCTAAATAGAAACCAATGTCAAAGATTATTTTTGTCAACATATATGAATGTTACATAAAGCAGTCAAGAGATGAAGGCCTATGGTTCAAACACAAGTTTACTAAAAAATACAAAAATGAATTTAGCACTGATAGCTTTAGTGAACACTAAGAAATACATAAAAGTACCAAACAAACATAGTAGGGAGACGTACTGCTTCTCCACTGAAGTTCATGTATGTCTGAGGTTTGGCTAATAAAACCGGTACATTTCCAATGGAACCTGCACTGATTATGTTTAAGCATTGGTACTTAATCAAAAACTATCATAACTATAGAACAAAGCCGTTACTGCATCAGAAAACATTTTTTCCATCATTCACACATTTCATACAATTCTTAAAATGGAGGGCAAAAAGATTATTAAAAAGAAAAACCACCAAATAAGCACCTATGCCAACCAATGCTTTTGATTGTATAGTGTTCATCAAAATGCCTTCTACATGTATTATATACTAGCATTCCGCCACCTAAATCTCCGGAGTCTTATCTTTAGCAACCGGACGAACAATGGATTCATAAGTGTGACTGTCCGGGATCACTCCCCGGAGTACAAGATAATCGTGCATTTCGATGACTTCCTCGAAATTGCTCTTCTTGCTAAGGTTTGTCAATAATGTGGTATAAGTAACAGAATCTGGAGTAAGGCCCTGAGAGAGCATAACACTCAAAAGTTGCTTTGCATGCTCAAATAATCCGAGTTTGCAAAGGAACTTGATCATGATGTTATAAGCGACCTTATTTACCAAGAAGCCCGCTTTTCTCATTTTCGTAAATAAATCAAACGCTTCTTCGATCTTCTCCATACAACAATAGCGGTTCAACAAGGTGTTCATACTTATGGCATCAAACATATTCAACCTTTTCATCTCTTCTATCAAACATACTGAAAGTTCTAAAGATTCTTCTTCGCAAAAACCATCAAGTATCGAATTGAAGATTACCAGGTTTGGATGCTTGTCCACCTTAACCATGTCAGTGTAAACCTCAATGGCACATTCCATTCTGCTTGATTTGCAGTATCCATCAATCATAGTACCATACGTGACCACATCTGGAATTAGACCTCGAATAAACATGCTGCAGAGAAGTTGTTTCGCTCCGGAAATGTCCTTGCTTCTGAAGAGATAATTGATAAGAACATTGTGAGAGAAGGCATCTTCCACTAGGTTCTTTTCGACAATCCAGTTGTGAAGTTTCAGAGCTTCATTAACATGACCATTCCTGCATAATCCTTTCACAATAATAGAATGGGTGAATTGATCAGGGTGTACATGATTCTCGATCATGTTGGACAATAAAAACGAAGCTCCACTAATGTCTCCTTCCATGTATAGCCAGTATATGAACGAATTGTAAACAGCTGAGTTCGGACTCAAACTGTTTTCAACCATCTTACTACAAAGCCTAAATCCCTCCTCCAAGCACCCGTTTCTCGAATACCCATCAACCACTGTAGCATATGTCCTTATATTAGGCTTCACACCCATCTCGATCATTCTTTCCAAAATCTCTTCAGCAAGTTCTGGATTACCTTTCTTGCAATAACCATTGATGAGACAATTGTAAGTAATTACATTGGGGGACACATTGCCCCTAAACATTGTCTCCATCTTCATAACAAGTTTACTTGCTAAATCGAGGTCATCTGCCCTACAAGCTCCATCAATAAGCATATTGAACCCAACAATATTAGGCAATATCCCACCCTTTAACATCCTATAAAACACCGACAATGCTTCAGATGATCTACATTCATTACAGAGAGCATAAATTAGCAGATTAAAAGTATTCACATTCTCATAATACTCGTAAGAAAGCATTTCTCTATACATCACCCAGAACCTACCAACATCACCTATCTTCAGCAGATGGTTCAGAAAATTGTTCCATGCATGAATTGAAACCCGATAGCCTTTCATTTTCGACCTCTTAATCACCTCATATGCATCCTCAGTTGCCCCAATTTGTGTACATGTCCTAACTAATGTATCAAAAACCATGCTACTCGAAAAACATGCATCAGAGCTACTGATTAATGCATCCAATACCTCAAGAGGCAAATAGCCTTGTGATATCATCAACTCCTTCATTAAGCGCAATGCATCATCAAACTGCTTTCGTTCTACCATAACATGAATCAAAATACAACAAGACTCTAGCGAACACAGAATGGCTTTGCCTCCTCCTCCCCCCCCCCCCCCCCTTTTGTAGAACTCTAGAAGTAGGTGTGGAGAACTCCGTAACTCTCGAAAAACACGAGGAATCAAAGAAATAGTGAGACATGGGGACAACTGGTCCAAGAACTCCCATTTCTTCTGCCTTAAATTCACACAAACAGCCTTAAAGATTATATCTTCAGCACCAGGGGATGTGAATTTTTTTCCAATATGCAGGCCTCTTACAAAAATTCTTCTAACTGTAGATGAAAAGAAGCTCATCAACATAGAAAGTGAATTCCCCAGATCATAACATAGCCTCTTCTATCCTAAAAAGAAAATGTAATCAACGTCACATAAAGGCAAATACTGGCGACACAATGAATGAAAGAATAATGAATACATCAACAAACATATGAGAAATACATTGGAAACTTGTCTAAAATCCAACAATTCTTTTTTTTCCATATTTTAAGTAAATTCAATTTGACTGCATCAGTTAACTTTCACTTACCATTGTTTTCACTCATGCAAACAGAGATAGAAAAACTTTCAAAATTACATCTACTAAATCTTTTCATTCTCTCTACATTATTTATCAAAACATAGAATACATAGCCTACCTTCTCATTCAATTAATCAGAGCTTATCAAGTAGTACCTCATCAATCTTCCACAATGCAGAACTAAGTAATGATTTCAAGACCTTAACCAAGATAATAATTACAGAATACCAGCTTGAGTTTTAATTTAACTAATGTTTACCTTTTTGTAAGTAATATCAGCAGATTGCAGGTAAGGCGGAGACAAGCGGCGGAATAGCTCCATCCATCGGCGAACAGGGTTGTTACTGGTGGTGGTGAACGAGGCGGGGAGGATATCTTTGCCCTAGGTTTATATTTGCATTCACTGTAGTCTGTAGCTTTTTCAAATGGGTCCGACTATCTGCACCCCATCAATTACTAAACACACCCCACAAAATTAAATAGAAAAGAAATGAGTTACTTAAAGACATTTATACCCTTACTATTAATTTTATAAACAATTATCAATAAACCAAAACTATACTATACACACCCCACTAATTAAAATACACCCCATTTGCAACACACCCATTTACAACACACACATTCTTCTTCTTCCTCAAAACTTTTTTCTTGCAAAACCTCTACACAAAACCCTAATCTTCCAAACCCTCACCTCATACCTAATCATTACTCAAATATCATGTCTCAAGAAAGAGCTACAGTGAATGTAAATATAAACCTAGGGCAAAGATATCCTCCCCGCCTCGTTCACCACCACCAGTAACAACCCTATGGATGGAGCTATTCCGCCGCTTGTCTCCGCCTTACCTGCTATGGATGGAGCTATTCCGCCGCTTGTCTCCGCCTTACCTGCTATGGATGGAGCTATTCCGCCTCTTGTCTCCGCCTTACCTGCTATTTACTGATATTATTTACAAAAAGGTAAACATTAGTTAAATTAAAAGTTAAAACTCAAGCTGGTATTCTGTAATTATCATCTTGGTTAAGGTCTTGAAATCATTACTTAGTTCTGTATTGTGGAAGATTGATGAGGTACTACTTGATAAGCTCTGTGCAGAAGCTAATACATTGTGACGTGTTCTGTGATATTTGTTTCCGGGGTTTCCCAAGCCGACAATCAGCCATGGAGTGTACTCAATCTTGACACCGGTCGGCTCAGCCGAAGCAGCTGAGGCCCGAACCCGAAGCCTTGATGCTGCTAAATGGTTTTGATGAAAACATGGGCATTTTGCTCTAGGATAAGAGATGCTTCTACTACAATTAGGTAAAGAAACCGCAAACAACATTGACCTAAATGGAGAAATGCTACAATTGAATTAGGGTAAGAATATAAAGCCTCCAAAAAAAAAAAAAAAAAGGAAATTCACAAAGAAAATAGGAAAAACATAAAAATGGGCAAGATTTGTCGACATTCAAAAAATACTTGGAAATTTAAAATACAAGGAAAAGGCAAAAGATAAAATTCCTACACGAGGAGAAACACTATAAACGCAGGAGTGGAGGGAGGATGAGAGAGAAACCTTTATCTTTATTCAAAGGTTCAGACAAGAATAGTGTGGTTGTGTTGTATATGAGCAGCGGCACTGCTTATGGCGTCGCTTGGCTATGCAGATTGATACAAGTGGTGGTCGTGGATAGCAGCAGCGGTGGCGGCGGCGGCGATGGTGCGGTGGCGGCGGCTGTTTTGTGAGAGAGGAGAGTACGGGAATTTAAGATTAGGTAGAGCCAAGGACCAAAAAATCGCGATTTATCGCCGAAAAATCGGCGATATATCGGATTTTTGGGACCCCCGATACAAAAAATCACTTACATATATATCTGTTGTAATATCGGCGATTTATCGGTAATTTATCGGAAAATGTCGTCAAAATATCGTTATCGGTAGAGTTGTATACAAATTTGTCATTTTATCGGGATTTGTCGGCGATAAATCGCCAAAAAATCGCCAAATATCGTTTCGGTGAGCATGAATTTTTTTTTTTTTTTTTTTAAATTGATTTACAGGTTGTTTAGGATATGATATGCCAAGTGTGATGATATTATTGCACATACATATATTTTTGTCCCCCATTTGAATTTGTAAGGTGAGCTGCAAATTTTTTTTTTAATTTTAAATTGATTTACAGGTTGTTTAGGTTGTTTAGGATATGATATGCTATATTATAATAATTTGTCATGTTAATCATATGAGACAACATTTATATAATAGTTTATCTCTAAATTTATTGTCAACATATCTTTTTATTTGAAATTTAAGTTCAATATATGTATTAATGTTACTTATAATATTATATAAAGTACTAGATATTTTTTTCTATTTTTTTTACAAATTTTTAAATTTTTTTGCGTAAAAAACCGATATATCCACCGATATCGATATATCCGTCGATATATCCGTAAAATCAAGGTACCGATATTACCACCGATACCGATATTTTTGTCCTTGGGTAGAGCCGAGGAGGAGAGAGTGCCTCTTTAGTTTTAACTAGGGTGGAAAAAATTCCGAAATTTTTTGGAATTAAAAAGTCAATTCCAATTCCAATTCTGAAATTTTTGAAATTGTAAAATCCATTTCAATTCCGATTTTTCGAAAATTTTGGATTTCCGAAATTTTAGAATTTTTGGAAATTTTTCGGAAATAGTATATCATATATAGTATATAGTATAGAGTAAAACTATATTATAAACTAGTTATCATTTTGTAAGTAATCACGTTTATTAATTCATACGTATTGAGTTTTTTTTCTTTCAGAAAGCTCAAATCAAATGAATATTTGAATCTGTCATATTGTAATTATTGGTAGTTATTTTTTGATATATATTATGATTTATGATAATGCTTTGTTCGAAATCTTTCGATACTTAAAGTACTTGTTTTATAATTTGTATAATTTTCTTTGTCATTATTAAATTTTCGGATCGGATTTCGAAATTTCCGAAATTTTTAAAACTAATTCCAATTCCGATCCGAAATTTTTCGGAAAAATCGGAAATCGGAATTTCGGATTAAAAATTTTCGTTCCAAAATCGAAAATTTTCGGATCGGATTCGGCAAATATCGGAAATTCCGTTCCGATTTCCACCCCTAGTTTTAACTCTTTTACTTCTTACAATTTTTAAATTTTACTTCATAAATTTTTAACTTTTTTTTTGATAACTATAAATAATAAATTAAAATTAGTCTAAATGTCTTAATTGTTTTTCTTTTTTGATTTTGGAGAAAAACAAAATGATTTTAATTTCTGTGATAATATTTTGTATGATAACTTTTTTATGATCCAAAATTTTCAACTAATAGAATAAATCAATAATATTAATAAAATGTATAATAATTTTTTTTTCATATATAATATATTTATAATAAAAAGATATTTTTGTATGAGTCATGACGAGTGAGAACAAAAGAGATTGATAATAAACCCGAGTTAAAATTATTTAACTTGGAAATGTGTCAATAAACTATTTAGTTAGCTGATATTTTCTAAACTCTAAATTATGATTATATTTTTTCTTGTTATAGCTCATATTAACACATAAACATAATTATTATCTAATGTATGACTACATTTTTAAGTTATAGCTTATATTACTAATTTATGGTCTACTTTAAAAACTTGCTCTTGTTTTAGTTTTGATGCTTAATGCTCGCTATTTATTTACAAAACGTAACATACCTGATGTATTAATTACCACAAAGTAACAAGTACAAGAATGTGAAGAACTGTACTGTCTTTTGTAACTCAAGATGACAAAAGTTAATAGATATAACTAACAAGTGTAAGAGAATCATCATTTTCTGAAATAGAAAAATAATATGTGGTAAACTGTAGTTCATATTTTTCTAGAAAAATAAAAAAATGATTGTGTGCAAGTAAAAATATCTACAAGGAAGACTTCTATTCAAGAGAGGTGAAAGCATTATAAGAGCACTAGCAGATATTTTAATGTAAGTAACAAGGCCAAGATTCAATCAACATGCTTTTCAACTTCAACACCATGATGCCTTTGATTGATTAATCAAAAGCACATCAGATACTACACTTGAGAATATACAACACCAATAATTCCTATATGCATCAGAAAAATATTGAAAAAATTAATCTGTGCTTTACATCTACATGTATTATATACCAGCATTCCGCCACCTAAATCTCCGGAGTCTTATCTTTAGCAACCGGACGAACAATGGATTCATAAGTGACTGTCCGGGATCACTCCCCGGAGTACAAGATAATCGTGCATTTCGATGACTTCCTCGAAATTGCTCTTCTTGCTAAGGTTTGTCAATAATGTGGTATAAGTAACAGAATCTGGAGTAAGGCCCTGAGAGAGCATAACACTCAAAAGTTGCTTTGCATGCTCAAATAATCCGAGTTTGCAAAGGAACTTGATCATGATGTTATAAGTGACCTTATTTACCAAGAAGCCCGCGTTTCTCATTTTCGTAAATAAATCAAACTCTTCTTCGATCTTCTCCATACAACAATAGCGGTTCAACAAGGTGTTCATACTTATGGCATCAAACATATTCAACCTTTTCATCTCTTCTATCAAACATACTGAAAATTCTAAAGATTCTTCTTCGCAATTTTTCATACAAAACACATGCCTACTTCCTAGAAGACATGATTAAACACTGTAGCATGTAGTTTGGCAGCTATGGAGACTTTCTTTGTAGGGAGACTTTCTTCTCTGCAGCTATGGAGGATCATCAGGTCCTTTGGTTAGTACTAAAGGACTCCTCTTGTAGATTTATCAGCAAGAGGCAATGCATTTTGCACATGATATGATGTTGGATTGCTCATGGGAGAAAGTGATCCTATTCTATCATGGCTGCCTTCTTTGGATAGAGAGCAGACTAAGTAAATCTAGATTTGCAGTTTTATGCAGTATACATGTAAGGGCACTTATTAAGAATTTCGAAGCTGAATGCCAAGGTTGGAGTAAAGTAGGACACAGGAACATAGTCAAAATCATTTATCTGGACTTCAAAGATATGATTGTAGAGTTGAAGCCTAATGGAAGCTTGGATAAATGGGTAGTTGAGAGAATGTATATATATCATGATTGATGTGGTAATGGCCATGGGTTGAACTAATCATTCTAACCCTCGCAATGCCATAATTGTAGCATATATGTCATTGAAATCATAATACAATATGTAGTTTAATTGTTTAAGAAGAAAGGCGAAATTCACCATGTAAACATTCACAACGATAAAGAGGAATTTCAAGACTATGCTCTTGCTCTATCATAATAAGATCATGAGAGTGATGAGCATATTGCATAATACTGAAAACTCGTATACACCAAAGCAATTTTATCCCTACAAAAACTGGTATGAACTCAAACCATTATTGACTAATCCATGGAAACAGAGTTGGCCTTCGTCCCTCTGCATGCTCCCTTTAGTTTGAACTCAGAAAGCTAAAACAGAGAAGAAAGACAAGAGTCAAGTAGCATAACCAACTCACTACTACCAAGTACACAATGAGTTGGAATCACAGATTCTTCCCATAACAAAACACTGAAATTATTCTTTCATTTCTATAGAAGTGTTGTATTTCTGTAACCTTACATATATGACTGAATACCAGAATAGTAATTTCTTCAACACTAGTCATACTTCTATAAAATGAAGTTATATACTAATTAACAATTTGAACATTGTAATCAACTTTTATAATCTCTAACCTGATTACAAGCAGACAGTGTCCTGAGCCAAAGACATCATATCACAAATGCTTCACTAGAACTTGCAAGGAATGTCCTTGTTCCTCTTGAATCTTTTTTGCTGAGTCCACAAGAGATCCATTTTGAACATCAACCTCGATCAATTCAAGCGTCAAAATATCTCCAATGTCACTGGGAATCCATAACTGAGGACACTGATAAAGCTGTAGGCTCTCGAGTACGGGGAAGTGGGTGCTATCTGTTATCCAATACTTAAGATCTGAGTTGTCAATTAGCAGAAACTTCAATTTAGTAAATTCTCCTTCAGTTGTTTCCCATTTATCTACTTTGAATGCAAAATCTCTGAGCTTAAGCACTTCAAGATGACGCAATGAACCAACAATTGTCATAACATTCCAAGGAAGCCACAACCACTCAAGTTTAACTTGTTCAGCTTAACAGGAAATACTGGATTAAGCTTTTGCCCGAAACAAAAACCTTTATGTATCTCCAATTTAAGTTTTTCAAGATGATCCAAGTTCCAAAGATTGTCGAGATGGTAGTCTTGTGTTCAGAATAGCAGATTCCCAACTTTCTAAGGTAAGGAATAATCAGTAGAATCGTTTCACTACATTCAAAATTGGATGCCAATGAAAGAGTTTGCAAGCTTTCTAGAGGACAAGTTTCTAGTTGTGGATGGGGTAAAGGATGAAACGAGCAGGCGATAAGATGTCTTAATTGAGTCAACCTCCAAATTTCCTCTGGCAAACGTACATTATGTCTATAAATAATTAAAGTCTGAATATGGCTGCAAGAATACACGAGGGAAGGTACCTTAAATGGGTGAGCTCAAATACTTGACTAGGCTCCCAACCCGAGTAGTCACTTTTATTTACAACATGCAATACCCTAAGCAGAGGAAAACTTTGTACCTTGTCGAATGCATATGATGGTACGTATTGCTGAGTTATGGATAGTTTCCTTGAGATGTAAATCATAGGAAGTAAGATTGTCTTACTTCGATGCTGATTTTTTAGGATTTTTGGAAGAAAATACCTTCTTAGGGTTGTATCAGGTAGAAAAAACTTATCTTCTTGAACCTTTCTTATACAGAAATCCCGCACCACATGCAACTTTTGATTTTGCCATTACACTTCCTACTAGACTTTTGTTGACTAAATGTTTTGCATAATCTTCACAGGTTTTATATACAAAACCCTCAGCTATCCATAGTTTGATGAGTTCTGAGACACGAAACTCATAATGCCATAAACTCGAAGACATCATCTTGTCCAATTGCCCACCTTTTGTAGAAATAGCAGAAATGACATCTTCTAGAGTCATAGTGATTGAGGATAGAAGATCTGCCATAATAACAATTGAAAGGGGCAGACCTCCAAAACCTCTTGCAATCTTTCTTCCAATGAGGACAATCTTCATCACCAAACACTTTATTCTCAAGTAAATACTAACTTTGATCATCATCCATCAAATTCATCTGGTGAGGTGGCTTAGAAGGGTTGAAATGAGCAGCCACATCTAATTCCCTTGTGGTCAACATGATTCAACGTAAATCAACCCAGGCCTTTGTATCCCAAACATCATCCATTACAACATGATACTTCCTTCCCTCTAAGCTTTGTACACTAGTTTATATCTCTATGAAATTAATGATGTAAATATCTTTGTTTTATCTTTTTTTGGATCCAAAGGTATTGAATGGAAATAGGTGTCCATGGGATTGAGTGTGCATTTTTCTTTGGAGCCCAAAACTAGAAACAGAATAGGTCCACTACCAACCACTAATTAAACTCCCAGCCCATTTATGTACACATACAAGCCGGCCCAATCTCACAGCATATGTATGAGTTCAATTTCTATTTATATACTCTTCCTAAATGCAAAGACCAAAATCACAAACTGTAAAAATTATAGGAGAAAATTTACAACTGTCATGGATCCATATAGACAATTTTTGGAGGAATATAAAAGAGTGGAAAAAAGAGAATTGTAAGATGAGTTAATATGAATAGAAAGCAGAAACGTGTCAATCCCATCAGCCTGCCACACTACACGCAAATATGCCAACCTTTCATTCCTCTTTCACACTTAATATACTAATATCCATTGGTTTTCAATACTTTTCACAAACCATTATTAAGTAATGCCAAAATATTAACTACTAGACTTTCTGTATCGGTTTATTGAAATTTCTGTCTCAATCTTTGTAAAATCTCTTTTTTTACACTCCTTATTTTTTCAAAATATTTTTCTTAATCAACTATATTTTGAAAAAGAATAAAAATGCATCACAGCCCAATTTGCTACTTGGTAACTTTTACCGACTAATCCTAAGTAAACAAAAAACCATCTAAAGTGAGAAATGAATTTTTATAATTAATTTGAGTCAAATTAAATAATAACAATGGTTTAACAGAACACACACACACATATATTATTTTTTACCTCACGTAAATTGGGCCAGTTGCAGCAAAATATAGATTAAAAAACAAATTTTACAAATACAAAAGGTGAAAAAATATTTTTCTAAACCATGTCGACTTAAAAAAAAAAAGAAGCTAGAGCATTGGGATTTAAATGAAATTAAAAATATAAATATAAATATAAAACGCCGACGATTGCAGATTCCTCACGCATCTCCTCTCCACTTGTTTTACGAATATTAATATTCTGACAAGTGACAACCGGACCCCTTCTCTATTAATTCCGATAACGAAACTAACATCTTTATTCAAAAATAAAAAGAAGAAAACCTAAAATTTTAAAAAGATGTAAGAAAACGACGAAAAATGGAAAGATATAATGGTGGTGTAAGTTAGTAATAATATTAGGGTGTCATTTTGGAAGTCGCTGTCCACGGTGGGGGTATTACGTGTCCCCTAAGCTTCTAATTGACATGAAATTCCCATGATTAGACACCACCCAAATTAATAATGAATAATTTATAGGAATACTAGTAGTATTAAAAAAAACAAAAGTCTCAAAGCTGAACGTCTTGATGGTCAACATCAATCAGGTATTGAGGTTTGGACAGGTTGAGTTAGGATTAGTCCACCTTAATTAATTAAAGCCAAAAACACTCACACCTCATCCCTGCTCTTCCAACCACTTTCCGTCAACTTTTTTCCCATATCCAAACATTCAACACCACCTCGTAATTTCTGAATCTTTCAATCGTCATTAGAACCAAATATGAATACCAAATCATTCATAATCTATCAAGACTAGAACATCCAACACCACAAAATGAATCTCACTTGATTTCACTTATAAACAAACTACAAGTAGAATGCAGAATGATGATGATAGAAATTTAATTAAAAGGGAGTGTATGTATATGCATAATCATGATGAGTATAGGAAGTTATGTACAGGTAGAAGAAAGGAGGAGAAAAGAGAATATATACAATGGTATAGATTTTGACGTATATGCTAAACTAAGAGCAAAGCTTTTGAGTATGGTATGTATATGTGTATATGATCAGAAAGGAGCACGGTGGGGGACGCCTTTCCTGCGGCTAGAGTTGGAATGGTTGAATGGCGGAGGAGTGGAGGGGGATATCTCATCTCCTGAACTCGTACTTGAACAACCGAATCTGTAGTCGAACCCCATTAAAACATCATCATCTTCGTCTGAATCCAACAACATTTCTCTGTGGCTCTTTTGCTTAGCACCCGCCTTGAGTGACAGTGAGAATGTCAGCTCGTTGTCACCTCTCTTCATACCATTCAGCTATATATGTATACGTACATCCAATTAGTTCCTTGTCTAACCTCAAAACACAACACCTATTGAATTGAACAAACAAACCTTGCAGGCAAGAGAACAGAATCTGAAAGAATCGGGGAGGCCCCGGGCACAGACTTCACAAGTAAAGGTGACTCCCTTCCCAGGCCGTGGCTGCGGCCGTTCGTTCAGAAACACGATCTTCGCGCTGTTGATCACGTATGTTTGGATGCACGATATGTCTATATACTTCTGGATTTCATTCACCCTCACCACATTATGATACGAAGATCGTCGTATCTGCAATTCATTCATTCATTCCTTCTCATGAATTGAATCCAATTGATTTAGACAACACAGTTGACAGTAATACTAGTGTGTATGTGACCTGAAGAAGAGAATGGTCCTTGTGTTTATTCAAACAATAAGAGCACAAGGCATTGCCCATGCAATCCAAGCAGAACATATTGCATTCACTTTTATTGGACTCGAAATGGAGTGGACAGGGAATGAAGTAATCAGCTTTCAGCATTGGAATCAGCCATGGAGGTTCACTCATCTCCTCATTTCCCATCCCAACCTCTATTGGGCTCACCTGCAATTCCCATTCATCCAACCACTATTTCAACTCCAACCACATTAATTAATTAACTCTAAATCAAAACATCGAATCAAGAAATCGAATCCAAAACCAGCTAGAAAAGATAGCTTTTTCCAAAGTAGCTTTCTTTTGAAAAGACCCAAGGCATATTATTTATTATACAGTCATCTTCCTCTGTTCCATACAACCATATATATTTTAGAAAGAGAGTGAATGGAAAATACCATGATTTTCTTAACTCTGAAGGTAAAGCAACGATCTTCTCCGGCTACAAACGAACGGTGAAAGAATCTGGTAATAGAAAATTAATAAGACAATAAAATAAATGAAACAAACATGATGAAAATGGTGAATAATACCAGCAAAAATGGAAGTCTGTGTAGCTATTTGTATGGAGAAGCCAGTGGGTTGGGGTGGGGGAGGGACTAGAAGGAAAATGACGGGGGAAAGAACCTTAGAGGCGGTCACAATTTTCAGACTATAAATAAATAAATTCTAGGTTTAATTGCTACCAAAAAAAAAAAAAACATATTTTCTTAACTTTCGATTTAATATTATTTTTTGAATTCTGTAAAAAAAAAAATACTTTGTTAAATTTTTTTTTAATAAATTGAGAAGAGTATGTGTATATAATATACATGAAAAAGTGATAAATAAGAGAAAATATGTAGGGAAGGAAACGTGCCAAAGGGGATTAAATTACACGGCGAATATATCTTCCACGCACGCATACCAAAATGAGAAATTAGGACACAAGAGAAGACACTTCTCGATCCTCTTTTTTTATTATCCACACTACACCCCATTATTCTTTTTTTTTTTTTCTAAAAAACACAAACAAACAATTATATGCGTCAGCCCTCACGCTTCTGGGTTTACGCCCCTCGATGTCAGCCGTCGATTGGAATTGATATGGATGGTCTGGATTCTTCAACTTTTCTACGTGGTGGATTTGGTACGCCATGCACCTTAATATAATATTATTATATACAATTATAATTGATTGATGATTCAAGTTTTTTTTTTTTTTTTTGGGGACGCTGTAGTATTATTTAATTTAATAAACTTGATTTATGAAGGTAATTCAAAAGTAAGAGGTGGAGAAATATATAGGGTGGCAATTTCCCAACCATCCCCGTTGGATACCAATGTTAATGGGGCGGGAATTTTCCGGTCAAATCGGGGAATGGGGCGGGGATGGTGTATCCCCGTTTAAAAATTATGAGGATGGTATGGGGATGGTATTTATGCTCCCCACCCAATTCCCGACCCCGAAACCGGTCCAATTTATATGAAACAGTGATTCCCCGTTCCCCGTTTAATATTATATATATATATATATTAGTAAATATACAAAAACATCCAAATTTTTCTATAAGTACTCTAAGTCCTCACTTCTCACGGCTCCTTTCCAATTAATTAATAATTTAATATCTAAAATTTCAAATTGAAACTTTGAATCAACTCAAAACAATCAAACTTATTAGATTATGTTGTCATTTTGATAATGTATTTCATACTTTTGTTTCAAAGACTAGATTTATGATTTCAAGATATTTGATGCTATGTTGGATTGATATTGTTTATGAGTTTTTTTAATTGTTTTGATATTTATTTTATTGAAAATTATTTTAGAAAAAAAATAAATTTTAACTTGTAAGAAAATTAAATTTGGGGAACCCGAATCCCCCGCAGGAAATTTGTTCCCCGAGCGGTGAATCCCCATCCCCGTCCCATATTCCCAAAACGGTGATGGTAGTGGAGATGGTATTTGATATGATAATTTGGTATGAGGATGGTATTGCCAATACCATCCCCGAACCCGCTCATTGCCACCTCTAAATATATGCAAATAATTCATTTAAGGAAAATAAAAAATGAAATATAATTCTCATATGAATAATATAATTTTTTTATGATACATTCTCATTTTTACGAGTCGATTCTAAAAAAATTATACAAGAGAACTACTATAAAATCAAATGGAGATGTAAATATTACATTAACATATTATATTAACATATTAGGTTGGGTGATTAATTAGAACCATTTCATCTTCTCATATAAATTAACTTGGGTATTAATTAATATTTAAACAGTAATAATATAAGAAGAAACCAGAAACAATTAGATGATCATAAATCCCATTGATTTCACCAATAATACTATTTAACAGCCTTATAACGTTGAAATTACTTGATTATTAATTAATAAACTAGTTAATTAATCATGCTAGTTTCCTTTATTACTTCGTAAGATGGGTGATGGATCCATGAATTTTTCATCTTCTTACTTTCTACTATCTTACTACATTTTGTTTGATAATTTTCCCAATATATAATCATCTTCTATATTTGATGATACATTATCTATTGTTTTACTAGTAATTACCATTTTTATCTATTGTCATTTCCAGTGACATTCTTAATCTTTTAATCATGTGTACGAAAGTCTAATTAACTGAAAATTAATCTAATCTTTATCTGATGTTTGAGTTCTCGGATTTACGAACCATATATATTTTGTCAAAATAGATTCAATGATTTAAAGAAAATTATAGATTTTATATGAGCAAACAATTCTTATATCAATAATATAAGTATATCACACACAATTTCTTCTTTAAAAACAATTGAAGCTATAAGTAAAAATCTTTATTTGCAACGAATGGAGTAATAAACTAGACTAACATCTCCAAACAATGTGGAAATGAGTGAAATTAAAAGGAAGTAATTAAAAAAAATTATGAGAAAAACAAAAAGAAAAGGAAAGAATGTTCATTGGAAGGCCTGCCAGAGAAGCCCAAACCCAAAATCTTAAATTATCAGCCCAAAATGTAGATAATTGGGCTTCGACACTATGATCCATTGGGCTTCTCTTAACACCATAATTAAACTACACAGTTTCGACATAATTAATCGACACATATTAATATATCATTATTGATGTGTCAAAATCTAAAAATGTAGGAGTTAATTCTCTTATAATCTGTAATTTATGAATGTAATAGTGACATATGTTGGAAAAATTAACCCTAGCTGCCAATAACCACAGTAAACGAGATCAATTACGTGTTACAAAGTGTCACTTTCAAGATTCAACTATACACAAATGTAGTAAGGAAATTATTGTCAAACGGCTACAAGTGAATGTTTTGTCGGCTAAGGAAAATATATGAGTGGGTAAGATGCTATAAGTGAATGCTGTTCGACTTTGCCTAAAACAAACATAAATTTGCTCCATCACCCTCTCATTCATTCAAACTCTATTAAAAGCTTCTATGAACTAACTCGATTTTACCACAATTAATTAATTGTTGGACATTATTCTTTTATTCTAACCATTAAAAAAAACAAATAATGAAAAGGGCATGTGCCTCCATCATTCATTCCCCATCATAACCAAAAAAGTTGGAATATTAGCAAGTTGCATCAATCATTAAAGCATATATATGCCACCACACTAATCTCATTTCATTAGTTTCCAATTAACATTATAATCCCACAATTAATAGTAGGAAACATTAAACACAACATTAATTCAATAAATACAAATAAATTCAAAAAAGGGGATGTGGGGCCCGATCTACATCACTTAACTATGTAATAACCCACCTCATTCCTCCTCACAACCGGATGCCAGCGGTGGTGGGGAATGTCTTGTGGGCCACCGCCCAGCCGCGGTGGCGCAACCGTGACCGTACACTGTACCAACAGGTCACTCAATAATTTAATCTTCCATATATAAATAAATGCAGCCAAAATACCCCCGGCCACGGGTCCAAGGTTGTGTCCCGAATCATTTGGTGGGTTCGATGATTGTGTCGGTGGTGCTGATCGGGAATAAAGCAAAAAAAAAAAGGGATTGAAGATGAAAGAAAAGATGGCAACTTTTTTTATACAAGGGACAAATTAATCAATAATATTGATCAAAAGAATGTACTAGTGTAGTGATCATCATATCAGGAATGCAGTACTCCAATTGTATTGCGTTCGAATTGCTTGACGATGGGAGCCAGCTTCTTCATGTTTTCGTCGTATACGTAAGGGATTTTATCGAGCCAGGTGGTGGCTCTCTTGGCGGAGACAGGGAGGAGATGGCGGCAGAGCTCCTCGTGCACGGTTATTGAGTTGTGGTAGTGGTAGTATCGGATTTTGGCCTCTGTTTGGTGGAGCGTTCCTCCCACCACATTTTCCGACATGTGAACACCCGTCGCGAACGCATTCTTCGCTTGTATTGCGTACTTGCGATCTCTCCTTATCTTGCTTCTTGAGTCTCTGAATACAAGCTTTTCGAACCCCCATTGCCTGATGGGGAATATATATAAGTTGTTACTGCATTCTAGTTAAGATAAGGCCTATCTATATATTCATTTCTTCTCTTCACCAATATTATTATTGCTTCCTCCATCACTCCCCACCAATCATCTACCTCAAAATCCAACAATACTGACGCAATGCATTATTGACCACTCCAATTCAAACTCCACTCAATTAATTAACCATCACATCTACATCCACTACCAGATTGATTACAATCGCAAGAAGATTATATAAAATTAAATAAATAACAATTAAAAATAGTACCTGGGATAATCCTGAGTAGAATCATTCAAGCAAACAGCACTGGACATGGCATTCTGCTCAATGGTGAACTGTGTGTTATTAGAGAAATCTCGCAACACCGACTCCAGAGTATTGCCGCCGGGAATATATATGTACTCATCGACGTCGAAATAGAAAGTCCAGTTGGCGGCGTGGCGGTGGCGGTGGAGGCAATCGTTCACCACCAGGAACTGGTTGTAGTAGTACCCATCGTACTCCGCCTGTCCTCTTATATCCTGCAACGTCACCCTCCCCGCCTTAATCCACGGCTCCAGCACCGCCCTCACCGCCGCCGACACTCCGCCGGCGTCGTGGAACACGAAATGGGAGCTGGAGCCGAAGAACCAGGAGTGGTACGCCATCCACTCTCTAATTCTGACGGCGCTCAAGTTCCCGTACAAGGACGAGCCGCAGTAGAGATACTCGTACTTGTACGGCGGCCGGAACTTGGCGTCATCGTAGGAGCCCGCCGCCTCCTCGAGGGCGGTGAACTTCTCGTACTTACGCGGTGACTCGCCGTAGTAGGCGTAGAGCATCAGCTTTCCGCCGCCGTTGTCGGCGTTGGGATTGTCGGGGAAGGTGCAGTTGACGACGACGACGGTGTAGACGCGGCCGTAGCCCCAGTCGGGGAGTATCTTGTAGGCCTTGGCTCTCACGGAGGAGTTGCCGTTGTTGGGGATCCACTCGCATTTGTACCATGGCTTGCTGAAGACGTGAATGGGTTTGGAGGCGAGGCCCACCACCGCGAATGTGCGGGGGCCGCCGCGGTAGGCGCCCATTTGGACGAACAGGGCGGCGGCGCTGCCGTAGGCTTGGAAGGTTCGTTTGTTGGGGTCGGCGACCAGCTTCTTCTCCGCAAGAGGGGAGACGCCGCCGGATTTGATGGGCAGAGACTGGGCGGTGGCGGCGGCGGAGCAGCGGGAGGTGGAGAGGATGTTCTCGTAGTAGGGCTGGAGGTTCCAAACGACGGTGACAAAGGTGAGGGCCAACAATGTGGCGACGAAGGACTTGGTTTCGAAGCAGAGGAAGAGCTTTCCGACGGGGTTCACGGTTGCAGGAGGCGGCGCTCCGTCCTTCCTCATTGGGCAGACAACAGCTTCTGGGTTTTGACCACCGTTCTGAAGACCGACAAGCTTTGTGCCTTTGTGTGTGTGAGAGAGAGAGAGAGAGAGAGTGATGGTGAATTGATTATTAAACATTTTGAGGCATTTGTTTATTTATTTATTATTTTTTATGTTTTGCTTTTTTTCTTTTGCTTATTTTAATTTGGTACCTACCTCCTCCAGTTATGCCTTCACAACTAGGCCCTTTGATCTTTCCGTTTTTACAGAAATGCACTTTTGCTATATGACTTAAATCGATAATCATATTCTATTCCACCTATAAATAGGGTTATATTGTAAGCTAAACTTGGATAATTAAACATTGTAATTAAACATTGTAATTCAATGTTAAATTAAACAATTTTTTTTTTCTTACTTATAAGTAGCTTAGAAGTCGAATGGTAATTTGAATTTTTGGTCCGTCTGTAGCCTCACGTTATGCCAATTCAAATAATTTTGCTTTAAACTTGGACATATAACATTTTGAGCCCATTTGATTTTCCAAGTAATTAATTAGCGAAAAAAATGAAAGAAAAAAAATCAGCAGAGAATCATTAGAGGGCAAGTAGTGTTTTTTATTTGAAATGCCTTATGATGTGTCCATATACTATACATATGCTATTATGTTCTATTTAGCAAATTTATGTCTTAAAGACACAAAATCAATAATCTATTCTTGACATAAATTACCAATTAAAATTGGGTGATACTCTTTGTGGTAATTAGCCATTTCCAGCAGGTTAAGCAATCTATATAGTATGGAAAATTTAAGTATAGTCAATAAAAGTATACCTCAACAATCAACATTCCATCTAATAGAATATCGCAAAAAAAAAAAAAAAAAAAAAAATTAATAATAATAATAATAATAATTCAGCAGGTTGCACTTTTGTAAGACAACCTTATAAAACTAAATTTATGAGATGGATCAACCCATAATTCGTAACTTAAAATTCAAAGAATAACACTCTTATATAATTTTTTGTGAAAATAAACATTAATGGGAAAATTCACTATTTAGTAGTTATCTCTATTAACACGGACCACGTATATGTCTAAACTAGATGTTACAAAATTAGTATACAATGGTCGTCTATTAATTAATTATGTACTTTCATTTATTAATTATCAATAAACTCTAAGCTGACTAGTTTTCCCAAATCATATAATTCTTTAGATGTATGACAAAAACCCGATAATTATTATTGATAAACAAGGTATTAAAAATGTCATATTAGCTTTACAGCTATTTTTCCCTGAAGAGAAATCAAAATTTCTTACAATAAAAATATGCTGGACTCAACTGATAATTCAACACACCATAAATATTTACCTGTTCGTAAAATAAATAAATAAATAATATACTAAATTAAAGAGATGGGCAGAAATCATAATGTCTTGACCTTCACTCTTACAAAAAGAGAAAGACATAAACAAATAATAGAATTGCAACACATATGCATACACACATGATTGCTGCATATATGTAGAGAGAGAAAGAGAGAAATGGAACAAAAGTACAGTAAAATATTAGAGATGCGCGTTGAACCGACAACGCAACTTATTTCCTTTGTCTTATTTTTGTGTATTATTATTCGTACTTTCATCCACGCGTATGTCTTTTATGTACATATCGAAGTTGTAAATACATATATCTTACATATTTATTATCCATTACGCATTCTGTGATAGACCAGTTTCGATGTTAATAAAAACCACATCAAATCAATTTTGAAATTTTAAAATGTAATAAAGACTCAATTTTAATGTTAACTAAAGTACAATGGTTCTTAGTTTACAAATAAAAGCTCAAATATAGAATTCTCATGGAAGAAGAAGTACAGTACTGATTCAACTACGCTTTCCACTCCAAAAGATTATAAGAAAGAATAAAGTTTTTCTTCCTTCTTTCTTTTACCCAAGTAATAATACCAAAGTAACATTTTATTAAAAAAAGAAAAATATAAACAGGTAATGGTTGGTACAAGGCCAGGTTTGACTTATTTTTAGCATTCTTATTTCGAGGAATCTTGTTATTGTTTTGAGACACTCTATAACAGAATAATACCATTATTCTGATCAAAATAAAAAAATTCCATGATACAGAATAAGCCAACAATTATATCGATTAACCTAGTGCACACCTTCACATACTATAATAATTTGAAGGGGACAAAATCATGGTCCAACCAATTTCTCTCTCTAGGAAATCCAATCCAATGCCAGCCCGAAAACTACGCCATCAATTCAGCATGTGAATCCAGAAATCTAATAGTTGGCATAACAATCATTGGACAGCAACTTATTCTTAAAACCCTAATTCACAATCTAAATAAACAATCTATAAATTGTAGCATGCATAAATGCTCATAAGATTCAGACGAACCTATAATAATTATCAATTAATAACAAATCACCATTTTCTTCCATGTCATTATATTGACATTATGCAACAAACCTTTTCAATCATAAATGAAAAGAGTAGGTAGGTCCTACTAGCCAAACAGAGTAACACTACACCATTATCTTTCCCAGCTAAATTAAGAAGTGGGAAGCAAAGGGTTATCCTACAAATCCAAGCCAATAATACTCTACTAATAATGAATTGAATGACGCTATAAATAAGTTATCGGAGGTACATTATCGACGTCCATTGATTGAAACGAAGCACACCGGATGATCCTATTCGCCTATGTTTTGACCAAACTCTTATATGTCAAAGCTTTTATGTCTCTTTTCCCTCTCCGTAAATATATATGTATATGAATATGCTAATTATCTTGTGCCATAGCGGAGAAATGCTAATTATCTTGTGCCATAGCGGAGGTTCTCCCATGCGAATGGAGAAACGCAGCCCACATATGGATGTCCTCTTAGGAAAACGCATACACAAACGCATACAGCAGCAATAACGAGCATGGAATGGATGTAAGGGCGCTGAAGCAAACCTTGCGAACCTGGAAAACTTTTATTGCATCGATAAGCTGCAACTGCACATCTGGGACAAGATTTTTTGGAGTTGACAGTGGTCTTCTTGTCACTCTCCCCCTCTATGTGGAACTCGCTGATCTCATTTGCAATTGATATGGAGACTTCACCATTTTCCCTATCACCAAGTTTTCGAGCAACGAGGGCATTGTACAAGTGATTGTTCCTCATTGAGGCATATGCATATGGAGACAGTCCGTTTGCATCAAGCACTGAGTTCCAACTCTGCAACCCAACCTAGACAAAACATAGTGAATTAATATGTAAAACCTAACTCAAAAGGATTCCACAAAAAGCAAGTGAACCAATGATTTGAAGTTTTTAAGATTTGTCCCTTTGAAGATGATGTAGAGATCTCAAAGCTCAGAAGGACACATGCACAGAGACACACATATACATACAGATAAATATATTTATACCTCCTGAGGGTCACTTGTAAGAGCATCAACCATATCATCTGAAGAAGATGTACAAGCAGCCAAATGTAGAGGTGTGACACCACCGGGTCCAGGCAAATTAGGTGTGAATATGTACCTCTCAGAAGCATCAGCAGAGTCAACAATAGAGTAATGAATAAGCAAATCAACCATCCTCCGACACCTCCTCCTGACAGCCCTGTTCAAGGGGTGGATTTCCGATAGCATTGCCATAGACTCCCTTACTAATCCTTCTCTGCCCAAGTTTAGTTCTAGCAGAATGTCCAGGAGGGTTTTGACCAACATACAAAAGTCATGCTCGAGAGAAAACATAAGAAGAAATCGGAAGCGGTTAAGTCTATATTCTGGGACCCCAAACAAAGAAGAGTTACTCTTTCTTTGAAACAACCATCCAAGTTCATCCAAGAAATGCAGGACATCTTCCCTGGACCAGGACCTCCCCGCATTCTGATGGTGATCGGTTGGAACATCATCACCAAGTTCAGCAGTGTCATTGATCCGAGGCTCTAGGAGTCTCAATTCATGGCAGATGGTCTTATCAGCTATAATTACTGGGAAACTAGTGCCTCTAGAACTATTCTCAACCTGTAAACACTCAGGACATGTGATCCAAATCAACTTCAATTTTAAAGGAAAAAGGAAGACTAATAGTTTGCTAAAGCACTACCTCAATAAAACATCGACCAAGCATGTTAGATGCTGTTGCACTGATCTTAAAGCTATCCAAGCTTATTTCATTATGTGTGGTGTTTTGGCAAGAAGATGCTGGAACTTCTTTTATATTGTATCCATCTGCATGCGTGCAGTGTACCCTGTATATACAAAGAATATTTTCTAACAAAGAAGAAACCCATGAATGAATAATTTCCTGTTCATTCAAATAACAATCACATACTTGGTCCCTGGAGCTGTCAAACGTTTACCCCTCAATAGAAGAGAAGTCTCTTGCCCAGCAACAACAGCAACAGGAGACACCGAGATCAATTCCGGTATACTCCAGGCTCCCCATGTTTTGTGGAGACGAATCTTCCCTGAAGATGCATAAAGGGAGACAAGAAGTGTTAAGAGGAAATATTTAAAATTTAACAAGAGCAATATGGTATTAAGAAATTGATCGCTAGCTAAATTCTTCAAAGAAACACAATGAAAATGATAAACTACACAAACAAGACTAACCTTTTTTATGAGAAACCATTTGTCTATCTGTATAAACCAAAAATCTTCCGTTTCCCCAGAAGCCAACATCAATATCTTTAACTAAAGAATTCACATAATTAAGGAGATTTTCTTCTAGCTGCGAAAAGGACAGAAGTATGGTCAATGAAAAGCCACATTAGCCAAGCATACATACTTCATAAAAAACAGAACAGCACTCACTCGATCCCAGGTGAAAAATGGCATTGATAAATACAGGGACAGAACTATGCAACCAGGCCTGATGTAGCTTTCCATTTCCGTTGGACTGCTAGAAAGCCAATTGAAGATCTGAAATCAAGACAACCATATGCCATCAGGTCTCACCTAAAAGCCAAGAAATCATCAAGATGATCCACTCAAACCACCAAAATACTAACCTGAGTGCGTAAAGAACCAGGCAAATGGCTTGGATCCTTGTCAAACAATTTGAAAATTATTCGTCCAGTACGATCCTAGTACAAAAAAGTCATGTGTTAAAACTATGCTGTGAAAACAAGGAAACATAATCTAGAAAGGGGTAACAGTACGGGAAGAAGTTGGTAAAACAGTAGAAAAGTCCAAAAGTACCTGGGAATTGGAATTCAGGCTAGATGGTGAATGATCAGACCCAGAGGAAGATGTATAACCTGCTTGGTATGGAGAACTTTGAATCGAACCATTTTCAGGAGCTTGAATTGAGCCTCCAAAAAGACGAAGAGATGTACTGCACCCATTGCTGATGGCTGATTTCACATATGCTCGTTCATCTTCACTATTGGACAAATGATCATCCCTTGTGGTTTCTCTTGAAG
This sequence comes from Scutellaria minor, assembly GCA_954870855.1. NCBI lineage: Eukaryota > Viridiplantae > Streptophyta > Magnoliopsida > Lamiales > Lamiaceae > Scutellaria > Scutellaria minor. The sequence goes on from OX940734.1 coordinate 112,121, forward strand.
CCTGCATTGGAAACAGATCATGTACAAGTGGTGGTGAAGAAGCAGGTGACACCTCTTGTGAAGGATTACTACTGTTAGATGAAAGGTAGTTTCCACTCGATGGCAATTTTCTTGCACTACTATCTTCAGGTGAGGAACTAAACAGCTGTAGATGTAGACTCGGGGATGTCTCTTGGACATGAAAATCCACTTCTTCCATGGGACAATGGTAACAACTTGTACTGCTTCTCTCACCTCCAATAGATGGAAACTTCATGATAGATCCTTTCTGCAAATCGAGACGTGCAGAATGGTCAACATAAGGCGACTTACTTTTCTCGGAGTCACTCCCCTCTGTGCTTGGTTGAGATTGTATCTCTAATGTATCAGAAGGTGCCCCTGGAGTTGCTGAAAGACCAGCAAGCAAGTCCATAGTCGATCGGGATGAAGCATTGCCACTCATCTGGTTCTGATTTTCAGAATGTGCATGATCGGAAATACTTCCACTTGTAGTTTTCAAATGAGGCAGCTTGGCTGCTAAGATTGCTGGCAAGGGCAATGAATTTATTTTACTAAGAATTTGAACCAGCTGATCTTTTTCAGGTATTGATGAGAATTTGCCATTCCCGTCCTCAGTGCTCCCTATAAGTATAGAAATCAGCAATTAGCCAAATTTTTGATGCATCTATACATATACTTCCAAGGCCAACATAAAAGCTATCCATCTTAGGTTAGCAAAATGTTAAGAATACTTCAAGTCATACTAGCTGCAGTCAAAAGCTTTTTCATTTGCTAACTTTATACCTTGAGGACGAGCTAGTGCTGCCAGTAAATTGATGACATCCACATCACAATTAATATTGTTGTGAGTGCCACCAGGAACTGAAGGTCGTGGAGTAGTATCTTCTGGCTGAGTTTTCCTCCTCCTCCTGTTATGTCCAGCAAGTCTGCGCCTACAGCTTCTCTTTCCATCATCAAACTCAGACAGGGGGTGGAACCTAACAAGATAGAAAGAATTTAAATGCATGCTAAACTGATGGTCCAGGTTGTGCATTACCACAGAAATTAGCAAAAGAAATAACACAAGGGACAGCACTTCCTGCAAAAGTTTCATGTGTACACCTAGGAACCCCCAGAAGTTCAACACTCACAGGAAAGTGAAGACAAAGTAAAAACAAACAGCGCTTAATCAAAATGCTGAATGCTACCAACCTGCTGCACTGCTGGCAGAACCTCTGCATCTGTTTCCCCACTAAGGCTTTCCCGGCTTTGCTGTGAACCTCACACACCTTGTGCCGCCGATGATAGTCCTTGGCAGTAGAGAGATCTTCCTTGCAATCATCTACTTGACACATAGGGTAGTTAGCAGCTCCAGGTGATCCAGATCTTACTCTCTTGTTGGGCCTCGACAAAGGCTGAGGCTGTGGCTCTTCTACTGAATTCATGCTGCCACTGTTGGTTACAGCTCGCCCTCCACCTCCCAGCTTCAGTCGGAGATTTTCATCATCTTTTCCTGTATGATCAGGCTTTGTATGATTTGGAGCTCCACTATGAATCTCCTTGCTCCTTGGCAAATCTGGCGGAATCTGTGAGCCACTTCTCACTCGGATTCCATCACATTGCAATGGTTTGGCAACAAACCTCGAACTATCCCAATCCCAGGATTTAGGATTCCAGTTATCAGATGGATTCTGATTAACAAAACTCGAAGAGTGAAAAGGTAGACTGCGTTTTTTGGCCATTGGATGCGTATTGCAAAATCTTTGGGCTATATGACAATAGGAGAAGCTACTTGCGCCCCTACTTCTTCCATCTGATCGAGATTAAAAAAACTATTTAATATCCCAGAAAGAAGAAATATACCTTCTCCATAAAAAATAACAAGCCAATGAATCTAAAGAAATTTTAAGCATAAGCAGAAGAAAATAAAAAACTCGTCCCAAACATGAAACATCCCAGATTTGTATAACTTCAAAATGTATATAGTACTGCTTAATATGAAAAAAAAAAAAAAACACCAGGAAGTTGGAGGCAATATTCTCCCAACATCTGCACCCACATATAGAAAAGGACAAAAAAAAAAAGAATAAGTTCTCTCTATAAGAAGCAAACCTAAGACTACAGCTCATTGGTATGGCAAATGGAGGGGTCCCGGGATTGAAATTTGAGTTTGAGTGGTCTTTCACTGACAAAGGGAAGTAATGGCAGACACTGGGACAAGGTTAATGGGTTGACAGTTGAACTGTCAAACTTAATGGATTGCACATCTTTCATGACCATATATTTGTATACCTCCTATCTGTCAATTACTATGTCGTAAAATATTGAGTAATTTCAGTTTAAACTTGATCAGGTATATAATAGAATCATCCTAGGTTAGTGCTAGCCTTGTGGATGATATTATCGGGGAAATGCCAGTCTCAGAAAAAATATACCTGACTTGAACTTTCTTAAATAAACTTGTAGTTCTATTACCAGCATATGCAATTCTATTCGAGTTTAATATTTGAACTCGTTACTTCTCTAAATGTTACCTTTTCCCATGCTAGCTATATGACATGAGTTGCTTATGCACATAGCTTTAGTCAACAATTCGGGAGGTGACACTATACAGCTACACCATGTTTTGACTAGTAAGAGAGCAGAGTTCCTCAGATCATCTCTTAGAATGAAAATGATAGCTCAACAATGGTAAGAATCAGTCAAGTTAAATGTTATGGATCAAACATGTGCCCTCCAATTCGGACTTCAGCTAGTTCTATGACAGTAGAATGGTGTTACTACAGGAATTTTTCAAAACAAAACATCGAAAAAACGGTACCATGTTTTGCCTACCAGACACTTCTCTACATGTTCTATGATCTACATTAGCTTTTATAAATTGTAGCCAAATTAAAGTATAATATCAAGTCAAAACTGCCACATATCTCATTAGTCCCCAATTCTGGCCAAATGCAAGGTTAAAAACAAAAGCTTGGACTAAACGCATGTAATTTACCCTTTTTCCCTATAGTTTTGCCTTATTCTTGCTAAGAAATTAGTTCTTTCCTCAGAAATTACAGGGCAACAGCAAATTCAGCTAGAAGTTCTAATTACTAGATAAATTATGAGGTCCAAAACAATGAAGTATCCAACAGAGTAATTGCAAATTGTATACATACAATATATGAAAGAAAAGAAGGGACCTTTATAAATCAAACGACATCATCTCCAAAGTTGTCGATTTGGATAAGACTCATCTAACCAGTAGACTCAGAAACGAAGCTCCAAAGGTACAGTCCAGATTTCAAGCCGTCTTCTTCTTCTTCTTCTTCCTCTGAACACAATTGAGTAAGTTATTTGAGGGTTAACAGGAGAAATTCCGGTGGGATTTCAACGGCGGAATAAGAAAGGACAAATTGAATCTGGAAAAGTGAAGAAAATAGGAAGAGATCTACGGCAAATGAACACAAGAAAAAAGGGGGTGCAAATGAAATGGGAAGACTCTCAAGTCTCAATACTCTCTCTCTCTCTCTCTAATTTCTTTACAACTGTCTTTTACTTTTCTCCGTACTTTGCTTGATCAAACTTTCTCTCTCTTTCACACACAATTTACCTTCTCCCTCAAATCTCAATCCTTTTTTTTTTTTTTTGGGCTTTTTACCTTTTCTGCAATGGAGTTACTGTAGCTACTGCATATAGATACATACACACACATATATATCATAATTATTTAATTATATTACATAAAATAATTTCATACGATTTTAAATTTACGTAATTTGTATCCCTAATAATACATATCATGGGCTCCAATAGTCCAATTGATTGGGCTTATGTGATTGCACACATAAATAGGTTTACAAATAAATAACTAGCTGAATTAAAAAAAAACTAAAGAAAAAAAACTAAACTCGAACTCTCAAACTCCTCCCAATTTATTTATTTATTTCACACTCTTATTTTAAACCCCAAATTTAGCCAAATACATTTTAAATCGTATAGCCACAATGTAAAAAATTGTTTTTTTATTAATCATTATAGTTTTTGTGGTGTGAGCTAGGATCAATAGTTTGAGCTTTACGATATGAGTCGATGTTAGATGGAAAAATTTGCTTTCGTTGGTATATGTTAAGAGTAAAATGATTCAAGTGCTGCAGGTAGAACTGGAGTAGATGATATGGAAGAAAAAAAATTAAAAGTGTTCCAAAAAAATTCCCTTGATTAGAATATAATGAAAGATATTTTTTTAACTATAAATGATCGTTTTATTTCACACATGATTAATAATTAATTTGAAATTTATTTATTTTCTATCTTTAAGACTTTTTGGTAGCTTTTATGACACTTGGGGAAATGTATATAAATTTTAAGCTTTGAGTAAGAATATAACTATTTAATATGTATATTCCTAAAATATATTAGATGAGTATTTAATATTTAAAGTTTTTAAATAACGGTCGTAATATATATTATATACTTATATAATACTTATATATTAAATATTATTTGAATACATTAAAATGTTTATTAAATAGAATATAATTTTGTCAAGTATTGTACGATTAATTAAAGTATATGTATTTTTATCTATCATGTTAGAAAATATGTAACATAGATAATTTCAGAATACGTAACGGAATTTTTTTTTATTATTCATATGGATATTATAAAATTATAATACATGATTTAACACACACCAATCCATTACCCTATTTTTATTAAATTTGTATCCATATACATCATTAAAGATTATGTGTTACAATTGAGACGATTTTAAAAAAGTTTTTGGTTTCATCTTTTTCAATGAAACATCTAAATAAATTTTCCTCTTTTTTTACCCATTCTTCAATCTTATTTAGCCTTCATTTTCAACGAATGTCACAAATAAAATCAAACTAATATGATTGTTGACTTGTTGACTTGTAACAGCTTACATGGCTTAAATAGTGGACATGAGTGTGTTAGGAGATGCACGCATCACTCACGTGCTTATCTCTTTCCTATTTTTTGCACTTAGAAGAAACTGTTTAAATAGGCTATGTGTACGCTTTTTTCATTTGAATTCTGATGAATAAAAATATATTTTCTCTCTCTACAATTTTCCTCTCTTCTCTAAGTCTCGATCAGTGAATGTGAATTAGGGGTTTTTTCATGGTATCCAGAGCGTAGGTTGCAGCGATGGTGCGCACTGCTTGGAACACCGATTGGCCTCCGATTGGAGACAGGAATGCTGAATTTGCGAATGCGAATGTGGATCAGGAAAGGGGGAACGATGCGATGCAGATTCACGGATTGGATCACCCAGGATTGATACTTGTTTCATCGAAATTATCAGGTAACAATTACCTACCATGGAGTAGATCAATGAAATTAGCTTTGGCTGCGAAATCGAAACTAGATTTCATTACTGGTAGTACACAACCACCTGATGAGGATTCGAAAGAATATGAGACATGGTATAAGACTGACAGTATGGTGATTAGTTGGATTTTAAATTCAATTTCTCCTGAATTTTCCGAGGGTTTCATGTATGCTAATACGGCTCGTGAATTATGGGAGGAGATTAAGGAACGTTTTGGTGAATCGAATGGTCCGATGTTGTATCACTTGCAAAAGGAAATTAACAATATGACTCAAGAAGAAAACTCAGTTATGATCTATTTTTCTAAGTTGAAAAAATTGTGGGATGAGTACAGCAACTTAGTACCACATCCAAATTGCAAGTGTGAAACAAACAAAATAATAGCTGAGAGGGAGATGAATAGTAAGCTGATACAGTTTCTCATGGGTTTGAATGGTGAGTTTGAGCATGTGAAAAGTCAGATCCTGCTAATGGAACCTCTACCTACTATTAACAAGACCTACTCTATGATACTGCGCATAGAGAGACAGAAAACGAACACTAATCCGCTTACAGATATGGGAGATGGTGTTGCTATGAATGTGAAAACAGCTAGTGCTGGCAGGGAAAATGCCAGAGATGGTAATCAAGGTGGTAGAGGTTATGGAAAAGGCATGGGAGGTTTTATGGGAAGAAAAAGTAAGGAAAAACGAGATACACTAGTGTGTGAACATTGTAAGGGAAAAAGATATGAAATGCATGAGTGTTTTCAACTACACTGTTATCCAGACTGGTACAAAGAACTTAAGGCTCAAAGGAATCAATACACTACACATGTGACTGATACCTTTACAAAGGACAAACCAATACAAGGAGAAACCAACAAGAGTGTTCCCTTACAGGATGTAGCAATGTTGATTCAGCAGGAAGTTGCTAAGTATTTGGGAGGGAAAACTGAAATGACAAATCATGCATTATCAGGGATGAACTACCCAGAATTTGCAGGTATACACACATCAATGGATGCTCATTATGCTTTGTCATTACTTGAGGATGTGAGTATTGGCACATGGATTTTGGATACAGGGGCTAGTAAGCATATATGCATGAATTCCAACCAATTCTCTAAACTAAAACCTCTTCCTAGTCCTATCTCAGTCCACCTTCCAAATGGAAATATTGTGTTGGTTACACATTCTGGGGATATTCATATTTTGGATGACCTCATTCTCACTGATGTGTTATATATATCATCCTTCAAGTGCAATCTAGTTTCCATTGCTCAGTTAACACAAACCTCTAAACTAAAGTGTATTTTCTTTCCCACACATTGTGTGTTCCAGGACCTACTTACTGAGAAGGTGTTGGCTATTGGCAAGGGACAGGAAAGATTGTATATACTCACACCAGTATCCTTCTATTTTCAGTTTTCTAATAATAAAGCGGTTGCATTTGCTTGTGTTGAATCTTTTGAAATTTGGCATTCCAGAGTGGGACATGCTTCCCCTCATACCCTTAAACACATTACTTTCTTAAAAGACATGGATGATGTATCTTGTCATAAGACTTTTGAGATCTGTGATATTTGTCATAAATCAAAACAACATCGATTGTCTTTTCCTGTCAGTTCTATACACAGTCATACTTGTTTTGATTTACTTCATATTGATGTGTGGGGACCACATGGTCAACCTTCTATTACTAAAGCCAAATATATGTTAACCATAGTCAATGACTTTTCTAGAGTCACTTGGGTCTATATGATGTCTGATAAAGCACATATTCCACACTTCTTATCTATTCATTTCAAGCTGATCCATACACAGTTTCAAACCATTGTTAAGAGAGTAAAAAGTGACAACGACACAGAGTTCTTGAGCCATGAATGTCAACATCTTTTCCATAACCTTGGGATCATGCATGAGAAGACTTGTACCTACTCCCCTCAGCAAAACGGGGTGGTAGAACGGAAACACAGGCATATACTTGACATAGGGAGGGCACTCATGTTTCAATCACATTTACCTCCTACATATTGGCCTTTTTCATTATTGGCAACAACACATATTATTAATCTCCTTCCCACAACAGTTCTGAAGTGGAGTACACCTTATGAGAAACTCTATACTAAACCTCCAGATTACTCACATCTCAGGGCATTTGGGTGTTTAGCCTATGCTACTAACCTTACTCTCTCTCTCATAAATTTGCCCCTAGAGCTCTCAAATGTGCTTTTCTTGGCTATGTCCCAGGCACAAAAGGATTCAGACTACTTGATCTTGCTTCTCATAAAATCTTCATCTCTAGGGATGTTCAGTTTTATGAAAACATTTTTCTTTATACTACTACACCACTCCATACTTCAACATCTTTACCTACTCTTTTTGCCTATGATGATCCTCCTTCAGCACCTTCTTCATTTTCTCCTTCTATACAATCCTCTCCAGTCCCTGTACTCAGACAAAGTACCAGAGTTAAGAAGCCACCCGTATGGTTAAATGACTATATTAGTCATACATATTCTAATTTTTCACTACCTATTCCTCTTTCACCTACATTCTCTCATGCATATATGGCATTTCTAGCAAAGGTGGATGATATTTCAGAACCCCAGACCTATAGTCAGGCTAGAGGGGTTAAGGAGTGGGAACAGGCCATGGATAATGAGATCAAGGCCCTTGAATCTAATGGTACTTGGAAAATTACAACCTTACCTTGTGACAAGAAAGCTATCGGTTGTAAGTGGATTTACAAGGTCAAAAGGAATCCTGATGGTAGTGTGGAGCGTTTTAAGGCATGTTTGGTTGCGAAGGGATACCATCAGATTGAAGGCATTGATTTCCATGACAGTTTTTCACCGGTGGCCAAAATGGTCACTGTCAGGCTACTCATTGCTTTGACAACTTTGAAAACTTGGAGTTTACATCACATTGATGTAAACAACACATGGTCACTGTCAGGCTACTCATTGCTTTGACAACTTTGAAAACTTGGAGTTTACATCACATTGATGTAAACAACACATTTTTGCATGGGATGTTGCATGAAGAAGTATATATGAGACCTCCTGAGGGCTATCCAGTTTCTCCTAACTCAGTTTGTCTTCTCAAAAAGAGCTTATATGGCCTTAAGCAGGCCTCGTGCTAATGGAATGAGGAGTTTGTGTCTAAGTTGATTGCTTATGGGTTGGTTCAGTCCCCACATGACCATTGTTTATTTGTGCAGGCAGCCAGTGATCATTTCTTGGCGTTAGTGGTTTATGTCGATGATATTTTGATTACAGGTTCTGATCCTCTTGCTATTGCTTCTCTCAAAAGCTATTTGAACACCCTTTTTACCATTAAGGATCTTGGGTATGTGAAATACTTCTTGGGGCTTGAAATTGCCCGTGGTCCAGATGGTACTTATCTCAATCAACGCAAATATATTACTGATATTCTTCATGATTTTGACATAGCTGAGTGTAAGCCTACTGCTACTCCTCAACTACCGAGGTTGAAATTGGTTGTTTGTTCTGGAGATCCACTTCCTGCTCTCCATCGGTATCGTCAGCTTGTTGGGCGTTTACTTTATCTGAATTTATCACGACCCGATGTTTCTTATGCGGTGCAACAGCTCAGTCAGTTCGTGAACAATCCCTATATATCCCATTGGGACGCTGCTCTTTACTTACTCCGTTATCTTCGTAGTACTACCTGCAAATGTCTCTTCTATCCCACTACTTCTTCCTTGGGTGTAGTTGCATATTGTGACGCTGATTGGGAGCGTGTGTTGATACTCATCGTTCTTTGACGGGGTACTGTATGTATTTTGGTGGGTGTTTGGTTTCTTGGAAGTGTAAGAAATAAAACACCGTTTCTCGGAGTTCTGCCGAGGCCGAATATCGGGCCATGGCAACGGCGGTCTGTGAGTTGAAATGGATTCATTATGTTTTGACTGATCTTCATCTGGCCATATCCCTTCCCATCTCCCTTTGGTGCGACAATAAGACTGTCATACATATTGTGGAGAACCCGGTCTTTCACGAACGGACTAAACATCTCGACATTGATTGCTATCTGGTGCGTGATCAGTTTAAGGCTGGTTTTGTCCATCCACAATATGTCTCTTCCTCCTCTCAGCTCGCCGACATTTTTACGAAGAGTCTTGGTGGATCCCTGTTTGCGCTGTTACTTGGCAAGTTGGGCATGGTGGAATCCCCCATTCTCACTTGAAGGGGGGTGTTGAATTGTTGACTTGTAACAGCTTACGTGGCTTAAATAGTGGACATGAGTGTGTTAGGAGATGCACGCATCACTCACGTGCTTATCCCTTTCCTATTTTTTGCACTTAGAAGAAACTGTTTAAATAGGCTATGTGTACGCTTTTTTCATTTGAATTCTGATGAATAAAAATATTTTTACTCTCTCTACAATTTTCCTCTCTTCTCTAAATCTCGATCAGTGAATGTGAATTAGGGGTTTTTCAATGATAGATAACATTTATGCTATCATAAAAACTTATATGTGATTATTTCACGAATACAATTCTATATGATGAGATTTAACTATTCACAACTTAAATTCATTTGGAAAAGTCAAATTTTATATTGCTTATGTATAGAATTAAATTTGTGGGGTTCTTACTATACTTCTAAATCTAATCTTCCACTAAATGAGGTTATATTTACATAACTTGCCCTTAGATGCAATTTACTAACTAATTACAAGAAAAATAAAAAGTTTCGTATTATAAAAGTAATAAATGTATTATGAACACTGAATTAGCAGTAACGCGTTACATGGGATTGACGGAAGTGCCCGTTTAATACCACCTTATGAAAGTGTGCATTGTATAATTTGTCAACATAACTTTGACTTTTTTCTTTATTTTTTGAAATAAATTTTACTTTTAACTTGACTTAATTGCTTTACCATTGCGAGTTTGAACTCATCGTTTTGGATATAATTTATATCCATTATGTTACATCTAAAAATTTATAGCAGAAATTGTGTGTATAATTTAGTGGATGAACATAGTTACCATTGCATATATCAATCGATATTTATCATGTTTAATATCCTCAAAGTTTGTCTGAAAATACTAATTTATAACCTAGATAAAATAAAAGAAGAGAGAAAAGTTAAATCTTTGGTTGACTAATAATTAATAAGTAGAGGTTGCTATTTTACTAATAATATTTCACAAAAAAAGAAAATATTATACACCATGTATATTAAATGATGTTATTAATTAATATATTAAATATATTGAATCATAAAATTGAAACATGAAATATTTTAGAAGTTAAGGAATGGTTGTTGAAGTTGATAAATATATGTCTATTCAATAACACCTTTATGACACATCAATCACACATGTAATGGATGAAAGTGAATATCAGAAGAGGCAAGCACCCTCAATGATTACTCATTCACTTTATGCCTTAATTTATTTTGGCCAACTATCTTTTGCAGAGAAAATTAGACTAATATCATATGTTATAATTAATAAAATATATTTAAAGATGATGTAAAATGCTATAAAACATATTTTAAAGCCTGTTGACGTCAGATTTTGTATGACACAAAATCCTAGCCAAACACCAAAAAAGTCGATCCGGCTCGAAGAAATCGAACAGAATTAAAATATAGAAAATCGAATTAAACAAGAAAAGGACGGTGCCCAGTGCCTACTCGGTCAAATTTGCTAGGCTTGTTCTGATCGGATTATTCTGGCCGGACAGAACGTTTTTTATATAAGAATGAGAGTAAAAAATTCTCTAAGTACAATGATTTCGGATCCTCTTTTCAGAGGGTTTAGGGCCCTATTTATAGGCTAAAATTAAAATACATTACTTGAATAATAAGAAATAAATCTCTAGAATTTAGGGTCTAAATAAGATAAAATTAGATTTTATCCTAACTAAATCGGATATCATTTGGTATAGGATTTGTTTCCTTTTTTAAAGGCTCCTTGAAGTACAACTTCTTCCTGCTCGTTCGGATCCGAACTCCTGAACCCGCTGGTCGGATCTTTCTTATCCGATCGGCTCGGATGATCAAAGCTGGTCTCCAGGACCTCCGATTTTTCAGCTCGGGTCTGCCATTATGGTCGGGTCCGTTGACCAAACCAAGATACTGTGATCATCGATTATTCTGGTCGGGATCGACCACTTGACAAATTGATGCTAGACCGGCTCGGCACCTGGTTCTTCTCTATCATACCGGCTACTTGGTCTGGTCGGATGAGTAGAGGATCAACACTAGCCCCTTGGGTCGCGATTAGAGATCCCTTCTAATCGGGAGCCGACATCTCTTATCATCTGCTCGGTTAATTTGATAGTCTGTTGTCATCTTTCCCGCCTAATGACACGTGTCGGCGTCTGCGCACCTGGAAGTCGAAGAGTCACAATGGTCTCCTATAAATAGGTGTGAGACAAACTCATTTCTCCACCTTTATTTCTCGCGAACTCCAAATCCTCACAGTTTTTTCCTTTCTCCTCCGAGCAAAAAAGGCTGACCTTGATTTGCCGTACTAGATATCCCGATCTTCAAAACATCAAGGTATATATATTCTTGTCTTGGTTTAACTTATGGCTTCAAATTCATCTGCTGGTGGCTCGATTCAGGATTACGATCAGGGGGCTATATATATTCTCCACCTTATGGCTCGATTCATCTGCCCAGGATATCTAACGTTTCATTTTTTTCTCTACAAATATCTTTTCTGATCGTTTAACTTTTATTTGCTCTGCAGATATTCTCCCGAAGAACCTGGTGATTGGTGACTTCTTCACCCGAAAGATCCGCTATTTGTGCGACTTCTCCACCGCCGATCAGAGGCATTATAAGGTTCTGCTTTCTGAGAAGAACCTTCTTGCTGCCGGCCTGGTTTTACCCTTCCGTGTTTCCCCAAGTCTAGTGTAAGATACGTATATCTGTCTAGTTCGGATTTATAGTCTTTATTCAATTTTTGAATATTGATTGATCGGGTTCTCAATTTTTCAGTTTCCCTTTCCGGCCAGGGCATTTCTCTGAGGATGGATCCTGCTGAACACCTCCGTCAGTGCTCGCAGTGCGCATCAGCTCCAGCTCGGGGAGCTCAGACTTTTTCTCGAAGACGCGGCTCTAGCCGTCCAGCACAACCCCGGGCCACACCAGCAAGACGGCCACCCAGTTTGGAACAAGGGCCAAGCAAACGGGCTCGAGTCGAAGAGGTTAGTCCCTCTAGAGTCGGTCGGTCCACTTTTCGGCCCCAGCCTGTATCCGGCCCGGGTTCTCACTTGGCTGGGTCGATGAGCATCACTAGCTGGGACCCCCGACGTGTGGTCGAGACTGAGGAATGGTTGGGGAGGAGGCCCCTCTTCCAAATTAGTTTTAGCCGGGCTCGTTCCCCGGGGGCCGACATAGTCTTTCGGACGGAGTGACGGAATCAATGGAAGCGCTTGCTCGGGCGTGGATCGAGGAGCTGAAGGACTATGCCCAGCAGATGACCGGTATCGATCTCAATATCTGCTCGGCCATCCTTATCTCCCAGGCTTCTGTCTTCGCTTGGAGGGCCCAAGCCTCCCATCTTGCTGTCCAGGAGAGGCATGAGCGGAGGCGGACAGAGCTGCGGGATGTTCGGGCCGAGCTGGCCACCATTAAGGATGAGAGGACCACTCTGATCGCTCAACTGGCCTCCTCTTAGGATGAGCTCGGTGTGGTGACCCGAGCTGCCGAGATTGACAGACAGCGGGTGGCTAATTTGACGGTGGAGGCGTCTCGGCTTTGTGCCGAACTGGAGGAAGCCCGGACCGTCCAGCCGGATGAGATGGTGATTGCTCAGAAGATCAAGGCGTCGGCGGAATACAAGTATGAGAGTATTCTGACCTACATCTTGTCCTTCATGGACAATATCCAGACCAACTGTGCTGCTGGTGTGGACGATGGGCCTCTGAAAGCAGCTCTAGCCTCCTTCCTGGAGAAGTAGCCCCTTCCGGCTTACCATCTTCGGATGATGGAAGAACTGCCGGAGTTCTTATCTGTGGGGTCTGATCATCTTCTCAGGCCGGCTCCTCCCATCGACTTCATGTCGATGCCCAATCCTCCGGCGGAGGCCGATTTAGAGGTCAGAGAGGGTTGCGGCGATGGTGCTGCATGGGGCTCGGGTGGAGCAGCAGCAGGTGCGGAGGAGGCGACGGAGCCAGCCGAGACGGGTGGCGAGGAGGTGATTGAAGTTATCGACCAGTAGCTTCTGTCCCTCATTGCACCTCTTGTCAGTGCCCGAGGTTCTCTTCTATCCCTTGTTGTATCTCTTGTCAGAGGCATCAACCCCAATGTCCGAGACATCAATCCTGGTGCTCGGCTTTTGTTTAGTTCAGGTCTTTTGTGTTCTTATTTTTCGACTTTCTGTCTTTTGTAAGAGGTTCTGGCCTCCAAACCGGGATATCTTTATAAATGTGAACATACTTCAGCTCGTAACTCTTTGTATTTTTTTATTATTATTATTATTTTATTTTTTTAACCACCCTGATGCGTTCGACTGAATGAGTTTTAATGAACTCTTTTTGCTTGCAACACATTTCTGTTCGGTTTGTGTGTATATTTTGTCCTCGACACCATCAGCCTAGGTTTGAAAGTCTTTGATGCATTCAGATTTTGATCTTATATAGGCTCGGGTTCGGAGCCCCTGGTCAGGATCCGAGCTCAAGAAATGAGTTCGGATTGTGTTCGAGCCCCAAACAGATTCAGAACCCGAGCTCGGCGAACGAGCTCGGATAAAGCCGGAGCCCTTATTCGGATTCAGAACCCGAGCTCGGCGAACGAGCTCGGATTGAGCCGGAGCCCTAATTCAAATTCAGAACTCGAGCTCGGTGAACGAGCTTGGAATGAGCCGGAGCCCTAATTCAGATTAAGAACCCGAGCTCGGTGAACGAGCTCGGATTGAGCCGGAGTCCTAATTCAGATTTAGAACCCGTGCTCGATAAATGAGCTCGGTTTGAGCCGGAGCCCTTATTCAGATTCAGAACCCGAGCTCGGATTGAGTCGGAGCCCTAATTCAGATTCAAAACCCGAGCTCGATGAACGAGCTCAGATTGAGTCGGAGCTCTTTTTTACAACGTTAGTCAAGAATATAACTACTAGTTTATTTAATTGAAAAAATTTGTGAAGGAAAAAGTAGCTAATATTTACAAGGAAAATTTTCTAACACTACTGGTAATATTTCTTCAAATGCTCCACATTCCAAGGTTTGGACAACTTTTTTCCATTTAGGTTGGCTATTTCGTATGCGCCTCTGGTTAGCACCCGGATTACCTGATATAGTTCTTCCCAGTTGGGCCCGAGTGGTCCCGAGTTGAGCTCTTTAGTGTGTTGCAACACTTTTTTGAGGACTAGATCTCTGACCTTGAATTTCCTAGCCCGGACCTTGGAGTTATAGTACTTCTCGCTTCTTTGCTTGTAGATTGAATTTTTGAGCTCGGATTCCTGCCTTTTTTCTTCTAACAAGTCAAGGTTAGTAAGCATAGCAACTTCGTTATTCTGTTCTTCGAAGTTCTGAGTTTTCCAGGTCGGGATGCCGACCTCAACTGGAATGACGGCTTCCGACCTAAAAGTCAAGGAAAAATGAGTTACGCTAGTTGAGGTTCTGGTCGTTGTTCTGTAAGACCAGAGGACTCCTGGTAATTCGTCCGTCCAGGATCCCTTCAGATTCTTGAGTTTCACCCTCAGAGTATGTTTGATGATCTTGTTTATTGCTTCCACTTGGCCGTTGCCCTGGGGGTGATATGGGGTGGAGAGCAATTTTTGATGCCAAGATTTTTACAAAATTCATTGAAGCCCACCGAGTCGAATTGGCGGCCATTGTCGAAAACCAAAGAGTGTGGAATGCCAAATCGATATACGATAGATTTCCAGACAAAATTTGTAATCTTTGGCTCGGTTATTTTAACGAGCAGCTCAACTTCTGCCCACTTCGTAAAGTAATCGACAGCAACAATTGCAAATTTCACTCCTCCTTTGCCCGTTGGTTGGAGGCCGATCAGATCAATACCCCATTTGGTGAATGGCCATGGTGCCATTACCTAGTTTAGCTCTCCTGCTGGGGATTTTGTCAACGGGGCGCATTTCTGACATCTTTCACATTTTCTTGCAAAATTAATTGCATCTCTTTTTAAGCTCGGCCAGAAGTATCCTTGTCTGATAATTTTATAAGCCAGAGCTTGTCCACCGGTGTGATTTCCACAAATTCCTTCATGAACTTCCCACAAGGCGTAATCAGCTTCTTGCTCGTCTAAACATCTTAACAAAGGTAAGGAAAAAGCCCTTTTGTATAGAATTCCTCCCTGCAGTGTGTAGCGGGCAGATCGTATTCTCAGCTTTCGAGCCTCGATCTGGTCATCGGGCTCCTTCTTCCCTTCCAAGTATTGGATGATCGGAGTCATCCAATTACTGATTTGCTCGATAGTGTATATCGTCTTTTGGTTTAGGACCGAGCTCTCGATCATTCCGATGTTAACTGACCTGATGTTTTCTGCCCATTCACTTGTTACGAGTCGGGCTAGGGCGTCAGCTTGGGTGTTCTTCGTTCTGGGAATTTGTTCGGCTCAGATCCTTTTAAATTCTGTCAAGGCCATTTCTACCGATCTTAGGTATCTCACCATCTTGTCGTCTCTTGTGGCGTATTCTCCTGAGATTTGGTTGACGACCAAAAGTGAATCACTGAATACTTCGAGGTCATCTGCTCCGAATTGTTTGGCCATCTCTAATCCGGCCAATAAGGCTTCATATTCTGTTTCGTTGTTCGTTGCTGGGAATTTGAATCTCAGAGTTGAGTAGAAATATTTATTTGTGGGGCTGATGAGCACGATTCCGACTTCGGCTACTGTCTGTGTTGAAGACCCGTCTACAAACATTTTCCAAGGTCTCTCAACTTTTTTCTCCTCAAGTACGACTGTAGGAGTGAATTCGGCTATAAAATCTGCTAGGGACCATTTCAGTAGTCGGCCAGACAAATCAGGTCGGGCGAGGACCTGTTTCAAATGAAAATTTATTAGTACTTCGACCTGGTGGGCCAAGAAATATGGTCTTAGTTTCCTGGCCGAAATGACCAGAGCATAAGCAAGTTTTTCCATGGCTAGGTATCTTAGTTCGGCGTCATGGAGAGATTGACTGATGTAGTACACCGGCTGCTGGGCAACTTTCTCTGCTCGGATGAGGACTGCACTGATAGCGTAGGAAGATATTGCTAGGTAAAGCTGTAACTTTTCTCCGGCATCGGGTTTCGCGAGCACTAGGGCCTCCATTAATGATTTCTTCAAATCCTCTAAGGCCTTTTCACACTCATTAGTCCACTCGAATTTTCCATCTTTTCTGATCAAATTAAAGAAAGGTTTGCACTTGTCTGTTGACCTCGAGATGAATATGTTCAGTGCGGTGACCCTTCCTATTAAGCTCTGCACATCTTTCACTCTCCTCGGAGGTGTCAGCTTTACTATCGCGTCGATCTTTTCGAGGTTAGCTTCGATTCCTCGCTGGCTCACCATATACCCCAAAAATTTTCCCGAGCTGATCCCGAATGAGCATTTCTTCGGGTTAAGTTTCATCCTGTATTTCCGTAATATATCGAACATTTCTGCCAGGTCGGCCACGTGATCCTCCACTTTCTTTGATTTCACCAACATATCGTCTATATACACTTCCATGGTTTTTCCGATCTGGGCTGCAAACATTTTATTGACCAATCTCTGGTAGGTAGTCCCTGCATATTTCAGGCCAAAAGATATCATTTTGTAACAGTATTGAGCTCGGTCGGTAACGAACGTTGTGTGCCGCTGATCGTGCTCGGCCATTGGGATTTGATGATACCCTGAGTAAGCATCCATGAAGCTCATAACTTTATGTCCTGCTGTCATGTCGACCAGCTGATCTATATTTGGCAGAGAAAAACAATCCTTGGGGCATGCCTTATTGAGGTCAGTAAAGTCCACACATAGCCTCCAAGATCCATTGGCCTTCTTTACCAAAACTGGGTTAGCTATCCAGACTGTGTATTCACATTCCCTAATGAAATCATTTCCGAGCAGCTTCTGGACCTCCAACTCTAGTTCTTCATACCTGTCCGGATTGAGCCTCCGTCTTTTCTGTATCACCGGCTTGGCAGCATGATCAATGTTCAAATGATGACATACATCCTCTGGTCGGATGTCTTCCATATACTCATGGCACCAGGCGAAGACGTCTGTGTTCTTGGCTAGGAAAGATATGAGTTTTTCCCTAAACGGTTCTCCCAAATTTCTGTCAATCTTGAGCTCCAGCTCCGGTCTGTTCTCATCTAGTCGGACCACGTCTTGTTCTTCCATTGGGGTGGCCCTTTTTTTGAGTTTTTCCATTCTGGGGTCCAAGATCTCATCTTAGTCGGCTATTACTTCAGCCGATTTCTGGCTGATTTCTGGTCGATTGTCCCGGAGCTCGAGTCGGCCTCCGAGGTGCTGGATGGCCCTATCTTCACTGCTTGGTCGTATCTCGGCTCGGATTCGGGATCTAGTTCGATGAGTTCGTGATCGACTCCTAGCCCCGAGTCTGGGACTTGGTCACTATTTCCGTCATTTCCTGCATCATTTCGATCTGTTTGATAATGTTTAGCTCTCTTGGCTTCAGGCCTGACTCACATTCTCGAGCTGTCATTTGATTGCCTTGGATTACGTATACCTCATCTCCAACCGAAAATTTGATTGTCAAATGATGTATTGATATTACTATTTTTATCTTGGCCAAGAGTGGTCGTCCCCAGATTGCGTTATAAACCGAGTTCAGGTCCACTACTTTAAACTCGGTCGTGGTGTGAACTGTCTTCTCTCTGGCCCCGAATATGACCTTAAGCTCACACATTCCGATCGTGCGTGTTATCTATCCTTCGAACCCTTGGATCGAATCTGAGCATGGTTGCAGGTCGGATTCACAAAGTCCCATCCTTTTAAAGATGTTCAGGTGGAGTATGTTGGCATAGCTCCCTGTGTCGACCAGGACTCTATGGACCATTATAAGGCCGATGTTCAGTGATACCACCAAGGCATCGTTGTGAGGTTGTACTCTCCCTTTAGAATCATGCTCGGTGAATGTTATAGGTGTGTGGATCGATTCTGGCCTTGGAGGGTTGCATCGTTGGTATCCATTTCTGGCCGCCCTGATCTGCTCCCTTCTCATTCTCTTGGATAATCTCTGTTTCCCTTGATTATTATTTACCAGTGTGTGAACTTCTCGAATTGCTCCGAGCTGTGGTGGTGGGAAAGGTTGTTGTGGCCTCTATTCGGGATTTTTAATGTATTCCTTAAGATGACCTCGATCAATCAACCTCATGAGCTCGATCAAAAGTGCTCTGCACCTGTCCGTATCATGGTCTGGAGCTTTGTGGTATTGACAATACCTGTTTTGATTTAAACGAGCAAGATCGGCTTTCATTGGTCTTGGGACGGGCAACACATTCTGGTCTTATAGCTCAGTAAGTACCTAGGCCGAACTGACTGTTAGGATGCATCTGACCCGATCCAACTCCTCGTTTTGATAGACCTTAAATTCCCCCGGGGGTTTGAAGGATGTGCTCTTCCTTTTCTCATTCTCTTCCCCCTTTTCTTGGCTTGGTCTTTCCTCTAGTATAACCTCTTCGGCCCTGATACATCTTTCAGCTTGACTCAGAAAGTCATGGTACGTCTTGGGGCCCTGCTCATGGACGTTCCACTAAAACCTTGTTTTTCGGCGGAGGCCGGCTATGATCGCCATCAATACAGTGTCATCGGAGACGTGCTCCATTTCCAGGACGAGCTTGTTGAATCTATCCATGTGGGACCTTAGGGATTCGTCTTTACCCTGTTTGATATTCACCAATCTTTCTTTCGGGGTGGATCTTGTCTTTAAGCCCATGAATTGTGTAAGGAAAAGTTCAGTCAGCTCTTCCCAACCTCTGACTGAAGAGTCTGGTAATGATCGGAACCATCTCTAAGCTCGGTCGCCGAGCGTCAAGAGGAAAGCCTTGTACATGAGCTCCTCGGATATCCCCTAAAGCTCCATCCATGAGGTGTATTTGTCTATGTGTGAGTTCGGGTCAGTTTCTCCATTATAGAGTCCAATAGGCGGTACTTTGAATTTTGTTGGAGTAGTCCGACTTGAAATCCGATCTATAAAGGGTGAGGCCCTCTTTCGCCTCTTTCCCTGTTCGGGCCTCGGCTTTTTGGCTTCGATTTCAGCCAACCTCAGTTTGAGTCTCTGTTCTTCCTCCTTTTCGTCTTCGGAGTAACCACTTTCTGTCCGATTTTCATCTCGTCAATATTCATTCCCAAAATCCAAAGTTTTCCACGATTTTCTAGCCTCTGCTCTCGAGGTCGGATCGGGTCGGTCAAACACACTCCGTGTTTTGGTTTATGCTGCAGATCGGGTCGGGTATATCTGGGTTTCTGGCTGACTTTCTTCAGGTGGCGGGGTGCCTCCTGGTTGTCGTTCGGTCATTATGCCCTTCCCTTTATCCTTCCTTTTATTCTTTGTATTGACCGAGGATTGAGTATCCTCTAGGTCGTGGATCCTCCGACTCTTCTCCCTAGCCTCAGCTTCCTTTAGTCTTTCATTAAGTTGAAGCATCATGGCTCTGATTTCTTCTGAGGTCATTTTGATCCCTCTAGGCTCGGCAGCTAATGGAATGCCCATTGGAATCCTTTCATGTGGTGTGTTAGTTATAACCCCAAGGGCGTCGTGTGGCTGTTGCTAACCCGACCCACCGGGTAGCAGATTCTGGGTTTGGGGATCGGGTGAGTCCCCCATGTCTTCACGGTTTTTGAGCATATTAGTTGTCATGGATCTGTGTCGGAGGTTTTCCCCCTCCTTGTAGCGCTAAAATATTGACGTCAAATTTTGTATGGCACAAAATCCTAGCCTAACACCAAAAAAGTCGATCCGGCTCGAAGAAATCAAACCGAATTAAAATATAGAAAATTGAATTAAACAAGAAAAGGACGGTGCCCAGTGCCTACTCGGACAAATTTGCAAGGCTTGTTCTGATCGGCTTATTCTAGCCGGACAGAACGTTTTTTATATAAGAATGAGAGTAAAAAATTCTCTAAGTACAATGATTTCGGATCCTCTTTCCAGAGTGTTTAGGGCCCTATTTATAGGCTAAAATTAAAAATACATTACTTGAACAATAAGAAATAAATCCCTAGAATTTAGGGTCTAAATAAGATAAAATTAGATTTTATCCTATCTAAATCGGATATGATTTGGTATATGATTTGTTTCCTTTTTTAAAGGCTCCTTGAAGCACAACTCCTTCCTACTCGTTTGGATCCGAACTCCTGAACCCGCTGGTCGGATCTTTCTTATCCGATCGGCTCGGATGATCAAAGCTGGTCTCCAGGACCTCCGGTTTTTCAGCTCGGGTCTGCCATTATGGTCGGGTCCGTTGACCAAACCAGGACACTGTGATCATTGATTATTCTGGTCGGGACCGACCACTTGGCAAATTGACGCTGGATCGGCTCGGCACCTGGTTCTTCTCTATCATACCGGCTACTTGGTCTGGTCGAATGAACAGGGGATCAACAAAGCCCAAACACCCTCTAATTCTTTCAATTACTTTTACAAAAATTGATTTTTTGAAAGCAATACCACATAATGCCTTTTTCGAAAGAAAATAAAATTATCAAACAATACTTATTTTGAGTTTAAAAAATCTCAAACATGTAATAATATTCTTTGGATAGTACTGTTTAATTTAAGTTGAATTGATCATATATATCAAAGAGAGTATGGTTAATTAAATATTATATATATAATATTTGAATAAGACATGATGAAATGATACTCAAACTAATAGTGAGTTAATTATGATTCCAGCTAATTGGTTATCCATGCAAGATTAATTATATAAATGCATCTGGTCTAACATATAGACCTTATGTACTAACGAAAATACCCTTTTTGTCATTCAATTTCACTTCACACTCACACATGCTGGCAGACGCAGAAAATTGACAAAGAGGTGGCACAAGTAAAAGTAATATTCAAACATTTAAATTTACATACAAAATGTAACTTACAAATGATATCGAAGATTCTTTTATACATTCTTTTTGAACCAAAAAAATGAATGAAAAGATCTAGTTCACAATTGATCCCTACGGTTCGCCATATTTTGAAACTCATAAACGATAGTTTCAATAGTGACATGCTCAAATATATCTTTTTCAAGATAAACCACTAAATTATCATTCATCCATTCATTGCCCATCCGGTTGCGAAGCCGTGTTTTCACAATACTCATTGTAGAGAATGCTCTTTCTAATGAAGCTGTTACAACCAGCAAAACCAAGGCTAATGTTATTAGCTTGTAAACCAATGGATATACCTTATCTCTTCCACTTTCAACCATTCTTTGAGTTAGAACACCAATTCCATTTACATTTGAAGTATCAATATTCGATCTCATATCCAACACAAAATTTTCGAGTTGGTCTTCCATTCCCAAAAGAGCGACATCATCAAAATCAATTGGATACAATTTTGCTAATCGAAATAACTTTTTTACGTCAAAAGTTTTAAAAGAGTGAGATGGATTCAAAGAAGCAACGCAAAACAACAATTCCATATTTGCCTCATTGAATCGATCATTTAATTCAAGCAGTTGCATATCTAGCACAGTATTAAATACCTTCACACGAAACCGATGTAAGTTTGTCATTTCCTCTTCTTTTCATTTTGATCTTTTTTCACTTCCACCCACATGAACATCATCCATATCAGGCACTTCAATTTCATGATTTTTGCAAGAATTAAACACACAATCTACCAACTCATCTTATCCACCATCTCTCATTGATTGAAGTCTTGT
This sequence comes from Scutellaria minor, assembly GCA_954870855.1. Lineage (NCBI taxonomy): Eukaryota > Viridiplantae > Streptophyta > Magnoliopsida > Lamiales > Lamiaceae > Scutellaria > Scutellaria minor. The sequence continues at coordinate 134,259 of OX940734.1, forward strand.
CTTAGAAGCATTCACTAAGTTCATAGCATTCACAATATCTTGATCTTTTCTTTGCAACTCTTGAGACAAATCATTTGTTATTTCTAGTATCTTTTTCATCAAGTGTAAATCAAATATAAAGTCAAAAGATAACATGTCTCTTAAGTCTTATCAAATGTGATGCTTCAGCCTTTTGATTAGATAAAGACTCATCTATTTTAATCACATGAAGCACACCAATTATAGAATCAAATAAATGAATCAGTCTCAAAATAGTACCTTAATGTGAACTCCATCGAGTTTTAGAAGGACGAATGAGAGTGCTTTCTTGATTCAAACCTCGTCCACTTGAAATTTCTTCATTTTCCAAATCCTGAATAATCTTTGCAGCGTATTTTTCTCTCAAACAATCTTTTCGCTTACACGAGCCTCCAACCACATTAACCACATTTGATATTAGAAGGAAGAGTTCAGAAACACGTATATGTTTATTCGTCATAGCCACAAGAGCAAGTTGAAGTTGGTGTGCAAAACAATGGACATAATATGCTGTTTCATTTTCTTTCAAAATAAGAGTCTTCAAACCATTAAACTCTCCTTGCATATTACTTGCTCCATCATAACCTTGTCCTCGCAACATAGATATACTTAATCCATGTAAATCAAAAGATCTTTAAGTGCACTTTTAAGTGAGATTGTTGTTGTGCACTCAACGTGTTTAAATCCCAAAATCCTTTCAAGTACGTGGCCTTTTCTATCTACAAATCTCAAGACAACAACCATTTGCTCCTTTATAGACACATGCATCATCAAGAAGAATTCTAAAAAAATTATCACCAACTTCATCAATGATAGTTCTAGTTGTTTCAAATGCACAAGCCTTAACAATATCTTTCTGGATACAAGGAGAAGTTAATTGGAGATTCGCGAGTGCATTTTTGAAGCATTTAACTACATTTTATAAGTCATTTTTGCTTCAATCGTCATTTTGACAAAAATTGTTTCAATATGTTGCTTTTGATTAAGTAAATCAACACATTTACTATAAGCTTGCCTATGAGCACTGTTAGTCCCTCCCTCATGCTTTCGAAACTTATCTTTGTTCTTCCAATCACGAAAACCTTCACTTACAAAAGCATTTCCGCCTCCTTGATAACTCAATTCATTTTAAAAAAGATAACACCAAAGACACCAAAGACAAAAGGCCGAATCCATGCTTATACTATATTCTAACCACGCAAATTCTTTGAACCATGAACGGTTAAACCTTCTCATTTTAACATCAAACTTTCTTTGAGGGAAATTCTCAAGATTAGGTTGGCAAAGACCTTCAGAATAGTATTTTCTTCTAATTCTCTCACGAATATTAGGATGATAATCTGTCATTTTAGGTTGTTTTCCTGGATCTGAAAGAAGTTCCGGCAAGTCATAGTTTGCATCAACAATTTGCGGTGGCTCATTAAGATTCTCAAATGGAGCAGCTTCTACTGTGATGTTAGGCAATTCATCATGTACACTTTTTTCTGAATTCACATTAGGCAAAGATGAATTTTTAGCAACTTTTGGAAAATACCTCAACATAGCTCTGCATAAAAAATAAAAAATAAAAGACAAATAAGATTGAAATCTCTTGAGCTAGCAATGATCTTTTAACATACAAATTAAGAATATTTGGTATTACTTAACAATTAACAAATAATAACAGTACAAACATTATGAATCAGACTATTCTTATTTTTTTACCTAGTAGTGAGAAATACCGTTCACCGATGGTCGTTGATACACTTTAGTTCTGTTGGGCTTTCTCCGTAGCAACAACAAATATAAAAGGGAAGACTCAATTTGTTGGAAAGACTAAAGAGTGAATGAGAGTTATGTTAGGTTTTTTTTTTTCTTTTGAGAATGGGGAATTTTTCTAAAAATTGAGCCTGGCACTGGAAGTCTGGAATTGATAATGCAAATTGATATGGGGAATTAAAATATCTTATGGTATTTTAGTAAATTGGTAGGAAAATTAAAGGGGTGGCACTTGCCTTCACTTATGTCCGCCACTGCAACACATGCATTGTTCTATATATGTAGTTTCACCGGAAAGTCCTAATATCAATTCATTGTTGATTATTATGTTTAATACATTTGAATTTTATATTCTTTTGAAATCCATTAAAATCAATATTCTAAAATAAGAGAATATAAAAAGTAAATATAAAAACACAACATAAAATACAAATGATGAAAGGCCTCAACCTCAAGTCAAGTCGTTGTCAATTATGGATTATTTGTTTGTAGCCATTGCTAGAGATGCATGAATCTCATTCCATTATTCATATCAGTACACTCTCTCTTACAATTGGTGTTTTAATTTATTCCTTGATGTATAAATAGTCATATCAAAATATAATAATTATTTTGAAATATTAAGATGAAAAATAGAAATTATATCCACAGTAGCAACTGCAACACAAATATTCTGATTTGAAGTAGGCATGCCATGTCATTTTTTTAGATAAAAAAAGAGGCGCCGCCTCTCTCTAGCAAGTAGCAACTGCAAATGCTTATCCGAAATGTACTTCAACCCAAAGAAGAAAAGAAAAAAGTGAAATAACTCTATTTCTTTTTTATTATTATTATTATTATTATTATTGAGAGATAATAAAAAAAATTAAAAAAACTTGCATGATTTAAGTTTATGGTTATTTTTCATAGGATGAGGTACCACTTGAATTTTAAGATGATTCTTGGTTATTTTTCACATGATTTAATAGTATTTAAATTTTAAAGTCATTTGTAAGAAAATAAAATGATTTGTTATGAGGTTGTTTATCTTTTTAGAATCTTAGATCCTTTGTTACATTTGATATTTTATCTTATATTATAATACATTTTATATATGAAATATGTTAATTAATGATATCATTTATATATGTAATATTTAATATTTATTTTGAAATATGAAACATATACTAAAAAAATGTTAAAATTAATATACTAAAATAGAGGATCTAGTTTATGTTGACTAGAAATGAGTTGGCAAAAACTTTTGTGCACGGATCCAAATCGATGCACAACAATACTATTATATTATATGAGTGATACTGTTATATTATATGAGTAATACTGTTAAAACTATATATAATATAACAATATTACTTTATATAATATAACAGTATTGTTATGTACAAATCTGGATTTGTGCACTTTGTGCACAGGAGTGTCACTCAAATGAGTTTTCTAATTAAAGAAGGTAATAAATTAAAAATTAATTGGTGTGTGATAGTAGATGGATAAGGTGTACGTATGCACCGTACAACTCCACGGACACCTACACCTACTCCTATTAAATTTAACATTTTGATCGTTTAGACTAATCATAGTACATATATGATAATTGATTGCTAATCAGCTATAAGGCCCCATCATCATTATTATTTAGTTTTCATCATTACTTCAAAATATTTACAAATTTAATTTTTAAGTCCGGATGTAAACCACATTTGGTTCTATTTTAAAACGAAGTGAAATCCTTATAATTATAAAATTTATGACAAAAACTTTTATGAAACTGTAGTTTCATAAGATGTTGTTCCATCGTCTACAATCCAAACTAAATTTCATAAATTAATCTTTATATTGTTGATGATAATTAACCTATTTTGTAATTAGAAAATTGAAATGGGCCTAAAGCCTTTGATTTGGGTAAACCAATCAAGAAAATAACAGCCCATTAAAGAGTTAAAGCGATGAACTAAGAAAGCCCAATACGCCTATTTTAGCTTAACTGGTCCAGCATAAACAGGTGATCAAATTATTCATTTGAGTTGGATTCGATAAATATAAATAAGTTTCAATATCATTTTATGTTTGATCAATTTTGGAATGTTCGATAGGTGAAAAAAATAAAGTGTAAAAAATCAAGATTTATTCATTTTTTGCTCCATTCAGAGTCGACTCAATTGAAAGTCAAAATAAACTTAGTTATAATTAATTCTTATAGTTTAATAATAATTCAAATATGCTTGAATTTTTTAATTGATTATTCCTATTCTTACTCAACGAAAAAAATTGAAGAATAAATTATCCATTTTCTATATATAAAGAACGTTATTTTTTGATAATAGTGAAATCAAAGAGAGAAGTCAAAGCAGTGGGACTGGAGAATCAATTTTGGAGTTTAATTTCAAACGTGGAATAGTAGAAAATATATTTAGGTTCATATAATCATTGAATGGGTTTTACTGTGTAGATTGCTTTTACATCTCAAAGTAGAGAAAAATTAGAGTCAAAAAATGCAAACAAGATCCTTTATTCTTGACATCTGTAATGTATACTTGTCTAATAAAAATATCAAGATAAAAGATGAAATATCGTATATAACAGAGAAACGAGTACTAGAAATGACCCAAAAGTCCCACTTTGATGATGATGAATCTTGGCTTTTCTTTAAACACTACATAAAAAGGCTGCAAAAATTTCTCTTTGGGCTTCCACTTACAATCGAATAAGAACCATCCTTGATGATTTGGAATCTTTTTCATCCTTAGTTAATTACAAGGAACTTAAACGTGAAATTTTACTAATTCTCATTGGTTACATTCCAATTAACTTCTTAAAGCAAAAGGATACACCTTGACTTTGGAGCACATGTGTCTATAATTTCTTTCTTGCATGTGCTTTTGGATACCAACTCCTCTTGTTTTGCAGATGACAACCTATGTAAGATAATCTAACATAGGCATATTTGGACCCCATTACTTTGTATTGTTTCCCCAACAAGAGATTGTTAAGGAAAGCTCACCCAATAATCTAAGTTGTTAGTAATTAATATCATATCTAAATCAATCCATTATGATTAATTGAGCGCAAAAAATTATATGCCTCAGGGGCACGGATCTGACCCGATCCGGCGCGTGGGCCTCTCCCAAGCACGTCCACGCGCGGTGCTATGATGTGGCCGCGCACAAACCTGATTATATACTCTTCAAGTATTACATATTTACCCTTAAGGTATTATGTAAAAACATTGTTGTTTTCTTCTTTTTCCTCTCTTTTTTTTATCTTCTTTCTCCTTCTTCTTCTTAATCTTTTTTCTTATTGATTTGTTATTCTTCTTATTTGTTTAGTACATTTTTCTTCTTATTCTTTTTGTTTATCTTCTTATTCTTATTCTTCTTCAAATTGTCATAAAATCATTTATGAGGTTTTTTCCCCTTCTTATTTATGAGTAATTTTAAAACATTGAAAATAAATTATTTCAAACAATATGAAATCATGATTTGTAGAAAATTTGACGAAAAATATGATGAAATCATGATTTGCAAAAATTTTGAGGGAGAAGATTGTGAAACATTTGAAATCTTAAGATTTTCAGTGAATGTATCAGTGCTCTTAAGATATCCACATTTACTCTTAAGGTATTATTGCAGGAATAGTGTTGTTTTCTTCTTTTTCCTTTTTTTTTTTCTCTTCTTCTTAATTTATTTTCTTATCGATTTGTTATTCTACTTATTTGTTTTGTACATTCTTTTTCTTCTCTATTTTCTTATTTTTATAGTATAAGACAACTCTTAAGGTATCAATTGTATGTTCTTAAGATATCAGTTGTATACTCTTATCAATTATATACTCTTAGGCATTACATATTACCTTTAAGGTATTAATGCTCATAGTATAAGGTATTATATATGCACATTTTAAGGTATTACATGTTTACCTTTAAGGTATTAATGATTATAGTATAAGATATTAGATATGCACATTTAAGGTATTACATATGCATCTTTTAAGGTATTACATGTTTACCTTTAAGGTATTGATGTTTATAGTATAAGGTATTAGATATGCACCTTTAAGATATTATATAATTATATGAAAAGATTGAGAAGGAAGAGAGGAAAAAAAAAAAAAAAGAACGCAATAAAAGGGAAGAAAAAAAAAGGAAGGAACAACAAAAAGAGTAAAAAGAAAAAAAAAATATGGATAATGTTGGGGGCACGGTGTGCCCCCGGGACACATAAGTACACATAAGTGCTGCCCTTAATTGAGACATATGAAGACCAATCTGGATCCTCTATTAGACTATTGTACCTTATATTCCATTACTTTTAATTCATACCACATATTTTTCAATACCTGTTAGTGATCTAATCAAGTATTGCAGCTTCCTGAGGTGCGAAAGAACACTAACATACTTATATTTCACTTGTCAAAGGTATTGTACACAAAATGCTTAATTGGGTGTACAAATTTTGCAAGGAGGGCATATTTTGTAGCATACTTAGCACAATCTACCATACATCTTTTGCAAGTATGCTAAGAAAGAGATCACTTTATTTGACATGAAGCATATATAATATTCCCCCATTGCCAAATCCAACCACCATCACTTGTGTAAAAAGATGAGAAGAAAATCTTCCATGAAATCCCAAACATCTTCAACTATGAAAAGATCTTCTTCCTCAATGGAACTTCCCTTTCCAACATCACCTCAATCCATTGCTGGAGAAGAGATCACACACTACACTCACTCCAAACACCCCCTAGCAGAAGTAACTGTGTCTGAACTCTTCACCTGCTCGGGGTGCAAGGAGTACGGTGCTGGTAAGAGATTTGCATGCCAGCAGTGCGAGTTCCAGTTGCACGAGTTCTGCGCCTTCTCCCCGCCCGTCTTAAAGAACCATCCTCTTCACGGACAACACCAGCTCGTCTTCCACTCTAAGCCCAAAACAGGTGGGATTTCTTGGCCAAGGTGTGATGTTTGTGGCAAATCCACAAGAGGGTTTTGTTTCAGATGCAGAGCCTGCAATTTCCAGATTCACCCTTGCTGTGCCTTGCTGTCTGCTGAGATCATCTTTCCGGCCCACCCTCACCCCATGAGACTGTTGCCGGCAGTAAATACAGCCGCTTCTTCCAATGCAACCAACTGTGGGGCGTGCAACAAGAGAAGATCGGGGAGAATGTATAGTTGCACAGTGTGTGAGTACCATCTTCATGCAGTGTGTGCTAAGAGCTCCATTAATGGCCTCCAAGCAAATGGGATTGGGATACCCCCGCCTGAGAAGCCGAGCGCCCTGGGAACTGCAGCTCGGCTGGCTTCTCAGGTGGTCATTGAGTTCATCGGAGGCCTCATCGAAGGACTTGGAGAAGGAATGGGAGAGGCCCTTGTTCAGAATATTGCAAGAGGTAGGTGCATTAGCAGAAGAAGAATACAAGAATGATAATACTCTATTCTTTTCCTGCAATCCATTGATTAATCTCAAATATATATATTTATTTTTATTACCTATATAAAAGTGTGGATGTTTCTTACAAAATATGGATTGCCGAATGTATCCCTATCAAAGATTATTATTTAAGGTTATAATAGTAATTTAAGTTTTCATATTTAAATAATTTTATATTATAATCTTAACTAATTCAAAATCTTATAAAATTATATTATAATTAAAACTATAATTTATATTATTATTTGTTTTTTTAATTTGAGATCTAAAACTCGTGTATGTATGTATGTATGTGTGTGTGTATATATATATATATATATATATATATATATATATGTTGTATCAACCAAAATAAAATCATGTATTGTATCAACCAAAATTTGGGCTCTGTAATATGTTCATCGGCACTTGTGATGAAATGAATTTGTCCATTATCCTGCTTACATGTGTGTGTGACAGTAACAAGATATCTGTTTAACTCAAATTATTGCAAGAAAAAAATATACAGTAGAATTTATACAAGAATTGATCAGTCAACAGGAGAGTACATAACACAGGAAAACTTTCAGCTTATACCAAAATAGATAACCTATATTCTCTTATTGCATATATATATGTATCTCTTCAACTATCTATAAAGTAATATTTGAAGACCTATTTTTTACAGTAACAAAATAGATGAGTGAGTAATTACTTGCCCTAGCTAGCATAACTAGGTCACACGAACGACCACGAATAATAATCTGAAATCAACAACAATTCACGGATATAATCTTACTTCGCTTCAAATCCATATATCAGCCTAAACCAATCGGATTTTTGAAGTAGGTTGCTAATATCAGACCAGTCTGCGCGTCCAAAGAGATCCAGGTTACTCTTCAAGGTCAATGGATCGATAAAGGCTAAACTGTAAATTCTTGGAGAATCCAACCAGACCAACACTTTTCTTCTATAACTTTTCATTCTTTGAATTTCAAAGGGCTCTCTTTAAGTTAGGAAGGTGTCACCCGCCATCTTGAAGAGCATTCTTCATGTCATAGTTACTTTGTGCCGTAGCCCAAGTTCTCCCACACAAACGGGGAATCACAACCGACGTAGGGGTGTCCTCTTAAGAACAAACAGACACAAACACAAACAGCAGCAACAAGAAGCATTGAATGGATGTATGGACGCTGAAGCAATCCTTTCGCACCTGGAAACCTTTTGCTGTATCCAACTGCTGCAGCTGTTGCACATCTCGAACAAGATTTTTGCCCTTGATTGATGTGGAATGTAGTCTTTCTGTCCTTATCTACTTCTACCTTAATCTCATCTTCAATAGATACAGAGATTTCACCGTTTCTCCTATTGGCAAGCTTCCGGGTAACAAGTGTGTTGTATGAATGATTATTCCTCATCACGGCATATGCATATGGAGAAAGCCCATTTGCATCAAGAACTGAATTCCAACTGTGCAACCCAACCTAGACAAAGAAAGGGAGATGAGTTAATAACACAAGAAATTCTGGCCCTAATTTATGAAGAAATGAATGAGAACAGCACCATATGCATTAATACAATTTTCAATTAGATAAATGCCACTGCCACCACTAGGCATTGAACAAGCAAGGAAGCCAGTTTGTATGAACCCACAAATTAAGATTTTTAAGATTCATTGCCTTATAAATCTAGGAAACTTCAGAGGCAAATCTATAATGGGAAAAGGTTACCTCCTGTGGATCGCTTGTCAGAGCATCAACAATATCATCTGAAGATGAGGTGCTAGCAGCCAAATGTAAAGGTGTGACACCACCAGGTCCACCCATGTTGGGAACAAAAATAAATTTCTCAGAGGAGTCAGTAGTGTCGATGATAGAGTAATGAATTAGCAAATCAACCATTTTCCGAGACTTCCTTTTGACAGCCCTGTTCAAGAGGTGAATTTCTGATAGCATCTCCAAAGACTCTTTCTCTAATCCTTTTCTACCCAAATTTAGTTCTAACAAAATGTCCAGGAGGGTTTTGACTAATGCACAGAAGTCACGCTCAACGGTGAACACGAAAAGAAATTTGAACCGAGCAAGCCTATAGTCTGGGATCTCAAACAAGCAAGAGTTATACTTTCTTTGAAACAACCATCCAAGTTCATCGAAAAAACACAGGACTTCTTCCCTGGACTTTGGCCACCCTGTTTTCCGAATATGATCAGTTGGAATATCATAGCATACTTCAGTAGTTCCATTAATCTCAGGCTCAAGGAGTCTCAATTCTTGGCAGATGGTGCTATCTGCTATGATTACTGGAAAACTAGCCCCTCTAAAACTACTTTCAACCTGTAAATAGAGAAAATATATCAAAGATCCAAAATTCTCCCAAAATTTCAAAGTTCATAGTTCGACGAAGTTCTACCTCAATGAAACAACGACCAAGTACACCAGATGCTGCCCCATTGACCTTAAAGTTATTCAGGACAACCTCATCATATGTAGTCTGTTGGCACGATGACGAATTCACTTCCCTTATGTTATATCCAGTTGCATGCGTGCAATGTATCCTATGTGATAAACAAAGAAGTTTTCCTCAATAATAAACCAACGGCATGGAAGAGTTTGCTTTGCTTAAAATATCAAGGGCATACCTGGTGCCTGGAGCTTTCAAATTTCTTCCCCTCAACAGAAGAGAGGTCTCTTGTCCACCAACAACTGCCACAGGTGAGACAGAGATCAGGTCTGGTGTAACCCAATCTCTCCAAGATTTGCAGAGACGAATCTTTCCTGAAGATCAATTACATTAAAGGGGATTAGAAAGTATGCAAATGAATCTCAAGAAGTGGATGCGTTCGTAGAATTCAAAAGGTGATTAATCAATAAACTTCTTAGGAAACATTTGGAGGTTTGGAAAAAGAGCAACATCATCAGTTAATGGCCCACAGATTATTAATAACAAACACAGCAGTTCTTACCCTGTTTATGGGAAGCCATTTGTTTGTTCATATGAACCAAAAATCTCCCATTACCCCAAAAGTCAACATCAATATCTCTGACTAAAGAATTCACATATCTAAGAAGGTTTTGCTCAAGCTGCAAAAGACAGAAAAAGGCAAATAAGACCGTGAATCAAAATATATAGAAGCAAAGAGTATATAATTGTATGGAAGAGCACTCACTTGATCCCAGGCAAAAGATGGCATTGACAAATACAGGGATAAAACTACACAACCAGGCCTGATGAAACTTTCCATTTCTGATGGACTGTTAGAAAGCCAATTGAATATCTGGGAAAAGAAAATAGGATCGATCTCAGTAATAACCCAGACAAGAGAATACAAAGCAATGATATCAACACTGACCTGAGTCCGTAGTGACCCAGGCAAATGGCTGGGATCCTTATCAAACAATTTGAAAAGTATACGGCCAGTACGATCCTAGGAGCAAAAACAAGTCAAATTAATTCAAACTATCCAAATGAAACTAGAATACATAATATCCATTTCACAATGTGCTCATATACTGCAGTGATATGATGCAGAAGTACTACCTGAGTATCAGAATTCTGACTGGATGGAGAATAATCAGACCCAGAAGAAGATGTATATCCAACTCGGAATGGAGAACTATGAATTGAAACATTTTCAGTAGCTCCAATTGAGCCTCCAAAAAGCTGAAGTGATGTACCGCACCCATTGGTCATCGCTGCTTCTACAACTGCAACTTCACCTTCACTATTTGACTGACTGTCATCCTTTATTTTTCCTCTTGAAGTCTGCATTGGGAAGAGATTATGTTCAACAGGAGGTGAAGACAGAGGTGATCTCTCTTCTGATGGATAACTGCTCCCAGACGAAGGAAATTTTCTATCTGACGGCAATTTCGTTGACCTATAATCTTCAGGTGAGGGACTAAACAGCTGCAAAGGTAGACTTGGCGAGGTCCCCTGATATTCTGTCATAGGTCCTCCATGCATATTAAGACGTGAACCTTGGTCGACACAAAGTGACTTACTTTTTTCAGAGTCACTTCCTTCAGTGCTTGGTGGAGATTGAATTTCCCATGTGTCTGAAGAGGGTGCCCCTGGAGTTGCTGAAAGAACAGCAAGCAGGTCCTTAGTTGATGTGGAAGAAGCCTTCTTATTCATTTGGTTCTGGTTTTCAGAGGATACATGTTTTAGATTACTCTCATCCAGCTTGGCAGCTAAGTTCTCTGGCAACGGCAATGAATTTATTTTACTCAGAATTTGTATGAGCTGATCTTTGTCGGGTATCGGTGGGAAACTTTCCACAGTGTTCCCTAATATTACCAAATATAGCAATTAGGACAATGTAGAATGTGTATATGTGAAGAGGAAAAGGCAGATAACTCTTGTTTGAGTTTGCATATCACAGACCTTTTAAAGTTACATCTTATCTCACTCTTTTATTTTTGGGAAAAACTGCTTTAATCTACCACTCATATTTGCATAATGCAAACAAAGACAACATACCAGCTAGAAATCATTTTCGATTAGCAAAAACATTTGAATCATTTCTACTGGTAGTGGCTTAAACCATTTATTAGCTAGTTTTATACCTTGTGGACGAGTTAGCACAGCCAATAGATTGATGATGTCATTTTTACTGACATTGTTGTCATGGATACCAGGAAGTACCACCTGTGGAGTAGTATCTTCAGGCTGAGTTTTCCTCCTCCTCCTGTTATGCCCAGCAAGTCTGCGCCTACAACTTCTCTTTCCTTCATCAAATTCTGAAAGAGGGTGGAACCTGACAAAATAGGACCAAATATGCCAAGTATAGGGTCAACATGAGTATTAACAAAAGAAATCTTCATGTATAAGTACAAACAGTTCATATTCTTTTATTGAAAAGATAGACATCCCATACTAATGAAATTAGGTGAAAATGTATGGATGGTTAATAAAGAGAACCATTACCCTATCATCCACTGCTTTATGATTCCACAATGAAATCTATTCTACTGCTGCTACAAATAACTCATCACATCACACACAAAACTAAACTTAGTAACAAACAATCAATTAAAGCTCTATCTATCATCAAGTAAGAAACTATGTTTTACTTGAAATGTTTTGACCAGTTATATTAGCAAACAAAAGAACAAGTAGGTACATGAAGGTTGAAACAAAGATCACAATAACATTAAGGCACACAAAATTAAAGAAAATGCTGGAGAGGGCCAATTTATATTGACTTTAACAGTAAATATGTTCCGTCTTGGCTTCTAGTTATTCAAATAGAATATCATTTATCAAGTAAAATTCAATTCAAGGTATGAGAAAAATCCAATAGCTCATCAAACTTGGTGAAGTAGGTATATTTCTAATGCATGTGTTATTCCTTACCAAGAGAAAAATACTGCAGCAGAGACTGTCAAAAAGTAAAAACTAAACTAGATTTTCGGACAATCATAGAAGTTAGGGCAATTTGTTAAGCCATGTTTTATTGAATGCTTTATCTTTCTAATATATTGTTTTTAACATACTTATTTCCCTGTTTTCCACTACTTTTATTAGCATATATCAAAACTAAATTTGTCAGTTTTTATTATCAAATTTAAGATTCCATGAAATTATAATTGTAACCAATTATAAACTTCACATAAACAGAGTTTTGAATATAACTAATGCTTAGAGAACTTATAAAGAACAACAATGATCTTAATAATTACATAAATTTATGTCTCATGCTAATATAATTTTCTTAACCCTATCGATATTAAAGTCATAGGGTTCAAATTAGTTCTGTATGGTGTATTTTTTTGTACATGACCACCTTCAAATGTGGTTAGTGTTTTCTAATTAAAATCAAATCAGATAAAACTGCTCACTGCAAGCCCACAAAGATGAAGATGCACAAGTGACTTGTGGCAAACCCAGACACAATTTTATCTTACCATGGTAAATGAATAAACAAACCTGATGTAAAAGAGTCGAAACCCTAAAATAACAGAACAGAACATACTAACCTGCTGCACTGCTGGCAGAACCGTTGTGGTTGTTTCCCCACTAAAGTGTTACCAGCTTTACTGTGAACCTCACACACCTTGTGCCTCCGATGATAGTCCTTGGCAGTCGACAGATCTTCGTTACAATTATCCACTTGACACACAGGATAGTTGGCACCACCAGGTGATCCAGATCTTACTCTTTTGTTGGGCCTAGACACAGGTTGTGGCTCTACAACATTAACACCGCCATTGTTACCTCTGCTACCACTCCCATCTCCACCTCCAATTTTCCCTAGAAGATTTTCAACATCTTCTCCAGCACGAACGGACTTTCTAGAATATGAAGCACTATTATGTGCTTCGTTTCTCCCTGGCAAGACTGGCTGAACCTCTTCACCCCTTCCCACTTGGACACCATCACATTCCGATGGTTTGGCAACAAACCTCGCACTGTCCCAATTCCAGGACTGAGGATTCCAGTTATCAGAAGCATTCTGCTGCAGAAAGCTCGAGGAATGAAAAGGTAGCGCACGTTTCTTAGCCATCGGATATGAATCACGATATCTTGCGGCCAGATGCTGGTGCATGACTACAGGAGCAACGACTTGGGTGCCTGCCTCCTCCATCACTCCAAGATAAAGATTGTGTAGTTACCCAGAAAATAGAAAAACACCTGAACATTGAAAATCGGAAATCTTGGAATTTAAGGCTTTCTCAGAACAACTTTTATTTTTCCCCCTTTTCTTGAGGGAGCTCATAACAAATTACTACATGGAGAATACTGAGTTTTTTCTTCAAAAGGTAGAGAAGACTGTTTCAACACAAAACCACAAAAAAATCAAAGGATGGAGAAGAACAAAAATAAATAAAATCCAAAAATATATATTCAAGAAAAAAATCTTGGACTAAAACAATCATCTTTCTTCAATAGCTATACCATATTATTGCTAAAAGTTCAGTCTTTTCACAGAAATTAAGTCCAAGCTTCAGAGTCTAATCACTCCATATATCATCAGCTCAAGAAATAATCAATTACCCTACAAACTAATATCAAATTAATAGAGAAAAAAACAATAAAAAAGGCACCTTTATAAGCCAACAAATTTCATCCCCAAAAGCTCAGCTTCAATAACCCCCTCATGTACAACTAGTTGATGCACAACCTTCAAGCTGATCCTCAGATTCCAGCTCCTTCTTCTTCTTCTTCTTCTTCTTCTTCTTCTTCTTCTTCTTCTTCTTCTTCTTCTTCTTCTTCTTCTTCTTCTTCTCCTTTCTCAGATCACAAATTACAAAAATTTGACGGAATTTCAACGGCAACACATGATTGGATAGACTAATTCCCAAAAACTCAGGCGAAAATTAAAGTTTACAGTAAGGAGAGATCTACGGCAGAAGAATAGAAAAAACAAATATAAGCAATAAAGAAATGGAATGAAAGGACCCAATACTCTCTCTCTCTCTCTCGCTTTCTCGTGCACAACTATCTTTTACTTTTCTCCGTCCTTTCTCTCAACCAACTCTCTCTCTCTTAGTTTTATCTTCTTCACTTTCTACGTGCTCAGTCAATTAATGCAGAAAAATTTAGTTAATATGTAGAAAAATTCACTCATCTCTGTGAAAACGCAGCCGCCGCCGATTCGGACCCATGGAGAATTATCCACCACCCTAACCTCTCCCTTTTCATCTTTATTCCTTTTTTTATTTTTATTTTTCTTATTTAATTTCTCACTTATTATGTCAACTCCGTTTTTCTACTTTATTAAGAAAACAAATTGTAAGAAACATTTCGCCAATTTACTTTGTGAAAATATATTTGAGTATATAAATATTTGTAAGCCTGTTGGATTTTAAATTTAATTTAGCAAAATGCCTAATATAGGTGTATTTTTTTATTTCAATGAACACTTTTTTAAATGATAATAATAACTCTTCAATTAATTTTCACATATGTTTGTTTGGTGTAGGTGCATGAACCTAGTCTTTACTTGAATGCGTCACTATCAAAACCACCTAATTGTACTTTATAGTGCAAAAACATTAATTGAAATTTTGTAAATGTTGCATATAGTTATTTGCTATATAAATTTAAACACATATCCGAATATATACATTTATAAAAAAACAATGAAAGTTGTATTTAGTGTATTTTATCAGTATAACGTCTATGAAATATGAATGCTAATTTATACAATATTTGTGACACATAAAGCTTCTCGAGAATTTTGTACTTTGTAAAATATTTCTTGGTATTTATTTATTATTTAAAAATATTAAATTATCTCTTGTTCTGTTGTTCAACATTTCAATATTTAGTAGATAAAATAGCAATATCTATATCTATATAAATTTGACAATTTATGATCATGATAGTGAAAAGAAAATTGCGTTACAAAGTCAAATGGATCCTACTTGGCTATATTCGTCCCAAATAATATGTTCATTCCCAAATTACAAAATCAAAATTATAAGTATGTCAACTATGTGTTTGCCCATGATGATACTAATCATTATAATATTAATAATAAAAATAAAAGATTATAATATTATTCATAACGGAGGACTTAGCAACTATACATGTGACCACATGTACGTACTTGCATTTTGTAATAAAAATTGGTATTCGTCTTTTAATTTTTCTCATTTTAATTATGAAACTTAAAAAATATCATAGATGGTTTTGTTCAGACATCTGAAACAATCAAATTATAAATGTATACCTACATCTACATTTGTAAAAAAATTTATAACTAGGTCGTAGTCTTTTTCGTTGAGACGTTAAGCATCCTCCAAAACTTTATATATATAATCTTATAATTTTTACAAGATAAATAACTTAATAGCACAAATGAGAAAATAATAATAAAATCCTATAAGTACTGATTGTTGGTTTTGATGTTTTCACAGTTTAACACAATTTTCATTATATATCTTCAAATATATTAAATCATTATGATAATGTAAGTTTAAATTCAAGAATGTGATAGTTTGTCTGGATTAAACTTCAAAGCCTAACACTATACTTGATCAAAAAAATGAATTGGATATTAAAAAGAAGAAAAAAATGTGAGTGTATTCAAGTTAGTGAAAAGTGGTTAGGTGGTTAAGAGTAAGAGTAGAAAAGGCAGGTATATCTTGCAAGAAGAAGAGAAGCAATATAAAGAAGGTTATGCTAGGTAGCCACATCATCCACTGCTGCATTTTACAAGGCTTATCTGAGCTTGAATATGTTTCTTCATCTTTCTTGTTCATCATGTTTAGAGCTGCCTTCTTTTTTTCCTTGTGTTTCTGTCTCTTCTCCCTTTTCTGCAATTTATTAGTAACAAGTGATCCAATGATAATCAGTATGATATAATTCTGCAGTTAAATTGTTAATCACTTGTTTTACCTTGTCTCTCTCCTCAGCTTCTTTCTGTGCTTTCCATTCCTGGCTTCTCTGCAGCTTCTGCGCTTGCCGTTTCTTCCTCTCACGCGCCTTGCTAGACTTGGCCATCTCCTCCAACCCAAGTTCCTCTTTTGACTTGGCTCTCATTTCTTCCTCTTTCCTCAATGGCTCAACCTCATCCACTTCTTTAGTAACTGCAACTGCAACTGCCTTTCTAACTGTCTCATCTTTCTTCACTGATTTACAATCTAAGCTCACATTTCCATTGCTGGTCTCTTGCTTTTGTTCCGCGTTTGGAATTTGAGACGATGCTACATCAACCTTAAGTTGTGTAGTGGCCATCTTACTCGGGAGGAGAGGTGGCTTCTCATCTGGGCCGAGTCCACGACCATCCAAAGTCCCAAATCTCCTCAATGTACTTCTCGCGTTGAGTCTAGCATAATCTCTACGGTATTCCTCATTCGTGTTCCACTGCTTCATAAAACTTTCCACCTATACAACCAATACAAATGCATAAAGTTAAAGAGGCTGAGTTGAACATCTGACAATTGGAACATCAAGAACAACTCTTACCCGATTCGTGCACAAAGGATAGAGTGCGTCCGTATTCCTGCTGACTGCATAATCGCTGGCAATGGCGGCATCATCCTTGTACTTGAAAAAGTGCTTGCTCTGAGATTTCAGTTATTTAGTCAATTTTCAGAATATTTTTTTCTGAATAGATATGCCATCATTGATATACTTTTATACATTACCTCCTTTGAAAGCTCTTTTCTCAATTTCTGCCACTGAGCATATGCTGCTTGGCAAACACCATCAGCAGCTCTATACTGAGCTTGAAGTTCCCTAACATTCTGGTTTTCGTCATCATATTTCTTCTTAGCTTCTGCAGCAATTGCTTCAGCTTTGAAGAGACTATTTCTAAGGAGATTAAGATCCTTCCTTAGAATCTGCACATGCCAAGTCCCAGATTAAAACTCAAAGCATGTTATGAAACTTGTTTACTAACGAATAATGAGATATTCAAACCTTTAAACGATCTTCAGCCTCCTCTCTCTGTTCAAGAGCCTGCTTGATTTCATCTTGACTACCCATGTTAGAAGGCAGCTGTTGACGGAGTTGCTTCAGATGCTTGATTTCATGAATGAGTTGTTTTTCTTCCTTCAAGGTAATAGTATTGTGTTGTATCTGATAATTCACGTCGCGTATCTGCCATGAGGCACAAATTTCACCATTTCAGAAGCAAATACTTTGTAATGTGAAAAAGAAAAAGGAAAGACTAGCAATAGAAGATCATTCTCTTGCGTGCAAGTACAACTAGAGAAACAAAATACGATTGGAGAGAATGCTATATGCTGCATTGCAGATGTGAGTGTTTATACAGGGAGAGGACTGGAGAATGCATACTTGGCTATTTATATCCTCAAAAGTAAATGCGATTTTGGCTTTGTTAATAACAGACAGAAGAGGATCTATTTCCATGTTCTTTGACTTGACCAATTCTCGTGCACTCCTGACTTCACCCTTAGCAAATTCGTACTCGTTCAGAATGTTGCGCTGCTAAGTGAACATCAGAATACATTAGTGTATTTCCCCTTAAAAACCAAATAATTAAGATATACTTGATGAATTAACATCTTACTTTTTTCTCTTTGATTTGGACTTGAATAGCATTCCTCAGTTCCGTCTTTTCATCAAGATTTAGCTTTGCAAGCCCGATTTGTCCTCTAAGAGTTTCGTCATCAGATCTTGGAATCTTAATCAAATAGTTGAAAGGCTTTGTGTCAGTCACTTTCTCTCCATCAAGCACATCAACACTACAAGCAACGATTGGAGCAACATATGTGTCCTTGCTCTCACAAATTTTAGTTTGCTCATTTGCTTTCTGGAACAAATTTTCCTTACAACATCCTGTAGATTGATCTACCATGTCCTCAACGTCTTCAATCTTCGAGGCGATTCTTGATTCATTATCATTATTAACATCAAATCTACTAGAATGCTCTGGAAGAGACATGATTATTATCTTTCGACTGTTGGATCTTAACGAGGGAAACTCTTCATGCGAATCTAACCTCATCACATTCCCATTTTCCGCCCCATTCAGGGGCTCGCTGACTTTCACATCCACAAAATCGAGATTCTCATTTTGAGAATCCAATTCTATATCTTGCTCATCAACCATGGTAACCGGCTGAGGCGGAACAATTGAACTCTCAGCAACCACATTCTTATCAAATAAAGCACCATCATCGTCTCCAATTCCCTCATTTTCTGTCTGGACCAAATTTTCTTTACAACATTCATCTCCCTTGCCCTCAACGTCTTTTGTCTCCAACATGATCCTTGATTCATCATCATTATAAGCATCTTTGTTTTCCAAGGATTTTGCAAAGATGACTTGTAACCTATCTCCATCCTCAAAAGAACTTGCATGCTTCATGACTCCAAAACTTATCGAGCAACGGAACTGACCAAACATCATCACACTTTCATCCCCATCCACAACCTCCGATTTCCCAGTTTGAGAATCCAGTTCTATACCTTGATCATCAACCATGGTGCTCAATTTAGGTGAAACATTCCAACTCCCAGCAACCACATTCGCATTCAACTCAGAGTAATCATTGAGGCCATCATCTTCAACCACAACATCAGAAGAATTTTCGAGATGATTGGCTCGATTGTTGTGGCTAGTTCCACTGTCATCAGGCTTGTTTGGATCCTGATCGGAGATCGAGCCCAACTCACATTTAGAATCTTTGCTTTCAGCCATCAATTCCTGAATTCAATGCAACATTAAACTACAATCACATTCAAAATTATAGCGCCAATTGGATGTTAATTCTATCAATGAGTAATTGTAAACCTATATTTAATCCTAATTAAGCCCACATAAATTCTTCATTAGATACTTGACCTTAATTATTCAAATCTTGTTCATGAAAAGACGCAGAGTACCGAGAACCATTGCATGCTAAATATCCTAATCCACCAAATTTATCACGCTTTTTTCAGCTGTTCGTTTTGCAGTCATATATATCAACCTCCACCCTTAATTAATTCATAAACCTCACTTTGCAAATTTAAATATATATATATATATATATATATATATATATATATCTAACTGGTAAATCAAAGACATAGTTAAGCTACGAATTACAATCAGCTGAATTACCGTAATTGATGGATGAGCAGTGGCTGTTTCTCCAATCTGACGCAACAAAGTGTGTTCTTTCCGGCGAGCAATTGTATGTTCTTTCCGGCGATCAATCGGCGACGACGCAGTGAAAAGCACGTAGTGGCGGGAGAAATAAAAAAGACAAAGTAACAGAATTTATGGAATAATCCTATATTTATATATAAAGAAAAAAAAAAGAACAAGTCCTATTTGTATTAGAGGTTGGGTTTATTAACAACTCGATTCCTACTCAAACACAATCTTCTTTTTAATAATCAGTGTTTATCTCTTAGATATTTTATTATATAAATTTGAATTATTAATTAACTTATAGTTAATTATAGTATATGTTCGAATTGCTTCTTACTAAACTAATATACTTATTAGCATATTGTTTTGGTTTATTTATAAAACTAATAATAATTTATCAAAGATAATATAATAAAAATAATAATGAACTGATAAATATATCCTATAGGAATTAGGAACGATTGGGTTCAAGGGCAATTAAAAATAATTTAATATAGAATCCTTATTTGTATTATAAGTTAGAATTATATCATATATATACTTTAGATTTCGTATAAAATTATTTATAGATTAATTTTTGATATTAAAAGTGTTTTGACCAAATTTTAATCATATATACAATTTTAATGCACGTCATGACATATTTTAATCAATGATATTATGTTATTATTTCGTACATGTAGTCTATGTTGATTATTTTGAAATTATACTAAACAAAACACAAAGTGGAGTAGATGATTTAACGTGGTAAACAAAAATTTAACGCATGCTATCAAAGAGTGACACATGAGGATGTGTAATATGAAAGGATGAGAAATGACAGTCTACATGTCTTTTGTTGTATAATAACATATTAGGATATGTTTTAAATCTCAGATCATAAAATTATTAATGACAATTATTTTTATGTAATTGGTGCATGGATCTAGGTTGATCCGACCCTGGATCCCCACGCATCCAGGTACCCATGTCAAATTCGTTTCCGTGTGTTTATGTTTTGATAAATATATTATATATTTTAGTTATGTTAGTCATTATTTTTATTTATGTTAACAAAATAATTATATTATGTTAGTTGTACCTTTACATTATATTACACAAACATATATTACATTTTTTAAATCTTTATGTTATATTAGGTGAACATTTATGTTATAATAATATAATTTTTATGTTGATATAAAGATATGAGTAATATCACATAAAGATATGTTGATACAAATTGTGCCAAAAAATTTTAGTTACACTATTATATAAAGATTATGATATTTGTATATAAATGTTATACTCATATAATATAAAGATCGGTGCATGAATTAAAAATATCAATATAAAATTCCAGCGGATCCGGGTCGACTCGATGCTCGGATCCTAATTCAAATGCAACAAGTTCAAGGGAGTGTTACTCTTTATTAATTTATTTATATTTTTGGGATGACATCATGTATCTGGTTATATAGATATACATTGTAAAGAAAATAAAAAATTGAAAAACTGTCTATGAATGGTTTGTGGATATTGGGTATAAAGAATCGTCGAAGTTGATAAGCTTATAAAGAAACACAGGATCCTTGAAATCATACGGAACATCCACAAAACTCAGCTACAAAAACAATGAGGTTTAACTCGATATGCAGGTATTGATGTTTTTGTAACAACGAGTTTTAGATCATGTGTTGCACGTAGAGATTAATTCAAATTAAGGAAATAAATAAATAATAATACAAATTCCTTAGAGTTCTAATTATAATAGAATTCTAAAAGATTTTGAATTAGCTAGGATTCTAATATAAAATTATTTAAATATGAAAACTTAAATTACTATTATAATCTTAAATAATAATATTTAATAGGGATATATTCGACAATTCATATTTTATAAGAAACATCCAAACTTTTATATAGGTAATAGATAGATAGATATATTCACAGAGAAATGAGATTCAAACTCGAAAGCCAATAAAACAAGAAGATGGAGCCAATGAACAAGCAATCATATCATAGAACTATACCCTTCAAAACAACACCACTATTTGAATGTTCTGATCCTCTAAAACCATACAAATTAAGACAAGAAAATCTCTCTCTCTCTCTCTCTCTCTCAACCCCTGTATATGAGCTCAAAGCCAAAGTTAATCAACTAGTATAATAATCATAATAATCTAAATAAACAACATCTGAATAGGGAATGGATATAATGCCCTATATATATATATATATATATGGATCTCAAAACAAGCCACCATTGTATGGTTGAGTATATTCCCAAAGCTAGAGAAGAAAGTATCATCAGTGAACAGGAGGGCCTCGTCGTTTAAGAGCCACTTTAGAAAATACGCCTATATTTCCCAGCCAAAATAGAACTACAATAATCAAGCATGTAATGGCAACCCACATCCATTGTTGCAATTTTTTCTTGTTTCGATTACGGAGGGGTGGAGGGATAGACTTTGCCTTACTCTGCTTCGCAAACAACCATGGTTTTTTAGTCTTTTTAGGTGCCACCAGAGGCATGTCCTTCACTTCTGTGTCCTTGCCGTTTTCTGCTGCGCTTTCGGAGCTTGGACCTGTTTCCCAATTGTTGTTGATCTCGTTGTTACCGTCTGTTACAACACCCTTCTTCCTTTCCTTCTTTCTCAGTCTCTTCTCCCTCTCCTGCATAATTTTATTCATATTCATATCGTTGTTAAGACATATTCATATCGTTGTTAAGACATATATATGTTGATAGTTTATATGAGGATGGGAAGGGAAGAAATGGAGAAAGGACCTTTTCTCTCTGTTCTGCTTCTTTCTGTGTTTTCAATTCTGCCCTCATCTGCAATTTCTCTGCTTGCCGTTTCTTCCTCTCGCGTGCCTCGTGAGCCTTGGCCAAGGCCTCCAACCGACGTTGCTCTTTCAACTTAGCTTCAGCCTCCAACCTTCTCTTTTCTTCCTCCTTCCTTACTGACTCTATCTCTTCCCTTGATTTTACAGGCTCCTCGTCGATGAGGTGGTCCCTACCAGAAAGAGTATCCGAGCCATTGGCTTGTATAGTAATCGCAGTAGGTCCTTTTGTCACTTTCTGATTCTTGGATTCCGCCATTTTCTTCATCGATTTATCATCCATTCTGATGACATTTTCATTACTTGTTTCTTGTGGCTTTAACTCCGGACTTGGAACTTTTGATGCTAGATTGACCTTGACAGGTGCTGAGGTCATCCTTCTAGCTCTCTCATCACCATAACTGGGTAGTTGAGGTGGCTCCTCATCAGGACCAAGTGGACGACCATCCAAAGTCCCAAATCTCCTGACAGTACTCCTAGCGTTGAATTTGACATAATCTCTTCGGAACTCGTCATTTGTGTTCCAGAGTTCCATAAAATTTTCCACCTATAGAACCAGGACACGTGCATAAGTTAGGAGATTGACTCCCTAACATGAACAACTGGAGAAGATCCTAACAATCCTTACCTGATTCGTGCACAAGCGATAGAGCGCCTCTGTATCCCTGCTAAATGCACAATTGCTGGCAACAGCAGCGTCGTCCTTGTACTTGAAAAAGTGTTTGCTCTGCAATTACAGTAATAGAATTAAGCTTAGTCACGTTACTATTATTTTTAAAATATTTTATTCTAAAAAGAAATACTATTCGGTTGAACATAAAAGTCAATCCTTTGACATTGCTTTATGAGAATATATCCAATTAATTAAGTGTATATATATACACACACATCTCATTCTCACTCCCCATAACCAGGTTCCAAGTTTTGTCATATCATAATTACATATAAAGAGTTTCATATGTGCTTCAGCTTTACTGACCCTTACATATACCCTCATGCTTTTACTGCTTTCTGTTTCTTTTTTCAGGATCACTAAGCTATATATAGTTATTAAGTGCTGTGTGTATCCTAGGGTACACTTTAACCATCACATGTTCAAGTTTCACTGCTAAATCCAATAGACCATCTTCCAATTTTTTGCCAACCAACACGAATTTTTGAAACATAAGTTCACATTATTCGATATTTTCAAAGATTATGATTTGGATCATTGTCGTCAGAATACAGAAATCAAGAAGACAATTTCAGGTTATTACAGGAAGATTGAGAGAGAATCAGATCAATATCAATGATCATTTGACTCATTATACATAAACTACACCGCCTATTTGCTCATCATTATGTAACGAATTGTTTTATATTCTTTCTGTTTATGTCTAAGATTCATATTAGTGTATACTTTTTGAGTTTTCAGTTTATTAAACCTAATTTGATCCACATATAATTTCATGATATTATTTAGCTGATTATCTTCATCCAAGTTTAAATTCAGAATTTGATGTTCAATAAAAGCATTTGCCTTTTTGGTAGGTACAATGTCTAAGTGTCTAACTTAAAATATCCGTCTATCATTAATCTCTAAGTGGCATGTCCATAAGCAATAAACAGGCACCTTTCTCATGCTAAAATAAGTAAACAAGTCAATACCTTCTTTGAAAGTTCTTTTCTCAAATTCTGCCACTGAGCATATGCTGCTTGGCGAACATCATCAGCAGCTCTAAACTGGGCTTGAATTTCCCTAACCTTTTTGTTTTCATCGTCATATTTCTTCTCTGCTTCTGCAGCAGTGGCTTCAGCTTGTAAGACTCTATGTTTTAGGACATCAAGCTCCTTCCGCAGGACCTGCCACAAATACAGTTCACATTAAAAACGCAAAGCATGTTATATCTTTCAGTGTGAACAGCCTCTCCACTCTACTAATACTCCCACCATTACATTACATATTAAACTTTTTTTGAGGGATGAAAGTTCAATATTGTAACAAGGAGTTCATGAAACTTATTTGCATTTGCATAATTAATGAGGTATTCAAACCTTTAAACGATCTTCAACCTCCTCCCTCTGTTCAAGAGCCTGCTTGATCTCATCTAGGCTGCCTATGTTAGAAGACAATTGTTCTCGGAGTTGCTTCAATTGTTTGATTTCCCGAATGAATTGCTTTTCTTCCTTCAAGGGAAGGGTCTCATGTTGTATCATATGTTCCAAATTGAGTATCTGCCGAGAGCACAGTTCGTCATTTATAAAAACAAATATGTTGTTCTGAAAAGGAATATTTTCATTTATTTGGAAACGGATGTTCTTACATGCAAGTGGCAACTGTAAGAGTATACACAATACACAAAAGCACTGGAAGGAGAATCCTTACCTGGCTATCAATATCCTCAATAGATAATGCATTCTTTGCTTTGTTGATCACAGACTGAAGAGAATCTATTTCCATGCGTTTTGACCTAACCAACTTCCGCGCACTTCGGGCTTCATTCTTGGCATATTCATAATCAATACCATGAATCTGACTGTTGGCCTGCATAGTGGAGAAACTTAATAACATATGTGTTCTGTCACTGAAACCAACTTAAGAAAAAATTAATACACCAATATCTTACTCTTTTCTCTTGGATTTGAATTTGAATAGCATCCCTGAGTTTTGTCTTCTCATCAACAAGTAGCTTTGAAAGTCTGATTTGTTCTCTAAGATTTTCATCATCAAATCTTGGAATCCTGATCAAAAAGTTGAATGGCTTTGTTTTAATCTTAATATTTTCTTCTCCACTCATATTCGCACTGGAACCCCCTGCTGCTGAAGCTACAGATATTTCATTGCTTTGAGATTTTCCAGTGCCATCATTTTCATGAACGACTAAGTCCTCATTACTGTTTACTGCAACACGATCCAACTGATCTTCAATGTCTTTATTGCCTTCTGAGTCCATCACAATGTTAGCTGCTACTTTATTAACAATAAAGCTATCTGAAACTTCTGTTTCACATAAGACAGCTGCATCATCTGTCTTTTCTCTTGTGCTTATTGCAGGAACACCAGCACTATGAACTTCAGGTTCCACTTTTTCATCAACAGTTACGGGTGCGCAATCTGCAACTTCAGCATCCCCTCTTGAAACTTCAGTTTCAGCTTGGGCATTACCACCATGAAAAACCGGTTCCTTTCCAGAAATTTCAATTTCACTTTGAGATTCGAGAGCATTTACAGCTGGATAGTTCTGAGTTTGCACAGAAGCCTCAGTCTTGGTATCAGATGACATAGTTTCTTGAGACATTCCACTTAGATCAGGTTGTTTATCAGTTTGTTCAGGATACTGAACGCCATTGTCTGCTTCAGATACACAAAAAGCCTCTTTTTTTCCTTCCAAATCCATGTTGCAAACAGTTTGCAGATGACTCTCAGTACTACTCACCACAATATCTGGTTCATCCATCTGACCCACCACAGCTTGCACATAGTTCCCAATTGCAGAATCACCCTGTTGATTTTCATGTACAATCGAACACAATGTTGTCTTTGCCTCCTGCTCAAGTGTCTCGTCCTTGCTATGAACTGGATGCAACTCCAAATCCAAATTGAAGGAAGTTGAAGGTGGAACTTTACTTTCTACTGTCTCTGCCTTTCCTGCCACTGATTTTTCCTCATCCTCAGCATAAAGAGTCACGTCTTGCAATTCACACGCAACAACTTGTACAACTGTGTCTTGAGATCCTTGACATGCTCGCAATGCTTCAGATTGGCTCAAGTTACTTTGATCCTTGCCAGCACTGTGAGAACTACTGATATGCAACAAAATATTATTTGACTCCCCATTCTTTCCATTTTGATCCATAGCCTTCTCTATGTCAGCTTCCGCCAAGTTCTCAAATTTTCCATCTTGATCCTGAACTTGTTTAACTTTAGCTTCTGCTGGACTTTCTGTTTTCAAAGTATGCTCCTCCAGAGAATCATCATCAACAGAAACTTGGATCCCCTCTCCATCATCATGGGAACTATCATGCTTTGAGGTGCTACTGTCAACTGGGGTAGGATCCCCATTGCTCTGTTCTACATTCCTATTTCCCACCTCTTTCAGGGGTTGACATTCCATGGTAACTGCAGAAAACTTTTCATTATGGGAACCCAATTCTACCTCTTGATCCTTAACTTCAGCAACATCAGATTCAGGCAGAACACTCAAATCCTCAGCTTCCACATCCTTATTATCGGCGATTACTACGTGAGGATCCCCATTGCTCAGCTCAACATTCCTATTCTCTGCCTCATTCAGGGGCTGAAATTCCCCACTAACATCTTCAATTTTTTCAATTTGGGAATGCAATTCTAACCCTTGATCCTCAACTCCCACAGCGACAGATTCAAGCAGAACATTTGAACCCTCGGACACCACATCCTCAACATCGCCATTTACTAAGGGATGCTCCCTATTGCTCGGTTCAACATTCATATTCTCCGCCTCATTCAGGGGTTGAAATTCCCCACTAACATCTTCAATTTTTTCAATTTGGGAATGCAATTCTAACCCTTGATCCTCAACTCCCACAGCGACAGATTCAAGCAGAACATTTGAACCCTCAGACACCACATCCTGAACATCGCCATTTACTAAGGGATGCTCCCTATTGCTCGGTTCAACATTCATATTCTCCGCCTCATTCAGGGGTTGAAATTCCCCACTAACTGCATCATTTTTCTCAATTTGGGAATGCAATTCTAACTCATGATGCTCAACTCCCCCAACATCAGATTCAGGAAGAACACTCAAATCCTCAGCCTCCACATTGTTATTATTGACATTTACTAAGGGAGGATCCCCATTGCTCTGCCCAACATTCATATTTTCTGCCTCATTCGGGTGCTGAAATTCCCCAGTAATTGCATCAATATTTTTATTTTGGGAATCCAATTCTGCCCCTTGATCCTTAACATCAGCAGTGTTGGATTCGGTAAGAACACTGGAGCTCTCAGCCTCCACATCCTTATTATCAACATTTACTAAGGGAGAACCTCCATCGCTCAGCTCAACATTCCTATTCTCCGCCTCATTCAGGCAGTGAAATTCCCCACTAAGTGCATCATTTTTTTCAATTTGGGAATGGAATTCTAATCCTTGATCCTCAACTCCCACAGCATCAGATTCAGGCAGAACACTCAAGCCCTCAGCCTCCACATCCTTACTGTTGGCATTTACTAACGGAGAATCCTCATTGCTTGGCTCAACATTCCTATTCTCCACCTCATTCACTAAGGGAGAATCATCATTGTTCAGCTCACCATTCCTACTCTCCACCTCATTCAGGGGCTGAAATTCCCCACTATCAGCATCAATTTTTTCAATTTGGGAATGCAATTCTGGCCTTTGATCCTTAACTCCTGCAGCACCAGATTCAGGCAGATCAGTCGGACCATCAGCCTCCACATTCTTATTATCCACATCATCAACGAGGCCATCATCCCCAGAAACAAAAACATATGAATTATCAAGATCGTAGGCTTGATTGTGATGGTTGGTCCCATTACAATCAGGCTTGGGTAAATCCTGGTAAGAGGTCACATCCAATCCACATTTCTCCTCAATTGCAACCATCTTAGATTCCCCGTTCGAAACCTCAGTTTCGGCCATTATTTTATGAATTTCCCAATGGCGGAACAGAATTAACTGTAAAAGAACAATGCATTGTAAAACAGATACACAACATGACCTACAAATGTAAAAAAACATGCAAAGATCCAACTGATATTCAAATAAGCAGAACCAGAATCAGAAATACTAACCGCGAAAGACAGAAACTCAGATTCGCAACACTTATTTATTTATTTATATTTCTATTTCTAACCTCTTCGATAATTTTCACGCCGACGCCCCTACGTTGAGGTTTTTCACATCTCTCTCTCTTCTTTAATTCATTTTTATTTTCACCATTGGTGTGTAATTACTAATTGGAAGCAAAGATGTAATCGACAAAAGAAATAATATCCAATTTTTCCCTAATTCTGCTTTTTCCAGTATAGGAAATAGACCTTACATATTTAAAAAGGATATTAAAGAACAACATTTAATTTTGTTATTTATACGTGTGAACTAAACCTCCTTCATCACATCCTGCAGCTCTAATCAAACCAATCTACCCAAACCTAATTCTGTCGGTAACCATAAATTTGCGATTTTGAAATTTTAGATCAAATCACACGGTTAATAATTTCAGTAAAATTTTATATTTGATTTATTAACTAACTGCTACTCGATCTATCTCATTTCATTCTATTTTCTTAGTTATTTTAATATTTTTTTTTGAACCAGTTATTTTAATTTTTTTAAATGATAGCATTTTGGATGAATAAACATGGAGTACACTATTTAAGGAATGCACTTGAATAAAAATTTAAAATTCAATTCCCTCAGTTATAATTCAACAAAATAAAGATCCATATTGAACTTTTAAATGTTTTTACTCCCACGTTCTAACGAAAATAATTAATTTTCTATAATGTACGACGACTTTTATAAACCATCAATACTTCACATTTATTGGTTGATTTGATTTATTTCATTTAATTCTTGAACATTTTTATTATAAAAGTGCAATCCAAATTAAGAGTGAAATAAAATTAAAAACCTTGAATTTTTGGACTCTCCGTTGGATTCAAATTCCAATCCAGTGATCTATTATATGAATTGATTAAAAAGATATTTCTAAAGAGAATTTAAAGATTCTCATCCGTGACTTATCTGCTATATTGAAGATGCCCCCATTCATATATATTGTAATCCAACTAAGTGTTTAACATAAAAATTGTACAAATATATTCATAACTAGTCAAAAAATTTAGGATTAATTCCAAAAGAGAGGTCTATCAAATTATTAAATCTTAGTTGAGCAATGATAATAGGTATAATATTGGAATAAAGTTATACAAAAATCTGAAAAATAAATAATTTAAAACAAAATGTGACATCTAGAACAACACATAATTGAGATTAGAGTGAGTATTATTTAGATATATTTATGAATTAAAGCTAAGACTCATCAAGCCTTTTTAATTAATTTCCAAATATTCTCTACAATTGAATCAAACTTGAATTTATTGAAATCGTTATTGAATAAATCTCTGATCTTTCTAATTGATTTGAAAATATTTTTCTTTAATTGAGAATTTATTGAATTAGTTATTGAGTCAAACTCCAAAATATTTAAATTTGAACCGAGTTTGAGCTTTAAAATGTAAAACGTGAAAACAAATCCAAATATCTTTTAAGCAACCACCCCACGAAATTGAAAAAGAAATGGCAAAAGAGCGGACATTTGCGTGGGGCCCAGTAATTTCACGAGTTTTTTCCACCGCCAATCCGTTCTGTTTTTTCTAAATAAAATACTCATGACTTTCACATTTGGTCAAAGAATGGAAATGAATTAAATAAAATATCAATCAATACCTATTAAAGCTAATTAATTCTATTTTAACTCTATTTTCTGCAGCTAATTAAAATGTAAAAAATATCCTTCAACATTAAATATACAGAATTGTTTTTCTTTGACAAATGTGATATTTATAAATTTAGATTAGATGTCTAAAAAAATTTTACGCGTTTTTCTGGGATAAAATGGATGGGCCCTACTCCACCCTACCCGATTATTTTAGTCAGCCTTTTTAACGGAAAGGCTACAAATCCACAGGCCAAAGGCCCACCAAATTTATAAATGAATATTTCCAGCTTTTAATCAGCTGCTCTGGGTATAGCCATAGATGATGCCAAATTTAGAAGGGGATGATGACGACGATGATTATGGATAAACATTTAGGTGAAAGATTTAAAGCAACAAAAATGACATTGATCGCAACTATTGCACATCATCGCATAAGCACATAATTACAGCATTCAACTCACAATTAAAGCCAAATCAGATGAACAGCAGCAAAATAAATAACACATAGAAACGAGATTTGTAGAGAGGGAAATTTTTTGAAGATTGCATGAATCAGAAGATGCAGAAGAATGAATGTGACTGAC
This sequence comes from Scutellaria minor, assembly GCA_954870855.1. Taxonomy (NCBI): domain Eukaryota; kingdom Viridiplantae; phylum Streptophyta; class Magnoliopsida; order Lamiales; family Lamiaceae; genus Scutellaria; species Scutellaria minor. The sequence goes on from OX940734.1 coordinate 164,834, forward strand.
TCACCGGAAAATGTACGATCCAGGCGCGACGAATCCAGATCCGACGGAGAATTCGAATCCGCAGATCAGGATCAGCAAATCACCGCCGCCAATGGGGATTGAGTTTTGAATTTGATTCAATTTAACTTACATAAATTAAATGTATAATTAATCTCTCTTCCGCTCTACACAGCCACACAACATTCAAGAGAGAGAAAGATAGAGAGAGAAAGGGGCGCCGGAAGCAGTAGGGCGGTGGTGTGAATGAGAATTATGTGATTGCTGAAACTAGATCTAATACAGTTATATATATATATATATAGAGGGGTTTGCTGGATATTACAATGACATATTTATTTGCATTTTAAGGACATATCATCTCACTATTTTTTTTCTTACTCCCTATTGATTGACTTTTTTTCTTCTTTTGGATGCAAAAAAGGTGTAATAATGTTGTGTTTCTACCTATTAATTAGGTAATTAGATTTAAATCTTCATAATACTCGCCTATAATATTTAAATATGAAGATCTATAGGAAGTGTGTAGATATATTTTTACCTATAGTTAGAGGGTATGATTGGAGTTTTTCGATAAAGACAATCATACTGAAGTCAACGATGAGTTAAAAGAATTTATGCTAACTTAATTCACTCCGTAATCTCAATGCAATAAGATGTAGGAATGTTGTATTTCTACCACTTATTAATTAAGTAATTAGATTTGGATACTCATAATAGTCGCATATATGATATAAATATCAAGATTTGCGAAATGTGTGTAAAAAAAAAATTATTTGAAGTCAATAAATGATAGAGTTTTCCAATAAAGACAATCATACTTAACTTAACAATGAGTTAGAAGAATCTATAGGACTTTACTAAGTAAGATCAATGCAATAAGATGTACATTCTTGTTTATATTTCGGTTCTATATACTTATAATAAACGTAGTTTCATATGAATAGTCATGTGAAACATGTGTCTTTTATCCATTAAATAATGAAATATTGTTGTTAAAAAACTATAACTATTGATCCAAATTAGAAAATTTAAATTGATGATCTGCCGATTTATATTTATCTAGATTGTAAAAATTTCTACGTGATATATCATTTGTTCTAAATTTAAAAATATTAATTATTAAATTATTTTAACTTTATTTTGGAATATAGTAAGCCCTCTCAATTGTCATCACTTGATCTCATTTTGTCTACACAAAGTATTATTTATATCTTGGTTATATGATTAAAGCCATGTAACCTTAAAGATTTTTATAAATTGTATAATTACTATTTCACAAAAACTTACATGAGACTCAATAAATATAATCTTGTGATATATAGTTTTACCACCTATAATATAAACTTATTTTTACAAGTCAATCATTATTTTATGGATTATGGTAAGTATGAGTTGACTCATCTTACAAAATTAGATTTATAAGATGATCTCATAAGAATTGTGTTTTTATAATTTATAATCAGATAAAAATCATAATATTGTCTTATGTAGTTTCATCTGAAGCTAGTAGCAATATAATTTGAAATAAAAATCTATAATTAAGGTGCACAACAATAAAAATTATAAAAGATTATTTGTTAAACTATTATTTTTTAAACATAATATATGTTCAATATTAATTAATGAAATAATTTCTTATAAGTACTAATCAAATTGGCAGTTAAACTTTTCAAAAAGTAATAATAAAATAACGTGTATTGTACGAGTTTTATACTAATTTGATGTAATTTTGTAATAAAATAGTAACTAGACTCGAGGGCATATTGTTTTTGTCTTCTTTTTTTTTTTTTAACCTCCTTTTGGGTTTATGTATTGTATATAATATACAATATGATGTACTGCACCTAATTAGTGATGGTAAGTCCACATGCACAAGTAATTGCAATGGGCCTTTTACATAAATATATATAAATGTGAGCCCTTTTTGGGTGTCGACATCATTTTAGTATTTAACTTATATAAACTTAAATTAGCATATAATTTGTACAATATACGGGTTTAATTTTTTTAAATTATAAAAGCCTTGATAGAATAAAATTAATTAAATATTATTTATATCTAATATACACACACAAAAATGATAAAATCTTCACGGTGAACAATTCATCCACTATTATGAAAATTATGAAAAATCCACTATTTTTATCATGTTTTATTGTACTACTTAGTTATTGAAACATAATTAGTTAAATACGTAAAGAACCATAGTCAAAGTTTCATGAGTAAATTACATTTTTGACAAAATCATTATATTTCTATTAAATAATCATTTTTTCAAATTGTTGACTAAAATACGTATTTGCCCGCCAATTTTATGTCTTTTTTATTTTCGATTAATTTTTTTTATGTTCTGCATTTTAAAAATCATCAATAAGTTTCAATACAGCATATTAGAAATGCGGAGTTTCGGCATGATCGCCCACTAATATTTATGCAATTTCCATTTTAAATCAATTTTTTTAACTAGATCAAATTATTTTAAATATATAAGTAATTTGAGAATTTAATGGCTGTGCTATCACAAACGACCATACCTTTTATATTCATAAGACATATATAAGTAATTTGAGAAAATGTGTTTTCCATTATCTAGTCAATTTGTTTAGATTTTGCAATTAACAAAAATCAATAAACTCGTAAAACTTCATAATAAAATGCGGAGTTCCGGGAAAGTTTGTCCATAATTTTTTTATGCATGTTACATTTTATAGTCAAATAATTTTCAAATATAAATTATTTAAAATATATAAATTATTTGAGGTACAACGTGGTTGTGTCACATGATACAAGGGCTCATGCTCTTTTATATAAGAATATAAGATAAGATTCATATCCAAATTTTAAAAAAATTTGTTTTTTCATTTAATTTTTTACCCTTTTCAAATATAGCTCTATTGCTGTCATATTGAATTAATTAAGGGCAGTCATTAGGAGAATGAGTGGTTGATAAGAAGTAGTTCAGATCAGTCTTTGAAATGGAATAAAATAGAATTGATAAAGCCAGCTCACCTATTGAGCACTACATGCGCATGCTGGCTAATGTGCCGGGACCTCATTTAATTAATATTAACATTTTCATTAAATGATTTTTGTTAAATGAAATAATATAAAAAGAAGGATTTCAAATGATTTAACATATTATCGATTCATGTGTATTAAAATTGCTCAATAAATAATATTTAGTTAGAAAGTTAAATCATTGGTTTGATAAAAATATTTTTACGAATGAAAAATAGTTCCATATATATAGTTTATGTATCTGAAGCCATCAACATATACTAAATACAAGAAATATGAAAAAAATGTCAATAGAATTGTTATTATCAATTTGAAATTTAAAACTAAAACCCATTAATTAATACAAGCACAATCTAAGAGAAATCATAAAATTTGAAGCATGCGATGAGATGTTGGATCATAGCTTCATTGAAAATTCTTGTTGATCAAATAACCATGCAGATGAAGAGTTTTTTAATCATGGGTATTCTTAGTGTTGAACAAATTTGATGAGGTTAGGATTGATCTATTATATGTGGTACTTTAGGCCATTTTGGAAGCAACGAATAGAAGATATCGGGAAAGCAAGTGCTTGGATGAGAGGGGAGCTGTTTTTCTTACAAAAGAGGCTTTGTATAGTTGGCTCACGGCTCATCATAGTCTGGCTAGAGCTACAAGATCAATAAGTGTTCAAAGTGGTGGTAGATGGGATCCAACACCTCCTCTGGGCTTTTTGAAATGCAATATTGATGCCTCTTTTTCAATGAAGATAATGACAATGGAGGTTTGTGACATGCAAGTCTGGATGGGTGTATGACTTGTTGGAAGTTAGGAAAAGACTTATTAAGGCACTAAAAAGAGTTTGCAAAGGAGGTTTTCATAATGTAATTTTCGAATTTGATTCTCTTACGGAGATGAAGGTGGTAAATGGTAATAAGGAAAGCTAGTCGGAGTTTGGTTTGGTGGTGAAAGAGTGTCGTGAGTGTCTCTTTCAAAATCTTTTTTTTTTCTATTTCATTTACTGGTAGATCGGCAAATGAGTGTGCTTATTTGTTAGTACGTAACTCTCTTTTGTTTTCTTACTCATGTGAGTGAACAAGCTCAGCTTACTTTCTAATCAATGTACTTTGTTTGCATTATCACAAATCAAGTAATGAATGAAATTTTTTTCCTAAAAAAAAAAAAAAAGCCATAAAATTTTATACGTACATTGTTTATGGTAGCATTCGATTGAGGATTTGTGTGAAAGAATCCAAACAAGTCAATAAGAATTTAGATGTTCAAAATCCACTCAAAATTAATGATGAGATTATCACATCCATTAATCGGATGAGAAACTCATATTAAAAAACACTTTAGAAGGTATTGAAATATAAATATATCTCCAAAATCTATATAAGTGTGTGTATATATATATATAATATAAAAATTTGTACCAACCGACTCATGAAACTTCACTATCCACAATCCATGACATTTTTATAAATCAAATTTATTTTATAATTATAAATTGAAAAATTGATCCGTTTGTTTCACAAAATTTTATTTGTGGAATGATTTCGTTAGAGTCGTAATCTATCTATATATTAATTATAAGAATAAAGCTTTTTACCTAATTGGTTTCAAGGAAAAAAAAAAGGAAATCAGACGTTTTACCTAACTATTGATCGTGCTATATTTTCACATTAGGAAAAAAAATAATACAATGCATCAAAAATATATTTATTCATTTTCACCCTTTATAAAAATGAATATATTTGGTAGTTTGACTTTTTTGCTCAATCTGTGGATAAGAAATACTCTATATTCTAAATAGCATAAATGGTATTAATGCAATGAATTGACAGCTAGCAAAGAAAATTCCATAACTTTCATAATAAGAGGCGGTTTTATGCATAAACATATTTGGACACGTCAATTTTATTTTCATAAAATTTAATGACAGTCTTTCAACTTCATGCATCTCTTATTTCATAAAAAATTATATACAACCATTTCACAAATATATATATATATATATATATATAAACAAAAAAACACAAATAAAATATGATACGAAGTACTGATTTCAATCTTTTACAGATATGATCTTATAAAATTTTATAATTCATAATATATATATATATATATATATATATATATATATATATATATATATATATATTATGAAAAAGAAAAAAAAATCCCACACTCCGATCTTTGTAAATTAGATCAGGAAGACAGCTCGATTTGCTAATTAAAAATAAAAGTTTGACTTTAGTAGAAGAACAAATCGTAACGAGAACTTGGTTTGGTATTTCTCAAAGTGATTATAATAAATATAAATTAAACTCTTGCATTTAAGATGCTATTACAAAATTTAAAATTTATATATATATATATATATATATATATATATATATAACCCGCACATCAAATACGAATTATATTCAATTCAATTAAAATAAACGAATCTTGAATTCCATTTCAGATATTTTAATAATTCATCTAATGGAGAAATTTCAGGTCTAGAAGAGTCCAATAATTTTAATAACTCGTAATCCATATCATGAAACATCCACTTGGTGAGAGTTCCCACCAATTCAGATCTTTTATTGACTTCTTTATTTTATATAGTACTAGCAGCATACTAGCGCGATGCGGTTTGTCATATAAACAGTATATATATATATATATATATATATATATATATATATATATATTATATAATATAAGTATAATAAAAAAATAATAAACAAAGACCATGTATAAAAAACAACAATAAATTAAGTAGTTAGATAATATGAATAATATATATTAAATCTGTCAATTAAGTCACAAATGCATAATGATTATTTGTTAAAAATATATAAAAAATGAGGTTAAATTCAAATATAAGGAAACGATTAAGTAAGAAAATAGATTAGATACAAAAATATTTTAAGATTAATTCTATTTTCAACAGTCGCCTCCAACCACCGTCTACACTCTATCTAGATTTTGTCTTTTTCTTCATTTATATGATAATCAAGTCCACAATTTCATTTTATTGACCTCATGATCTTTGATCTATAGAAGTAAGCAAATTTTTTGTCTTTAGTATGTTTTAGAAATAACCAAATACAGTAAAACCTCTATAAATTAATACTCTGTAAATTAATAAACTCTCTAAAATAATAAAATCTTCCGGTCCCGACTTGGGCCTTTGTAAAAAATCATCAAATTCGATAAGATAATAAGATAATAATTTTTCGGAAAATTCCTTTATAAATATTAGGTCCCATTAAAACTCTAAATTAATAATTCATAAATATTATAATTATAAATATTATGGTAATTTGCTAAAATATGAATCTATTGTTACTTGATTTTTCTTAAAATTTAAATCTAATTGGATTTCATCCCTAACTTTTTTAATTGCAGCCAAGAGTTCCCGTGTCGAGTTCTCTAATTGCAACAAAAAATTGTGAAAGGTTGTTGTCGTGCTCAAAGCCTCATTTCTCGTAACTGATTCCAACGGTATTGAATCATCTTCAGCTTCATCATTAGTAGGATCTTCAATAATATCAGCAACAATTCAAATGTACACTAAATTTGCTGAATTTAAAAAGTCTCTCTTTTAATTAATAAAATATTAATTTATTAATATATTAATATCTCTCTAAATTAATAAAATTTCATGGTCCCAAGGTTATTAATTTATAGAGGTTTTACTGTATGTTGTTAATCCTCCTATTAAATACGCCGGAAAAGCAGCAGTCATGGCAGCGACACTCAACCTCTCTTCTCCTTTACTTCTCCATTTCTTACATGTATTTTTTCTATATTTCTTTTATCTTTCTTATGTATTTTTTTTATCTTTCTTTTGTAATGTTGTTCCTCATCGGAGGATTGTTGTATTGGGATAATGGAGTTAATGGCAATCAGATTAATGTTGTCAATATCTCATTAAATATGATTTTTTTTTTATTTCTTCTTCCATCTCTGATTCTTCTCTTGATATTTCATTTTCTTCTCTCATCTCTATTTTTCTTTTGATATTTTTATCCTCCATGAATTGTTTTCTTATTTTCAACTTTTATGATGTGAAATGAAATCTGTTGAATGACTCCCATCTTTGATTCTTCTTTTGATATTTGAAAAAACTTTTTTTCTTCTCTCATCTCTATTCTTCTTTTGATATTTTTATCATCCATGAATTGGTTTTTTATTTTCAACTTTTATGATGTGAAATGAGATCTGTTGAATGACTCTCATCTCTGATTCTTCTTTTGATATTTTTATCCTCCATAAATTGTTTGCTTATTAACATTTGATGTGAAATGAGATATGTTGAATGACTTTGCTTATATAATGTGATATCTTCCAGGGGAAGTACAAACTTGGAAAAAAAGTCATATTCAAGCTTAGAAAAGAAGCCATAACTAATGACATGACATTTTTTAGCGGGAAAGTGACACTCTTGTAATTTTGACAAACTTTTCTGCTTTAATATAAGTATAGATTATATTTTGTCATTGTATATCGTTTTTATATACACAACGACATATATAATCTATTTATAATTTTATATAATATCACAAATAATTAGAAGTTTTTTTAAAAATTCTAATAACATCGACTTTTTTTATTATCAGTGGAAGCAGTCCATTATATATAAATAACTATCAAATATCAACTGCAATAATACCTGATTTGATTTCATTAAATTACTACTAGACCCAATTGCCTATTTCCTTTTTACTTTGATAGAAGGCTTGAAGTAAATTGATATTGGAATTCGTGACATGTTAAATAGAAAATGTATCAAAAGATGGAATGTGTGAAAATAATTGAGTTGAGAGAATTTGCAGGCAAACACTTCTTTAAAAGTCAGAACATGACACCATGCAACATTCAATTTTATCACACAAGTGGTTTGTCTTAATAGTATAAGGAAATAGTGGCTAGTTTGGCACAGATTGAATTAAACAAAAGTCACTCTACCAAGTGATAATGTTTATCTATAGAGTTGAAACTTCCAACTTGTGATTTTATCTAATTGATATATGTAATTATTAAATTAGACATGTGAGTGTTAATATACTTATAGAATTACATCTTATAATTTGACTAATTACATTTTAACGGTATTTTAAATTTGAAATTCGAAAATGAGAAATTGATCTCTTCTGTAATCTTACAAAACGATAATTACTCAAATATAATAATATCTCGAAAACCTCTCGTGTTTTATTACCATTAACATTGATTTTTACAAACCATGTTTTGTTTGTATAGGTTACAATATTGCTACAAACAAGACTACTATTTATCCATATGAAACTAGTTAGAAATTACATTGGATTTTGATAGAGATAGATCCAATTTCAATAGGTATAAAATATATAACTAGAACGTACCCTTTTGGCACATTAGATTCAAAAAGATTTAACATACAAAACAAAAAAAAACTTAACATGTATTTTCTATTATTTATGGGATAGGACGACAATATTATAAATCTATTATGTAAAATGAGTAAATCTATAAAATAGAAATTCAGTTGTAATAATAAGTTTGAGTTGTGGATAGAGAATTTCATTCAACAAAATTATATTCATGAAATGGTCTCATGTGAATTTTGTGTTAGTTAATGCAAATGAAATCGGTCAAGTTCTTGTATATTTAACTTTTTATTTACAAATTATTATTATATTTTTTGAAATTCTATATAGAACACTGTACAATGGGACTGCCCTAATTATTTATATTGTCGGCCCATATACTATATACTACACAATTTAATTAGCAGCCCAATTGTAAAAACACGGGCCTGAATGTAGCATATAAATTTAAAAAGAAGTCCAGACTCAAGAGGCGTAGATATGTAATTTTATATACCCAAGAGGGGTAATTCTGTCAATTTGTAAATATTCTTCAACTTCTATAGTGAGCGGGTATGCTTCCTTCCACTGAATGAAGGCGGTTTATACTTGGCCGCCACTCTTCTTTAGCTCGTGTTTGTATTTATAAAGAGTTTGTGAGTAATCCACTTTTTTCCATTGTTTCGTAGTGAGCACGGAGCTATTTAGCTGATCTGGGGTGAGTTCTTCTTGTAGTTTATTTGTTTCCCTTTTTCTGGTGATTGATTTTCGCCGTAATTTACATTCAATCTGCATTGTTATACTTATTTCCATGAATTCCTCGTTTGTTTTCTTGATTCTGAAGTACGGAGGACTGGTCTAGGGCACAATTGTTCTTATTTGTTATTATTATTATTATAAGTTTTTACTTCATTCTTCCTTTTATTTACAAAACCTAGGTTTACGATAAAGTTGATTTCTCACGAAGTAGTATCAAACTGCACGTGTCTAAGGTTGTTGTGTTTGGCTTTGGGATTGTTACTGATTAAAGGGGTTTGATTTGTTGTAGTGTAGGGCTTTTTGCTAACTGTTGAGTGGACGTCATGGCTCACCCTGGCGGTGGTGCTGAGGCCCATGCTCGGTTCAAGCAGTATGAGTATAGAGCTAATTCGAGCCTTGTCCTTACCACTGACTCTCGCCCTCGCGACACGCATGAGCCTACTGGGGAGCCAGAGTCTTTGTGGGGGAAGATTGATCCGAAATCCTTTGGGGACCGTGCTTATAGAGATAAACCCCCTGAGTTGGAGGAGAAACTCAAGAAATCTAAGAAGAAGAAGGAGAGGGAGCCTGCTTTTGATGCTGCTCCACCTAGGAGTAAAAAGAGGCGCCTTCAGGAGGAGAGTGTCCTCACCTCATCAGAGGAAGGTGTTTACCAGCCCAAGACAAAGGAAACAAGAGCTGCTTATGAGGCTATGCTCAGTGTTATTCAGCAACAATTGGGTGGGCAGCCTCCGAACATTGTGAGTGGTGCTGCTGATGAGATTTTGGCTGTTCTCAAGAATGATACCATCAAGAATCCTGATAAGAAAAAGGAGATTGAGAAGTTGTTGAACCCCATCCCAAACCATACTTTTGATCAGCTAGTTTCCATCGGGAAGCTCATTACTGATTACCACGATGCTGGTGATTCTGCTGATGCTGCTGTAAATGGAGATGATGGTCTCGATAATGATGTTGGTGTTGCTGTTGAGTTTGAGGAGAATGAAGAGGAAGAGGAAGAGAGCGATCTAGATATGGTACCTGAGGATGAAGATGAGGAAGATGATGTGGCAGGATTAGATGGTTCTGGGGCTATGCAGATGGGTGGGATTGATGATGATGAGGAGCGAGAAGCTATTGAGGGGATGACATTGAATGTGCAGGATATTGATGCTTATTGGCTTCAAAGGAAGATCTCACAAGCTTATGACCAGAATATTGATCCCCAGCAGAGTCAGAAGCTCGCTGAAGAAGTTCTTAAAATTCTTGCTGAAGGTGATGATCGTGAAGTTGAGACCAAGCTGTTGGTGCATCTGCAGTTTGATAAATTTAGTCTTATCAAATATTTATTGAGGAACCGGTTAAAAGTAGTGTGGTGCACCCGCCTGGCAAGGGCTGAAGACCAAGAAAAAAGAAAGGAAATTGAAGATGAAATGATGGGGTTAGGATCGGATCATGCTGCAATTCTGGAGCAGTTGCATGCCACTAGAGCATCTGCAAAGGAGAGACAGAAGAACTTGGAGAAAAGCATCAGGGAAGAGGCTAGACGACTGAAGGATGAATCTGGGGGAGATGGTGGCCGTGAACGTAGGGATCTAGTTGATAGAGATGCTGAGGGTGGTTGGTTGAAGGGGCAACGGCAACTTCTCGACCTTGACAGCCTTGCCTTTCAACAAGGTGGTTTGTTGATGGCAAACAGAAAGTGTGAGCTTCCAGTGGGTTCATTCAGAAATCATAAGAAGGGCTACGAAGAAGTTCATGTACCAGCTCTGAAGCCAATGCCATTGGCTGCTAATGAAAAACTTGTGAAGATATCTGAGTTACCTGACTGGGCACAACCAGCTTTCAAAGGGATGAGCCAGTTGAACAGGGTCCAGAGTAAGGTTTATGATACTGCACTGTTCACTGCAGACAATATATTGTTATGTGCTCCTACTGGTGCTGGGAAAACAAATGTTGCTATGCTTACCATACTTCAGCAAATTGGGTTGTATAGGAATCCTGATGATGGGTCATTCAGTCACAACAATTATAAGATAGTGTATGTTGCACCTATGAAGGCACTGGTTGCTGAGGTTGTAGGTAACCTTTCCAATCGTTTGGAGCCTTTTGGTGTCACAGTTAAAGAGCTAAGTGGAGATCAATCCTTGACTCGTCAGCAGATTGAAGAAACTCATATTATTGTGACAACTCCTGAGAAGTGGGACATCATTACAAGAAAGTCTGGTGATCGCACATATACACAGCTTGTAAAACTTCTCATCATTGATGAGATCCATCTTCTCCATGATAATAGAGGTCCTGTCCTTGAAAGTATTATTGCAAGAACTGTTCGGCAAATTGAAACTACGAAAGAGCACATTCGGTTAGTTGGATTATCTGCTACACTTCCAAATTATGAAGATGTTGCGGTATTTTTACGAGTTAACTTGGACAAGGGGCTCTTCCACTTTGATAATAGCTACAGGCCTGTTCCTCTGGCTCAGCAGTATATTGGGATTACAGTGAAGAAGCCACTACAGAGATTCCAGTTGATGAACGATGTATGTTATGACAAGGTCATTGGTGTTGCTGGAAAGCATCAAGTGCTGATTTTTGTGCACTCAAGGAAGGAGACAAGTAAAACCGCTCGTGCAATTCGTGAAACTGCGCTCACTAATGATACTCTTGGTAAATTCTTGAAGGAGGACAGTGCCAGTCGTGAAATTCTCCAGAGTCACACAGAGCTGGTAAAGAGCAATGATCTTAAGGACCTATTGCCATATGGCTTTGCAATTCATCATGCAGGGATGGTTAGAGCAGATAGGCAAATTGTTGAGGAGCTTTTTGCAGATGGGCATGTACAAGTCTTGGTATCCACTGCGACTCTAGCCTGGGGTGTTAATTTGCCTGCTCATACTGTTATTATCAAAGGCACCCAAATCTACAATCCAGAAAAGGGGGCTTGGACCGAGTTGAGTCCTCTAGATGTCATGCAGATGCTTGGTCGTGCTGGAAGGCCTCAATATGACACATATGGTGAAGGAATAATTATAACTGGGCATAGTGAATTGCAATATTATCTGTCTCTAATGAATCAACAACTGCCCATTGAAAGCCAGTTCATTTCTAAATTGGCTGACCAGTTGAATGCAGAGATTGTCCTTGGAACTGTGCAGAATGCTAGAGAAGCTTGCAAATGGCTCTTATACACTTACCTGTTTGTGCGGATGATGCGTAATCCTACCCTTTATGGTTTGGCACCTGATGTTCTGAAATCTGATAAAACCTTGGAGGAAAGAAGAGCTGATCTGGTAAGCATTCACATACTATTTGCTCTCATTTAAAGATTTTGTGAATTCCTTTGTAGCTTTTAATTGTAGGTTCAAGTTATGTTATATTCACAGATTTAAAATGAAAATAACAAAAATGAAGTGAAGATTCTTAAATATTTATTACCCCGTGTCTGTGTTTGTGCAAAAAGTGTATTTCTGCCTGGTATTGCCCTCCTTTTTTTTTTTTTTTTTTCCTATTCTAGAGTAAACTATAATTTGAAATGAGCATACTTCTCCTAGGACTCAGAGTTTCTGTTAGGGGTTCATATTCTCCAATTTAAGCATCTTGACCAGCCTGTGGCCACGTTGAAATTTAGATTCTTCTATGTATAAAATTGTATTTAAATCTTGGCTATGTCATTATTCTAGATTTTAAGCCTATATCCATAAATCCTACTATCCTTACAATCGTGGTGCTTCAAGCTGTGATATTGATTGTGGTTTTGTCATTTTGCTGGTCTTTTCGACACATCTTTACACTCTGATGAACTCCCCCATTGAACAGAAATAAAAAGATCAAAATTCCTCTTTGAATTCTACATGGTTTGTTTTGATTTATTTCAAGATTTTTCTCTTTATTATTCATGTTGAGTTTCTTGAAATTTGTATGAAATGGCTTCATTTTACCTGAATGATTATTATTCCTTTTCCTTTTCAGATCCATTCAGCGGCTTCAATATTGGATAAGAACAACCTGGTAAAGTATGATAGGAAAAGTGGATATTTCCAGGTCACTGACTTGGGTCGCATTGCTAGCTATTACTATATTACTCATGGGACTATTTCAACGTACAATGAGCATTTAAAGCCAACAATGGGTGATATCGAGCTTTGTCGTCTGTTCTCCCTTAGTGAAGAGTTCAAATATGTAAGCGTGAGGCAGGATGAGAAGATGGAGCTAGCCAAGCTTCTAGACAGGGTTCCTATACCAATCAAAGAGAGTCTTGAAGAACCTAGTGCCAAAATTAATGTTCTGCTTCAAGCTTATATCTCACAGTTGAAGCTCGAAGGACTATCGTTGACATCTGACATGGTTTTTATTACTCAGGTTTGTGATGCCTCAAATTTTCTATTTAACTTGCTATTAGTCTAAAGTTCTAGGCTTTTCTTGTAGCTGCTCCTATTTTTGATAAGTTTTTAATTAATTTGCAGAGTGCTGGACGTCTCATGCGAGCACTGTTTGAGATAGTTCTGAAGAGGGGATGGGCACAATTGGCTGAGAAGGCTCTGAAACTATGTAAAATGATAGGCAAGAGGATGTGGAGTGTGCAGACACCACTACGTCAATTCCATGGTATTCCAAATGAAATTTTGATGAAGTTGGAAAAGAAAGATCTGGCCTGGGAAAGGTATTATGATCTCTCTTCACAAGAGATTGGAGAACTTATTCGGTTTCCTAAGATGGGAAGAACACTTCACAAATTTATTCATCAGTTTCCAAAGCTAAATCTGAATGCACACGTTCAACCAATTACTCGGTCTGTTCTGAAAGTTGAACTGACAATCACGCCGGACTTCCAGTGGGATGACAAGATACATGGCTATGTGGAGCCCTTTTGGATCATTGTTGAGGATAATGATGGGGAATATATTCTTCATCACGAATATTTCATGTTAAAGAAACAGTATATAGATGAAGACCACACTCTTAATTTCACTGTTCCAATTTATGAACCACTGCCTCCACAGTACTTTATCAATGTTGTGTCTGATAGATGGTTGGGATCGCAGACTGTTCTGCCAGTTTCTTTTAGGCACCTTATTTTGCCTGAGAAGTATCCTCCTCCAACAGAATTGCTGGATTTGCAGCCCCTTCCTGTGACTGCCTTGAGGAATCCAGCATACGAAGCCCTTTATCAACAATTCAAGCATTTCAATCCTGTCCAGACCCAGGTGTTCACCATCTTGTATAATTCAGATGACAATGTCTTGGTTGCTGCACCGACTGGTAGTGGGAAGACCATATGTGCTGAGTTTGCCGTTTTAAGGAATCATCAGAAAGTGCCTGACAGTATTATGCGGGCTGTCTATATTGCTCCTGTTGAAGCTCTTGCAAAGGAAAGGTATCATGATTGGAAGAGAAAATTTGGAGATGGCCTTGGAATGAGAGTGGTTGAGTTAACTGGTGAGACTGCAACTGATTTGAAACTTCTTGAGAAGGGTCAAATAATTATCAGCACTCCTGAGAAATGGGATGCTTTATCTCGGCGATGGAAGCAACGCAAACATGTTCAGCAAGTTAGCCTTTTCATTATCGATGAGCTTCATTTGATTGGGGGTCCAGGTGGCCCTGTCTTGGAGATCATTGTCTCTAGGATGCGGTACATTGCTAGTCAGCTAGAGAACAAAATTCGTATTGTGGCCCTGTCAACTTCTCTTGCGAATGCCAAAGATTTGGGAGAATGGATTGGTGCCACATCTCATGGTCTTTTCAATTTTCCTCCAGGTGTTAGGCCTGTCCCTCTGGAAATTCACATCCAGGGTATTGACATTGCTAATTTTGAAGCCAGGATGCAAGCCATGACAAAACCTACATACACAGCAATTGTGCAACATGCTAAGAATGGAAAACCTGCCATCATTTTTGCCCCTACCAGGAAGCATACCCGTCTAACTGCTGTAGACTTAATGACGTATTCAAGTATGGACAGTGAACAAAAACCCTTGTTTTTATTACGATCTGCAGAGGAGCTGGAGCCTTTTGTTGTTACAATTAAGGAACCTATGTTGAAGGAGACAATTAAATATGGTGTAGGTTACTTGCATGAGGGCCTAAGCAGCACAGATCAAGATATAGTGAAGACGTTGTTTGAAACAGGATGGATCCAAGTCTGTGTGATGAGCAGTTCCATGTGTTGGGGAGTCCCATTGTCTGCTCATCTGGTGGTGGTCATGGGAACACAGTACTATGATGGCAGGGAAAACGCTCATACTGATTATCCCGTCACTGATTTACTTCAGATGATGGGTCATGCCAGTCGACCTCTTGTAGACAACTCTGGAAAATGTGTCATCCTTTGTCATGCACCACGCAAAGAATACTACAAGAAATTCCTGTATGAAGCCTTTCCAGTTGAAAGCCATTTGCACCACTATCTGCACGATAATCTAAACGCTGAGGTGGTGGTTGGAGTTATTCAAAACAAACAGGATGCAGTGGACTACCTCACTTGGACATTTATGTACAGAAGGCTCACTCAGAATCCAAACTACTATAATCTTCAGGGAGTTAGTCACAGGCACCTCTCAGATCATCTCTCAGAGCTTGTGGAGATTACTATCAGTGATCTAGAAGCAAGTAAATGTGTTGCCATCGAGGATGACTTTCTACTGTCACCTTTGAATCTTGGCATGATTGCATCTTATTACTACATCAGCTATACAACAATTGAGCGTTTTAGTTCATCTCTAACTTCTAAAACAAAGTTGAAGGGTCTCTTGGAGATTTTGTCATCAGCTTCAGAGTATGAACAGCTTCCAGTAAGACCTGGAGAGGAGGAGTTGATACGAAGGTTAATCAATCACCAGCGCTTTTCATTTGAGAACCCAAAGTACACGGATCCAAATGTTAAGGCAAATGCTCTACTGCAAGCTCATTTCGCTAGACAAACAATTGGTGGTAATCTGTCTTCTGACCAGCAGGAGGTGCTCATTTATTCAAGCAGGCTTCTTCAGGCCATGGTTGATGTTATTTCCAGCAATGGTTGGCTTAGCCTGGCCCTCCTTGCCATGGAAGTAAGTCAGATGGTGACTCAGGGAATGTGGGAACGTGATTCCATGCTCCTCCAACTTCCTCACTTCACCAAGGAAATGGCTAAAAGGTGCCAGGAAAATCCTGGGAAAAATATCGAGACAGTTTTTGATCTGGTTGAAATGGAGGATGATGAAAGGAGAGAGCTCCTGCAAATGTCAGACTCACAGTTGATGGATATCGCCCGATTTTGTAATCGTTTTCCAAACATTGATTTGACATATGATGTGTTGGATAGTGACAATGTTAGAACTGGTGAAGATATTAGTGTGCAAGTAGCCCTAGAACGGGATCTTGAAGGAAGGACGGAGGTTGGACCTGTGGATGCCCCTAGATATCCTAGATCGAAAGAAGAAGGATGGTGGCTGGTTGTTGGTGACTCTAAAACTAATCAATTGCTTGCCATTAAAAGGGTTACTCTCCAGAGGAAGTCGAGGGTGAAACTTGATTTCACTGCTCCTACAGAACCTGGAAAGAAGAGTTACTCTCTATATTTCATGTGTGATTCCTACCTAGGCTGTGATCAGGAGTACAACTTCACCATCAACGTCAAGGAGGCATCTGCTCTCGAGGAATGATAGATAAAGTGGATGATTATGCTACCGACTGGAACCTGATATTTACCACTCCACCTTCCTGTAAGTCATTGTTAGTTATCTGATTGTTGTCCTTGCTCTCTGTTGTCCTAGGATTATTGATTCACTGGATTCATTAATGCATTTAGAATGTCACATTGTATTTTCTAAATCAGTTGCCCAATCTTTGCAAAAATGGATATGAAAAAACTTTATTGGACAACTTTTTTGTAGGGATAAACAACCTGATCTTAAAGATTTCTTTGAACTCTTGTTTTCTCACAACCAGCATATAGCCTCTCCTTCAAGTAATTGTGAAGCACTTGGCATTATCATATGGCTTTTTGACTCGGTCACTCCTTTAATGATATTCATGCATGTTTGTGAAATATGAGATCAGTTTCAATGGGTTACTTGAGCAGTTCTGCTAGTGACGGATATTATTGGCATTAACAACAATGTTGACATTCTTCGTTTTCTGATGTGTTATGCAGACTGCTTATGTGTGGTGCTCGTTTTTTCTGCAAGCCTATCCAAGTCCTCCGGCCAGCTGTGTACGAGTCTCTTATAGAAACTGTTGTTAGCTTCAACAATTTACTCATTTTAATTCAATATAGACGTATAGCGTTCTGTATTATCTAATTGCACCTACAGATTTTCTTGTCCTTTGGCTCCCGAATTATATTTGGTTTGTATTGAGAGTCTGTTTTTGCTAGTAATGAGACTTTTTTTTGTCTCTGTTTTTAGATTGATTGGTATTTATGAATACGAAATATGCGACTTTTTTTTTGTCCTGGAGAGGGATGGAGTATTTCTTATGAGTATGCCAGTGGTTGGTATTTTAATCTCCTCTATGTTGAAAGTTGTAACACACTCCATATTTAATTAACCGTATATCATAAATACCTAGTATGGTTTTAATCAATTATTTACAGGTTTTAAATACTGGTCAATGGATTCTATGATCCTTCACACTCTAGCAAGACCAAAGATAAAAATATCGGTATCGGTAGAAATTTCGGTACTTTGTTTTTACGGAAATATCGACGGATATAACGATTTTGGTGGAAATATCGGACATTTTTTTTTTAAATATGGAAATTTTGTAAAAAAATTGAGAAATATGTGTAGTAATATACACAATATTATAACTAACATTAATACATATATTGAACTTAAAATTACAAATAAAATGATATATTTACAATAAATATAAAGATACATTGATATTATATTCATCATAATCCTTTTATTAAATTTAAAAAAAATTAACTAAACTTAATTAAATTATGAGAGAACCTAGATACTAGAGTACTAATTTATTTTAAACAATTTAACTAAATTTATATAAAATAATTGTTTGCTCCACTCATAGAAAAAAATATAAATATATAAAAACAGAGATAAATAACTCAATTTTAATAAATATCCTTTAAATACATTATAAAAAGATTCATAATAAAAAAGAAAAAGAAATTCACTCAAACTAAATTAATAGTAATTAAATTAATAATGAAAAGGGAAAAAAAGTGAGAAATCAGCATCATTTTAGGAAGGAAAAAAAAGGAAGGAAAAAGAAAAGAAAAAAGAAAAGGAAAAGGAAAAAAACAAACATATCGCGTGTAGAAAGAAAAAAAGAAAAAAAATAGGAAAAAAAAAAAAACATAGCCCGTGCACTTTCAACCATTGATATTATCGCGATATATCGCAATATTTTGACCGAAAAAAAAATAGCTAATTTTTATTTCGGTAACTCCATTTTCACAATATTTCGGCAATATTTCGTCGAAATATCGCAATATTTTGGTCCTTGAGCAAGACAAGCATCATCAAGTCTCTCAAATTTACCATAGGTGTCGATTAGCTAATAGCCACGCTTCTTTTTTTCTTCATTAATTCAAAGGAAATGGATTTTCAAAACAATCAATCTGAAAATCGAGATAAAATCTTATTAATAGCACAAGGACATGAAAATCTTTTGTAGGTGCAATTAATTAATAGGGTCACGGGACTAATATACCACAAAACATATTTTTTACACCTTTAAATAACACCAAACATAACACCATGCATCCATATACCATCAAAAATAAAACTATGCCCCTAGATACCATCAACCATGAATAGTGAATTTTGACTATTAACTATCTTCCAAAATGCATTAATTCCCATATTTGTCAACATCCATTCCATATACTTGTTATATCCGGATAAATTATAAACAGATCAATATCAGGCCCAACATGCTTCCGTAAAATAAATCTATCCCTTAAAATTCATACCTTTCTTTGACCGCAACAGCACCGGGTTAGATGGTTTGCAAAACCACCAGCTGGAAAATTACTGCCCCCAGACTGTTCTACGAACAGCTCCTCACTGTTCAACTTCAACCCTCGGGGAAGATGGTCTGCAAGTTATCCAGCTCCTTCAGCAACTGTACAACACAACCTTGGTTCGTTTCCTACACCTGGTGTATAAAGTATTCCTTCTAAGGGATAAACTGACAATACTTAGGAACACATGTTGAAAGCAAAAACCTTTATTTTATTAAGAACTTAGAAATATTTATTACAACATATGTAATCTCCTTTTGGGAGGAGAATTACTGGTTTAGCCTCTCATAGAGAAGGCTTGAACTCGTAAACACATAAACTCTAAACACTCAGAATATTACAAAGATTTTTATTTAGAGAAAACTAAAGGGAATGCTCGATGTCCTTAGCTTCCTTTGCTCTTGTCTATTTATAGAGAGAAATCTGGACGTGAAATGTGGATTTCAAACCTCCTTGAATGAGCTGGCTGGCTGCTTTCATTGTAGCCAATCAGTACTATTTCCTCTTAGTGCCCCGTAACTCAACCATGTGAAGTCTGTCGGGGAATCTCTTGCTTCTGACTCATCCTACCATGTGATAGTGGTTGGAGAGTCCCTTTCTCGTGGTCTATCCCATTTATCTTTGTCGGGAACGCTTTAATAATTTGGTCGTTGTGGTCCCCGGGGATATCGTCTCTTTTGTGCTGGGCCCTTATCTTTATTGGTTCCAACTACCTGTCGGTCGGGTTTGGGTCGGAATCCTTTCCCAAACTCGGGCTCTTTTTGTTTGGGGCACGCTTGACAGATCCGATCGATCCATCGTCCGATGTGTGCCATATTACAGAATTTCCGGTAAGTTTCTTTGCTTGCCGGAATCTTGTTTTCCCAGAGAGTTCTTCTTTTAGCTTCAAAGAGCTCTTCTGCGAATCCTGTCGTTGATCCAGTCATTGAATTCAGTAGGAAGAATCCATTTGCTGAATTCTGGAAAAACTTGAAAGGGTATTTGACTTTATCCATCTCTGAGAGACAAACCCAAAGCCTCCATGCTCGTCTTGTAGAAGCTTCATCTTCTGAGAATGCTCCTACCAGTATCGGAATTTCTTCCGGCGAGGCTACCTTTATGTTTTTCAAGGCATTGTCGTCCGGTGTTCTAAACTTGATGAAATGAAAGGCTTCGTGAAATCATTTCTTTGCTGGTTCTGGAGTTGTACTTATGAAATAAAGCTCCAAAATATCACCCCTAGACAAATGAGGATTATTTGTCCAGGTTTCGTGAACTGCTTCTCCTATCCATCTCGGTAATTTCGAGATTTCTGGGAACCCTGGTGATGTGGTATAAATTGAAGCTAGAGCTCCAAAGTTATACCATTCTTGGACCTCGTTTGGATGACTGCCTGGTTTCATCCAAACTCTAGGATATTTCCCTGAGATATCAACTAAAGTTCTTTCCGGGTTGATACCTTTTCTCGTAATTAATTTCTCCTATTAACGCTGATATACCTGCATAGGGGAAATCTTAATCTCGTTAGTGTGAGTTTGAACCTTCGTTATGCCTGTCTGTGGCCTCAGGTTCAACTCTGTCTCTTTTACCCTAGAGACGCTGGGTTGACTTGAAGACTCGGGTTGTGACACTGGAGTTTCAACATTCGTTGCAGGTTGTACATCCTCAAGGAATGCATAACCTGTAACACTCGTAGGTAGGGTATTTGAATCCATGACCTTCGGGTTAGAGTCCCGATCTCTAATCGCTCATTTTTGCACCGTGGGATATGCGGCTTGGAGGATAGGCTTATGCAACGCTTGGAACAAATGTCCCTGAGCGTATTGACATGCTCGTATTAGATCAGAAATGGATTTCTGATCTTCTCGTTGAAGTCGTCCTGCGACCTCAGCATTGAGACATAACGTCCCAAATTCTCGTTCAAGACTCTCCAGGTTTTCCCTGAGATGTCTTACTCGTTTAAGGACCTCGTCAACAACGTATCCTTCCATCTCGTGTTAAGAAATCTGCAAGAACATTTTCGTGAGATTTCACAATGACAATATCATAATCATAATATTGGCATTCAGCTTGCCATCTAAGTATTTTAGCCTTTTCTGGTTTAGATTCAATTTTATTTTTCAGAAAAGCCTTAACACTTGAATTATCAATTTTTAAGATAAACTTTTTAGCCAGTAAGAATAGAGGCCATTTTTTGAAAGCCTTTCTGACTGCAAAGAATTCCTTCTTGTTGATATGCCATCGATTTGCTTCTCCATCTGTAAACAGACCACTGCAATATCTGCATGGTGCTTCTTCATTTGGTGTAGCTTTTATCAGAACTGCTGCCCACCAATAGTCACTGGCATCTGTGTATAGAACCAATTCATCCTCATCTTGAGGTATAGCAAGTTTCGGAAGCTTTTGGCAGACTTCCTTAATTTGCTTTATACCTTCTCGATGTTCCTTTTTCCATTTAAAAACAACATCCTTTTTGAGCAATGGGCTGAACACCTTCCTATGATATGCTAGATTATTGATGAACATTCCAGCAAAATTAACAACTCCGAGAAAACTTTGAAGTTGTTTCTTGTCCTTAAGATCATCTGGAAATCCTTGTATCTTTTCTACAATATGACTTTGTAGAATGATTCCAGATTCATCGATTTCAATTCCGAGGAATTCAATCTTTCTTGTAGCAATCACTGCCTTCTTTTCTGAAAGCACTAATCCTTCTTTGTAACAAACATCTGAAAATAGTATCAAATGTTTAAGATGCTCCTTCATGTTCTTTGATGCAATGAGAATATCATCGATGTAGACGAACATAAAATTGAAATAATCCTTGAAGAGATTATCCATCTTTCTCTGATATATCTGGGGTGCATTTGCCAAACCCATAGGCATGCCATTCCAGACATAGTGCCCTTGTGGTGTGGAGAAAGCTGTGAACTTCTTACTTTCTTCCTCCATCTTAATCTGGTAGAATCCAGACTTGCAATCGAACTTTGAGAATATCTTGGCACCTTTGATACAATTAACCAAGTGTTCTCTACTCGGGATATAGTATCCATCAAACTCCAGAATGTTATTAATCCCTTTATAATTAATAACAAGTCTAGGTTTACCTCTTTTGATTTCTCCATGATTCCTTACAAGGAATCTCGGGCTGCTATATGGATAAACTCCTGGTGATATCAACTTAAGGTTCAGATGTTCCTTAAGTATCTTCTGCATATCCTCACGATCATTTTGATTCATCAGGATTGGTTTGAGTCTCACGAACTCGTGTTTCTTTCCAGGTTTAACTTTTAAGGATGCTTTGAGCTCGTTCCTGTCCTACCATGCTAAAGGATCTTTATTGTAATTCCTTTGGATCATTTTCTTGAAATCCTCGAGTGATATCTATTTTTCAATGGTAACATCACTCTGGGGATTCTCCATTATGGCTTTTCGCAATTCTGCAATAGCCTCTAGAGGAACTCGTTCATCTTTTTGTATTCTGAATGAATACATGTTATTATCCCATCTTTTGATATCTTTTCATTTTGAACCAAATTGTCGAAAGGATAATAAGACATCACCAAATCTTCTTTTATCCGCCATCTTTGGATGTCGGAGTTTGGATTCATCACCACGCTTGCTGCGAAAAGGAAAATGCATTTTTCTGTAAAATGCTTCCCGCAGTTTCTGGACAATGATCTTATGATCACATAATATTGTGAAAATAAGCCTTCTTGTCTCATTTTCCTGTGTAAAACGTTTGAATGTTTGTAGGAAATTATTTCCTAGCAAAACATCTGCTCCTGTATCATGGAAATATATTGGTGGCGTCTTCACCTTATACCATGGGGTATCGCTTGCACCTCCGATCATTATTTCTGCTTATTTGATTCCTCTGTTAAGGATGAGGATCCTTTTAGAGAAATCTCATCCTGCAATGACTGGTAGATCTTCTCCCAGTTCTTTAGAAAAAACCCCCTGCTTTGCAGTACAAATTCCTGCTTCTGAATCAACATAGGCTGCAAAATATTCAGCCTTGTATTCAGCATATAACATCCCAATAGAGATGTATATGGAGAATGGACTAGTGGTCATCTGATTCTGTATCTTTTATCAACCACTGTAAACTCCATTCCATTTTGTAATCTTTCCCAAGGCTTATGATCCTTAAGAAAGTCGATACCCAGTATTAATCTTTCTGGGATCTTTCCTGCGACTCCTATGATAGTCAATTCGATTTCATCCATCTTTAGGCTTCCTTGAAATCTTCCGACTATCGGTTGTTGTAGATAATATAGAACATCACAAGGAAAAATATTATCCTTTTGGGTGATGTCGAATATTATTTCAACTTCTCTCCATCCTTCTGGACATTTCAGCTCGCCTTGTGTTTTGAACACTCCTGGGACTCGCTGAACTGTACTAGGTCTTTTTTCTTCCCAATGACTGCTACTCATCAATTTGTCTTGTTGGAAAGACATCCTCCTCGTCTCCCTTTTGAGGCTTTGACTCTTGTTGAAGACAGGTTGATCTTGTATTTTCATATCTATCTCCTTTATAGTTGGAGATTCAATGAGTTCTGGCAAAACCACTTTGGCGAAATCCTCAAATATTCTTGGGACTTCGATAAATTCCTTTCTCAAGAATACATCTAAATGATGTGTATTCGAGAGAGCATAGGAAATCTTGTAGGTAATCGAGTAAGGTCTATTCCCTTCTTTCATCAAGTTGTCTCTTTTGAAATCTTGATGAAAGGTCAAGACTTTGTTGAAGTCTCGATCTCCCAAATTGTATGCAATACGAGGATAGACATTGAATGCCAATTTCCCTGCACACAAGTTTCCTGTGATCGCTCCAAGGCATGAATCCTTGAGATTTGAGATTCGCTTGTCAAATATGGCAAGATTGAGAGGCGAATCAATTCCTTCTTTGAAGGTTGCTTTAATAATAACTCTTATGGCTCTGATATAAATCCATGAGAGTGTATTTGCAACTTCTCTCTTGACTTGGTTTCTGATCTCCTGAACCTCACGATAAGGGATCAACTGCATCTCGATCAGGTTACTTGTGAATTCCATTGGGATAGCGAATTCTCCTGTAGTAACCCTATGGATAATTTGGTGTTTTCTTTTACGAATTTCAAACTTATCCAAGACCTTTTCCATAGCTCCAATGGTAAAACCATCGTAGATTTGAAGCTTTGGATCTTCTTTCATAATCCTCATGAGAGTCTTATGAGAGACTGTTGTGTGAGAGAGAAATCCTGACATATCCTCTCTCATTGTTTGAAGAATTTCTTCTTCACTCTGATTCTGATGTGGATTCACTTCCATCATCCGAATAGATCTCTTCTTCATAAATGCTTTCATCTGAGGAGAGATCCTCAAATTGATACACCTGTATAAGATCTTGGTAATAGACAGCTTCTTCGAATTCTGGTGTTCCTTCGAACTGTCTAAGACCTCTCATTTGGTTGTCTGGGCAATCCGTTGAGATGTGCCTTCTTACTCCGCAAGTCCAACACTTACAGTCTTTGAAACTTTCATTAGCTTTAGTGTGAGCACGCCTGAAAGTTCTCCTTCCCATAGTTCTGCTGGAACCTCCTTGATTTGAACCTGTTGAGGAGGTTCTACTCCTGTTTGGTGCCGGTCTTTGCCCTGACTTATAGCTCTGGGCTTTTTGTTTAGACCACACCATTCTAGGTTTCCATGAAGACCTATGACTCTTTCTCTTGTTGTTGCTTCCACGGCTACAAGAATGGCTTCTCTGTTTCCTCCTTTTATGCCTTCGTGGTTGACCTCCCACCACTGTTGGGATGTCATTTTCTTCGCAACATAAGAAAACCATTTTATTGATTCCTCTTAATCTTTTATAATTTTTGTAGAGTGCTGCCTGATGGCAACATTCAGATAGCTTGGCTTTTAGGAAGGACATCCTTCTGGCCACTGTATCTAAATCATCTGTACTCTTGTATTCCCTGATGAGCATTTCTCTCCAGGGACTCAGAATCTTCGCAAAGAAAAGTTGCGAAACCTCTTTGTCATCCACCTTAGACTTCTATCGATACTCGATGAATAACTTGATATATTCGTCAATATGATAAATATCATGTAACTCGAGGCAATAAAGGGCTTGTTTATATCTTTTTCTTTTTTCTTCTTCCAAACCCTCAAAGTAGCCTATGCCGATAAAATGGATCTTGAATAATTTGGCCATATTATCGACAATTCCTTTTAATAACTCACCAGCCGTTACATCGTTCCTCATATCTGGTGGTGTCATATTTCACGCTCTCTTTGCAGATTCTTCAAGACTCATTTTCAGAAGTAAAATAAATCCTTCATTTGTAAGATCAAGAGTTCCTGCTGCAATCCTCATCGATGCTGCCCAGTCATCAATAAGGACTTCTCAATTCTTGAAATCTAGAATATCTAGATTTAGCATTAATCCATATGGATGTATCGGATTAAGCTGTGATTTTTCATAAGGCGTATTGGTCAAATCTGGCCTTTTGGAACATTGTCGAGTTCCCGAAACAATAGGATTTCCTCTTGTGGTAAAATCTCCAGCATGCGGCATTGGTTCATCCACATGATGAGAACCCGAACTTTCTGCCACATTGGGATCTACTGGTAGTTGTGGAGGTGGCCTTGGGTGTTGGTCACGAGTAACCAAGGCTGAACCATCTCCTACTTGCATTTTTAGATCCACAATACCTAATCCTGCAAAGGACTCGACTAGTTCTTGTAGATCTTCAAGATTCATCCTCTCTATATCCATCACCTTAATTTAGGATGGATTTTCCTTTGATGATAGCAATGAGCTTTTCATCTCGGGTCATAGGTCGTATGACTTCAGTTGGTTTCCCCTTTTGGTGTAAATAGGGAACCGTTCTGAAATCTATACGTTTTCTTCCTCCGGAAAGACTTGGTCTGTCCTCCAGGTTCTTGACTCTTTTTTGTATATCATGAAGGATTTTAAGAGTTTCCTTCTGATATTTTACCATCGTCTCCATCTGGTTCTGGATCTGATGGACTTGTGTTGGTAGATGATTATGGCGGTTGCCATAATTCTGCACCGTCTTCTAGATTTCTCTAAGGTCTATAGAGAACTTAGATGTATCTGGAAGTATCTC
Source organism: Scutellaria minor (assembly GCA_954870855.1). Lineage (NCBI taxonomy): Eukaryota > Viridiplantae > Streptophyta > Magnoliopsida > Lamiales > Lamiaceae > Scutellaria > Scutellaria minor. Next base: position 190,983 of record OX940734.1, read on the forward strand.
GCTCCAGTCTGGTTCTCCTTCAAGAACCATGCTCTTGACGATGTGTTGCTTCTTGTAAGATCATTAGTTCTGCATATAACATTTGGTTAACCCAAAGGTAGTCCAAATGATAGGCTGCTTGCATATTGCATTGGCTCAGGGCTTCCCTGCAGGCTCCTGCATTTTCTCGTTCAACATATTGGTCTTCCCAATACATTATCTTGCTATGGTGTTCCTGTTTATACATTGCCAAAATTTGACGATATCTCCTGTATGATATACATCTTGGACAATTGTCCACATCCATATTTTCGCGAGAAATTCTCCTCACCAAAGGTTAATTACATAAATATAATAAATATAATAAAATTCTTAATAAACCTAGACTCTGATACCATTTTGGGTCGGATACAACAAGTATATTTTTTCATGATGTTTTACAGTTTTATTTTCAAAGAAATTTGTACGTGGCGTTGTTACTCATCCCAGACCACTGTTTTTTAGGCAGTATTGACACGAGGGAAGTATTCTAGCCGTTATACTTATTTCAAGATAATTAAACCTCAAATATATTTTAGAATGGATTAAATTGAAAATTTAAGGAAAAAATAAATCACAAATCAAAGGAGTAGTTAAATGGTTGCACATGGGTAGTTGGGGTTATTTTGGTCTTTTACCAAAAAAGTGGTATTTTGGTGTATGGTATTATCTTTGATGGCATTTTGGGGTTTAAAAAATAGTTTTCATAGTATATTGGTATATTTCCTCTTAATTAATATACACAACACTTAAAAGGCCCCTATGTTAGTGTTTTTTTTTATATTTTTGTTACATTAGATTGTGTTTAGATTGATGATTTGAAACACAACATTTGAGATAAATAAATTCAAATCCATTCAAGACAGAGCATATCACTAAAATTGTTCAAAGCCTAATTCAAAATTAAAGTAATGAATTCTGAATTGCAATAAAAATTTTATATACAGAAATATGTTAGTTTTTTATTTAAAAAAAAAAAAATCAATTAGCAGAGGGGCATAATAGTATATTCCACGAAAAACCTGGTTGGTGGTATCGCCTCTTCCCCTTCACACACACACTATATATATATATTATTTAATAGCCATTTTTAGACAGAGTGTGTGTGTGAGAGAGAGAACAGTAGGTGTGCGAAGTAGCAGGTGTGAGTGTTCATCAGACATTTTCAGAAATTGCGCACATGGATTCAGATTACGGAGTTGCAAGAGAACTTTCTGATCTGCAAAAACTTCGATCTCAGTATCAACCCGAACTTCCTCCCTGCCTACAGGTCTAATTTTTATTTATTTTTTCATTTGTTCTGTTCAATATGCTTCCACTTCTGAGTGTCTTGCTCTATTTGGTTGTTCATATGTTGCAATCGATCTCTTTCTGTTATTATGGGTTTTTTATTTTTTTATGGATTGATTATAGTGAATAATGAAGTATCGTAGATTCTTATGAGATGCAAATAAATCAATGGTGAGTGTGATTTTACTGTGTTTTTCGTGCATGCTGAGATCCGCGCAAATAGATCTGATAGGTTGGACCACATCTATTTGTTTTTTTTTTTTTTGTTTTTTTTGTTTTTGTTTTATTCGTGTCTTTTTCATGCAATGTGTTTTTCTTGCTTTATATATGCCCCATGAACAGCTTTTGTTTTTTGGTATAGAAATAGGATATTCGGTAGAATGACTGGTATCTATGTGCTGTGGTTGAATTATGGTTCTGAGAGTTTTAGATATGCTTCAGTCAATATTTGTTTGTGTTTGGTAGAAGGAAAAGTTTGCTTCTTTCTTTCTGTGGTTTTGGAGACCGTTACTTTTAAATTGAATGCTGTAGGCATAGAATATAAATCTGCGACATGGGTAAGAATTTATTTTCATGTGTGGAATATGGAAAATAAGATGGTTGACATGACTAATAATGTCTACTGTATTGTGCATGAAACTTTGAATTGATTTTGTTCCGTCTAGTTTTAGGTGCCAATTTTTTTTACTAGTACACCATTACCTTCAAACATTTATGGCTAAAAGGTGCTTTTGATTTCTGAATCATTTTAGTATAAGTGGTATCATGAGTAGCTAGCTTGATGATTGATCTCGGCTTCCACCCAACTATAGCTAGATGAATCCTTTTTACCCATTTTTTAATTAAGTACTCTTCAAGAAGGGTGGGAATTAGTTGGAATATGCTAACATCATTATTTCAGGAAACAAGATGGTCAATTATAATTTTAATCCCTCATATTTGCCCATAAGCATCTCATGCTGATTTTACTTTTTAATGTTCTGTTTTGAGAAAATAGAACATACTCATAACCTCTGCACTTTATATGATCGGACAGGGAACTACCGTTCGTGTAGAATTTGGTGATGTAACCACAGCTGCGGATCCCTTAGGTGCTCATACCATAAGTAGGACTTTTCCTCACACTTATGGTCAACCTATAGTGCATTTCCTGAGGGCAACTGCTAAGGTTCCCGATGCTCAAATAATTACTGAGCTTCCTGCAGTTAGGTATGCATCCCTGTGACTATGCTGGTCAATAAGTTCACAGCATGTGATGATCATATGCCGGCATATCAACATTTGATTGAAATTAAATTTCCTCTAAACTTTACAATGAGTTAGTCATGTATTTATCCAATGAATTAATGTGATCGTGCACTGAGCCTTCCTTATTCTTTCTCAGGGTTGGAGTTGTTTTCTGTGGTAGACAGTCTCCTGGAGGACATAATGTTATTTGTGGTCTTCATGATGCTCTAAAAGTTCACAATCGCAAGAGTACTTTGCTTGGATTTCTCGGTAAGGATTCAAATATCTTAAATTTATGGTGGAACCATTAATTGTGTTGCGCTTGCCTTACTAATCACTGATGTGTTTGCTCACCAAATTCCATTTTACTAATCTTATTGGTTTTTATGGTTAGTTTTTGTTATTATGGTTGGTTGGTCATCTAGTTATTTCATTATTGTTAAATGTTTATACAATTTTGTAAGATGCAGTTTGACACTTCCCAATCATGAGTTGGGTTATCTCTGGAGAAGATTAACTTCCTAAAGGTTCATATTTATGCTTTGCCAGGTGGTTCTGATGGTTTATTTGCCCAAAAAACTCTAGAGATTACAGATGACATTCTTGCAACCTACAAAAATCAAGGTAGGTGTGGATTATACTATTCATGTCTTGATAGACAACTTATTTTCCTGAAGTTATCATTATCGGGTTTTATGTTTTGAAGGCGGTTATGATTTGCTGGGACGGACGAAAGATCAAATTAAAACAATTGAACAGGTCAATGCAGCACTTAATGCATGTACAACACTAAAGTTGGATGCTCTTGTTATTATTGGAGGTATCTAACTTGTTGTCTTCATGATTCACGGTAATATATGTATGTTCACATAGATAGTTTCTTGATATGCCCATATTTTTTGAAGGTGTCACATCAAATACAGATGCCGCTCAGCTTGCAGAAACTTTTGCAGAAAGAAAGTGTCCTACAAAGGTATATCACATAAGTTGCCATGCTTACCAATCTCGTGTCTGGGTTAAATTTTACCTTTTAGTTGGTTATCGTGTCTCATTCATCTAAATTAAGTTTAGGTGAATGATATGCATTATTGCAATGATGTTTTTGAGTAAGCTAACTTCTAGAGATCTATGTTCTGTTGCTTGCCTTTGGATCTTCTTTTCCTCTCTTCCATTATAGTTTAATTGCCATTGCTGAAAAAAATTGTTTGTTAAACGTCTGCAGGTGGTGGGTATTCCTGTTACATTGAATGGAGATCTTAAAAACCAATTTGTTGAGACAAATGTGGGATTTGACACAATATGCAAGGTAAAGGACTTCTCTGCCTTTTTCTTGTTTATGGATGCTTTACCCTTGTTTTCCACTTTCAATTTATTTGTTCTTCGGGGTCAGGTATTATTTATTTCCCCCTCCCCCCACCCAACCAAAAAAAAAAAAAAACAAAAGAAAATAAATTATAGAGAAAAAAGAAAGATAAGCTGACACTTGTATGACTATTTTACTATTTCCCCATTATTAATCGATATTTCTGAACAATTTATCGTGTTAACATGATGCCAGTTTTAGCTTTGCTATGTAGAAATATTTCCTCATCCCTTTTGTGCATGGTGACAGCCATATCCATTTTTTTCTAGGCTACAATCTTGGTGGATTAGTTTCATTTTTTACTCTTCATGGTTTTTGATGACATTACTTCAAATTAAAAGTGCTAAAAGATCATCTTCTGTTTTTTGAGGAAATGAAATGATTTGTACTTCATTTACTTATTTCAGGTTAATTCCCAGCTCATTAGCAATGTCTGCACTGACGCACTGTCTGCAGAGAAGGTAAAGTGATTCCTTGCATGTACTTTTGTATCTTTTTGTGGGGTTTCTTTTCTGGAGGTATACTTAGAGATGTGCTAGTAGTTGCTACCTTTTCTCTTGTGTTCAAATGTCTTTACTTTTTTCATACTTTCTGATTTATCCTGTTTTTACCTACTCTCTGTCAATTTGCAGTATTATTATTTTGTCCGACTCATGGGAAGGAAGGCATCTCATGTTGCTTTGGAATGCACTCTCCAATCGCATCCCAATATGGTTTGTATTGACCCCTTAAGTAATTTCATTTTTGAAAGTTATTATGAACTCAAAGAGGCGTGATCGTTCTGCAGGTCATTCTTGCTGAAGATGTGGCTGCATTGAAGCTCACACTTTTTGACATCACAAAACAAATATGTGATGCAGTTCAGGCCAGGGGTGAACAAGGTAGAACATGTCCGGAGATCCTATTGTTATCAGTCATTGAGGCGATGTATTGCTTCTTATCAGGTTTTTTTTTTGCTTCAGATAAGCACCATGGTGTCATCCTTTTGCCAGAGGGGCTAATAGAAAGCATTCCAGAAGTCTTTGCTCTATTGCAGGTATTGAAAGTTTTATTATTTGGTTTGACTGTGTATTGTATTCCTTATACTTTTCCCCATCTCCACCCCCTCTAATAAATATAAAAGACCTCATTATGTCACTATCCTCTGTGGTCCAAAAGAAAGTGGCATTGAGCTTAGGTTTCTTTGAAAGAAACTTAGAATGTTGAGAGGTTGTTTTCGTGTGGTAGTTTCATATAAAATATCAAACAAAATATTTTTGTTCCTTCTGTATCAAAATTTTGTACTTTGCAGGAAATTCATCGTTTGCTCAGGGAAGGCGTGTCTGCAGATAAAATTTCTGAGCAGCTGTCTCCTTGGGCGTCTGCATTATTTGATTTCATGCCACCGTTTATAAGAAAACAGGTAGCTCTTAATGTTCTTTTCTTTAGTTTGAGAACCTTATTTAGTTTCCTTTGCATTATTTTTCTCACCATGAATTTAATACTGTGGCAGCTCCTTCTCCACCCGGAATCAGATGATTCTGCACAGCTTTCTCAGGTACATCAATTATATAGTGATTTGTATTTTGCAGCAAGATTGATTCAAAATTTATTTAATTTGTTAACAATTTTCTAAACATTGACAGATTGAGACAGAAAAGCTTCTTGCTCATCTCGTTGAAGAGGAAATGAACAAGCGACTGGTAAGCTATCTGCTGCTCCTCCATTGTCATGGTCAACTTATATTCTATCCTCTGCTTGTTTTTTGTATGATTTTCATGTTTGAATTATTTGTCACTCGACCAACAGAAATCAATGAAGTCTTGTGCTATTCTTATATTTGAAGATTTTCCATACCCTCGTGCTAAAGTCTCACTCTTTGTTATTTTACTGGTTTATTTTTTCATGTGTCTAGAAAACCTTAATACCTTGTGTATCTTAAAGGGACACATTATGAACTGCATTTGCTCAAACTAATCACAAGTTTTTGTGTCTTTTGCAAGTTTTTTGTTCAACAATTTCCTTTGGTTGCACATTGGCACTTTTATTCATCTCTCTTTATCTCTTTACAGAAAGAAGGGACCTACAAGGGTAAGAAATTTAATGCCATTTGCCATTTCTTTGGTTATCAAGCTCGGGGTTCATTGCCGTCAAAATTCGATTGTGACTACGCTTATGTAAGTTTTGCCATTGATTAATTTAGTTCATTTTTTGAGTTTTTGCCCCCACTCTTCTTCTCCGACAAAAAATTACCTGTCATCCAAAAAGCTGTAAATCTAAAAACAATATTCTCATTTCAGGTACTTGGTCATATTGGCTATCACATAATAGCTGCTGGTTTGAATGGTTATATGGCAACTGTAACCAATTTGAAGAACCCTTGGAATAAGTGGCGTTGTGGTGCTGCTCCTATTACAGTATGTTTCCCTATTCCTACCCTCTCATGCAATAACTTGCATCGATGATTACTAACAATATGTTTCCTCATCCAGCTCTTTGTTCTTTTCCCAATCTTAGTAAAGTGTAATGAATACCATAAGAAATTTCCATGTTTTTCTTGTAATTACAGGCTATGCTTTCTGTTAAGCACTATAGTCGTGGTCCTGGTGCTTCAAACATTGGAAAACCAGCTTTGCATCCAGCAACTGTTGATCTGAAGGGGAAGTCCTATGGGTATGTCCTCTCTCTCTCTCTCTCATTACTTGCAACCTTTTGAATGGTTCTTGAACTTGTTTGTTTTGTTTGCTAGGTTGTTGAGACAAAACTCGACCAAGTTCTTGATGGATGATGTCTACAGAAACCCAGGACCTCTTCAGTTTGATGGCCCTGGTGCTGATGCAAAGCCCGTAACTCTCTGTGTCGAAGATCAGGATTACATGGGCCGGATTAAGGAGTTGCAGGAGTACCTCGACAAGGTCCTCTCCCCTCCTAAGAGCCATTTTTTCATTGTTTCTTGAACATTGAACTCATCTATATCTCGTTCATTCTGTCTATTCCTTTTCCAGGTTCGTTTGATAGTGAAACCAGGATGTTCACAGGATGTTCTTAAGGCTGCTCTTAGTGCTATGGCTTCTGTGACCGACATTCTTACCGTGATGGCCACACCTTCTGGTGGAAATTCCACCTTCTAGGCATCTTCATTATCGCCACTCTTGAAGCCTCGGTTCAACAACCGTTGGATGCCATTGTTGCTATGCCCATTCCTCTCTTTTCTTAACTCAGTTGTGAGATCCATGTACGCTTTTAGAAGGATTAGACAGTGACGGTAATAAGCCCAGTTTTGTTTTTATGCTTTGGATTCATGCTGCCTTCCATGTAAAAGTTTGAGAAATTTGTGACACGAGGATTTCTCTTGCGGTGTATGAAAAGATAACTTAAATCATCGTATCATTGTTCAACATCACTATTTATTGCCACATTTTATGAGAACATTATTTATTTAATGGGCATGAGTTTATGTTACATTTGTTATAATCTTTAGACTTTATTGGCAGAGGTGGTTTTCTTAAATTTGTGTTATATTATTATACTATAAATAACATAAGAAAAAAATTAAATATTTCTTTAGAAAACGTCTTTATATCCAGGCTCAAATATTCTTCTCCACTCAAACTAAATGGGCCTTGTACTAACTAAATCATCAGCCCATATAAAGAGGGGTAAAATGCATAATTCCAAAAGTTGAAGGTTCAAAAGCTAATTAGAGAGATATAACCATGTCACCACCTTTCTCCTTCGTCGCCAGCTTCAAAGATTACCAGTACTTAAATCAACGGCGCTTCTTCTCCCCGCAAACTGGATATCCCGATGTCCGGTGATCACCAATATGAAAAATGTCGTCGCCAAATCCTTATACCAGCCTCATCACCTCCGACCATCGGCAGATACCTCTGCGATGGCCAACAACTACGCCGCCAAGCTTCAGCTCTGCTGCCAGCGTAGCCCTTCCGGCTACTCTCTCGCCGCCGGTATCCATGCCCACATGATTGCTTCTGGGTTCAGGCCTCATGGCCATATTCTTAACCGTTTGATTGATGTTTACTGTAAATCCTCCAACTTTAACTATGCAAAGAAATTGTTCGATGAAATTCCCAAACCAGATGTTGTCGCAAGAACCACTTTAGTTGCCGCCTATTCTGTCTCTGGGAAACCCAAGTTGGCTAGGGAGATATTTGAAAACACTCCATTGAGAATACGCGATACTGTTTGCTATAATGCAATGATTACTTGCTATTCACATAATAATGATGGCCATGCTGCCATTCAACTCTTCAATGATATGAGAGAAAAGTGTTTCAGACCTGATGATTTTACTTACACAAGTGTGCTTGCAGCTTTGGGCCTTATAGCTAGTCGTGAGAAGCAATGTGAGCAGCTGCATTGTGCTGTGATCAAGTCAGGGACTGTGTCGGTAACTTCAGTTGTGAATGCGCTCTTATCTGTTTATGTCAAGTGTGCATCATCGCCATTTGTGTTTTCGCATTCATTGCTTGCCTCAGCAAGGCAGTTATTCGATGAGATGCCAGTAAAAGATGAGTTATCATGGACCACCATGATAACGGGATATGTGAAAAATAAAAATCTTGATGCAGCTAGAGAAGTTTTCGATGGGATGGATGAAAAGTTGGTGGTGGCTTGGAATTCTATGATCTCTGGGTATGCACAGGAGGGAATGGTATTTGAAGTGTTTAAAATGTTCAGAGATATGCATTCTTTGGGAATTAAGCATGATGATTTTACCTATACCAATGTTTTGAGTGCTTGTGCTGATGCTGGGTTGTTTCTTCATGGTAAGCAGATTCATGCATACATCCTAAGGACAGAGGCAAAACCCTTGTGGGATTTTTTGGTGTCTGTGAATAATGCTTTGATTACATTATATTGGAAATGTGGTCAAATTGACCAAGCTAGAAATATTTTTGACAGAAGTGCCATCAAGGATCTTGTTTCATGGAATGCGATTTTATCAGCTTACGTGAGTGCGGGGAAAATAATTGAGGCTAAAGCAATTTTCGATGAGATGTCTGAAAAAAATATTTTATCCTGGACTGTTATGATATCAGGCTTAGCACAATATGGTTTAGGCGAAGAAGCTTTGAAACTTTTCAACAAGATGAAATCATGTGGGCTTGAACCATGTGACTATGCATTTTCAGGAGCCATTACTTCTTGCGCTGTACTTGCAGCTTTGGAACAAGGCCGCCAGCTCCATGGTCAGCTTGTACGCCTTGGCTTTGATTCAAGCCTTTCAGCAGGTAATGCTCTTATAACAATGTATGCAAGATGTGGTGTTCTGGATGCTGCATACAATGTGTTTCTTAACATGCCTTGTCTGGATCCCGTGTCATGGAATGCAATGATAGCAGCCTTTGGACAACATGGACATGGTTTGAAAGCTCTACAACTTTTTGAAGAGATGTTGGAAGAGCACATACTGCCTGATCGGATAACATTCCTCACAGTCCTCTCTGCATGTAGTCATGCAGGTTTAGTTGAAGAAGGAAAGCAATACTTTAAATCTATGAAAGAAATATACAGCATAACTCCTGGTGAAGACCATTATGCCCGATTAATTGATTTGTTATGTAGAGCTGGGAAATTATCTGAAGCCAAAAATGTAATTCAGACTATACCTTTTGAGCTAGGGGCACCAATTTGGGAGGCTTTACTTTCTGGCTCTCGGCTTCATGGGAACATGGATTTAGGTGTCCATGCTGCTGAGAAACTCTTTGAGATGATTCCACAACATGATGGCACGTATATTCTTTTGGCAAATATGTACGCCAGTGCAGGCCAATGGAATAAAGTGGGAATGGTGCGAAAGCTTATGAGGGACCGAGGGGTGAAGAAAGAGCCTGGTTGTAGCTGGCTTGAGGTTGAAAACAAGGTCCATGTATTTTTAGTCGATGACGCTGTTCACCCTGAGGTACTTGAAGTATACAATTATCTGAAGGAATTAGTATTGAGGTTAAGGAAATTGGGATATGTTCCAGATACTAAATATGTCTTGCATGATATGGAATCGGAGCAAAAGGAACATTCTTTGTCTACTCATAGTGAGAAGTTGGCAGTTGTTTATGGCCTCCTAAAACTTCCTCGTCGAGCCACTATTAGAATCTTCAAGAACCTCCGTATTTGTGGAGACTGCCACAATGCAATCAAGTTCATGTCCAAAGCGGAGGAGAGAGAGATCATTGTAAGAGATGGGAAGAGGTTTCATCATTTCAAGGATGGTGAATGCTCTTGTGGTAATTACTGGTGAACGAAGATGGTATGGTTGTTTTCGATTGAGATAATCTTGGTTACGATTATTGTTATCGTCTTAATGAGTCCAGAAATGCTGGAGCTGCTCATTAAAAAACCACCAACAAGACTCCTCAGGTATGGAGAACTAAAAACCAGAAAACAAGATTTTGTCCCCTGATGATGAAAATCAGTTGAGGAAAATTTGATGCTTAACTATATATGACTTTTAGGCAAGGAGCTAAAAAACACTTCCTAAAGTCATGGAATTTCATGTTTCATTTAATTTATGATTCTATATAGTTGCATCTAATGTAATTTCATATTGAATTTAGATTGTGGTTGAAATATATTGATCATCTGGTCAAATAATATTCAATTTCAAGTGAAGAGAAGTGTGTTCTGTTATTATTTGGATCGAGTTTTTGGTTGTAGCATTATGAATTTTGATGTGTGTATTAAAAAAGGTTATAGCGTTTTATCAATTAAGAACCGAAAGATAAATTGAGTAATAAAATGCATTTTTTAGTGGAATGTGAATGGATTTGATTACGTTTTGGAATAAAAAAGTTCAATCATTATCCACTATAAGTTAAATCTTGGTATATACGACATACATATGATTTATATGCAATTGTGCCTATTTTTTGTCTTTCTCATTACCTAAATTGTTAATCACTAAGGGGGAAAAACAAATATATATGTGTCAATTAGCAATCTGCCGGCCTTGTCATTTAACATATGCTTTCACGAGATATGTATTGATAAATGAAAAACATTTATAAATACTATTGAAAGGAACATAATTAGGTTTTCTCTGATCCAAAAACTGCAAAATAGCTGATAAAACTGCAACAAGTGAGTAATCTCTCTTCTTCTTAGTTATTCACTATGTATACTCTGCTGTTCTTGATATTTCTCTAATCTTAATTCCTCACAATTTTATGTCTTCAATCCTACGAGAATTTATCACAACTTTTATGTTATAAGATCTGTCTAGTAAGTTCATATTCAAGAACTATATATATATAGGTGAATTAGCTCTTTTATTTCTTGCAAATATCAGAGAGAGAGAGAGAGAGATGGAGAAGGAAGAAAGTTATAAAGCTCATATCATGGTGCTAGCTTATCATGGACAAGGCCACATAAATCCCATGGTTCAATTTTCCAAGAGATTAGCTGCAAAAGGAATCAAAGTGACAGTAACAACCACACTCTCTAATACCATGGCCATGAAAGATGCTCCTTCTTCAATCCATTTCGAGTCCATTTACGACGATTTGACCCTAGGAGGGGTGGCTGGACCTGGTGGACTTAAAGGCTTTTTTGATAGGTTTGAGTCCATTGGATCAGCAAACCTGATCCAACTCATCAGAAAATTTCAAGATCAGAACCCTGTGAAATGCCTGATTTATGATGCTAACATACCTTGGGCTTCAAATGTGGCTGATGAGCTTGCCATTGCTAGAGCTTCCTTCTTCACACAGTCTTGTGCTTTCATTGCTAGTTGCTACCCCATGCATTGCGACTTCTCGGGACTGCCCCCATCACTCCCCCTCCTCCCAATGCCCAGCTTGCCAGAGCTTCGCCTTCCAAATCTGCCTTCACTTGGCCCTGAAACGGGGCGTTTCCCTCCCATTATTCGCTTCATCTTGAGCCAATTTGACAATAGTGAGAAAGCTGATTGGGTTCTCTTCAATTCTTTTCATAAGCTGGAAGATGAGGTAATCTTGCTCTATATATAGAGTAGTTAAGAGTCTACTTAGTTTTTTGATACATCATAGTGAATTGATTGCTTTGCTTGTAGTGTAGGTGATCAATTGGATGTCAAGTCTCTGGCCTGTAATGACGATTGGGCCTACGCTACCTTCCCTATACGTAGACAACCGTGTGAAAGATGACACCGACTATGGCTTCAATATCCACAACCCAAACACGGACGCCTGCTTAAACTGGCTCGACTCCAGGGACAAAGAATCAGTCATCTACGTATCGTTTGGAAGTGCTGCCAATTTAAGTTCTGAGCAGACTGCAGAAGTAGCTGATGCCCTTTTGAGCATCAGCAACAACTTCTTGTGGGTGGTGAAGCCATCCGAAGAAGATAAGCTCCCACCCGATTTCACTAAGGCCATTTTAGACAAAGGATTGGTGGTAAAATGGTGTCCACAGTTGGCAGTTTTAGCACACGATGCAGTTGGATGTTTCGTATCGCATTGTGGTTGGAACTCGACTATGGAAGCAATAACCTTGGGAGTGCCTGTGGTGGCTATGCCTCAGTTTATTGACCAGATGACTAATGCTCATTTTGTGGAGCATATTTGGCAAGTAGGGATCAAACCTAAGACCAATGAGATGGGATTTTGTCCGAGTGACGAAATACGAGCATGCATTGAGGAAATCGTGGGAGGAGAAAGAGGACGAGAGATTAGGAAGAACGTGGCCCGTTGGAGGGCGTTAGCAAAGGAGGCCATAGACGAAGGAGGAAGCTCGGATATATGTATCGATGAAATCATAGCTAAGTTGATCAGATTATAATCGTACGTTTTCAGATGAAGAGTCTGAAATTTGAAATTTATCGATTATATTAATAAAATTTGATGCGTTGCTAAGAAAGATAATTTGTATAGAATATTTGACCTGCAAAATTAATAGCCAAAAATAATTATATTGGGAAAATTGAATTTATTTTCAAAAAAAAAAAATGTAAGCGTTGCTTAAAAAGATTTGGAATATTTACTTGGCAAAAGACACAACGCTCCTGCGGGGTTAGTTTTGGTATTTCACGAAATGTTGGCATTTGAATTTCGAAGAGGTTTGAATTTCAAAAAATATTGCCGTTATAATGCTTTTTAGGGTTATGTATATAGAATTCCGCCATTATCATTCTTGTCAAATCTTGTAGCGCAATTTCACGCACACTAAGAAACGAAGAGCGAGAGAGAGTGAAGAAGAGAGAGAAAATGGATGAGAAACCAAAATCAGCAATGGAGGCATTCGAGAAGCTTGAGAAAGTGGGAGAGGGAACGTACGGGAAAGTGTACAGAGCAAGAGAGAAAGCCACCGGCAAAATCGTGGCTTTGAAGAAGACTCGTCTTCACGAAGACGAAGAAGGGGTCCCACCCACTACTCTTCGCGAGGTTTCTTTGCTCAGAATGCTCTCCAGAGATCCCCATGTTGTCAGGTACATCATTCTTGTATTTTCAATTTATTGAGTTTATAGATCGATTTCTGCGTATTCGATTGCTTTGATTTAGGTTTTATGGGGGGTTTTTGTAAATGATTTGTGGATCTAGGATTTTTACTTGATTTTTTGGGTTTCTTGAGGAATTTCCTTCAGGATTTCTTGCTTGATTATTCTGAGAATTTGAAATTGATTTCTGGTTTGAAGATTTATCTTTCATTACTCTTATAATTCAGGACTTTTTTTTTTATTTCTTGTTGCTCTTGGTTTTTTGATAAATGAGATTATTTCCGAATTATCCATTGAAAATAACTATGATTAGATTGTTTGGAAAATTTTGCTTTAATGATCTCTGTGTTGTAATAAACTTAAATCCTTCTAAAAATGCATCCTTTTTTTTGAACTCATTTACTATCATTTTCTGATTTGGTTTCAATTACAAATGTACAGATTGATGGATGTGAAGCAAGGCCAGAATAAGGAAGGCAAGACAGTTCTTTACTTGGTTTTTGAGTACATGGATACCGATCTCAAGAAGTACATCCGGAGCTTCAAGCAAACCGGAGAACACATTCCACCTAATATTGTCAAGGTACAACTCCTATTTTACTCATTGATTTCTATGAGGTATACTGCATAACTTTTTGTCGGATCAATGCTTCAATGCTCCAATGTTGTCTACAATGGCAGAGTTTAATGTACCAGCTCTGCAAAGGTGTAGCTTTCTGTCATGGTCATGGTGTCCTGCACAGGTAATCCATATGTCCTTCACCTTTCCTTTCATGGCTTTGTTAGTTTTCATCTTTGTTCCTGAGTTTGTTATGCTGTTGTTTAGGGATCTTAAGCCTCACAATCTTTTGATGGATCGTAAGACGATGATGCTTAAGATAGCTGATCTTGGATTAGCAAGAGCTTTCACTGTACCCATTAAGAAATACACTCATGAGGTACTTTTTTTCTTACCCTTTTTCCTTGACTGCAAAATCTTTCGAATATTATTTAATAAGTTAATTCGTAATTGGTTGCAATATTTGCAGATATTGACTCTCTGGTACAGAGCTCCTGAGGTGCTTTTAGGTGCTACTCATTACTCCCCTGCTGTGGACATTTGGTCCGTTGCATGTATATTTGGTATGAGCTAATCGTTTATATGTTTAAAGTAACGTAATGAAAGTCTTGTTGAAAGCTTAACCAAGTTTCTTGAAATCAATCTCACAGCTGAATTGGTGACAAATCAAGCCCTCTTTGCTGGAGACTCTGAACTGCAACAGCTTCTGCACATTTTCAGGTTATTGAAAGATGGACACAATGTAATTCTAATTATTTGGAGTCATTTTTCTGCGATCTATACTCACTGAAAGCGATATTTGATGGAAGCAGATTGTTGGGAACTCCAAGCGAACAAGTTTGGCCTGGGGTTAGCAAGCTAGTGAACTGGCATGAATACCCACAATGGAGTCCAAAGCCATTGTCTTCAGCTGTCCCTGGTCTGGATAAAGATGGCCTTCACCTTTTATCGGTGAGTCTTGCTTTATTTGTAACTCCATGACATTACATTTAGTCCTTTTGTAATCAATCTCATCTGAGATTTATTGATAATTGCAGGAGATGCTGCACTATGAACCATCAAGGAGGATTTCAGCAAAGAAAGCTATGGAACATCCCTATTTTGATGATCTTGACAAGTCCAACCTCTGAAAAGTTCTTTCTTAGAATCTATTGGGATTATTTCGCTTGCTTCCCTCGAGCATTTCTTAACTTTTGCTGATTTCTAGTATGCTCTGGTTTCATCTAGCAAACTAGTAGCTTTTATTGTAGCTTACTATTTGACAATGAATTTGCTTATTAATTAGTTGCTTTGTTCATCCAAGTTTTTTGGTGGTCTCTGTTACTTCTGTTTTCAATTTATTTATCTGTGGAAAGCTTGAAAAGCATACACTACATACACATAAACTTGAGATAAGAAGCATGCAAAAAGCGATGTAAATCTTCATCGTATCATTGTACACTTGAGAGTTTTCACCAAACATATATTGGCTTCGTCTCTAATGAAACCTACAAAGTTGCTAGTGGTAGGAAGAGTAGTAATCTGAATATCTGAATGTGTCATGTTTGAGAAGCTTTATATTCTACGAGATGAGCCACAAGAAGAATGTCGACCACAAGGTGAGAGCCACAGAAGCCAATAAATAACACCATAACATAATCACGGAGCATTCGCTCTCTCCAGCCCCAAACAATTGAGTTATCGTCCCTGAAACACGTCAAGACCCGTAATCAATCAACTTTACACGTTATCTTATTCATCACTTGAATAAAACTAGGCAACAATCGAATGATGCTTTTAACGTACCAATGTTCATAGCAGGTGGAAGTGCAAACTGCAGCAAGAGAACAAATTGATACAATGGATTATCGTGCACTAAACCCAACTGTGTTGCCCCTTTAACAACACCAATCCCTATCAAAGGCATGGCAATGTATCGAACACCAATAATACCCATAACAATGGACTTGTGAATATCTGAACCTTTTAGCCCTGCAACAAAATTCATAAAAAGCCAAACTTGATCAGAATTCTTGTATTTGGAATTATAAAACTACATTCAATTAGTAACCAACCTTTCAAAAGGTTGCCCCCCATGATCAATGTGACAGCTGGAATAGCTCCATCCCTGCAATTATAAGACCACAGATTATGGTTATCGAAGATGAAACAAGACAATAGCAGAGGTGATTCATGGAAAATATACAAGACAGTTTGTGTACCCAAGCAAGAGTGCAGTATCTTGGACTACATGTAGAGGAGCTGCATCCCCGATTAACAGGTTCCGAATTTGAGGAATAAGTCCAACAAAAAATCCAGCAAACTATAGAAAACCGAGTGTTTAGAAGAAGGCCCTTTATAAGGTAGATATAGATTGATGTGTGTTATAAGTAAGCAATGTAAGAGTACCGCTCCGAGTGTTGATGGAGCGAGTAGCTTCTTCAGGTTCATCTTCTCGAAGAGGGTCTCTATCCGTTGCTTCATTTTATCTAAAAAAGAAACCTGCAATTGATTTCAGACTTGATAACCATAACCTCCTACATTGGCTCAAGTATGAGAAGAAGACAAGTAACTACCTTAGGCTTATTCTTTAATCCAGTTTCATGGTCTTGGAGATCATTTGAAGAAGAAAGTAAAGGATCAGTCCAAGTGGTTGCAGATGAATTGTGGGTTGGAGAGTCCATAGAGCTCCTACTCGAGGATACTCTAACAATGTTATATACATATGCCCACAGATAAATTGCTCCAATCTGAACAAGTTGAAGAACACCAAATTAACACACCATTAAATTCAATGATTCAAGAAGTGAATTACGAAACATACGGCCATTGAAAGAGAAGCATAGGCCATGCCAAACGTGTGGCAAACATCGGGATCACCAAAGGGGCTTCCTTTCTCTTTACACACAGCTGGAATTATGATGAGAAGCAGGTTTCCCAAGTTTCCTGTTTACCATTATGATGATAATTATTAAGTGGAAATTAAAAAGAAAACAAGTAGCGTGGTTCATTAATCGTACCAGCAGCACAACAACCTATAATAAGTCCTCTGAGATGTGAAGGAGCTTTTGTTATTTGCACAACCACCCAACCAAGAACCGAACCTATTATAAACGTTATTAAGATATTAAACGGCATGAACCACCTGCAAACATTCACAACAACACTATTACTACTACTACATCATAGATTCAAGTTATGTTAATTCAAAAACACTTACATCTCAACCATGCTTTCATATGTTATCGTCTTAGCTAAGTTGCTCGACACAAGTGCTGGATTAAATACAAAGAATGTAATCTGTGCACACCAATGTTAATTACACACAACAACAAAGTAGTAATTAGTAATTGAATGATGGCTAAAACTACTCACATTGTTCAAATGCTTCCTTGCTTCGTCTCCCAAAATGTCGACACGATCCAATGCAAGATACGAACCCAACCCAGTGACCAAAAGCACTTTCAGAATAGGAATAGACGAAGCGATAAACAGATCCAAAAGCCCCATGTTTTCGTCTCCGCCACCAATGTTGTTATGATATCCAACCTTTTAGCTAAACTAAAGCCACTAAAGCATAAACAAGAAAAGCTACAAAAGCATCAACATAGCGTTTGTCATATTTCTTATCTTGACAACAACTTTACAAGCCTCTTTTTTCTTTAGAATTCGAATCTATGTGCTAAAATGCGCCGTAAAGGACACATTTGTATGAGACTGATCAGAAGATTTGTCAAACTTGGATACCACCAAAAGGGACCGACTCATCAAAATTTCTTCAAGAGATTGGGTGTATCAACTATTACGATTCTTGAAATATATGTAATAGATCACTTTCAAGGACTGTTTGTCTCTATTTTCTTTTGTTTTCTTTCGATGTTCGAGTGGGGGACTATAACTTATGCATCAATCACCACCATGAAAACTACTCGAGAGAGAGAGAGAGAGAGAGAGAGGGTGAGAGAGAGGTGAGAACAACAAACAAACGATACGGGATTAGATCCTGGCAAAAGCTGTAACCCAGATATAAAAATAAATCTTTTTCGCAGAAAAAATATTCACGAAATTAACATGCAGTTAACTAACAAAATCAATCGCAATTAAATTTAAAATACAGTATTAAAAAAAGAAGAAAAAAAACTCACCGGTTGTTCAAGATCGAATTAATCCCACTCAACCCATCACTACACGAATAATGCTTCCCTTCTCAAAAACACACTCATACAAAAAAAAAAAAACAAAAAGCCAGTTGGATTCTGCATTGACCATATTAAAGAATAATTTTCTTTTTAATTATTGAAAAATAAATAGATAAAGCTGCAAACGTTTACGAATATATAAAAAGTTTCTTTTTTCTCATATATATATATACACATCTATACATATATAATGGCGACGTGTAGATTGACAGCAGCAGCTGTTTCTCAGCAAAACAAGAAAAAATGATAATATTATATATATATATATATATATATATATATATATATATATTTGAGAAATCAGAGAAAAAAATACACACGTAACAATACGACCATTCCTTCGCATGCAGACAAATTTCGTCGTAGTAGTTAACTTTTACATTCATCTGCTGATAAAATATTGATTGATAAATTTAATGAATTTAGTTATTTAACACAAGTTCATACACTCATTCTATAGTATTGTTCTTGTGAACCACGTGCACGAGTCATGATCAGTATAATTGGGCGTGCGTAGGTCGGATCCGGTCTAAATTCATGTTCAGATTCTTTTTCTCTTTTTCTAATTTATGTTATAACCTTTATGTTATATTATCATAACCTTTAAGTAAATAACTTATCATTTTTTCAAAATAAAAATTCATGTAGTATAGCTGAACTTTTATGTTATAATAATTTAACATTTACATTATATTAGTATAATTTTTTATGTACAAATATCATAATCTTTATGTGTTTAAAAAATAATATAAAAGTTATATTGTCATAGCATAAAGGTTGAACTATTATAAACATAAAGACTATATTAAAACAACATAAATGTTAAAAAAATATTATAGATCTTAATATACTGTGAAAATGGTAAACTAGCGGAAGTATATATGCATGCAAACATAACATAAATGTTATGCAAACATAATTAAAAAGTTAAACGAACATAACTAAAATGTCAGGTACGCGAGATGAGGATTTGAGGGCGGACCTAAGGCGCATGAAAAACATTGTCGGGTTGAGTCAACCCAGTTACATAATTCCCAATCCATACACCTTGTGTATATAAATATTTGTACTCATCCTATTAATTAATATATGTTCTAGCTCAACGCTATTAATTGATTTTTTTTTTTTAGTAGAATGTGCATGTGGTGCTAATATGTTTGGAATTTAACTTAATTTGGGGTTGAAGTTATATAATACCAAAAATTTGGTTTCTACTTATGTGACAAAATATGATTAGAAATGATGGCGGCCATAAGTTGTAATTTCTTTAGTCCTCGAAATGCATAAATAGAATAGAAATAGTCAAAAGCGACGCCAAAGAGACGTATTCTATTTGTTCTTCAACTTACCTTTTCATGATTAATTGCCTTTTTTTCATTAATTAACCAATCAATTGGTCCTCTAACTAAATATACAGATTAATCCATTTAAAATTGGTTTTATATAAAGGGGCCACACTTAATGAGGAGTAAATAATCTAAAGTTTAATTATTATATAAAGTTGTACAAATATCATTAGTTTTCTCTATATATATAATAATAATCGAACACAAGTTTCAGTTTAACTTTATTAAAAATTTAAAACATTCTTTCGTATAAGTTAAAGAATGTATTCGTTTCCACTTCCGTCAGCAATATTGTTATAAAGTTATAATTAGGTAATAAACATGATTCTTTAATATTATTTACATAAATATTATAATGGAATGAGTTTTGCTCTACTTTTTCTACTTGATTAAATATTTTATTAGTGTTTATTGTTATATATGGTAATAACACAAATTTGCTATTATCATTTTCTGTTGTGATACGACTTACATGACGTGCGTGCTTATACAAATACAAGTTTTATGCATTTAAGTTTTGAGTAATATTTTGTAAGATTATTTCATAAATTTATAAAGTAGATTTATCAACACCTTCTAAGTCTTTTTATATATATCAAATCATTGTTCAGATTAAAATTCAAAATCTCTTTTTTGTTAATATAAAATCTTAGAATATTTTGAGTTATAAATTCCAAAATCTAGTCACCTGTAAATTTTAATATTTAAACTCTAAAGTCGTGTTGATAACACCCAAGAATTATAACTTCGATTTAAGAAAATGTTTTGAAGAAAAAAACAAACTCACATGTTATATTTTAAGCTTTATATTTGCATGGACAAATTGAACGGGGCTTAAGCTCAGTGGATCATCTGGTTTAGGCTAAAATCTGAAAACTTTAATGGGCTTGATATCAATAGTTGTGCAGATAAAAGCCCAACTATATACGAACATGGGCTGGCCTACATAACGTACTCTTGACCAAATAATAAATTAGATTTGCTATAGTATATAAAGAGATTTATTTTCACACCAATTTTACACTTTATGGATATGTATTAATGCGGACATTGATTTTTTGAGATAGAGTGAGATTTACCCTTTGACTTGATGGAAAATCAAAATTAAATTAACCAAACCATATATTCACAACATTAAATAAAAAAGGCAGTAGATTTGTCTAGATTAATAGATTATTACTTTACTGTAAAGTAATAAAATGAGATAAGTATTCATTAATATTTAGTAGATCATTTTTCAAGTCAATACACATGTGAAAGATAAAAAACACGTTTTCAAAGTTTAGTAGTAAATTTTGTTTTCTATTTTATATATCTGGCATGATATTATAGAAACAATATTGATATGAAGATAACTTTGAAATAAACTCACATTTACTCATTCAACAGGCCATATATAATAACATTGTATAGAGCTGAAACAATCTACATCAATCTTATTTTCTATAATATTCATTTACACAATTGTGATAAAGAAATCAAGAAAATAAAAGAAATCTGAAATGTCTCACTTTTTTCAATAATCTAGAAGATTATAACATATATAATGACAATTTTCTCAATTATGCATTTAACAAAATTAGAATAAATATTACCTAAATCCATAAAAAATTAATCGGTTACTAAAAGTGATTAGCTAGGGGCAAAAGAAAGAATTCACATGGGCATTCCATATCCAGGTGTTGTTACATGGTTCTTTTGAACTAGGCAACCGCAGAAGCAGGGCCTTTCTTTGCCGTGCTCTCTCTCTCTCTCTCCGGCGTTTGAAGGTACTTTCTCAGTTTCTCTCTCTA
The DNA here is from genome assembly GCA_954870855.1 of Scutellaria minor. Taxonomy (NCBI): domain Eukaryota; kingdom Viridiplantae; phylum Streptophyta; class Magnoliopsida; order Lamiales; family Lamiaceae; genus Scutellaria; species Scutellaria minor. The sequence goes on from OX940734.1 coordinate 212,169, forward strand.
CACGGCCCTCACATTTCGCCGTATCGGAGTGACACACATGTACGTGTTGTTTGCCTTATAAATAAAGCTTCTCTCTTTGTTTTTTTTTTTTTTTCTTCCTAAAATTTTCCCCTTTTAAACAAATTTTGGACTGGAATTATACACGCGCAGAAATTTGCACACTCGCTCCTCATTTTGCTCTAACTGACAAAAAAGCCAAACCCTAGATTTGATTGGACCGCCATTGTAATCTTCGCGAGCTCTGGCCTCCTCCGTCGCTGCGAGTTGTTTCAGGCAAGTGTTTCGGCCATTTCTCTGCATGTTTTATGAATGTGTATTAAATTTGTTACTGCATGTGAATCTGGGATTTGAATGAGCTGTATGTTGTTCCTTAACCGGTTTTTTTAGCTTGAGCCCACTGAATTGTTTTTGGAGTTCTATTCATGCAAGGAAAAAAATAGGATCTTTTTGGTTTCTGTTTTCTTAAAGAATTAGGGTTTAAAACTACTGTGATTTCTGTGGAGGATAAAATTCAATGCAAATTTGTGGTTATTTTGGAATGAAGGGGCGGATGCTATTTTACACGTCGTTTTTTCTTTTTAATTTTTATTTTTCCTGATTTATGGAATTTTCTACATTTATATTTCTGATGGATGGAATATAATGTGTTGAATAAATATCAAATGGGTATCAATGATGTAGAAATGGAGGATGCTCGAAAGCTGGATAATGAATTGGGAGATAAGTTTGAAGAGTCAGAGGGAAAAGTGTTGGATGCTAGGGTTGAAAATAAAGGAGAAGAAATTCCCTCTGTAGAAATTATAGCAGGGAATGCCAAGAAAAGTGAAAGTGGCAGTGAAGACATCAGTAAATCGGGCAATGAAACAAAAGAGCAGATCGTTGAGATGGAAAACCAAGTTAACCAGGAAAGCGAGATCAATAAGACAACACATGATGACAGATCAACAGCGGAACAAATTAATACCAAAAGTGAGAGTGAAGAGAGAAGCAGCGCTGGAAATGATGTTGAAGAACAAACTGCTGCTAGAAGTACAGCAGGAAAACTAACTGATTCCAAGAATGAAGTGGTTGAACAGAGTGCTGCCAATGGTGGGTTGGAAGAAGAGAACTCCACTGAGAATGGTGTGGAAGCAGGAAATCCTGTTAAAAATGTTGCTGAGGAAAATCCCAGCGGAGATGTTGCAATGGAAAAGCCCAAAGGCTCTGAAAAGGAGGATGTAGATTGTGTTAATCATGTTGCAAGGAAGGAAATGACAAATGAAAATGCTGACAGTGAAAGTGATCCTAAGGAAAATATTAAATTTCCAACTGAATTATCTTCAAATGAAGCTCCTGAAGTTCAGAATGTCACCTTAGATGAGGTTACGCAGAGTGGTGACACAGAGATGCAAGATGCCGCTAATGTGAATGAGGATAAAACAGTTAATGATGATCCAAAACAACAGGGCATGGAAACACTTCCCCCTAGCCCTGTTACTGATGGGAATACCAAGACTGTTGAGGCTGCAATCAAACATGAAGGTGATGATTCTTGTCTTCCAAACCAGCACGAAGCTGCTACACCCAATGCTCTTGTCGTATATTCACCTGCAAATGTTGGTGGAGATCACAGCGGAGAAACAGTCAAGACTGTTTTTACTCAAGCCACACTACCTCCGGTAACATAATTAATTCTTGAAAGATAGTTTCACTTAACTTGTATGATTGTGAGAGGTCAAAAAGTAGACTGTCACCCTTTGTGGTGTTTAGATACCCCGACCTCACATCATGTTTGCTATCTGGGTTAGGATCTCCACCCCTCCCAGAAAAAATAAAGTTCAGCATGAAGTGGAGAAGCATCGTTATTTCCATTCTAACTAATTGTCTTTCTTCATTGATAGATGGGAGAGAATGATGATGGAATCCCAGAAGATCAAGCAGCGTTCATGAGGGAACTTGAAAGTTTTTATCGCGAGAGAGCTATGGACTTTAAACCACCAAAATTTTATGGCCAGCCACTAAATTGCCTGAAGTATGTATTGTGTGCATTTAGTTTTGCTCTTACTTTGTTCTCGTGTAATGATTTATTTCTTTACCTTGTCACCTTCTAGGTTATGGAGAGCTGTGATTAGATTGGGAGGCTATGACAGGGTATGCATGCATGTCATTATACTTGTGACACTCCTTTTAATTTAAGTACCCTCTATCAAATTTATTATTTGTTGGCAAAAAGTCTAAAATTTTGATGCATGGAACCAATTCTTAAAGTGATAGAATTTGTTTCTCTAGATCTTTTACTGATTGTATATTGATATGAACATTACTATAAGTGCAGTGTTTGTTCTTCTACAATTGAGTGATATGTAGCCCCTTTCCCCCACCATACAGGAGCTCATCTCATTTTCTCTTGCTTTTACTTTTACAATAGTTGTAATGTTGATTGAGTGGTTTTGGAGGGTAGATGATTAATTTGTTTTCACATCGGTTCATTATCTGGAAGGAGAGGGTTTATGAAATTCCCTTGGATTATGTTAGATAACAATATTCTGTGCTATTATTTTGTATTTATGGTTTTTTGAATCTCTGATAGGTGACTGGATCCAAGTTGTGGCGGCAGGTGGGGGAATCATTTCATCCACCAAAGTAAGTATTTTTTTCCTCCTTTTTATTTACCTGAGGGGGTGAGGCAGTTGAAAATTTGAGCATTCCCACCGTTTGATTTTTACTGTGAGTATTTTTTGTACATTAACTTTTTTAAATAGAATTTTTGTGGGGTTGATGACACGTGATCAAACTTATAAAGTTACCTTATATATTATTGCTTCTTTGAACACGTAAACTGAAATAAATTGTTACCTAATTAATGTAATATGTGTCCTGTTGGAACTTGGAATAGTTTCATCAGTGTGATAAAATAAATAATTATGTAGTTAAATTGGTAAGATAGTTACAGTTTGTAGATTGGATATTTATGCGGCTTCCATTGATTTCATTTTTTCTTGGAGTATTCACATGTCCTCACTCCATTTTGTTTAATAGTGCTTGTACAGCCTGTGACTTAATACCATCTGATCGAGTTCTGAAAAATAAATTTATTCAAGTGTTGCAAGTTGATTCAGGGAACTTGTTTTTTCATGGGCAGGACTTGTACAACAGTTTCTTGGACATTCCGCATTTTCTATGAAAAGGTAGCAATTCGAGCCCAACTTCCTTTATCTTTCTAATAGTCGTAATTCCGTCTCTTACCTAAGATGTGGTGGATTCTTCTGCCAGTACCTAATTCAGCATATTCAGGCAAAAATTGTGTTAACTCTGTAACATTTATATTTCATCTAGGGTAGTGATAGTTTTATTTGACATTTTCTTTTTTCTTCTTGGATGATTAAATTTTCTTTTGTGTTTGAATGATTGCATGTGAAGATGGCTTTAACTGGATATCGTATTCATCTATTGAGAATTGTGAAAGGGATCATTTAGAATAGAAAATCCTTGGATTCTTATAGCATGTGCCCTTTTATGTATGTGTTATTCTTTGTTTATTTTAGTTTTATCCTATCTTCTTTTGCATTTAAATGACAATTCGTTTATTTATATGCATCAGTCTCTTCTAGAATATGAAAGACATAAGAGACAAATTGGCGATCTTCAACTCCCAGTACTATCGCTTCCTGAAGCTTCTGGTGCTGATAGTGAGGTGAATTTGCATTCTTGTGAACTTAATTTTTGATTTAGTTTTCCTCTACTTATCTTCCCATGCAGTATATCTTGCTGCATATGCATTGAGCTTTATCATGGTATAATTTCTCCTGCAAAATTATGTTATTTAAGGAAAAATGGAGAATGGAAGTGTAAATATTCTCTTGTGACATATTTTCAACTTTTCCTCAAAAGTCATTCCTGCTTATTGTTGTGTAGATAGTCCAAAATTTTGCCTGCTCAAACAGAGTGAAGTTTAGAAATTTCATGATATTATTGAATGTGGCAGGGAATTATATGATTAGTAGTATTCTATTACATCATAGTATTCAGGTGTTAGCTTTTGATGTCTTCCATTCTTTTATGTGCTAATACAGGACATGTAGAACCTTGGATGGGTTTTCTCCTTTATATGAAACTAAACCCCTGTTCGCCTCCCCTCAGTCTCTCTTACCCCTATTTTTGTGCATGTAAACCTACCCTTATCACCTTGCATGTGGTCCGCATCAATACTGATTTTTAGATTCACATGTGTGTGGTTCCATAAAACACAATGATTGTCATATATCTTGATTATTTCAATGATTACATAGGGAAATGGTTATCAAGGGTCAGGATCAGGAAGGGCACGAAGAGATGCTGCTGCTCGTGCCATGCAAGGTTGGCATGTCCAACGCCTCTTTGGTAATGGTGAGGTTGGTGAGCCTGTTATAAAGGTTAGTAAAATTTTCAATGTAAAAACTCATTTTTTTGATTCTTGTTGTTGTTATGCTGCAATAGTTTTTTTTTTCTAAGTCAATGTTCTTCAATTCATTGATAGGACAAGAACATCAACAGTATGGCAAAGCGTGAGAAAAGCATCAAAAGCATTGGTAAGCTAGTTTCTGTTCAATTCTATGCTCTAATTTCAAGTAGCCCCCAAGTATTGTAGAAACGGATTCAAGCATGCTTCATCATTGTATCACTCCTTTTTTTTTTTTTTGGGCTGGTTTATTTTGATTTGAAATTTTTTTAGGCTCACTCAAGCAAAAGAGACCAAATGAAGTGGAGCATTCGGTCAAGGCTGCTCGAACTGAGACATCAAAGCAGTAAGTCTTGTTTATATTCTTTTGGTTGTACTTTCTTTTGGTTTCCTGTTAGGCGAAGTCTATAATTGTTGCATAGTCTAAGTTGAGCTTTTGGTTGAGGTGAAATTTACTCTTTAGATGTATATCATCATTCGTCAAGTGCAACTAATATCTTCTTTTGCATGTAAAATTTACTTTTTAGATGTACATCATCATTCGTCGAGTACAGATACTTTGTATCCAATGGGGGTTTAAGGTCTAGAGACTAGAATGTCCAAATTGTTGTATCTGAGTGCAAGGTTCATAGTTAAATTGAGATCTGTTTGGCAAGTGATCGAACTCGAGAGGCTGTTTAGCAGTCAATCAATACCAAAAATGGAGATTATGCTTGCCATATTACATCATGTTCACCTATATGTATTGGTTACATTTGACAACTTCTGGATCCCTTAGCTAGATGTACCAGAACTTTGTAATTTTTTGAACACGTGAAGTTTTGCTTCCTGCTTTCTATATCTGACATATCATGTGATTCACTTTTTTTGCCCAAATTATGAACCTGAACCAAAAAAAACAAAATCTGCAAGCTGGCATTAAGATATAGAACATCACCTTTTGCATAATTTCTTTTTATATCTTTATTCCCCTAGCCCATACCTATCTTTTTTTAATTATTATGATCATAATATTTCATGAATGATGGTGTAACATTATTGTCTTTTTATCATCTTTTATTAGCCATTTCTTTTCACATAACTGCTTACTATTTATAGGCTGGTAACATCAGTTGTTGATATTGGGCCTCCGGCTGATTGGGTGAAGATCAACGTGCGCCAAACGGTACATTCCTTTCACTTTGCACTGCACGCATGCAAGTACATGCATAAAACTAATCACCTGGCTGGTTTAACTGTGCAGAAAGATTGTTTCGAGGTTTATGCCCTAGTCCCAGGGCTTTTGCGTGAAGAGGTATGTCTATCTGTAAGTGTATTGGAATATGTTGAGGTATGTCAGGGCATTTTTAATGTGAGACCGTAGACTAAAACAATTTGACACATATACCCTTAGGTGCGAGTTCAGTCGGATCCTGCTGGGCGATTGGTTATAACAGGTCAGCCGGAGCAGGCTGATAATCCCTGGGGAATTACTCCATTCAAAAAGGTACTCTTTCCATCAGTTTTGTATGTGCTATTGACCTCTGAGATTGTTTCGTTATATTTATGTGCATAAATATACATACATACACATCTTTTGTTTTGTTATAAAGATTTACGGAGAAGATTGTATTGTCAGGTGGTGAGCCTACCTGGCAGGATCGATCCACTTCAGACATCAGCTGTGGTGAGCCTGCATGGACGTCTCTTCGTGCGTGTGCCTTTTGAGCTCTCTAATGTTTGAATGAATATTAAAACACTCTTTACCATTATTTATTCTTCACACCAGAAACCAGGTGAAGATAGCAATCACAAGTTTCTAGCTCTGTGAATGTGTAGTTTTGCATCATAATTGCATTTCCAGATTAGGTTTTTCAACTCTTTCTAATCTTAGATTAAGTTACTAGTACTAACAAAACACCCTACCCTGGACAATTTTCTGCTTAGCTTAGGTCCCTTAATGTAAGACAAAAACGAAATATTTTATTTTTATCACTAATCTTGAATTCATTGCCACATAAAATCAAATGTGTAACATGAGGATTGATGACCAAAATTTGCTATTAGGATGTATAGACCACTCTTTTTTCTTATAATAATTTCTACAGGGATAGTTCTTCCTTGCTTGCTATAAGTTTAGATCTAACCAAAACGTAATTTAAAACAACCCAAATCAAATACTTTTTTGAGGAAAAGTAGAAACATATATTAATCAAATTGAGTAACGATAGATGAGTATGTAGTCTTCTACTTTTAAATAAATACATCAAGTATCATGTTTCCTCTCTTATCGATGATACATGTGCAACAACTATAACCGTACTGTTTAGTGCTTTCTTTTACATCTAAAACCTCAAGATGTTGTGTTGGTCTAATTCAAGAAAACATTTCATTTTGTCTACACTGAACTGATTTTATATGTAAAATCAAAATTAAGAAGTGTTAATTAGTTACATGAGTTGTAAAGAGGAATGATTGAGAGACGTGGTGATGATGCATAAAATCACAGGATGTTTAATTAACGTTTATGATAAAAATAAAAATGAAAAAGATGAAAAGACACGACAAAGACTGGAAGTAGTCATAATCATCAACTTAATATTGAAGGAAAAGACAAGAAACTGACTGGTTGTCAACAATGGAACAAGGACCACCATTCTTGATTCTTTGCTGCATCTAATGTTGATGATGAAGAAGAAAATTGTGGAGCAAGTTAGTGTGTATATATATGGGGATTGGGTATCATTATTAGCTAGCTACACATACATACATAGAAGTGTGTGCCAGACTGCCAGTACTGTTGATCCAACCCCACACATTTCTGCATGACTCTTCAGTACCCCTTGTGCTATTTTGCAGATTTTAAACTTCACTTCAAAGTCAAGAATTCAACATATATATATAGCATGGCATCAGTGGGAAACACTATATGTTTCCTCCAGTTAGCTAGCATGCATACAAAAAGATTTTGAGATAAAGTGTCACATTGATGTGAATTTTTACATAGAAAGACAAGAATTCAAGAAGCAATCAAACAAAAATGTCACAATTAGGTATGCATGTGGAAACTAGCGACGCTCATGAAAAATTGTTTTCAGCAACTTGTCTAGTTGCAAAATGTATATGTTGTATTCAAGATTCAATGGTTTAAAGCCTGGATAGTTTTTGCTCTAAGTGCTTAGCTTTTTCATTTCCTATGGGGAAAAGAGATTCTCTTCTTTTGTGTCTAATTAGGAAATTTTCATTGGACCCCATACTCCATTTATAAAATCTTGAATGACTATTTATGAACAGCAAAGAAGAGACAATGCCATCAAAGTTGTCTTTAGCTTTTAGTGGCAAAATTCCTAGCAGATTTAAACAACATTGACAGTTGCTGGGGTATTAAAGTATCATGACCTGCATGGTGAAGAAAGTTTTCACTCTACCAATTAGGAATTAAGGATCAAACCCCACCAATTAATTCTTTAGTAATTTCACCTATCTATCATAGTCACCAGTTGTAGCTAGCTCTGTATATATCCAATTGAATCAAATAAAAACTCTATTTAGGTCTCATCTAACCTAATCAAATTAAATTCTTCAGCTAGGGTTCATTCGAACCGCGGCTTGATCGTGTTTCAAGTTCAAATGACCTTAATTCAATTCAAGGCAATTTGATTAAGTACCTTAAAACATTCACATAGTCTAGCTACAAACATGCCGTATTCATACAAGCTACTTAATTATATAGGCATCAACAAGGTCAAGGACTTTAGGCTTAATTAAGCATTATAATCTTCATATGACATGCACACAAAGCAAATAATGAATTGAATATTCAAAACAAAGAAGAGATAGATTATGAAATGAAATATCAAATATAATAGAGGATCCCCAACTCAGAATAATTAGGACGAAAATAACATCACATGCAAATTAAATTTCTAGTGCATTTTCTGATACATCAAATGTGTTATTGCCAATGCATACTTGAGACCTAAACAACAAAATGTGCATAACATAGCACTTGGCAATATATTGTTACAAAAACTAGAAATCAAACCAATAGTATGAGCAAAATGCATTGTACTACAATCCAAGCATGAAGTTCAACCTACTCACCTCTGAAAAGGCTTCCTCCTCCTTCATCGAATTGACATCTTCTCCTTTTTTCTTGATAAAATTTTCTTGAACGAAGAACTCGAAATTTTACCCAATTTCCCATTAAAACAAAGCTGAGAAAACCACATAAAATAAAGCTAAAACAACTAATTTAGAAATATTAAGAACAAAATAGTAATCGTGTTAATCAGAATGATGGCCTCGCCGAACCGCCAACGCTGCTTCCCCACCCAAACAATTCCGCCGCGAACGGATAATTCCCCGGCGGCGGTGTGCTTCCACCACCAGCTGAGTTAAAAAACGAAGCACCACCAGCACCAGCACCACCATCACCACCACCATCGCCACCTCCTTCACTCACATGACCGCCGCGACCACCGCCAGCTGTCACACCGGACGACTGCGACGCACTCGGCTGCGGCTGCGCCGCCGCCGCGCCGCCCTCCTCCTCCTCCAACGGCAAGCGTTCGAAAACCGCATTCGCGAAAGAAGCCGCCATCAAAACCACCGGCCCCGACGCCGTCAGCGGCGCCACCACGCTCCCTCCGACGACCTGCCCCTGCCCGCCGGACAGAAATATCGACAGACCGCCGGCCCCCGGCGGCGCAGGCGGCGGCATCACCGTGCCGGAGAGCGACAGTATCTCAAAGCGGCCGTGCAGCGTCACCACGGCCCCCGCCGGCGCCCCGGGCTGGCGGAGAGTCACGTTGGTCACCGTGCCGCCGCCGCTGAGGACGCAGACGCCTCTCCCGCGCCGCCGCGCGTAGACGGAAACGCTCTCGACGACGTCGTTTCCGGAGGAGACCTCGAGAACGTGGGATCGGAGCGCATTGGGGGTGTCGCGCGTGACGATGATCGGAGGCTTGGGCTTGTTCTTGGAGCCGGGAGGGCGGCCGCGGGGGCGGCGGCTGTTGGACGGCGTGCCGCCGGAGCTGGTGGTGGCGGCGGTTTCCTCCGGCGGAGAGTCGTTGGAATCAGGGTCAATTTGAGAAGTAGGGTTTTGAGTGAGAAGCTGATGAACGTAGCCTTGCTGCTCGTAATCCCCCGCCATTAATCCTACATCTATATTCCACCTCTCTCTCTCTCTCACTAGAACACAGATCAAACAGAAATTCTTCTGCTAAAATTATGATCAGGATTTTTTTTGTACTAGCTAGCTGACAAGAACTGGATTGAATGAAGAGAGAGAGAGAGAGAAGGGGAAGAAAAATCTAGTCTTGAGATCCACAGTGGAACTATTACCAGAATCCAAGAACCGATTAGACATCAATCAGTTACAGAAATTCAAAAAAAAAAAATATTATTTTAATCTCCACCTGGCACCTACTCATCAACGTTGAACACTTTTGTAATCTGATTACACACTGGTCTTCTCTCCATTGTTTTGTAACAACCCAAGAAAATTCAAAATAAAATCGTCAAACAACAATCATACGTAATTCAATTCTTGGAAATAATTCCAAGACCCCTTTTCTCTCTCTGTCTCTGTCTCTCTCTCTAACTCTGAGCTGAGCTGACACTTAACTAGTGTTGAAGAGGTGGATTATGTGTTGAAAGAGGAGATACTTTGCAGTGAAGCGAGGAGAAAATCTGAATGAATAAAGAATGAAAAAGAAAGTGGAGAGATAAATGTGTAATATTATATAGGAGTAGAAGAGAAAGAGAATGGAATGTAATGGAATAAAGAACATCATATATGCATGCATATACATATATTTCTAGAGAGAGAGAGAAAGGTGGAAAGTGTGCAGTAAAACAGGTGGAAAAGCAGACAATTACCGAGACAAAATTCCTCGAATTACTCATTCCACCATGAATTTACTCCTTGATTCTTTACCCCTTTCTCTTGGGTAAGATAATTCTACGATTAAATTATTCTATCGTCTTCCTCGTCTCCTACATGGATCGGACATCATAAAAACATCAATCTATAATTTTGGTTTTAAAATACTTAAATTTGTCGTGATTTTCAAGTTTATGTTAATTTGTTTTGAAATTTAGGTGAATTTTAATTGTAAATTGATTGGTCTCAATCACAGTAAATCCACGATCTAAATATTTCTTTATGTAATGATAAATTTGATAATTTTGACTGTTTAAATATTTTCAAAACTATATGTTAAGATAAAATTATTAATTATTTGGTCAAACATTTATGGCCAAAATGTTTCTTTTCATTTGCTTAATTTAGGCCATTCATTTTATGAATGCTATTTCATCCTTATAGAACGAATTAATTATTCTACCTATATAATTAAAATGGATGAAATTGATAAGTATCATACTTTTTCCTAAATATATATAAACACACAAAAACTTGCATAAATAGTAGGCTATTTATTATAAGAATTCCTGTACATATTTAGTTTTAATCGTAGAATTGTTATATTTTTCTCTAATAAAAATAATAATATTACCTCATGATATCATAAAATTCTTTTGGATTGTCAAACCATTCCTGGTTCCTAATTTTATAAATAAAGAATCTATCTCAATATTAATCAATATTTATCCATAAAATAGATGCTCTTCATTTCTTTTATGTGAATTTCTTGTGAATTTAGAGATATAAAGAGAGAGAAAAGAGATGTGGATGAATTAAAATGGAAAAAAGTGGTAATATTTATAGGCAATACTATTATCATAACAATTCTCTTATTGCATTAGTGTCTAAAATTAATCAAAAGTCTAATTTCATTCAAAGTGTGGAGAAAATAAATATTAATTAAAAAAAAGATTGGAGATAATAAATATAGAGAAATGGGTCAAACCGTCAAAAGAGGTATGTGGAGATATGTCGAGCACCGGGCCCTTGGAACTTGGTATCCTTATTCCAAAATATTAAAAAATAAAACAAAAAGGTGGGGTTTTATTATTAATTTACATTTCCCCCCAAAAAGGGAGGAAAATGCAGAAATACCCACAATAGTGTCCCCAAACTGCCCCCACCCACACAAATTTTGACCACCCTATCCCCACCAACCAACTACTATAAAATTAATACCTACCCACTAAATTCATATTACCTCACATTTACCAACCAACCAACCAAATAAAACGCATTCTATATGTAAATATTGCCAAAAGCTAGCTATTATCAACGTCCCATTAAAAAAAAAAACAAAAACAAAAACAAAAAATACTATTATCATAAGTATTCATCAATTCAATCGTATTTGTTTATCTAATATTTTTAAATAATCACTGTATATGTATACTAACATCATGTATTAAATGATATCATTAAATAGTATATTAAATAACATCATTAGATAATGAATATTTATAAAATGAAATTTCAAAAAATCAAGATTGTGCTTTTAAAGCCAAAGAGGGTATTTTCATAATCAAAATTAGATTTTTGACAACGAAAGGTGTTTCTTGAAGTGTTTTCAACAATAAGCATGCAATTTGTTTTGCAAGCACTATACAGTCCACTTAAACATTACACACAAGTAGTTGTCTAGTTGATGTATAAATATAATTACAAGGTTGTTCATTTCATTGGACTCTACATGTTTAGATAATAGAAACGTGATCGACTAGTGTCCATATTCTACTTTCATCTTAATTATAACTTAGCTTTTGAAATTGCATTTAGAAATAAAATTGCATTTAATTTATTGAAGTCTAAAAATAGCTTTACCCTCTATTACAGTCCTCCGATCTTCTGTACAAGCTCGTAGTACTTAATTTCCATATATAACTTACATTATGGATGGTGGTACAAACATTTTTCGTGACAGAGGTAGCAATTAATTAATTTAAAAAGAAATTGTTATGTATTTGTACTTAAATAAAATCTAGTTGATCATTTATGAATGTATGATAAATATTCGTAAATGTGGTTCAGGGTTCATGCACGATGTCTACTATTAAGGAGTAAATGAAATCAGGTCAGGTTTCTTCATTTAAGACAATTTGAGTCAACACTATCTAACTTTATCTACATATTAACTCATTTCAACAAACTTTCATAGAATGGTCCTACTTTTTTTGTGGGCTAAGAACTTACATATATTAAATGATTTAGTTACAAATTCATTCAAACACCAACACACACACACACACACACACACACACACACACATATATATATATATATATATATATATATATGCAAAGTTTGCAAATCACTATAATACCCCCCTTGGTCATGAGTTTGAAGATCACAAATGTTGGATCTTCAATCATGAGGATCTGAGTTAAGTTGTGACCTAAATTTATCATATTTGCAATAGGGTATGATCTGAGTTGTAACCTAATTAAATTGATTGTATTTGCAATAGGGTCTGACCTGAGTTGTGAGCTAAATCTTGTCGAGTTGATTAATTAATAACAATTCTTGGTCTAACTTTAGGCGATGTTGGTGACAAAGTAATTCAATATACACATGGAAACACATGTCCGAATGGAAAATAAGTAGTACTCTTTGACTTGTATTAAGGTACTCAAATGATCTCTCGATCTTAACATGATATTATAGGTTACGCATTCACTTATCGGCGGGAATTTTAATCTCGGTCGAAAAGCTTAATACAACAATCTTGAATCAAGATCGCTACCATTGGAATGAATATGGCATGAAAGACAGAAAAGAAATTGAACTTGCATCAAGAGGAAAGACAAAAATCCATGGATGAAACAAGTACGAGAATCAACTAAGGTGAGATTATATCTTGATATGGGAAAGAGCATAGTGTAGCTAGAGATAGATAGCACACTAGCTTAAAATGAGGAATCAAAAATGGTTTTTGCGAGGTACAATATTCTTGTAATGGACCTTAAGTGGAATGGTACTATGAAAGCACAATATTTTTCTTTTCAAAGTAGAAAGAATGGTGGTGCACGTAAACTAGGGAACAAGAAATGATAGGAAATGGGCCCAAATCGTGTCTAAAATGGAAGGTTCAAAGCATCTAACCATCAATCCAACTTTAGCTCCGACTCTATGTTCTTAATTTATCTTTTTTTATTAAATAGTAAGTGGTTTTAGTCCCACAACAAACACAACTTAATTGATGTGTCTATAGTTAATCATGTATCTTCATGATTTAGTAAATGTTACACTATTTGGTGAATTGCATCTATTGTAGAGATTTGCACAATTATATATATATATATATATATATACATACAGAATCTAGTGTGGTTGTGTGTTTGTGAATACTAAGAAATCATACGATACGGTTCATCAAATATATCATGACTAAAAAAATGTAACCATTAGGAGAAATTACTTGACTTAGCATTATAACAGCATGAACATATGTTTGTCATTTGTAAAGAAGACATGATCAATATTTTTTAAGCTTTGTTATATTTTATTACACTATACATTATGGGTTGCTGATAGTATCATATCGTAGAGAATATGTATATATTGATCATTGATGCAATAAGAAAATAAAAGAGATAAAATTTGAAATGAAGGCAACTCAAAGGAGCATGGAAACAAAAGGGTCCCTCCATTTAATCCCCAAAGTCTTGTGATGGTTGATGGGAACACAATATGCCAATTGAGGGCATCACATCCTCTATATATTAGACTCATTTTATTCCACATTTCCAATTGGGGTAAGCTTGTCTCTAAAGCTCATGCTGATTTTGAGTGATGGCTATCCACATTCATCGATCCTCCTAGCTTCAACAAAATACCAATTTCAAATTTTCAATATAACGACACTTGTTAGTATCTTTTGATCATCCAAAGTATTGAAAACTACTTTAATTACAATATTAAATATTTGGTTTTTGAAATAATTAAGACATTTTGGTTGTGTGTGTGTGAACATTACATGGTGCATCATGCATGAGACCATGTGAACACTATTCAGTGTGTGATCACATACAATATTCTCTCAATTTCTTAAGAGTAAGTCTCTTGTGTAACTGTCTTACGGAATTTTAATGCATTGCGTGAGACGAGTCAACCCACAACACAATTGTCTTCCACCCAAATCCTACAATTCACATATTGTTTGTGTGTGATGGGACTCCGTCTCACAAAAACTATCTGTGAAATCGTCTCACACGAGTTTTTGTGATTTCTTAAAATCCTCTTTCTTACCAAAGTCAATTAATTAGGTGTTGTTGCATACATGGAACACTAGCCCAATATTTGATTGATTGTATTATGGAATATATATGCAATATTTTTCCCCCTTTTTTTTCTTCATTTACATGTATTTTAATTCCCGATATCTTTTAATTCCCGATATATTTTATTTTCATTGTACTATGGCATGCTTTTTAATTTTACATCTTAAACTATTTTTTTTCTCTGTTCACGACCTATACTACATGTTTTGTTTGATTTTGCAACCTTCAGCCAATATTTTTAGGCACGAATGTGATTTTCACGTGCTAACTGAGGATTATTTTCGTCATTTGCACTTCTAAAATATGGGTAAACTCAATTCTTCAATCATTTTCAATGGTAAAAAGATCTTATTTTTGTTTAAACTCCACCATCACCATCATTCTTCATTTACTCAAATAATTTATTGAAAAAAAGGGGAAAAATTAGGACTATATTCAATTTTTGAGGGGGAAATAACCCTTAGTTGATACTTGAAAATCACGTGGACCTTTCTCACTAAAAAAATGTTGGTTAGAGGTTGCAAAAGTAAACAAAATACATGATATAAGTTTGTAATCGAAGAAAAAAAATTATTTAAAATACAAAATTAAAAAACATTATCACATGTTGAAAAGTGAAATTAACCGTTCTTTTTAAAACTTTTGCCTCCTTAAAGTCAAAATAAAAGGTCATGAAAGTCCAATGAGCAAAAGCTGTATTAGATATGTTAAATTATAGGAGATATTAAATGACAAAAATACTTAATTAAATAAATAATGGTGGTGTCATGGCAAACAAAAATATTTTGATTAAGGCTACAAATAATCAACATCACTTCTTGTCGAAATAAAAAAAAAAATTCAAACGAGTTAAGTAAGTTGATATTTTGCTTTCCAGTCAGCCCCAATACAATTTTTATCGATACATTTCCTTTCCATAATGGGCCAAATAAAATGCCCAACCCATCTTATTTCATGACCTTCAATTTCCTAATTTGATTTAAACAACAACAAAAATAATATTAATAATAATTTGACTTAATGTTTTAAATTCGAGGTAACAAATCAAATTCTATCAGGATTAAGTTCAAAATAAACTCAAGCTTAATTTGCTCTTTTAAACTAGCCTGATGTCATTTAATTTTTTAATTTATTAACCCGATAAACACACAACACCCGACCCGAAAACGTTTTTCAATTAAAAAGGATAGCATTTATATTATTCAAATGTGTAGCTTTGTATTGTATCCCTATATCACATATAAGCTTCTTCAAACTATTGCGTCTAGTTATTGCCTATATAATCATATAACACAATAATGATATCCATCATTCTTATTTAGTTAGTTGAACTTGGCATAATTGAACAACATACATGTTAACATAACAGAATGAATCATTAAGCTAAAGCAACATCTGAAAATACATCAAGGATAGGTATACACTTCTATGTCCCCTCTACTTCATAGATGGAGAAAACGACGACCATGAAACCTTATGTCGGAGGAAGAATACAACGATAGCTACTCAAAAATAACAACATGATTAAAGCAAAGTTCTTCATTACATCAACATGCCCACTAACCCCCTTCGAGCAGCAAAATTAGAAACTATAGATTCTAAACAAACAGGTATGAATTCCCAGCTTGTTGTATAGCTAATAAAAGTAAAGAATAGACGAACGAGAATACTCCACACAGAACAAGGAACTTTGCAGATATTAAATTAAACCGCAAGTTTATACCACTAACTCCCTAGTGAGCTTACTAACAAATGTTTCTATGACAAATTGCCATTTCATTCTCAGAATAGAAACTTCAAGTAGCAATATCTACAACTGAATCCCACTCCTAGCGTGTTCTCAATTTCATTCACTAATTTTCCGGCTTTATGTCAAATTGATTTCTAACCATCAAACCAAATGCTACCATTGCTAAACTAATCCAGATTGCACACCATATTGCGCATTTCTAAAGCACAAGAAAATGAACTGTTTAACTTGTATGTATAAACCTAAGCATCACGTACAATATGCAATATCCTCTCACGAGGAAGTCATATATATCTATATCTGTTGATTGATGAAGCTTAAGTAAAATGGTAAAACTAGAATTCATTTACTGTCAAAAAAATAAAGGAAAGCTATGGTAGATATCTTACTGATAGAAGAACAATGTACAATTTGGAACTTCCTCGGAGTAACTTGACCCAGAGTCCACAGTTTTTAAAGCCACTCATTATTTCTTGATTCTATAAGCCCAAACAAATAGCTGACGATTGTCTCAAGTATGTTCAGAATTTACACACAATGTTTCCAATCAAATTGCACGTTTATCTTACAAAGGAAGCTCTGTGAAGTTTTAATTATTTAATCATACAACTTTAGCACCCATTCCCATTTTTCTTTCTCAATCCTGGATACTTAAATATTTCAGGAAACATGAACCAGGGATCATATGAATCACACAACATCTTATTTATCTAAACTCGTCTCCATTAGTCTTAATCTAAATATAACAAAATCTTCAAGACTTCATCATTGAATAGCAAGCATTTTAACTGGAAAAAAACTTCAAATGACGATGATCACATAAATACTCTGTATACTACAACAGTTTTTTATCATAACAAGGGAAGATGGCATAACTTCATCGCGGAAATTCTTTTACCGTTTATTCAAACTCCGACTCAGATATACGTAGCCTCACAATAGCTATTTCCAATGCATACATACAAGTATAGATTTGTTAAACAGTTTACTTCACAACGCCAAAATTTCAGCTGATTTTTCAACCTAACTAAACTTACTCATAACTTTGCTTTGATCCTCCAATAATTTACTCAGGTTTTTCCTCTCTATTTTTTTTCCCATACACCAATCCAGTTTCCTGCCCAAAAAAAAAGGACCAAATTCGTTGAATTCCCATTTCCATCAAGTGAAAAATTCACCAAAAAATATAAATCCGAAAATCATTAACCTGAGGATCAGGAATCGGTTTCCTCTTCTCAACATATCTATAAGGATCGGACGCCGCCGCCAGCGCCGCCCTTTCCTGCAAACAGGACCAAATTCAGAAAACGAAAAATCAAATTAAACACAAAAAGGTAAACGAATTGCTTTAAAAAAACGAAATTTATTGCCTCTTGGTCTCTCCTGAGCTGCTGCGAAGGGCGCACCCAGAGAAAATAAGCTAGGGTTCCGGCGACGGCCCACGAAGCTAAGCTGCTGCCGCCTCTCAAACCGCCCATGGCATTTCCGACGAAGGACCTCGCGTTCCCGATTGCTCTACTCCAACCGCTCGCCATTTGCGCAACACTATTCGGGCTTCGATTGGAATTTCTTGCTGCCCAATTCACTGTTAGAGTGGCGAATCGGATCGGAAGGAGGTAGAATCTGATGTGATGAATTAGATTGTGGCTGAATTGACTGTGTCAACGTGGCATGATCTTACTGGATTTTGGTAGTGTACATTGAGGTAGTAGTTTGTGCTATGTGTACCTTTAAACCACTAGGAAACGTGTCCAAATACTGTCTTCATAACTCCTCATTGGCTCATACTTATAAGTCCCATAACCTTTAGCTCGGATGGCCCAATAATAGCCCAATTCGAAACTAATTTGGGCCTCATTAGTGAGAATGGAGTTTCTGTTTGGTCTACAATTGGTCGTACCAAAACCAGATTATCATGAGAATATGAAATCATTGAATAGATTTAATTATGTATATGAAATGATTATATAACTCCAACATACTATAAGTATAACCAATGTATAAGGTTAGAAAAAAATCAAAAAAAAAAAAAAAAAACACTAAATGTTTCTGATAAAAAATAAAATTGACAGATAAATTGAAACAAACTCAATTTTCTAAAACTATAGTTATTTTAAATTCATATTCAAATCAAGGTGTACGGTTTTATTACATATAATCATATATGAAAACATATTTCTTTTTCTTGTTAGTATCGAACGAAATTAAAAAAACAAAACAAATTAAAGGCAGTGATCCAAAGTTTAGGTATAAAAATTAAAACATTTTTGAAGGTTAGTGAAGACAAGAACATGTTAGTGGACAGTGGTCCTGAAAATTAATCACATGCATGATAGTCTTGTAACATGAGAGTGGGCTCACAAGACCTAGACCACCCCCAACGAAATAAGGATATCAAATAATCATACTTTATAGAATTTAAAACTCTCACTCCAACTTCATCATTTTAAATTTAAGGAGATCGATAATCAAATAAGACTGATTACAGATTTTAAAGCTCCATAATGATTCAAATATGTTGGACTAGATGTGATTCGTTTAGTAGTTTTATATTAGTATAGGGTGTAATTCACGGGATTTTAAAAAATTAATTTAGTTAAATTAGAAATTTTTAAATATTATTTATATAGTAAAATTAAATTTATGATTTGTGCAATAAATATCGCAACATTAAATATAATGTAATATGATTAAATAATTATCTAATTGTCAGAATATATGTTGCATGTGGAGGGGATCATAAATAATTTTTTATTTATTACTAAAATAATACATATTGTTATGGTGGTTGAATCTTCAACCCATCCATCATTTTTTTAGTTGAATTTTAATTGGTAATATCTATAACAATCTTCAATTTTTCTTTTCAATTAAATAATAAAAAATTGATAGTCAAAATATCACAAATAAACTTTACAGTTTATTTTAAAATACAAACTCAAAAACGAAGTATTCAATTTTTCATTAATAATAAATGTAAATTAAAACTCTAAACAATCATTTTCAATAAACTCATCTTTATTTTAGTTTTTTTCTTTTTTATTTATTTATACTTTTTCCTCTAAAATTCTAAATTTAACAAATCTAAATATGCAAATAAATCCTATATTGAAGTCTTAACATATGTTATTTAGATAAATTTAGTCAACATTTCTATTATTTAGCAATTTTTCTTAGCAACATAAAATTTGAAATCATTAATTAGCCATATTTAATGTCAAAATAATGTGAGCATGCCAAGTGTCCTTAGTGGTCTTACTCTTATAGATATAAAGATAAAGATTACAATGAATGGAATATATTTTATGTAGTGTGTGTGAAATGACATTAAGTTTTGATACTAAATCATCATTAAATAACTAATTTCGGTCATTAATATAAAATTTGGTCCAAATTAGTGAAGGATAATATATGTCTCAAAGTTTTGATCATTAAGTCATCATTAAAATAACTGAGTTTTGGTACTAATACAAGATTGAGTGAGTTTAATAGGAGATCGTCTCACAGATCTAATTATATGAGACGGACTAACCCACAATTCACACTTCATAATTTACATATAATTTTGTGAAAATGAGTTTTATTTATAGGTAATATGGATCCGTCTCATGGCATGAGACTGTCTTATTTAAGTTTTTCTTGTATAAGATTAGCTCCAAATTAGAGATGATAATATATCACTAAGTCATCATTAAATAATTGAATTTCGGTCACCAATATAATATTAGGTCAGAAATGAATACTTTGTCTCAAAATTTTGGTCACTAAGTCATCACTAAACAGGTATTAATATTGTAATAAATTTTTCTATATATATTTTACACTATTTTGTCAATATTTATTGATCATGTCACTAAATTATGTCTCCAATCTACAAATTTCTTATGGTGTAAATTAAACTAAATCCTCAACGTATTACATTGGTACCATATGATGATAAATTAAACTAAATCCACAACGTATTACATTGGTACCATATCTTTTTTTTTTTGATAGAATTCTATTTGATTCTTTAATGTGGGGCTAAATGCTAATTCAATAATTGATGAGAACTGGTCTAAAACTAATCAGATGCCAGCGTTTTATTAATGTACCATCATTGAAACAATTGTCAGCTTCACATGGATTGGGGTTAGCTTAATCATATATAATTAAGCATCTTTTAGGTTTGATAAATTATAAACAACCAAAGGCCAATCAACTTTTTCTGAAGATCTATTATAATCAATTCTCGGATCTACTTAATAATAATACACTCTCAAAGAGTATGATTTTTGTTAGAACGTTTGAAATTGAGTAAGATTTAATAAAAGTTGAGAGATAAAAAAATGTTGACAAAATTTAAATAAAATGATTTTACAGAGATAATTCCGTGTCACGGTGTCTATATAGACCTATGTAAAAGGGTTTTGCCTGGGGGACCAGTTAGCAAAAATATATAACCTCAAAGAAAATATATGATGGCTATAGTTAGGAAAGATCTGAAATTGCATCACCATTTATAGAAATTATTAAATAATAGTCACCCAACATTCTTTTCCTTCTAACAGATGTCAAGTTTACAGCACAAATAACCGAATGAATCTTCTCCACACATATATTATGAGCAAGTAGACAACAAAATTGATGGCAAAATAACAGGACAAGACTTTTCTTGCTTTTTCTTCTTTTCTATTTGTTAATAAAATATATATATTTGGTAAATTGGTAGACTTTTAGATGAAAAATATGGAGAAAGATAATTGAAAAGCTCAAAGATAGTAATGTAGAGAAAGCAATTGGCTTGTTTACATAGAGTCCCTACCATTGAATCCAAAGTCTAAAGTTACAGCAAATAAGCAAAGTTTACATGTCCACATTCAATGATCAAGAAAACCTTCTCAAACTGTACAAACTAGAAAGTAGATAGACTAGTGCATTGCAAACATTTTAAACTGATCCCACAAACAGATTACAATTACAGCTAACAACAAAACTTCGATTCACTAAAACGAGAAACACGAAGGGAGAAGCAGGACAAACACAAGGGCTGAACTGTACCATGAACTTGGCATGCTTGCAAACTTCTCTCAGCCCCTCATGAGTTTAACCTTCTTCCCAGCTCTCTGACATTGCATATCAACTTCATTAGGAGCCGATTTTGGTGATGTCCCTGCTTGATCGGTTGTACTTCATGTGACTTTTAACGAGCTGCCCAGCTGAAATTGCCGACATTAGAGATAGCTCCCCTGCCAAGACCGAACCAGCTACAATGGAGGCTAAGAGCCGAGAATTTGACCCTGGAGACTCTTTGCTCGCACCCTTTACGCCAAGAAGGTTCAGGCAAGCCGATTGTGAAGCCAATTGAGTTCCACCTCCAACAGTGCCAACCTAAACAACAACAAAACATGTTCTCATTTATATTTTCAGTATAACATAATTTGAGATGATTCTCTATACGAATTGGGACATTAAATACCTCAATGGATGGCATTGTCACAGAAACATGAAGATCCTTGCCATCATTAACAGCCTCCATCATTGTAATACAGTGAGAACTTTCAATGTTCTGGGCCGGATCTTGGCCGGTGGCAATAAAAACAGCAGAGACGATATTAGCAGCATGTGCGTTGAACCCACCAAGAGCACCAGCAACAGCAGAGCCAGTGAGATTCTTGAGCATGTTAAGCTCCACTAGAGCAGGTACTGTCGTTTTCAATACCTTCGACACCACGTCACCACTAACTGTGGCCTCACAGACAACTGATTTCCCACGCCCTTCAATCCAATTTATCGCTGATGGCTTCTTATCAGAGCAGTAATTACCTGCACCAAGACAAATTATGGTCCCCGGAATACACACAGCACACCGCCTAAGCTATCAAAACGACAAACACAGACTGAAATACGACAATATTGGTTGCATCATATAGGTTATTGCTGCATAAAATCATCCAAAAGGCAGTGACTAATGCAATTGGCAAGAATCGATGCATAATAACTGTATGATTCTGAAAATTCAGGCGATACAAAAAACGCATGTTCATACCTACCACGACAACTTTAGAAGTAAGTTAAAAGCACTCACCGGAGATGCCAATGACATCCATATCGGGAAAATCGCTCTGGAGGAAGTCGAGAACATTTTGAACCCCTTTTGAAACCATGTTCATCCCCATGGCATCGCCTGTGCTGCAACTGAATCTAATGTACAGATTTTTACCAGCAATTCCACAATGAATACCTTGGAGTCTTGCAAATCTACTCGACCTGTGTGCAAAGATTTACAGCATATAAAGAGACAGAGACTAACCCTAAATATCAAGAAAACTAGAGCAAAGTAGCTACTCTGTAAAAATCAAAATCTGTCTGTTTCTAAATAATTCCAACTATTCAGTTGATGTGAAACCTCAACAGATGCAGCATCCAACACAAATCAACATCATATTACATATATAGATTAAGCCAAATCAACAGTATTCAATTAGAATAACATGCTTACTTGTTGAAAATGATAGACAGAGTGTCGAAATTGATAGGATCTTCCAAGAAGAACTTCAGCTCCGTCGCCCTCTTCGCCGACGAGAACCTCACCACTGGAGCTCTGGTCATGGCGTCACGGAGGAGCACACACGTGGCTCCACCAGATGCATAGATTGCCTTACAGCCTCTGTTCGTGCTCGCAACCAAGCAACCTTCAGTCGTCGCCATAGGCACGGAGTATTCGCAGCCGTTCAGCAACAACGGCCCCGCAATCCCCACCGGAATCTGCACATACCCCACCGGCATCTCGCAGCATTGCCCTAAAATAGACTCATAATCAAACCCTTCCAACGGCAACCCATCCACAGCCCTCCCCGTCAGCCTCTGCACCGCCTCGCGACGGATTCTCGCCGCCTTGAAACAGTCCCCGAGCCGCGATTCCAGAGAATACGACGGGATTTCGCCGGTGACCACACGAGCGACGAGTTCCTCATCGTCCTGAGGCAGTTCCACGACCGGCTTCGCTGCCGACACAACCGGCGATCTCGGCGGCAGAGAGCAGTGAATGTTCCGATCTTCGTGGAGAATGAACCTCTGATGCTCGTCGTCGCTTTCCGATCTCGAAATGAAGGACTGCACGAAATCGATGCCGAAGAATCCAAGCAGGTAGATGAAGGACGCTATCAAACAAACAATCCCGGCGAGCTCGGAAAGGGTCAGAATGTGAAGCGGGGTGGAATTACGGATCTTGTCGCGCCACCGGTGAAGCAGAAAGTAGGCGACGGAGAAAAAAAGGGTGAAGAAAATGCCGTTAGTGAGGTAGAGGGGAAGTGGGAGAGCGTCGGAGGCTTTGGGGGGCGGAGATTGGTGATCGACGACGGCGGAAGAGGCGGAGGAAGGAGGAGGTGGCTTGGGTGAAGGTCCGATGGGTCTCCGGCGAACATCCATGGCTGTGGAATAGAGGAAGGGAAGAAAGAGCGTTTATGTTAGGCGTAGGGCGGAGGAGCGGTGGTTGCGGAAGGTGGTTTGTTTATAGTGGAGAGCAACGAGTGTGTGCTGGCTTTTCTTTGTCTCTTTCCTCCTTCTTCTTATTCTTATTATATCTACATATAGAGATATAATCTAACCGAATCGAACCCAATATCGACATAAGTTCACCTCGATTACTTTACTGAGTTCGAATTGAATTATAAAAATGGAACTCGAGCTAGATACGACTTAAAATTCTTGAATTTGCAATTAGTTGGAGTTCAAATTTTCTCGATAAACAAGCTCAAGCTCACTAAAAAGGTAGATGTTTTTTTAATTATTAATTAACTTATATAGTTATTAAAATTTGAATTTTATAGAGTTGATAAATTAAATAAAGAATTATTCAAAAATTTATTTATAATTGTGAATATATTCGCCAATGAATTGGAGAACTTGTTAGATGAATATGTTTGCTAGCGTTCCAACGAAATATTAATAACCATGATCTTGATTAGAAAATTTATCAAACTCGAAATTTAGACATGAGTTTAGCTCGTGAAGTAATGTTTTAAAACAAATATTTATCGGATTGAAGTTCAACTAGTTTGTAAACATCCCTACCTTCATAGTACCATTTGGGCTTTTTTTTTCTTCACATTTTCATATAACTTAGATTATATATTAATATATGTCTAATAGTATTTGTTATTATCAAATTGATCTTTTAATAAAGTAGTTTTAGTGATATTTGTTTTTGATATTTAGTGTACGAAAAATTAATTTAAAAAAAAAACATTTATAATTCCTACTACATCTTATATACGATGGTTAAGAAATGATCCACCTCATTAATGGTCTTCAAGTACAACGATTTTCTCAATAAATTCCTTAAAACAAATGCTAGATCTGTTTTAACAAGGATAATGTCGAATAGAAGAGATATTATAATTTTCCTTATAGAAATTACAAATTAAATTAACTTTAATTAACTAGCATACACACATAAGTATGCAATCATGATGACTTCACCAATTTTAGAAAAAAAATGTAAATATATGTGGATCTCACTTTATTCCACGCATCTGACATATGTCGGCAATAAAATATAAATATAATCGAAAATTAAATCAAACTTCATAATATTGGTATTTATACCGCTCATTAATTTATGAATATCATAAATATAATAAAAAAATGTAAACATATTTCTTCAATTCAAAAGTTGGTTCACAATTTGATCCCAGAAAGTGACAATCTTTATTATGATTTGGCAATCGTAAAGGAAAGATGAGGAAGTTGCCAAATTTTGTTCCCAAGCAAATGTATCTAACTTCATTTGGGAAGAATTCTCAATCTGCCCTTCAAAAGTTCAAAGATTTCTTTATATATATATGTTAGGTAAAAAGTGTGGTAGGGTTTCAAGTGTAGGAAGAGACTAAATTAAGTACACACATAATTAATTACAAACAATCTAATTATTTGACATTTAATCACAATCCAATTTTTCTTTCCAATTTACTCGAATCTGCACGAAAAAGATGTTTTATTTTTCTACTTTAGCATATTTAAGTAATTTTCATTTGTTATCTTATACTTAAGATCATGGAATGAGTAGGGAAAAATTGTATTGTTGTATCCCGACCCAATCTGAAATCCATGAACTCATGATGGAAATTTTGGAACCAATTTGAAATTTATGAACTCATAATGGAAATCTTGGAAGAGTTTGACAATGCCAACCTCATCAGGATTGGTCAATATGGCCAGAAAAGTATAAACGAAATTGTGTTCAGTTAACCCTGATTAGAAGAGTTGACGAAAAGAACCAATAGATGAGGCCAACTAGAGGGGCCGACTCGATAGGAGCTTGGACCTTAGGGCACCAAATCAAAGGCTGACCAAAATTGATCGAACTGGCCATGATCCAATATTGAACTGGTGCATTCGAGTTCTCTCCCCAACTCATCAAATGCGAATTATGTTGTGCTATATGAACCAGGTGTAGATTAGGAAATTTAAGTCAAATCAACATTAATAGTATAGACTAACCCTGAATCTAGAGAGCAAACCAGGACCTACCCCGTGAAGCCGAACCATGCTCAAGTTCAATTTCTTGTTATATTTCGATTATTTATTATCTGATTTATTTATTGTTTGACTCGATTTGTCCGTACGAAATTGCACGTCCACACACACACACATATATATATATATATATATATATATATATATAAACCCATTTTATTTTATTTTAAAATTTCTTAATTTACAACAAAATGTTTTAAAATGATGATCGATTATTGGTTAAATTGAAGTATACACATTATAGGAACATATCTGAAGTGTCAATGCAAGCACGTCAAGTGGATCCAACAAAAGGTTTTCTGTCCTTTGTTTTCATAACCACATGTCCAATCGGCCCACAATTCCGTAGCAGTTTTGGACAAACTAAAATAGGAAAAACAAAACTTAAATTGAAAAAGGAAATACTATAAGATTTGTACTTTTGTTTTATTTTATTATACCCATATACTTTTATTTGTAAATATTATTTGGACCTTTATATTTCTAAAAAAATTATTGTCTTATCTATATAGATGAAGATGATTAATTGGGAGATTCCTTGTTTAATAGACTTTAAATAGTGTCATCTGCTAACTTGCTTATTTTAATATTTGGTTTGAAACAGAATTTTTAGCATACATTTAATCTTCCATATTTAATTTCTGATAGAATTTCATCAACATTAGTATATCCTAGTATATCCAAACCACATATCAATAACGCTATCATACACAGGACGTGCTTTGTATATATAGTTGTGGTCCAATTTATCATTTATATTTAAAATTTGTGCTGCGTGTAAAACAGTATATTTAAAGTTAGATTAAAATTTGTCTATTTATATGGTGGGAATTTAATTAGGTTTCCTAAAGTAAATATATAAATATAGTAAAATCACATCTTTTTATTGCTGCAATTATCATGTTTAAATATAAATATGGTTCCTTGATAAAAATCAAAGAATTTTGAGATTTGTGTACATTTTATTTTGATCCAAATAATACTCAATTTGTACAATTATCCTGTTTGTTTTATTGCGGATACGAAAGTAGTTATTATAGTAACAACATACATCCTAAAAATCATGTCGAAAGAGAGAGTTAGTTTCATATTTCACAATTCTTTATTTTCAAATAACTTATGTTTCCTCACCACACAATTCACATGAATTTCAGCTGAGCATTGTTCAAAACGCATTAGATATATATTGTCATTAATTTGCATAATAATGAGGAAATTAAGATTCTTTCAAAATACTCTTGGTATTGTAAGGTTACATTGGACATTTTGATCATGTATGTCATTTGTGTAAGAAGAAATCAACTCTAACTTGTTATATAATCACATAATTAATATTTATGTTTCATTAAATAAACTTTTAGACCGTGAGATCTTATATACATGTAAATATCTAACCTGTATGTTATGTTTTCGATGCAATATTACTTGATTCTATTATTTATAGTTGTGATATAAAAAAAGTGGGATGAATTTTAAAGATCTAAATAGACTTTATAATACCCCATTTTCTCTAGCTATATGCCTATATCACATTACTTGCATACAAATTTAAGCCTCGCAAGTGTTGATGTTTGTCTTTCTGTTCACAGATTAAAATTTGTAACTACAATTTCGTATGTATTAAAATTTGTGACTTTAAAGTTTAATCCTATATGTATTAAAATTTCAGTGGTGATTTAAGTTCTAATGTATGATAATTTTACTAGACTATAAAAATTGCAAAATTATTACATATATGACTAAACTATAAACTATAATACACACAAGACTAAATTGTAAATTTTACATTCAATAATAAAATTAAAGCTTGTAAATAGTAAACATATACAAAAAAATGAGATTTTTCCCCCCTAATAGCTACACGGTCAACCTAAGGATACTAAATTTCGGGCAGGATAAAGTAGATCCATTATGATTGAATACACATGGGCCGATGATTGACTAATTTATAAATCCAGCTTGAAAGCCCGCTAATAAATCCCAAGGCCCAATTCGTATGGGCCCATAACCCTTTATTTATTGAGATTTCAATTTCAATTTCAACATTTTCGTTATGATAAAATATTAAAAAAAACTTAGCATAATTGAACTACTTAGCAATGTTTATGTACTATATAAATTTTTTTGTTCAGGTTTTATGAACTTCATTGGTATTTTCAATATTTTAATTTTCCTTCCCGTATCCGATTCGAAAGTAATGAATTCAATAAAACAATCTTTTTAATAAGATTTCTATTAAATTATAAATATTCATATACATATATTTTTTTTAAAATAGATATTCATATACATATATAATTAACTACTCCACATTCATACATATACATATAATATATATTACGTTTTGTATTATATATATTAAAGATAAACAAAATATTTTACAGTTCACGTAATCCAATTCGTATCACATATATTTAATTAGTAACGAAAACATGATCTATTGGTCAAAAGTCTAGATTTTTTACCAAAATATATGCTGATTCCATTTAGATTTATCTTATTTTTTCAATATATATATATATATATATATATAAGTATATAAATCATAATATCAATGTATACTTAATAGTACGGTATCAAAAAGGAGAAAATATAATCATAATAGCTGTCTTATTAAATGCGTATATTTATAAAATTACCATTTTGAAAGACCTACCGAAATTTGAATTATATTGACAATAAATTTATTAACAAACCATAAAAGCAGTAAAAAATGTAATTAATTATTTTCATTATTTGTAATCCACGCATAATTCACAAATTTAGCCCCACTAATTATGATTATGATTAATACAGAAAATAATCTGTGTATATGCTCCGTTGCGCGACTAGGAAATGAAATATACTCGCGTGACTAGATGTCCAGCTGTCTTCACAGTACAACTGCTGAACACAAAGCGGCGCGTGGCACCAATTAGAAAATAAGTTAAGCGACAGCGTAATGATGATTTATTTTTTCTTTGAATTAATGTAAAAGTAATATATATATATATATATATTTAACGATATCATAATATTTACGAAAAGCATTATCTGCAAAAACCCTAATTTATTTCTTACCTACAATCCCTAGAAAATTCCTCTGCCTCCATCCTTTCATCTTCTTAATTTTCCTTTGGTGCAGAAAATTTTCGTAATTTTTCGGTAAGCTGTTCATGATTTTTCCCTATTTTTCGTGTTTTTTTCTTAATTTTTGCCTGAATTTTGGGGGGTTTTTTAACCGTAAAAAGGACGAAAATTATGAAATTTCTGGAACTGTTTCTCTTTTCCTGAGCTTAATTTTGTGATATTTTTCGTGTTTTTTGTTTGATCCGTTCGTGATTTGGTGAATTCTGCAGAATTTTAGAGGTTTTACATCAAAAAAAGATGTTTCTTTTTACAACTCCTCTCACTGTATTTTTTTTTTTTTACTTTTAAATTTATAATTTCTATTTTGCTAACAAATTTTTCTTTTTCAGTTTTTTTTTATTAATTTAAAAATGTGTTCTTTCTATTTTCAAATTGTCTGGCCTCCACTTCAAGAAATTCTTTGGATTTTATTCAAAATGAATATTTACGGCTTGAGTTCATGCATGTGTACAAGTTTCAGTTGAATTTGGAAAAATGGTGTTCTTAATTAGGGTTTTAAGCCTAATTGAAGCTACCTCCTGAAGATCTGTCAATTTGTCAATTTCCCAACTGATATCTGATATCCTCAGAAAATTTCTGGATATCCTCAGAAAATTTCTGAAAATGTCCGGCGCATCCGAAGCAACCGCGACCCTCAACTCACCGGCGCAGGTGATGAATCCGGCTTCACAATCTCAGCTGGAACAACAAATGCACATGACTTACAACGCCGCTGATGGAGCGGCTGGCTTTAGGCAAGTAGGCTCTCCGCCGCCGCAGTACCAATCACTGCCGCCTGGAGCCGTCGTGATAACTCATACTGTATCCGCCGATCAGAAGCGGAAGAGAGGCAGGCCCAGGAAGTACGGTCCAGATGGCAGCATGAACATACCAATGACTTCGCCACAACAGCCCGTTAATGCTGCCATGCCGCAGGCTTTCTCCTCCCCGGCAGCAGCGGCAGCTGTGCAGGCGGAGACCAATCCTCCGATGGATGGATCGGCCTCGCCCACGATGAAGAAATCCAGGGGCAGACCCCGTGGTTCAAGAAATAAGAAGCAGCATAGCGAAGCTTTAGGTAATTTTTGCTTTGAGTTTCTGTTATTTAAAGGGGGTCTACCAATGAAAAAAAAAAGAAAAGGAAATCTTTTCAATATAATATTGTTTTCTTTAGACAAAGATTCTCGGATATAACAGACACCATGTGCGAGCATGTTTCTCTATGTATGTATGATTCTATTTGCTCTAAGTTGCTTGGACCACATGCTTATTCTTTTCTGGGTCTGATATTTATTAAGGTGTTTCTGTTTTCTGGTTTTACTTTATGTTTGTTAATATATAGAAAATTGTTTTATTGATAGGCTTTGGTAGAATATATAAAATAGAAACGTGAATGGGTTTATGACATGCTATTTTGAAATGGGTGACTGTATCGGCAACCTTGGATCTGCTGAACCTAATTTAAGGGAATTTTACCAGCATGTCCTTGTGTGTTCAGCTTGTTTCTTGCTTTCCCGAAAACATGCAGTATTCTGATTACAGTTGTCATATGTTAAATATTGTTGAAATATTTTTTTTCCTATTGTTTTATTTTTGGGGTATTGAAGCTTATATAGATGTAGAAATCATATATATTTTGAATTTTCCGGCCATGCTTTGTTCTGCTGTCTTTTTGCATGATGTAAACATTTGCTTTTCTGTATTTATTTTCATTTCCTAACTTGAATTTTTTGTTTGTTGATTTGTTCTCTAATTTCATTTTCTCTGTGCAGTAACAGCCTGCTATCTTGTCTTGAATATAATTATTGTCATTTTGCTAAATGCTGACTGAAAGTATGCTTGCAGGTTCAAATGGTATTGGATTCGTGCCACATGTTCTCAATGTGAATACAGGAGAGGTCATATATCTTTAATTTTGTTTTCTGTTTACTCAATGGAACTTCATTTATTATGGCAATCTCTCTCTATCTCTCTCTCTTTTTATCTCTCTGAAACTCAAAAGTTGTATCAGAATAGTTGAGTGCCCTGTGATGCTTTAGTCGAGAAAAATATTCTCCCGAGAATTTTACAACTATTCTCTAATTCTAAAGTTGTATGCTGAATTCGGCTAACGTCATTGATTCTCTCCTGATTTGTTGGGTTTCCTTTGTTATAAAACTGTAAGATTATATGTAGTAGTGAGAATGATTTCTCTCTTAACCACAAATTAAAAAGAAGCAGATCATTTTGTTGAAATAGTTTCTACGTTTTTGAGGCATCTTCTCACCCTTTCATGACTTGTTGTTGTCTGTTTGTGCATGTGATTGTCAAGTATTATGTGCAAGCCAGGGAATTGTAAAAACTTTTCCAGTAGTACTTGAACCATTATTATATAATATTTGTATAGAATAAACATTTTGCAGGAAGGAACTTGAGTTATGAAGAAAGCCCCTAGGATTACTAGACAATAGTATTAGCAATTACACTAATAGGAATATACGAAAGCTGAGGTCTTTAGATTGGGGGGGGGGCCTTACCTTCCATGCAATACCAGTTAAGGCAGTTGGCTTGACTTAGTCACGCTAACGACTCCATGTGTTATAATGCATGAAGGAACTGTTTCTTGATGTGTTATAACTAACCAAAAAAAGTGTTGTGTTATCGAGAACTTGCATGCTAATGTTTTCTTAAAGTGCTAGAGTTGAATACCTTTGTTAGTTAATAAACATTGATATAATACAACTTATTGGCTAAATACTCTGTTATATAGACCTTGAGTAAACTACGTCTAGGTTCTATGCACTTTGAGACATTCATCTCTCTCTGTGTAATAATAATAATAATTGTCTTGCTTTAATTGATTATAGCCGACTTAACTAAATCATGCCTGTGTATCTCTTGTCATTTCTCAAAGTCCAGTTCAGCGCACTAAATCATATACCATATCATCTGATTTAAGTGCTAGTTTGTGTTACGATATCCCACATCGGTACCACATGAAAGTGTGGAAGGGTATATAAGTGGGAGTCAACCCTTTACCTTTGACCATGGTTTTGGGTTAAGTTAGCTTATATGCCTAACAGTTTGCGATCATCATTCCGACTTATTTCAATAATGTGAGCTTGTGCTACCCTGTTCTTCTCCTTCAAAACCTGTAGACCCCTCTATTGATTATTTGGTCTTTCTTGGCTATAATTATTCGAGTGAAAGTTTTTACATGATTAAGATCGTGACATTCCTGTGGCTCTGGAACTCATTCATGAAACAAATAGGACGAAGATTACTTTAAGCTGTTAATAAATTTTAGCAACTGATTTTGCAGGATGTCTCTTCAAAAATAATGGCCATCTGTCAGAATGGACCAAGGGCTGTTTGCGTTCTCTCTGCCAATGGGACTATATCAACTGTGACCCTTCGCCAAGCTGCAACATCTGGTGGAACGGCTACCTATGAGGTGTTTCACCCCTGATTCTATATAAGTTAGATCTTTATTCCACTTTTCATGCTTGTTTCATTTAAGGATACATTATCTCTGGTTTGAATTGGATTTATGATCTGAAGTCCATTATATTCTTAAAGATGGAGTGCGTACTAGATTATGAACCTTTTTAATTTCTTGGGTTTTCTAGTTCTTTTATCTCCCATAATCAATTTAGGAATAAAATTGTCTGGATCTATGTGTGATGTTTAAAGCTCTTTTCTTTAAAGCTAAAGTTGGTAGAGAGGTGTATCATTTTAACAGAGCCTGGGTTTGATATTGTACTGGATGAATTCATTATCTTCAACAATTAATATCCGCAAATTCATCTAGGCTATTGTTACCTTTTTTTCTAAGTTTTTCCCATATATGTTTGATTAGCATTGATGTGTTACCAGCACAGCAGTATCTTGTAATATGGATTATGTATATATTAAATTGGTCTCTAATTAAGAGGTTATAATTTTTTTTCCATTTATGTAGGGTCGGTTTGATATACTTTCGCTCTCTGGGTCATTTATGCTTACTGAAGTTGCCGGTCAGAAAAGCAGAACCGGCGGGTTAAGTGTTGCTTTAGCTGGACCGGACGGAAGTGTCCTGGGTGGTTCTGTGGCTGGTTTACTGGTTGCCGCATCCCCTGCTCAGGTTGGTTTGCTTACTCAAAAGAATGGTTACTATTATTGAATCTATATCTTTCGTTTAGCTACTACTGTTACCGAAATATTGGTAATTAATATAACTCTCCAAAATAGAATGGCAGATCAAGCTGTGCCACTTTAGGCCTTTGAACACATCCAGTGCATAGTATGGTGTCTTCTGTCCATGCTTTGCACATATTATCTTTTATTCTGAACTAGAGTTCTTCTGTAGTTATATTCATCCATGTTTCCATTGTGCACATGAACATGCTCAACTAGTTTTATCCACCATAAGTAATTAGTTTTCTTCTCTCACTCCAGGTTATAGTGGCGAGCTTTTTGCCTGACGGCTACAAAGAAGTTTCAACAAGTTATGTGGAGCCTTCATCAGTTCCACTGAAGATGAACGTAGGAGGTGGTGCTGGTGCCAGCAGTTCACCATCACGCGGGACTCTCAGTGAGTCCTCTGGCGGCCCCGCCAGTCCCCTCAATTTGAGCTCCGGTGCTTTCAACAACATCCCGCATGGCATGTCAGGCATGCCCTGGAAATAATTAGTTACGAAGTGTTAATGTAACATAAAGACATTTCAGAGTTGTAATATTATTTCCGGAACAAAGACAAAGGGTGCATTACATCTTTAATCTTTTGGGAATGCACCTGCTAGAGTTAGGTTATTAGCAACTAATCCTTTTGGTTTTTATTCTGCCTGTTGTAGTTGTATAACATTATTGATAGTTGGTTCGTACTTTCTTCTTTGTTTTTAACCTTTTCATTTTTCTTTTTATTTCCAAATAATCCACTATTTTGTATGGTTGCCTGTTTTATTTTCTGTCTATGGTATTTGTTGAGGTTGTAGCTGTTTTAGCTGAGTAATAGATTGAACTTGTAAATCTCACACCTCTTTTATATCTCGACATTGTTAGCTCGATTAAGGTAATGGCTGACCTCTTCATGTGGTTGTTCTTCCTGCACCCTTCTTAGTGCATGCAAAGACTTCTTTTTACTGATACATTTGAATGACTGCTATATCTTCCAGATGTTTAAACTGAAGCCGGCAAGAGAAGCAGCTTGTACTCTAAAGCCAATGTAAGCTTCTACTCTACTCTCTCTCTCTCTCTCTCTCTCATAATAGTCAATTTAGTTCTTGCGATCCTCTGACATAATATACTTGCTCTTTCCATTTCAGATGTTCGATTTTCCTTTAGGAAAGAAGTCACTATTGAGATTTTGCATTGAATTCTTATGATGGACATAAATCGTACTTAACTTTTGGTTAACAAATTTTTGTAGGTGCTTGATACCAACAGGGGAAGGTGCGACTTGTGGGGATTATTCATTGCAGTTTTGGATAATTCACGAAAAATACGATAAAGAAACAAGTATCATGTGAGCAAACATATTGTTGTATAAGTAGATACTAGAAGTAAAAGAAGTCTCGGGCAAAATTTCTGGGCGAGAACTAGAAGAAGTTGAAGTTATTAAATCTCATGTTTTGGAAGCTAGAACTAGCATACGCATTAAGAAGCTCATTTTGTGCAGACCAGAAATCGGCTTTAAGACCAGCCCTCCTTACTGCCTTTAGTATCTTGTTTCTGTGTGCATACCCCGTCACCGCCACTTTCTGACTATTGCCATCCACTTCTACTTTCTCGATTCCTGCACAATTTTTTCAAGAAAGTTGAATCATGTTACAATGTTGCTTGTGGAATGGTATGGAGAAATACCAGTTTGGCTAGAAAAAATACGAGTCTGATAAATCATCATTATATTGCTATCATATATGTTTGTTGTTTATTTAAATGTACGTCTTTTTTTACCTTTCAACTTGGACAGGCATTTCCGCAATCTTTTCTCATGGATGCCAACCATATCCACCTTCAGTTCAATAGTCTGCATGACAAAATCGAAAACAGGTTAGTATACTCATTGAACGATAACTTACATGCATTCCACGCAATTAAGTATGTGAATTTCTGTACCTCCATCAAGAAAGAGATGAAGTTGATGACAAGAAAAACGGAGGAGAGAAGAAGGGAATGAAAGCACGTAATTCTTGAACTGGAAACGAGACGGAATGCGTGTATATATACATGGCTAAAAGAGGGGGACAAACAGTAAAGTGAATCTTGATCCTTGGTTGTTCTGATAAAAACCAGGTGAATACTGATCTACTTTAGTTTTCTTGCTTTGCTTTTCCTCAAAGAAATCGGAGAAAATCGAGAAGAAGAAACCGTTATATCGAAATGAGGGATCCATGTCTCAAAAAGCTCGAGCTTCAGAGGTTGCCCCATCTCTGCTCTAAAGAATGTGAAGTGAGTCTTCATTATTTTTCAAATGATTGGCTTTGACGGGTCAACTCTGCTTTTCTTTGGTGTCTGGCTTTTCATCACTTTATTTTTTTAGTTTCAAGTTTAATCTTTGTAATAATTAT
This sequence comes from Scutellaria minor, assembly GCA_954870855.1. NCBI lineage: Eukaryota > Viridiplantae > Streptophyta > Magnoliopsida > Lamiales > Lamiaceae > Scutellaria > Scutellaria minor. Next base: position 247,675 of record OX940734.1, read on the forward strand.
CCAATCATTACAAATTCCAGCTCATGTCAGAATAAAAGATGGTCCTAAAATGGGAGCTGAATAACACTATAAATTTAAGTAGACAACAAGTTTGGTATTCTTTTGTGTTTTCCTTTTTTAATTACTTGGCCATAGAGTTTTCTTTTTTAATTATTCGACCCATTTAACTTTAATTGAAAATGTCATTAGGGACCCATTTAACTAATGGGATGGGCCTATATAAATATAAAAAGGGCTTGTTTATGAATTAAGATGAAAAATAATGGGCCCATTAAGATCTAATCCAGGAGACTTTGGAATCCGGAGCTGATCCGACAAAGGAGTGTTTGGATGTCGGGGGATCCGAATCTCTTTCTTTTTTTGTCGATTCGGGGATTCTAGATTCTATACTCCGTAATGGCTTCTATATTTCCCTCTGTTTAATATCAAGAATGTAAATTCGATGTGGAAATAACACATTTAAGTCTAAAGATCCTTCAACTTTTAGCCTCTCTTCTGAATTTGGGCAGCATTTTAAGGACTTTTACTTAGTATAGGAGGATTCGAGACGATGTATTTATTCAGAATACAAGAAGAAAAATACTTCGAATTGTCTTACAACAAATGTAAAGCTAAATAAATAGATTTTGGTTTGCTATATGTAGGATGGTAAAATCCATGACCTATCTTGACTTGATAGGGAAATTTACAATATCGTGTACTCTACGTTCAAAATTTTTAAATAAATGACATCATTATTATTGAATGGTAATTAAATATTGCAAAGGCTCGTCGGGAGAATTAAATAAAATAATTCCTTTCAATTCAGTAAAAGATCTGCTCTTTTTACAACAACCTAATATCTTATTTTTAGAGCAAATCTTGTCTTAAAAGGGAAAACAAAAAAAAAGTAAAAAATCATCGCTATACACGTTAGAATTATCTGGAAACTCAATGATCATCAACAATTTATTTGTGTGTGCACTCTCAATTTACTCACAATCACATTTTTAATATGATACATTATTCATAAAAAAATGAATTGAAACGGAAAAAAAAAATATGTGTCTTAAAATTTTACTTTAAACTGTACATGGGCTTAACAATATAGAATTCAAAAAAAAAAAAAAGGGTAGAAATGCTAAATTAACAAAAACGTGAAATTGAGTGCTTAAAAGTTAAAACGGCAGATTTGGCATTTCTTGTTTGCCTCTTCAAATCCTTAGAACACACAATACAGAGAATGCAAACAAAATCTTAGCCGTGGAGCTTTCACCAAATAATCCCTATATTTTTCATAGGTATATTTCTAACCAATAGATGTTCGCCTTCTTTCCTGTGTGTTTTCTCTTTTTGAGCTTCATTTAATTCTTGAGCTTGTTTATTTATTCAATTCGACTTCTCGATTTTAGTGTGGAATAAAAAATGGTGCCACTATTTGGTTGTGAAGCTTGTATAATGCGTTAAAGTTATCACCTTTTCTGATTATTGCACTGATTTTATGCCCAAAGGTGAGTTTTTTAAGATTAGGTGAAGTAGTTTCTTGATGCCCATTTTGTAAATAGCTTAGATACATGCAACAAATGTAGTATTATTTATTTTGAAGGTTTTACCCTGACAATTTCGTAGTGTTAGCCATGTAGTTACTGGTTATGTGGCGGAGGGCCCTTTGGGAAATCGTAATGTCGGTGGGTTGCATGTGAGGATGCATCACTTTAGTTAGTTAAATTAGTTGGTTTAGTTTTAAAGTGTAGTTTATATTGAATCTTCATGATTTTGAATTCTTCTGTGCTTAGCTTGAATGAGGCTTGATATAAAATAAGACGAATGAGTTGATCAAGTTGAACTTGTTGATTGTTGTTGAAGTTTCAAACTTGAGTTTGACCATAGAATTTTGAGTTACAATTCTTCATTGATATTGCTTATAGAAGCACTCATGAATTTCATTCATCAATAATATGCGTTGTATCATATCTCTTGAGCTTCTAGCTTATTTGTGACAATTGATCTGAGTAGCTTCCTTCGTTCGTCCCAATCTATATGAATGCACTGCAAGGGGGTTCGTCAAGTAGTTCGTTTTCTCTATACTTTTATGATCACCAATCCCCTGAATATCCTGATTTGATATAGCTATCTAGCCTTACCTTATGGAGTCCAAAAGCTTTACTTGTGATGGTATGATGCATAGTAGATAATGCTAGTTTTTATGTGAATTAGGAAATGCATAACAATCTTAAGGAATCAAAGGGACTCACATAATTTCTTTAGGCAAAAAAATGAATACTGACAGATAATATCATTGTTATTTGTTACTAATACTATCATGAAGTTTCTGAATCATGAATGAGCTTTCCATTTCTTTTCTTCACCTGTCACCGAAATTAATGAGAATACATTAAGTAGAATACGGAACCAGGACATGCCTTATGAAACAGATTCTGCAAAATTAATTACATTTACTCATGGTACAAGATGGGCTTTAGTTCATATCATCTTCTTAGTTCTTACTTATTTTGCTCTGCAGTTTCTTTCCAATTATCTCTGCAAACTTCAACAGCAGTATGGAGAAGTCGGATTCTGGGAAAATCAAGAAAATTGTTTGGAAAAGAAGTAGAACTCAACCGGATGAAAATGAAGAGTGTGGGGATCACAGTAATGGGAAGAAAACTCGGGGTTGTGATTTTTTGCAGGAGAAGAAGTGCGATCTTAGCTGTCCATTCGTGATGCCTCTGTTGCCTATTCCAAAGGTGGATGCGTGGTGCTTGGATACGTCTATTGCTTTGACTGGAACAGCTTGTTGTGGGGTGACTGGACCACCTGTTGGAGCTGTTGATGTTGGAGTTAGCAAATCCGCCTACTATTTTTGCATTGCTATTCCCGGTGTCAAGAAAGATCCCGGTAATTCGACTCACCTATTTTCATTACTTAAATGCACATTATTTTGACTTTTTAACATGTCACATTTTATGATAGTGACCGGCTATAGATATATGCTGATGTGTATCAAATCGTGTTCTAGCTTACAACAACGATAATGTCATTAAGTGTAACATGAATACGAAGATTAGCTAGCTAGAGAACATTGTTTCCTTTATAATATCAATTCTTGAGTACAAACTATAAGGCATGTTACTTAGCTTCCATGAGTTTACTAATGAGTCTTTTCACCAGGCGAATTCTGCTGTGAAATTCAACGGGATGGGAAAGTATGTGTTGAAGGGGTGACGACGACTGGTGGGACCACAATCACACGAAATTCTCGAGTATTTGTAATGAAAGTGCAGCAGCAATGCCCATCTGGACCCTTCAAGCTCTTCTTCACACTACCGGGCCCCGTTGATCCGAGGTTGTTTTCTACTAGTTTCAGTGATGGCATATTTGAAGGCATCATTGCAAAATATGAGCAGTAGGTAGACAGACCTTTTGCGTCCTAACGAGCACCACTCAATGGTTCGTCTTTTGCTTATATATATCACGTATTTTGATCACACTAGTGAGATGCTCTCATGAATGTACATAAACTATTTTGTTGGAAAGTTGGAGCTTGTGAATTGGCTGATTATGGAAGTCCATTGCACAAGTTCCAGAATCTTTATAAATGTGCCTTTGTTGAACACATGGATTCATACAAGCTTGTTAAATGTTATAGCCCCTTTTGCTCAAATTCATGCTGTAATTAGACCAGAAGTTCATGTTGAAGAAACCACTACTCTCTCTCTCTCTCTCATATGATTGGAATTTAAAGAAATAGTTGATATTGATTGACATTATCACATTGCACTTACACTTGTCTAATAGCATCTACATCAATTGTTTGTGTTTTTAGATGAAAAAGTAGTGCTTTAATAATAAAATATATATCTAGTGTTTTTGTTGGGGTGTCAGTGTTCCTGGAGGAACATTTTTAGAGGAGAGAGTGTGAGAAAGATGCATGATTAGGTGGGGTAACATAATAAAAAATATTTTTTCTTTTTTTCTATTCTAATATTTTTGACATTTTTTTAATATATTATTAAAACACTAAAACAAGTCAATGCAGATGGCCTTATTATAACACAAAAAATTCATAAAATTGCTTTTTAAATAAATTTTTTATTTTATTTTTACACAAAAACTCATGTGAGACGGTCTCACGGATAGTTTCCGTGAGACGGAGCACCATCACCAAAAAAAACATATGAATTGTAGGGTTTGGGTGGTGGATAATTGGGTTGTGGATTGACCCGTCTCACGCAATGCATTAAAATTTCGTGAGACGGTCTCACAGAGACTTACTCTTATTTTTAAAGATTGTATATAATTGAAAATAATTGATATTTCGAAATTAAAAAAGAAAAAAGAGTTATATATGGAGTGGGCCAGGGAAGCAATAAATAGTCCAATTAAATATTGATGGGCTACACAATTGAATCCATGCCACCTTTTAAACCTAACAAAATCCTTTTATAAACCTCTGCAATCACGATCATTAATTACCACATTAATTCTGCAATCAACAGAGCCGATTCACTTCTGCAATCAACAAGGTAAAACCCTAACCCTAACTCTAACTGTACGACACCGTTTCATGCATGTTCTTAGTTGCAATAATCTTATACTTTGATTGTAGGTTATTAATTAATTAAGGTGAGATGATGATTATGGGTCAAAACTCATTGAAAAGGCAGCGACTGCCAATATCAAGACATGTTTGCATGTTTTCCCATTCAGAGAAGTACGGTGAAGATGGCGATGAATATCAACTCTATTTCTTGGACCTGGATCTCTGCGGCGGTGTACCTGGACCCAACACTACTCATGATGATCCAATCATAGCCGTTGATGATGTATACACCCACGTCATTCCCGATTTCCGATTTGATGGCCATAACAAGCCCAGAGCCCTTTGCTTATTAGGTTCCACCTTATTCCTTTTCGAGGGATATGATCATCGTTCTTATCGTTCTAATCATGGCTACGATAATCGTGGAAAATCAGCTCTTAGATTCGAGCTTGAATCGGAGGATTCGGATCTCATAGAGAGACACAGAGTGTGTGACATGCATACCTCCAAATGTTGCCCTCGTGCCATCCCCACCCCTGATGCCAAAAACATCCTCGTTTTCTCGTCTCGATTAATCTATGATCGTGTCTATTGTGAAGAAGATCTAGAAGCTGCTGATGCTGATTTTGAGCTGTATGATCCTTGGACTGACCACTGGCTACAACTCCCTGAATTATTTTCCCATCAATTTCGACGATATCATGAACCCTTCTCTCAGTTTCTACGAGACCATCAATCCTGGAGCGTTGTAGCATATAGTTTCCTCGACGAGCATCTCTTCTTCATTCTTCTCTCCTCCGAACAAATGTTTGTTCTCGATCTTGAGTCAATCGAAAAGGGGTGGGATTTTCTTGGTGGTCCGTACGGACCACGAGTTCCTTGCAATGGCTATTTCCCAACAATCAACAACAAGTTTGTTTTTACTTGTGAGAGGATATACGATGTAAGAGAAGTTGGATTGTCTCGAGAAGCATGGGATGGCTCAGAAGTAGCGTTAGTGTCAGTTCCACAATCTTCGTTTCCTCCCACCGACGTAGAAGACTCTCTTGATTTACTAGCTGGTTGTCCATCCATGACAATTCTGCATCATGACACTGAGAATGGAGTTGTTCATTGGTGTGCTTTAAAGTCGGAAAGTGTTCCCTACACGGAGGATATTACTAGATCTTACACTCGTCTATTGATTGATGTTTGCGTCACTCATCTTAATGCCAAGAAGCTCAATACCAAGATTATCAGGACCTTGCAATTGCTCACTGATCATCACCATTTGCTACTAAATCTTGAGTTTGTACCAACCATTTGAGTTGATGACATTCCTGGTAATGGATGCTTGTTGTTGATGGTTGCTTAATTTATTTGTGGTGGAGTTGAATACATTAGCTAATTCCAAACCAATATATGCTTCTTAAGGTTTGCAAGATCTGCTCTTGAGAGCCAATATGATCTCACTGCTCTTTTTACAACATCTTATTATCTTATTTTGAGAGCCAATATGATCTTTATTAAGATAGGTAAATAAATAAATAAATCATCACCACACACTTTTAAATGAGCTTGGAAATTCAGTTTCCATCAGTAAAGTCTCAACAATTAATCAAGTTCAACTAGTTGATTCTTGTTCCAGTTTCGAACTTGAGTTCCACCATAATATTTTGAGTGACAATTCACGGATATTGCATGTGTTGGAAAATTATGTTTAGTTTGCCTCTTTTGGGACAATATAATTGTGGGTCTCGTACTCAAATGAGAAAATTAAAAGTTGCATCGTGTTCTTTTCTGAAAAAGGTTTGCAATTGCATATTATTTACACAAAATAGTTAATGCATGATGAGAAAATTAAAAATTGGCTCGCGTTCTAATGTAAAGGTATCAATGTATGGATAAATCATAAATATATCATCATATAATATATATATTTTTCCAAATAATTTATTTTATATGGACCGGGCCAGGAAGCAATTAAATACCCGAAATTAGTGTTGGGCCGTTGTTATGGTGATGGGCCCACCCAAAGCCCTCCGATCTTTAATTACCATTCCATTCCAATCCCCGTTCTTTCTCAACACATATTTCATCATCTTCTTCAAGATAACCCTAACCCTAACACTACGCACGACACCGTTTCAATGATCTTATCTAGCTACTTTGATTGTAGGTGATGATGATTATGCGTCAAAACTCATTTTCAGCGACTACCAATATCAAGACATGTTTGTATCAGCGGCGGATCTATGTGGAACATTTGGGGTACAACTATACCCCAAAATGAAATTTATTGTTATATATATTACTAATCACAAAAACTCATGTGAGACGGACGGAGCCCCATCACCACAAATAACATGTTAATTGTTGGGTTTGAGTGGTGGGTAATTAGGTTGTGAGTTGATCCGTCTCACGCAATGCATTAAAATTCCGTGAGACGGTCTCACAAGAGACTTACTCATTACTAATTATGTTTTATTTTATATTATATTTACATTATTGCCATGGTTTAGTTTAAATGAGTAAAGAGAAATACACATTCTTTTCCTTCCTTTCCATAATACAAAACTCACCTTACCATTTTCCTCTTCTACGAATTCTCCAACTTTCAGGTTTGTTATGTTATTTATTTATTTACACATTTTATCCATTAAAATTCTACATTATATATTCATAATTATTGCTTGATTTAGTTTATTAATTAGTGAATTTGATGTTGATTATTCATTATTAGGGGTTGTGTTTTTTTTTTTTCATTTTTGTGTATGAAATTTATTGATTTTGGGCAAATGTGTTGTGAATTCTTTTTGAAATTGTTGTGGGTTGTAATTGTAGTTGTTAATTTGTTATATAATTGATTTTATTCTTGTTATTTACTATTAATTATATTAGGAATGAAGAATACTTCCAAAAAAAAAAAAAAAGAGTCGACGAACTAAATTGTAGTTTAATTATAACTTGAGTTACGAGATTAAATTGAAAAGACAAATAGTTATGAGACTAATTGCGAAAAAGACGATATTTATGCGACCAAATGTGACTTTATCTCAATCTTTTACAATACCTTATGTATGCTACCTAGTATCGTCATAATATGTGTATAATATGAAATATTAGATGAAGGTTGTATGTGACCAAATCGTCATAAGAAGGTTGTATGTGATGTGGCAGCGTTATCAAAGAATTATGTGTATAATATGAAATATTAGATGAAAATTGAATAAGAAGGTAATTTCTAACAAATGACTTTTGATGATAACCGAATTTTCATGGTGGAGCGTGTTGGATGAGAATTGGGAATAAAGTTTATGTTGATGAGGGGCTTAGGTCTATGTCTGGTATGAGAATTGATAAGAAGGTCCGTAGGTGAAGTGGTAGTGTTAAAATATTGATTATATATAGTCGAATTGGTTATATTTAGTTGAATTGATTATATTTGTTAAATTGTTGGGAATTACATGTTTTATTGTAGAGACGTATAGTCGAAAATTTTGTAGATTAATGCATGTGTCGAAATGTTGTGCAATTTCTGTTAGATTATATTGAACTTTTGTTAGATATGTATGAATATTTAATTATGTGATTTTTTTTTTAAATATTGATTATATGAAGTCAAGTGGGTAATATTTAGTTGAACTGATTATATTTGTCATATTGTTGGGAATTGTGTTACTGTTTATGTTGGAGAAGTGTATCTAGTATCGAATCTGTAGATTGTGGTGGCACAAATTTCCGTTTTCTCCTGTAATTAAGTGGAATTTTAGTGGATTTGCTTTATAAATGGAGAATCATATTACCAGGGTAGTTGGATTATCAATTTTGTCTGGTGTTTTGAATTAGATGACTGAGTTCTCTCTCTTGCAATAAAATTGTTTTCCGAGTGCTTTTTCTGTTTAATGTTTAGGATTTGTGAATTATTGACGAATATTTGTGTTTTCGATTGTCAATTGAATTTTTTTTTTATGACAAATACCTTGCTTATGTTATGCGGCATGACTGAGATGTTTCTCTCTGGTGCTGAGTGTATAATATTTGGATTTTGAGTGGGATTGTAGAAGCTTTTTGGCCGAAAAAACTGAAACCTATTTTGAGCCATCATGATTGATTACTATATCTGGTAGTGCTGGAGATAGAATATGGAGTAGTATCCTTGCACTTGGTATCAGTTATCTGATATTGACTGTAATTTGTACTGCTCTTATTTCATGGTTTAAGAGACTTGCTTAGGGTGATTGTTAACTCTATTGATGTTCAAGTTAAGCACTGAGCTCTTTTGCACTGTAAAAGTCTTCCTTCATGATTCCTGATTTTTTTGCAGACTGAATCTGGCCTTAGAAAAACCATGGATCGTCTGGCTGGGAATGCTCGCGTCATGATTGTCTCAGATCTTGATCATACAATGGTGAGTTGTGCCTATTGTTTGTTGCGGACTGTATTAATAAGAGACAATATGCTGCAGGTTGTGGGAAGCAAATTACCAAAGGAATTCTTTGCTAGTTTTCTCAACCGGGAGGTCACTAACACTATACAAAGAATTAAGGAAATAGAAGCCCGTGCTACCCCCTGATATCACGATAATGTCCGTGGGATCCGAAATTACATATGATAACTCTATGGTACCTGATGATGGTTGGGTTGAAATCTGAAATCAGAAATGGGACAGGAACATAGTATCTGAAGAGACGCGCAAGTTTACTGAACTTACTCTTGAGGTATGGCTTAGAAATAGCACAAGGCTCGGATAGACAACCATTCCATTTCCATGCATCATTCTTGGCACATATGGGGAGGTAATCTCTTACGCATTAAAATATATCTGATTCAAAGATGGACAACATTGAACCTGCTTATGAAGAGGTGAAATTGTACATGTTTTATGAGAGCTCTATTGCTTTATTAGTAAGGTGCTTATTGTAACACTAAAAATTCATAAAATTGCTTTTATTAAATATTTTTTTATTTTATTTTTGAAGATCTTATAATTGAAAATAACTGATATTTTGAAATTAAAAAAAAAAAAAAAGAGAGGGTGGGATTAAAGCTCTCATCATTTTCTAAGGACACCCCATTTCATAAATTTTTCTATTAAAAAAATTAAAAATAAATAATACCAATTGTACCTTTTAGGTCAAACTCTACTAGCTTCATTTGCCATGGCCAAACGTGCTTCTACACCTAACACTTTTCTCTATGTTCGGCCAATCAAGATCGAACGAAATTACTCGAGTTTGATCGATTTTTTCATTTTTTCGTATGAGTTTCACATGATTTTTATATATTTAACAAATCCGTGGAATATTTGTCATTATGTTGGCATTGTATTCCTCAAGAAATTAATAGATTTAACATTAAAGAAAGATGAAAAATAAAGAAATGGAAGAAGGAGAGGAAGACTAGGGTTCATTTTTTTTTTGTTTATTTTCAAAATTTTTATTGTTTTTAATTAAAATATTTTTAATTGGGATGTGCTTAGAAAATAGTGGGTGATTTTAGTAAAAAAAAAAGAGTTTTATATGGAGTGGGCCAAGGAAGCAATAAATAGTCCAATTAAATATTGATGGGCTACACAATTGAATCCATATAGTTATATACTTTAAACCTAACAAAATCCTTTTATAAACCTCCAACAAAATTCTAATCACGATCGTTAAGGTAAAACCCTAACCCTAACACCGTTTCATTCATGTTTTTCTATTTGTAGTTGCAATAATCTTATCTGGCTACTTTGATTGTTGGTAATTAAGGTGAGAGCGATGATGATTATGGGTCAAAACTCATTGAAAAGGCAGCGGCTACCAATATCAAGATATGTTTGTATGGTTTCCCATTCCAAGGACGACGAAAATGGCGATGAATACCAACTCTATTTCTTGAACCTGGATCTCTGCGGCGGTGTACCTGAACCCAACACTACTCATGATGATCCAATCATAGCCGTTGATGATGTATACACCCACGTCATTCCCGATTTCCGATTTGATGGCCATAACAAGCCCAGAGCCCTTTGCTTATTAGGTTCCACCTTATTCCTTTTCGAGGGATATGATCATCGTTCTTATCATTCTAATCATGGCTACGATAATAGTGGAAAATCGGCTCTTAGATTCGAGCTTGAATCGGAGGATTCGGATCTCGTAGAGAGACACAGAGTGCGTGACATGCATACCTCCAAATGTTGCCCTCGTGCCATCCCCACCCCTGATGCCAAAAACATCCTCGTTTTCTCGTCTCGATTAATCTATGATCGTGTCTATTGTGAAGAAGATCTAGAAGCTGCTGATGCTGATTTTGGGCTGTATGATCCTTGGAGTGACCACTGGCTACAACTCCCTGAACTATGCTCCGATCAATTTCGACGAAATCATCATGAACCCTTCTTTCGATTTCTATGAAAGCATGAATCGTGGAGCATTACAGCATATAGTTTCATCGACGAGCATCTCTTCTTCATCCAACTCTCCTCCAGATTAATGTTTGTTCTCGATCTTGAGTCACTCAAAAAGGGGTGGGATTATCTTGGTGATCCGTATACGTGTGAACCCCACGTTCGTTGGCATAATGGCTATTTCCCGACAATCAACAAGAAGTTTGTTTTCACTTCTGAGAGGATATACGATGTAAGAGAAGTTGGTTTGTCTCGAGAAGCACAGGATGACTCAGAAGTACCGTTAATGTTAGTTCCACAATCGTCGTTTCCTCCCACTGACGTAGAAGACTCTTTTGATTTACTAGCTGGTTGTCCATCCATGACAATTCTGCATCACGACACTGAGAATGGAGTTGTTCATTGGTGTGCTTTAAAGTCAGAAAGTGTTCCCGACACGGAGGATATTACTAGATCTTACACTCGTCTATTGATTGATGTTTACGTCACTCATCTTAATGCCAAGAAGCTCAATACCAAGATTATCAGGACCTTGCAATTGCTCACTGATCATCACCATTGGCTACTAAATCTTGAGTTTGTACCAACCATTTGAGTTGATGACATCCTGGTAATGGATGCTTCTTGTTGATGGTTGCTTAATTTATTTGTGGTGGAGTTGATTACATTAGCTAATTCCAAACCTATGTATGCTTCTTAAGGTTTGCAAGATCTGCTCAATATGATCTCACTGCTCTTTTTACAACATCTTATTATCTTATTTTGAGAGCCAATATGATCTTTATTAAGATAGGTAAATAAATAAATAAATCATCACCACACACTTTTAAATGAGCTTGGAAATTCAGTTTCCATCAGTAAAGTCTCAACAATTAATCAAGTTCAACTTGTTGATTCTTGTTCCAGTTTCGAACTTGAGTTCCACCATAATATTTTGAGTGACAATTCACGGATATTGCATGTGTTGGAAAATTATGTTTAGTTTGCCTCTTTTGGGGCAATATAATTGTGGGTCTCGTACTCAAATGAGAAAATTTGAGAAAATTAAAAGTTGCAAAGTGTTCTTTTCTGAAAAAGGTTTGCAATTGCATATTATTTACACAAAATAGTTAATGCATGATGAGAAAATTAAAAATTGGCTCGCGTTCTAATGTAAAGGTATCAATGTATGGATAAATCATAAATATATCATCATATAATTTTTTTTTTTTCCAAATAATTTATTTTATATGGACCGGGCCAGGAAGCAATTAAATACCCGAAATCAGTGTTGGGCCGTTGTTATGGTGATGGGCCCACCCAAAGCCCTCCGATCTTTAATTACCATTCCATTCCAATCCCCGTTCTTTCTCAACACATATTTCATCATCTTCTTCAAGATAACCCTAACCCTAACACTACGCACGACACTGTTTCAATGATCTTATCTAGCTACTTTGATTGTAGGTGATGATGATTATGCGTCAAAACTCATTTTCAGCGACTACCAATATCAAGACATGTTTGTATCAGCGACGGATCTATGTGGAACATTTGGGGTACAACTATACCCCAAAATGAAATTTATTGTTATATATATTACTAATCACAAAAACTCATGTGAGACGGTCTTGCAGATAGTTTCCGTGAGACGGAGCCCCATCACCACAAATAACATGTTAATTGTTGGGTTTGGGTGGTGGGTAATTGGGTTGTGAGTTGATCCGTCTCATACAATACATTAAAATTCCGTGAGACGGTCTCACAAGAGACTTACTCATTACTAATTATGTTTTATTTTATATTATATTTACATTATTGCCATGGTTTAATTTAAATGAGTAAAGGGAAAATACACATTCTTTTCCTTCCTTTCCATAATACAAAACTCACCTTACCATTTTCCTCTTCTACGAATTCTCCAACTTTCAGGTTTGTTATGTTATTTATTTATTTACACATTTTATCCATTAAAATTTTACATTATATATTCATAATTATTGCTTGATTTAGTTTATTAATTAGTGAATTTGATGTTGATTATTCGTTATTAGGGGTTGTGTTTTTTTTTTTTTTCATTTTTGTGTATGAAATTTATTGATTTTGGGCAAATGTGTTGTGAATTCTTTTTGAAATTGTTGTGGGTTGTAATTGTAGTTGTTAATTTGTTATATAATTGATTTTATTCTTGTTATTTACTATTAATTATATTAGGAATGAAGAATACTTCCAAAAAAAAAAAAGAGTCGACGAACTAAATTGTAGTTTAATTATAACTTGAGTTACGAGATTGAATTGAAAAGACAAATAGTTATGAGACTAATTGCGAAAAAGACGATATTTATGCGACCAAATGTGACTTTATCTCAATCTTTTACAATACCTTATGTATTAGATTATTTTAATTGTAGGACTTTAAATATTAAATAATGTTTATGTAAGGATTTTTCTCTATTATCTTTTGTTATTTATTCGTACCCCCAATTTCAAAATTCTGGATCCGCCACTGGTTTGTATGGTTTTCCATTCGAGGGACGAGGAAGATGACGATGAATACTAACTCTATTTCTTGGATTTGAATTTGTGCAACGGTGGAGCCACCACCTGCAACACTCTTCATGATGATCCAATTATAGATGATGATGTATACACCCATGTTCTTCCCACTTTCCGATTTGAGGGCCGTACGAAGCCCAGAGCCCTTTGTTTACTAGGTTCCGGTTCCACCTTATTCATTTTCGAGGCTTATCTTGGTCGTTATTGTTCTGAGGGCTACGATAATCGTGGAAAATCTGCACTTCGATTCGACCTTTTTCCGAATCATAAACCAGTGGATGAGGATTGGGATTGGGATCGGGTGGTGCAGAGACACAGGGTAAGTGACATGCACACCTCCAAGTATGGACCTCGTGCCATCCTCACCCCTGATGCCAAAAGGATCCTCGTTTTCTCGACTCCATTAATGAACGAAGGTGGAGAAGAAGCTGATACTGATTTTGAGCTCTACGATCCTTGGACTGACACCTGGCTACAACTCCCTCGAATACCTTCCCATTACCACGATCGAATTCAACAATTCTGTAGCGTTGAAGCTTATAGTTTCATCGACGAGCATCTCTTTTTCATCCAACTCTGCGACAGATCAATGTTTGTTCTTGATCTTGAGTCACTCGAAAAGGGGTGGGGTCTGTATGAGTACGGGTCCCACCTTCCTTGGATTGACGACTATTTCCCAACAATCAACAACAAGTTTGTTTTCACTCCTGGGAGGATATACGATGTTGGACAAGTTGGATTGTCTCGAGAAGCATGGGAGGACGGCTCAGAAGTGTTAGTTCCACAATCGTCGTTTCCTCCTTTTGAGTTACGAGCCGGTTTTCCTTCCATAACAATTCTGTATCATGACACTACTCATGATCAAAATGGAGTTGTTCATTGGTGTGCTTTAAAGTCGGAAAGTGTTCCCTACACGGAGGATATTACTAGATCTTACACTCGTCTATTGATTGATGTTTATGTCACTCATCTTAATGCCAAGAAGCTCAATACCAAGATTATCAGGACCTTGCAATTGCTCATTGATCACCATTCTCTCTATAATGTTGAGTTTGTACCAAACATTTGAGTTGAGTATGGATATATGCTTTTTTTTTCATGATTTTATTTATTTGGTTCTAGGAGCATGCTGGGATTACTTCACTTCTTATTTAATTTTCTCTCATATCATTTTATCTGCAAGCTAATCTATGTGTGATGTAAGGCAAAGTTCTCATACAGGTTTTTATCCATAATAATAAATTAAACCTGATATTCATAAAGTGTTATTTAACGTTTATGTCTAACACTTTATGAATCCAGGCCACTCCTAAACCTGGGCATCTCAAACGTGGGTTTAGAAATGTTAATTAAACCTAACCAACCCAAACCCTCAAACCAAACATGTTAACAAAATTATAATCACGATCATTACCCATCTGATAGAGAAGACCTTTTTTATTCGCTTCCTAGAAATCCTTCCATCACACTTGTGCATCACGACAATGGAGTTGGAGTTGTTAATTGGTGTGCTTCAAAGTCTGAAAGAGTTTCCTTCTCCGATGATTACAATCGTGTGTTGATTGATTGATGTTAATGTCACTCATCTTGCCACGACCTTGCAATTGCTCATTCATCATCAACATAGTCTCTCTAGTATTCACTTTGTACCAACCATTTGAGTTGGATGCTTGTTTTTCATTAATTTATTTATTTCTTTTAGGACCATGCTGGCAATTCACTTCTTATATAATTTTATCTCATTCTATCGCTGATGTAAAACCAAGTCCATACCCATTTTTACTACATATAATGCTGCATTCCAGCAATTTGTATCATAACCATGTTCCGAGAATTACATGATAATAAATTAGAGAAACAAAAGTATTATCCTCAAATTAGTTACATATAGACTTTAAAAAAGAGAGAAGAGCCAATTAATTAAATGATTAATTTCAATTTTGGTCCTATATGTAAGGTTCTTTCCATTTTTTAACAATTAAGTATACGAATTTTAATTTTTGATCAGGTATGTTTTAACTTTTTTCAATTTCAGTCAAATTTCTCAATTTTGGTCCTATATGTTTTAAAAAAAATTCAATTTCAGTCCAATTTTGGTCGGAATTCCCAAAATCACCGATATCACGTGAGATTTTCCGACGGTCATCCAACCAAAATTGAATTGTAATTGGAAAATTTTGAAAATACAAGATTAAAATTGGAAAACTTGATTGCAATCGGAAAAAAATTGAAACATATTGGGCCAAAATTGAAAAGGTATATTTGATTATCAAAAAATGGAAAAGATGTTATCGTACAGGACCAAAATTGAAACTAACCCTTAATTAAATATCTGTTGTTATGGTGATGGGCTACCTTTTAAACCTAACAAAATCCTTTTTTAAACCTCTAACAAAATTCTAATTTCAATCATTACTGAGAGACGATTTACTGCTGCAATTATCAAGGTAAAATCCTAACCCTAAGTTTCATGCATGTTTTTCCTTTTTTAGCTGCAGTAATAATCTAACCTTTTTTCATGCATGTAGAAGTGGTCGTGAGCATGATTATTGATCCTGTGAAAAGGCAGCGATTGCCAATATCAAGGCATGTTTGTCTGGTTTCCCATCCGTCGTTGATGCTCAAGAATGATGATGATCGTGAATACCAACTCTATTAATTTCTTGGATTTGGATTTCTGCGGCGGTGGACCCACCGCCACCGCCGATGATGATGATGGCGGCGATGTATACACCCATGTTCTTCCCACTTTCCGATTTAATGCCGGTAAGAAGTCCAGAGCCCTTTGCTTATTAGGTTCCACCTTATTCCTTTTCGAGGGATATGATGAATCTTCTGATGATGACTACGATGATGATGATCATGGAAAGTGTGAAAGATGGGCCATATATGTTGGGCCTGTTCTTTTTACATTGGCAGCCCAAGTGTAGTGTTATCTGGCCCATATCTCAGCCCGTCTCTCCCGTTTAATGATCTTCTGATCTCGGCCCTTCCTTTTGTGGTTTTAATCTGGACCGTTGCCACGCTCATATATATACCTTCCATCCTTGATCTTGCTTAAACCCTTTCTCTCCCCCTTCTCTGTCTCGTGGCGCTCCTCCCTCTCTTTCTCTATATTACAGTCGTACCCCGTCCCTACCATGGATGCCCGACGGTCCTTGACTTGTCCACACCGTCTCCATGGCCCTCCGCGGCCTCCTTCTGTCCTATTCTCATCCCTCCGTCGGTTTGGTTTGCTCCTTTTATATATAGGGTTCGAGAGAGGGTAGAAAAAAAAAGGAATCTCTGTTTTTCTCTAATCTTTGCTGAGTGCTAAGTGAGAAGGGGGAAACCTGGGTGAGATTGTGTTCTTCGTGCTCCTGAAGAAGTCATATATGTATTGATAGACTTATTCAGTTTTTTTGTAGGATTTTGGGCTTAGATCTAGGGAGTGTGTCTGAGATCTGGGTTCTTTGTGCGATACCCTTGGTGCTACCGCCGGATTGTTATTGTTCTTCTTTGTGATTGGGCAACTGGAGTGGGGACTGAGCCGATTTCACAACACAGACCTATGTGTTGATGTATTTGTGATATCTGGTGACTTATATCCTTTATTTTGTATTTCTCAGTTTCTCTGTTTCTATCATTTCTTTTATTTATTTGTATGCTATGCCTACCTTTGGGCATATCTACTGTAATAGATGGATAGGTGTTGTTGTAAAGGACCGATACCCAATAGTGGTATCAGAGCACCGTTGTTGAACGGTGTCGGTCCATTGGTGCTGTGGTGTTGTGGTGGTCAGGTATCTTAGCTTTAACTCTTTCTCTCGTTTGCTTTCTGGTAAGATCCTGTGTGATCTGTCTGTTGGGCTCCTTTGTGCCGGTATAGGTCTAGGTCTCTCTGTGTGTTGGTTGATCTGCCTTTTTGTGCTTTTTCTTTGCCTCTTTCCGCTGCGTATTCTTGTTACCTGGTATCCCCGGTATACCCACCTTGTCCGGACCGTGAGTGTCCCTGGAATCTGGGATTAGGGGGAAAACCAGGCTCTGTGTGTCTTTCTTTATGATATCCTGTTCCACCTTGTTGCTTGGCTTCTGTGTGATATCCTGTCTCATCCTGTTGCTTCTTTTCTGTGTGATATCTCTCTGTCATCTTGCTTTGTGCTTTGCATATACATCATGAATGCTTATCCGGTTGCATCCTTTGATGGAAAGAGAGATTTCTCAATCTGGCAGCAGAAAATGAAAGGTGTTTTGGTACAACAAAAGTGCTTTAAGGCTATAACCTTGTCTTATGATGATAAGATTACTGATGATGTGAAAAGTGAACTAGATGAACTTGCTTACTCATTGATTATTCTGAACTTATCTGACTCTATGATAAGGAAACTAGGAAAACATGAATCTGCTAAATCTTTGTGGGAAAAGTTG
Source organism: Scutellaria minor (assembly GCA_954870855.1). NCBI lineage: Eukaryota > Viridiplantae > Streptophyta > Magnoliopsida > Lamiales > Lamiaceae > Scutellaria > Scutellaria minor. The sequence goes on from OX940734.1 coordinate 265,512, forward strand.
GAGGAATTCTACACTGAAACATCTTTGCCATCTAAAATGTTTTTACTTGAAAAGTTCTTTAGATTCAAACTGGATTTAAGTAAAGATATAGATGTTAACCTTGATGTTTTCACTAAACTGGTTAAAGATATAAAGCTGACTGGTGATAAGAATATAGATGAATACACTTCTATTACGCTTTTGAATGTTATTCCTGACTCTTACAATGATGTTAAATCTACAATTAAATATGGTAGAGATCAGGTTACTTTGGAAACTATTATAAACGGTCTGAAAAGTAAAGAATTGGACTTAAAATCTTCTAAGACAAATAGGTCATTTGGTGATGTTAACTTTGTTAAAGAAAAACACAGAAACAATGCTCAGAACAAACCCTCAACTAGTAACCAAGGTAAACCTAATCAGAACCATAATCAGAATCACAATCAAGGTCAGAATCAAAATCAGAATCAGAAAAAGATGGTTTTAAGCCTAGAACTAAAAATAGAAAGTGCTATAACTGTAGGAAACCTGGTCATTATGCTAATGTGTGTACTAAACCTAAGAAAGATAATAAGGTCAATGGTCAGGCTAATGTTGTGTCTGACAGTCTTGGTGATGTTTTTCTGACAAATGACTATGTGAATTCTGTGATTGCATCCCTATATGACAATGACTGGATCTTTGACTCTGCATGTACACATCACATGACACCCCACAGGCACTTGTTTACTTCCTATATGGAACTGGGAAATGGTAATGTCTTTATGGCTGATAGTAGTGAAAGCACTGTGATTAGAATTGGAACTATTTATCTTAAGTTTGAAACTGGTTTTGAATTAACTCTTAAAAATGTAAGACATGTTCCAAACTTAAAGAGTAACTTGTTTTCTGTTGCTATTCTTGAAGACTGTGGTCTGCATGGTAATTGGGGGAAAGGTTGTCAGATGATTATGAAAGGGAATATGTGTGCCTTCAAAGCTGTGAGAATGCAAAACCTTTATGTCTGCTCTGCTGAACCTGTCTTGCATGCTAACTCTGTGAAACATGATATAACTAAAACATGGCATAAAAGACTAGGTCATATAAGTGGAAAAGGTCTTGAAATCTTGCATAAAAATTCATGCTTAGGAAATGATATGATCTCTGATATACCTCTATGTGATACATGCATTTTTTGAAAGCAACATAAGATGCCATTCCCTGTCTCCTCTCCCCCTAATCCCTCTAAGTGCTCTTCCATTCTTGAATATGTGCATGCTGATGTGTGGGGTCTTATCCCTGTGCCTACTCATGGTGGAAATAGATATTTCCTGTCCATTGTTGATGATTTCTCTAGAAAAGTGTTTGTGTTTCTTATGAAGAACAAATCTGATGTGTTTGATAAGTTTAAGTCTTGGAAAACTTTGGTTGAAACTCAAACTGGGAAGAAAGTTAAAACTTTAAGAACTGACAATGGGACTGAATTCTGTAATGCTGAATTTGATACTCTGTGTGTTGAATCTGGAATTAAAAGACATAGGACTGTAGTTCACACACCTCAACAGAATGGAATTGCTGAAAGAATGAATAGAACCATTCTAGATAAAGTAAGATCTATGTTGTGTGCATCTGGCTTGCCTAAGTTGTTTTGGGGTGAAGTTGTTCTTACTGCTGTTTATTTGATAAATAGATGCCCCTTTGTGCCTTTGAATGGTAATGTTCCTGAAACTGTGTGGAGTGGAAAACCTGTCAACTTGTCAAATTTGAAAGTGTTTGGGTGTTCTGTTTATGTGCATTAGAAACTTGATAAACTTGAACCAAGATCTATGAAGTGTGTCTTCTTAGGTTATCCAGAAGGAATAAAAGGCTATAGGTGTTGGATGAAATCTGAACCTGGTTTTAAGACTATCACTAGTAGAAATGTGATTTTTAATGAAGATGATTTTCCATGCTTATGTGCTCATTCTGTGAATGTTCCTGTTGAGGTAGAGACTCCACCAATTCTGACTGCACCTATACATGCTCATTCTGTTATACCTGTTCAAACTGATGATATGAAATATGAAGCTGAACCTGTTAATAATCAATCTGATAATGAAGAACCTAATCAAATTGATGATACTCCTCCTACTAATGATCTAAGTGATTATATGCTTGCTAGAGATAGAGCTAGGAGAGATGTTAGGATTCCTTCATGTCTAAATGATTATCAGCTCTCTTCCTTTGTGCACAATGTGTTTGATTCTCTGGATGGAAATGAACCCAAAACTTACAATGAAGCTTTGAAATCTAAAAAATCTGATAAATGGTTAAAAGTTATAAATGAAGAAATCAAATCTTTACATGCTAACCATACTTGGATGCTTATACCAAAACCTGCTAAGTGTTCTGTTATTGATTGTAAATGGTTGTTTAAGGTCAAACATGAAACAGATTCTGTTAGATTTAAAGCTAGACTTGTTGCAAAAGGATTCACTCAAAAAGAAGGCATTGATTATACTGAAATATTTTCTCCTGTTGTGAAGTTCACTACTGTGAGAGTCATACTTGCCTTAACTGCTCATTTTGATTGGGAACTTAAGCAAATGGATGTGAAAACTGTCTTCTTGCATGGTGAACTTGATGAGCATACATACATGAAATAGCCTGAGGGTTTTGTTGATAAAATGCATCCTGATCATGTGTGTTTTCTGAAAAAAATCCTTATATGACCTTAAGCAATCTCCTAGGCAGTGGAACAAGAAGTTTGATTCATGCATGCTTTCTCTGAAATTTAAAAGAAGTGTTTATGATCCATGCTTATATTTTAAGGAAGATGCTCAAACTCCTGTGTTCTTGGTGATTTATGTTGATGATATGCTTCTGGTCAGCCCTTGCTTGAGTGCTATAAATCACATAACTAAGTGTTTAAGTGATAATTTTGATATGGAGCTTCTTAGTGATGCTAAAAATTTCTTAGGGATGGATATTATCAGAAATAGAGATGCATGTACTTTATCTCTTAATCAATCTGTCTATGTGCAAAAGATTCTTGATAAATTCTCTATGAATGATGCCAAAAGTGTGACTGTTCCTCTTGCTGCTCATTTTATGTTAAGTAAAGACCAGTCTCCCAAGACTGATCTTGAAAGAACTGAGATGTCTTCTGTGCCCTATGTTAATGCTATTGGTTCTGTGATGTATCTTATGGTCAGTACAAGGCCTGATATTGCATATGCTGTGAGTTGCTTGAGTAGATACATGTCTAATCCTGGAATGCCTCATTGGGAGACTGTTAAATGGCTTCTGAGATATTTGAAAGGATCTATAAAAACTGGAATTGAATTTAGCAAATCTGATAATGGTGTTAACCTTTGTGGCTATGTGGATTCCAATTTTGCAAATGACAAAGATAACAGAAAATCAACAACATCCTATGTGTTTACCTTATGTGGTGCATGTATTAGTTGGAAATCTCAATTACAGAGTATTGTGGCTCTATCTACTATTGAATTTGAATACATTGCAGCCACTGAGGCCATTAAGGAAGCTAGTTGGCTTAAAGGCCTCTTATCTGACATTGGTTTTCTTTCTGGAGATGTTATTGTGTTTTCTGATTCTCAATCAAGGATCCAGCTTTGCAAAAATCATGTCTTCCATGACAGAACCAAGCATATTGATGTGAAGTACCATTTTATCAGAGATGTTGAAAAATGAATTGTCAATCTGGAGAAAATTCCCTCTGAGTTTAATCCTGCTGATATGGGAACAAAGTGTTTGCCGTTGGAGAAATTTAAATCCTGCTTGAAGGCTTTGAACATCTTCCATTCTTTGTGATGTTTTGTTGTGTTTTGCAGTCTTTGTGATTGTTGTTGTTTTGGTCTTTGTGATCATCTTGTTTTTCCTTGTTATTTTTGTGCTTTGTGCACTCCTTTGTGTTTTTCCTATTCTTGCACCCATCTTTGTGATGGTTCTCTGTGTGTGTGTGCAGGAAATAGAAAAGATTGGCGATGATGACCCCAAACTCCTAATGAAAGTCCTCTGAACAACATATCTGGTCCAAGGTGGAGAATGTGAAAGATGGGCCATATATGTTGGGCCTGTTCTTTTTACATTGGCAGCCCAAGTGTAGTGTTGTCTGGCCTATATCTTAGCCCGTCTCTCCCATTTAATGATCTTCTGATCTCGGCCCTTCCTTTTGTGGTTTTAATCTGGACCGTTGCCACGCTCATATATATATCTTCCATCCTTGATCTTGCTCAAACCCTTTCTCTCATCCTTCTCTGTCTCGCGGCGCTCCCCTCTCTCTCTATAGTACAGTCGTACCCCGTCCCTGCCATGGATGCCCGACGGTCCTTGACCTGTCCATACCGTCTCCATGGCCCTCTGCGGCCTCCTTCTGTCCTATTCTCATCTCTCTGTCAGTTTGGTTTGCTCCTTATATATATAGGGTTCGAGAGAGGGTAGAAAAAATAAGGAATCTCTGTTTTTCTCTAATCTTTGTTGAGTGCTAAGTGAGAAGGGGAAAACCTGGGTGAGATTGTGTTCTTCGTGCTCCTGAAGAAGTCATACATGTGTTGATAGACTTATTCAGTTTCTTTCTAGGGTTTTGGGCTTAGATCTAAGGAGTGTGTCTGAGATCTGGGTTCTTTGTGCAATACCCTTGGTGCTACCGTCGGATTGTTGTTATTCTTCTCTGTGATTGGGCAACTGAAGTGGGGACTGAGCCGATTTCACAACACAGACCTATGTGTTGATGTATTTGTGATATCTGGTGACTTCTATCCTTTATTTTGTATTTCTCAGTTTCTCTGTTTCTACCCTTTCTTTTATTTATTTGTATGCTATGCCTACCTTTGGCATATCTACTGTAATAGATGGATAAGTGTTGTTGTAAAGGACCGATACCCAACAGAAAGTCTGCACTTAGATTCGAGCTTTTTCCAACGGAAGATTGGGATCACGAGGTGGTGGAGAGACACAGGGTGTGTGATATGCACACCTCCAAATATAGTCCTTGTGCCATCCCAACCCCTGATGGTAAAAGGGTCCTCGTTTTCTCGACTCGAATATACACCGATGATCATGGTGTCTACGAAGAGGAGGAAGAAGAAGAAGATGATGATTTTGAGCTATACGATCCTTGGAGTGACTCGTGGCTGCAACTCCCTCAATTTCGTCAAAATTTAGGTCGCCAGAGCGTTGAAGCATATAGTTTCATCGACGAGCATCTCTTCTTACTCCAGCTCTCCTTTGGAATGTATGTTAGTGATCTAGACTCACTCGAAAAGGGGTGGGATTTTGTTGGTGATCCGCATTATAAACCCCACCTTCCATACGGTCGTAGCTATTTTCTAACAATCAACAACAAGTTTGTTTTCACTCCGGGGACGATATAGTTGGATTAATATCTAGACAAGTAGGAGTACTGGAGTCGGAACCATCAGTGACGTTAGTTCCACAATCGTCGTTTCCCAGTGATTTAGAGCCTTTTGAGTTTCTTCCATCCATGACAATTCTGCATCACGAAGCTGAGAATGGAGTTGTTCATTGGTGTGCTTTACACGGAGGATATTACTAGATCTTACACTCGTCTATCTTAATCCCGAGCCCAATACCAGGATTATCAGAACCTTGCAATTGCTCATTCATCATTGTCATAATTTATATGATCTTGATCTTGAGTTTCTACCAACCATTTGAGTTGGATGCATTGAATTTTTTTATTTATTAATTCAAGTCGTCTTATTTAATTTTCTTTCATAACTAATCTATATATATATATCTGTGATGCAAAGCCAAGTCCACATATACATGTTCCAAGAATTACATGACATGATAATAAACTAGCTAGAGAGACAAAATTACTATTATCCTCGAATAAGTTAGATATATACTTTAAAATATCAAGAAAATGAAACATATATTGACTACATAAATAGAAATTAAGTCAAGATATGAGCAGCGATAATGACAAACATAAAAGATTCCATTGTCTCCAATGAGACATTTGGAAGTGAAAGCCTTCAAATCAAATTCATTTACAAGTCTCAATCAATTTCAAATTTCCATAGAAAATACCTTGCATTTAATTAACCTAGAAACTCTATATATAATTAGTCATTAAATTATAATTATGCGATTCGAATATTCTTCCACAAGAAATATAGAAAATCATGTTGTCAAAAGTATTTTCTTGTTTCCTTGGCCGAAACTCCCTCCCCCTTTCCTCAAATCAATTCCACCTCCATTGTTAATAAATTCAAATCCGAGAAATATCAATTAAATACGTTGTATAATGATGTGATGTTGATACACATATACATATTTATTTATTTATTTTAGACTTGGAGCCATGCTAAAAGTCATTGCATCTCCTCCTTCTATTCATGTTTATAAATACACCTAATTAAATTCCATTTTAATTAAAAAAAAAATCTCTCTTGATCTTGAAAGAAGAAAAAAAAATGGCGTTGAAGGTTCTTTCAGCTCTAGACTCAGCAAAAACGCAGTATTATCACTTCAAAGCCATCGTCGTCGCCGGAATGGGGCTGTTTTCCGACGCGTACGACCTCTTCTGCATCCCTCCGATCGTCAAACTCCTCGGCCGCATTTACTACAAAGACCACCCCCGATACGAAATCCCCGCCGCCGTCACCTCCGCCATGGTGGGCGCCGTCCTCCTCGGCACCATCATCGGCCAGCTAGTCTTCGGCTACCTCGGCGACCGCATCGGGCGGCGGCGCGTGTACGGCCTGTCCCTCATGCTGATGGTGCTGAGCTCCACCTGGTGCGGATTCTCTATGTGCACGTCCAGGACATGCGTGCTGCTCACCTTAGGCTTCTTCAGGTTAGTGCTCGGGGTCGGGATAGGCGGCGACTACCCGCTCTCCGCCACCATCATGTCGGAGTTCTCGAACCGGAGGACTCGAGGCGCGTTCATAGCTGCCGTGTTTTCGATGCAAGGGTTCGGGATTCTGGTCAGCTCCACCGTGACTATGGTGGTGTGTTCCGTGTTTGATCATGCCACGAGAGCTTTGCCCGGTGAGGAGCCGCCGGAGGTGGCCGACTTAGCTTGGCGGCTGATTTTTATGATTGGGGCGGTGCCCGCCGGCCTCACGTATTACTGGCGGATGATGATGCCGGAGACGGCCAGGTCAGTAATGAGTTAAAATCATTTTTGGTCTCATTGGTATCTTTCGATTTTTATCTTATAATTATCATAATTTTCAATTAGTCCAACAATTTAAGTATTTGTTCGATTTCAATCCAATCTTGATTGAAATTGCCAGAGCCAATAAGTTATGAGTAAAAATAATAATAAATTCTTTTCTATCATATTACCAATAAGAATTTGAAATCTAACATATTTTGACGAAATTCGTCAAAATTAGGCTAACTCGAACAGATTCTTAAATTATGAGACTAAATTAAAAATTATGATAATTACATGAACAAAATCGGAAGACAGCAATGAGTAATTGACTCGAATAATTAATGATCGGAAAACCATACAGGTACACAGCATTGGTAGAGAGAAATGTGGAGCAAGCAGCAAGGGACATGCAAAAAGTGCTATCTGTTTCACTTAGCCAAATAGCTGAAGAAGAAGAAGAAGAAGAATCATCTTCAAACAACACAATTCATCCACCATCAAACCCTTATTCCCTCTTCTCCAAACCCTTCCTCCGCCGCCATGGCCGGAACCTCTTCGCCTGCGCCGCCACCTGGTTCCTAGTCGACATCGTCTTCTACAGCAGCAACCTCTTCCAATCCCAGATATACTCCCACTACCTCCCCGAACAGGCCAAAATGAACGCCTTTCAAGAGGCCTTTCACGTCGCAAAGCTCCAAGCAATCATTGCCATTTGCTCCACAATCCCGGGCTACTACGCCACCGTCTACTTCATCGATCGTGTTGGGAGAGTAAGAATCCAAATCATGGGGTTCTTCTTCATGGCCTTAGGGTTACTAGCCATTGGGATTCCTTACGACAAGTATTGGAAAACTAATACTAACATAGGTTTCATGATCATCTATAGTTTAACCTTCTTCTTCGCCAACTTCGGACCCAACACCACCACGTTCATCGTACCAGCGGAGCTTTTCCCGGCCAGGTTCCGGTCAACGTGCCATGGGATCTCCGGTGCGGTGGGGAAAGTCGGGGCGATGATTGGATCGGTGGGGTTTTTGTGGGCGTCGCATAGTGAGAGAGATAATGGTTATAGTAAAGGGATTGGAATGACAGCATCGTTGGTGATTCTTGGGGGAGTTTGTGTTGTGGGAATGGTGATTACGTACTTATTCATGCCTGAGACGAAGGGGAGATCGTTGGAGGAGAATGAGAGTGAAGAAGATGAGACTAATGGATCTGTGTGTTTCTTGAGGTGCATTACAGTTCCATGCAGTATTCAAGTACCACCATAATCAATGCTAACTATTAGTACTCATCTTAGGGACTTGTGCTCTTGGTCTTTTGATTAGAAGAGATCAGTTTGTGGTGTATATGCAATAGAATCTTGTACCTTCAAAATCATTAGAAATTATGTTCATTCAGAGTTTTTATTCATTTCAAATCATTCAATCGATCAATTTGAAGGTCCAAGGTTGATTAGGTGAATGAACACAACAAGACAAATTAAGATCAGCAGTGACATCAATGTCATTAGTACAGTTTGTGATGGTTAACAAAAACAATCTGTCTTATTCCTTAAACATGGGAAAATCATGAAACAATAACATTAGACAGAAGACAAAAATCACAAAAGAGTTGATTCAAAGTGATCACTTGGTTTTGGTAGGAAATGAGGCCATTATGTTAATCCCACACATCCCTTGAGCTTTCCCAGTGTTTCCCTTCATCCTTATGTATCCTTTCTCTCCCCATTTCGCCCCCCACGAGTTCTTCACTATCACGTGATCCAATCCTTTGTTCGACTCGTATCCAACTGCTGTCACCCCGTGATCAAGCTCTGTTCCACAGTGCCCATCAAACACACCCTGCAACCCACCAAAACTCATCAAATATGGAATCTTTTTTAAGCCAATTACCAAGAATCAAACAACATGTTCATATTGATCATATTATACATACTCCACTATAGAATTGGAAATCTCTACCAGAAGCATCAATGGCCACACTTAATGGCTGGTTCACCAGTGCTTTCAAAAGACTCTTTTCATCGTTTGCTGGTACATCATGGTAGCTGCTAATCGTCACCAACTCCGCCTCATCCTGATCAAATTGTATATATATGATGATCAAAATGTGCATTTATATATATGATGATGATCTGTTGCTTAATATCACTCACCCTCTTTTCTTCACAAGTGCCTTCCTCCATTAGGTACGGATAGTCATCCTCCTTATGAAGCCCACCATTGGAAACAATGAAAGCAAACGCATAATCCATGAGCCCCCCATTGCAGCCATTGTTATAAGCTCTGTCACAATCAATCAGCTCTTGCTCAGACAGTTCTGTTAAGTTCCCTGTCACTATCTGGTTTATACCTTCCACTGCTGCCACTGTCGAAAACGCCCAACAACTGCCTGCATTTTTAATATATATCAAGAATATATCGAGTTATAATTGACATCAATGATCTCTAAGTAGGATACATACCACATGAACCTTGGTTCTTGACACGAGCAACTGCACCTTTCTTCCTCCAATCCACAGACTTAGGCAAAGCCTCAAAATCCCTATACTTGAAATATTTTTCAGAGGATTCATCTCTCTTGGGAAGTTGATGATCAGATTTGAGCCCCAAATACATTTTCTTGAACTCATCATGGCTCATATCAGCAAATTCATTCAATCCAAGCCAATAGTTACTAACAGCCTTATTCCTCTCATCAATGTGCTTCAAGTTCTCCTTAAATATCTCAAACCTTTGCAACTTCTCCTCAATGCTCTTGTACTTCTTACTGTGCTTGTCAATCCACGACTCGAAGAGATTGATGACCTTTTCTATGCTCGACAAGTCATCTGGTGAGTACCCCACGATTGAGAAATCGCGTGCATAAGTCGTGGCAACGAAGAGCAACACCAAGGCTGCAAGAAAAGAGAGCTTTGAGAACAACGACAAATTAGCCATGTTTGAGCTCAGAAATATTGATTGATTCTTTGTGAATGAGATGATATGAACAACAATGGTGATTCTTGATGGGGTTTTATACATTTAGATTTTAGTATAGAAGACAAGTTGCTTTCAAGTGAAGTTGTTGGAAGTAGAAAATGTTGTCTGAATATATACTGAGACTTTAAGGTTGGTCCTTTTGGCAAGCTTACAATCAAAGCATGTTTCAAAATTGAAAGATCATTAGTAAATATATTATAATGAAATTAACCACCTAAACTTGCTATAAAATTAATAGGATTGACACTTTATCTGATTTATATAATTATATACAATATAAGTTTAAATATATATATGTTCAAATTGACAATAATAAGATCACTTAAGTAGTTTCTCTTATTAACTATTTAGTAATTATTGATGTTTTATTGTTTGTGGTTGATTATATATATAGATTATATGACTTAAATAGGGATAAAAATGACTTAATTAAATTTTGGCAAGATTTCAAAATTTATAATCTAAAGAAAATAAAAAAACTATTAATGAGACTGTTATTATGTAATCTCTAGTTTCATTTCATATATGTTTGATTGAAAATCTTGCTATTTTAATTTAAAATATTAGTCTTAAATACATTTAACTATTTTGATTTATAGTCCATAATGGACAGTTTGAATAAAATATCAGTGTTAAATATATTTGTAATATTGTCGGTCGTTTAAATTGAATAGAGTATTAATATATAAAGGTAATTCAAAACTGTTAATACTAGAGGCAAAAAAAATATCCAAAACGATGTGCATTTTAAGGGTAAAAAAGACATTTTATGAATGTGAATGTGAGTAATTGTCTAACCGGAAAATAAAATTTATCTTTCTTTCAGAGTGAGTTCTATTGAAGCCCAATCTTAGTGGGCTGATTCGTAATATATGATTTGGGCCCATTTCTAGGCAAATAAAAAAGAAAGTGTTGCCTTTTCTTAAAAAAAAAAGAAAAAACAATATGGTTTGTCTAGAAATTTAAATCTAGTTAGATACTCCTTTATTTGTACAAAAGCTATATTATAAGAAAATTGAACCTTATATTCAAAATCAATTATATATTTTAATTTCGATCTGGTTATTGTGATTAGCAAATAAATAAGGAACATATAATTTAAATTTTAATCCTATCATATCACATAGAATCAGAGACATGAAACAATTTAACGCACTTCACAAGCAAACCAAAGAGTGTGTTAAAAAATTCCCAAAACAAACAATTAAATCTTAAAAATCGAAGGAAGAAAAAAAAAAAATCCACGATCCTAATTAAGCAACAAAAGTGGGTAGGATCGATCACTTCAATTTCCGGTCAATGGCATCAGCTTGTCCGATGTAAACACGACTTCGGTCGGTGGTGGCGGTGGAGGTGGTGGTGGTGCCGCCGGTGAGCTGGCCTTGCGTGGCGGAGCCATAACCAATAAACTTAAATTCTTCTAAATCAGTGCACTTCAGGTATGGACTGCTCTGCAATGGTAGCTCCTGCATTTTTGTTTCTCTCTCTTGTTCTTGTTCTTTTTCCTCTCTCCTCAGCTGAAGTTGCCCTTCCATTATAATTTTTTTCAATAATTTAGATGATAAATTAACTAATATGTTCGTTTTTTTGGTGTGGTGATAAAAATATGAAGTGGTAGAATAGTATTAATGAAGTGTATATGGATTGTACAAATGTAGGTAAAGTTGGCCGTGATAATAGTACCTGTAAATCCGTAGCATTGCATCTTTACTATTGGAAAGTAGACAATAATAGAATTTAGCAATTGATGGATATTAATAATAATAATAATCAATGTATGAAATGTTTTGTCCTTTCAATCCCTATTTTGACCTTTGTTTTCACAAAATTAATTCACTCCACTTCTTTTACAATACACGTTACATACTCTATTTCATTAGTTTCATTTAACATTCTTTAATCATCAGATCATAAATATCACCATTAATTCATGTTTTAAAATATAATAAAATATCGAGAGTAACATATCAGTTTGATTTGGAAGTAGACAAGTGAGTAAATTACCTAATTCTTTTTTCTTTTTCTTCAACAAAGTTACAAAACAAGCAATAAATTCCCTCTATATTCCCTCCTCTCATTGTCTTATCTAAAGTCTCCAAAAAAAATGATAGAAATAGAAGACATCAACGTTATATCCTTATCCTTCACACATACAACCAAACTCAATTCTTGGCTCAGAAACAACCACCTACTTATCATCATATTCCTACACATCTTCAAAAAAAACACTAGACATTTCTTCAATCAATAGCTTCAAAAATCATCAACCATGGCAGAAGATCATCGAGGCGCTCAAATCCTCCAAGAACTGGAAGCACTAAGCGAGACGATGTTCCAAGCCCACACGACGACTCGAAGAACCGCCTCTCTCGCTCTCCCCAGAACCGCAGTTCCTCCATTAATCGCACCAGACGAGATCACCCATGTCAACAAAGATGATCAGCTCCATCTCAATCTCAATCCCAAGCCCAGGTCCAGGCGCATGTCCCTGTCTCCATGGCGGTCCAGGCCTAAGCCCGACGCCACTGAACCAGAGACGATCAAAGCTTCGTCAGCTCAGAAGAGCAGCAGCAAATGGAGCGACGAAGAACCCACATCCTCCTCAATTGCAGAGAAGAAAGGGATATGGAAATGGAAACCGATTCGAGCACTGAGTCACATTACCATGCAGAAGCTGAGCTGTCTGTTCTCCATTGAAGTAGTAACTGTTCAGAATCTTCCTGCTTCGATGAATGGTCTCCGCTTATCTGTCTGTGTGCGAAAGAAAGAGAGTAAAGATGGATTAGTTCAGACAATGCCTTCAAGAGTTTCACAAATGGCTGCAGATTTCGAAGAGACGTTGTTCGTGAGATGCCACGTGTACTTCAGCCCTGCAGGCGGTGGGGCCCAGATGAAGTTCGAGCCTAGGCCGTTTCTGATCTACGTGGTTGCAGTTGATGCAGAGGAGCTGGATTTCGGGAGGAGTACAGTGGACTTAAGTAGATTGATTCAAGAATCGATCGATAAGAACCTGGAAGGATCGAGGGTGAGGCAATGGGACACGACGTTGAAGCTGTTGGGGAAGGCCAAAGGTGGTGAGCTGGTGTTGAAGCTAGGGTTTCAGATAATGGAGAAAGATGGTGGAGTTGGGATATACACTCAAGCAGAGGGGCAGAGGTCGAAGAAGAGCCCCTCTGTTGCTCGTAAGCAGTCCAAATCATCATTCAGTGTTCCCAGTCCAAGAATGAAAAACTGGACGACACCTTCGTCGCAGAAACTGGATGATGATCGTTTGCAAGGAATGGATGATTTGAATCTTGACGAGCCCAGCCCGGATCCAGCTCCTGAGAAGAAGAAGGCAGAAGAACCCAAGATTGAAGACATTGATCTCCCTGATTTTGATGTCGTCGATAAAGGTGTTGAAATCCAGGAAGAAGAAGAGCAATCTGAGGTGAACTCGGATAAGAGATCGGTTTTGAGTGAGGTTGTGAAGGAGGTGGTGCAAGATGAGTCTCACGTGATGAGAATGAGTGAGCTTGATTCCATTGCTCAGCAGATTAAAGCACTTGAGTCTATGATGGGGAAGGCCCAGAAAGACGAGGAAGAAGAAGAAGTTGTCGAAGAAACAGGATCATCACAAGCATTGGATGCAGATGAAGATAAAGTAACTAGGGAGTTCCTTCAAATGCTGGAAGTGGATGATGACAATGATGTCAAGGCGAAGATCATATCTCCAACGAAAGCGATTGAAAAGTACAACAAGGATGATGATGCCAAGGAGGAAACATTCTTGCCAGATCTTGGTAAAGGATTAGGCTGCATTGTCCAAACACGGGACGGGGGGTACTTAGCAGCCATGAACCCTCTCGACACAATTGTTGACAGAAAAGAAAGGCCGAAACTGGCAATGCAGATGTCGAAGCCAATGGTGATCGAATCAGAGAAAACAGGGCTAGAGTTCTTGCAGAAAGTGGCAGCAATGGGGGCGGATAAAATGGCCTCGGAGATGACATCGTTGATGGCCATGGATGATCTGATTGGGAAAACAGCAGAGCAGATAGCGTTCGAAGGGATAGCTTCAGCTATTATCCATGGCCGGAACAAGGAGGGGGCAACCTCGAGTGCTGCCCGGACCATAGCTGCCCTGAAGTCGATGGTGAGTGCACTCAACAACGGGCGGAAAGAGAGGGTCTCGACGGGGATATGGAACGTGAGCAATGAGCCTCTAACACCGGAAGAAATCCTGCCATTCTCAATGCAGAAGGTGGAGAGTATGGCCATTGAAGCATTGAAAATCCAGGCAGATGTATCGGAAGAAGAAGCTCCATTCGACATTTCACCGCTTGTTGATGATGATGAAAAGACAGTATTAGCCTCCGCTATTCCGATTGAGGATTGGATCAAGGTCAAGGAGAAGACGATAACCATGGCCATGATTGTTCAGCTACGCGATCCGATCAGGCAGTACGAGGGTGTAGGGGGGCCTATGGTGGGATTGATTCATGCTACACTCGTTGATGAGGAGTTGTATGGAGAGGAGAAGAGGTACAAGGTGGGGAGTGTACAAGTGGGAGGGGTAAAAGGGTCAAAACACGGGTGGGACACGGAAAAGCAGAAGCTAACCGCGTTGCAATGGTTGGTGGCAAATGGAATGGGGAAGGGTGCGGGGAAGAAAGCCAAACGGGTCGTCTCAAAGGGGCCGAGCGTGCTTTGGAGCCTCTCGTCGCGTATAATGGCCGATATGTGGCTCAAACCTATAAGAAATCCTGATGTCAAGTTCAACACTAAGTAATCGTAATACTATCATCAATATTGATATCCTTGTTAGCTCGTTGATTCTCGGTTTTTACTAGCTACTAAATTTTTTTTTTGGAATTAAAATGTAACAAGTGTATAATGTAAAGAAGATTGTTCTTGGTATTGTTGTTGCCAAGGAAGCATTTTTTGTGATTGCAGATTATTTATGAAGAGATGTTGATTGCACTTTTGTTAAAGAAACGAAAAAAGCTTTTAATGAATTATATATGCTTGAAATTGTTATATTATGTAAACTAGTATAGAAACAAACTTATAAATAAATTAAATGGTACAATTCACAGCCTCTTTTGCACACAAACTCACATTTACTTGTATATATACACATGATTCAATTTGTAAATCACATTCACAAAATTCTGTTTTCACTTTGAGAAAGATTGGGTGTTGAGGAAATTATTGGAGAGTATGAACAAAATCTTAAGAATTGAACTAGAAATTATTAATTAATATGTTACTATTGTTGATGTAATGTTTAATGGAAGCTTCAAAATAGAGGTGAAAGATTTGTGTGTAGGGTGTGTTTGATCAATCAATTTTGTGCACAAACTTTCCCAAAAAAATGGATAGTGACAGAAAGCAAGAAGCTTACAATAAAAAAGTATGCAAAGTTTTAAAAAGTTACACTTTTAATCTATAGATCTTTTAAATTTATCAAACTAAATCATGAATTTATTATAATTTTACAATTCAAAATACAATTCGCTTTTTATCTCGTTTTAAATAATTAATTAATATGGGATCCACATTAAATGAAATTTTAAAAATATGCAAGTTATTAATTTTAATATTTTCTCTTTTTCTTAATTAATACGGGTATTACATTATATGCCACCTAGCTAGAACAAAGAATTACATGTCAACTACTCTGTAGGACAAATTATCAGCATTAAAAAAAATTGATTTTATTAAAAGAAATTTAAAATTTTCATAATCTTAATTAAACCATATCTGGTGGCTTTTTTTAGTTTTTCCCTATTAAAACTTGAAATAAAAATTAAGTGTATTTAGAATCATTATTCGTTTATTTTTAGTTGTAGTCAAACCTTTTGAATTGATCTCCAGTTTAGTTTCTTTTTATATCATCTTAAGCTCTAAGAGAATCATATGTTAAAAATATGGTTGTTGAAATGATCGAACTGTTTATAATTTTCACCTACCTCAAGATTTGTAAGTTAATTTGACAATATCTTAAGGATTCCAAATGTAATTCACTCTTAAAAAAACCTAGCAATTTATTTATTCCTTGATTTAAATGTCCTTTTCTTTTCAAAAAAAAACATTGTTTATCTTTTCTTTTGTTTTTTGTTTTGAGATAACCTTGTTTATCAACTTATCTAGCAAAGAATCAAGCTATTAAAATAATGTCACTTTTGTATTAGGGAAGAATACTTTGAAGTGTAATAATTGATTGAAGATAAAGCTCACATGATTAAAGATAAAGGTTGGTTCAAATCTTTACTTAAGGAATCTAGCTAATTACTATACAAAGTTGTCCAAAAGATTTTATCTATTATCCAAAAGCAAGTTGTGGGCCCCATTTTCTTCTTAGGTCTAATTGGTCTCCTCAACTTGGAATATTTACCCTAACTCCACCCACTATCATTTTATTAAAATGTTGATAAATATTAAAAGAGGGCACTTCTAAATTCAACAAAGGTGGCTCAATTTATGCTCATTAATAAAATATTAAGTAAATTAAAAAGCTACCCACAAAATGTTGGTTTATGTTTTTTCTTTCTTTGTTCTTTTGTAAATATCTTATACTATGTTTGAATCTAAAGTGTGAGTAAATAACGTTAAAATATAATTGTATAAGGTTGTAATGAATGATTTAAACAAAAGAGTTCAATTCATCAAATTTTTAGAGAAATTAATTTTAAATGAAATAACAAAATTCATTAATATCGAACAAGTGTTAATATAATGCAATTAACTATTCATTAAATCATTTCATACGAGTTTTTGTGCAAATCTAATATTGTCCTCCAATTCTGAATTATTTACAATGTAACTAAAAGTTATAGGAACATATATGAAATGTAAAATAAACTAATAATTTGCATAATGATACTCGCTAACTCTATATCTTCCTTTAGCCTGTTTTTTGAGTTCAAATTCTTCGAGGAAAACATAAAAACTCCAATATTATATCAGAATACATTTCTAAATAAAATTTATTTTTATATAAAAAAATTCATCTTGTTGATTTTTTTGCCCTTTTTTGAGTCTAAATTAGTCCAACCAAGCAAATTCCAGAAATTTGATTTGGTAATTTAAATTTCTAATACCACCAATAGGCAATAAGAAAACTAAATTATATACTACAAAAAATTATTTGAAAAAAAAAAAAAAAAAAAACTTCTCTTGTAACTATCAGTAGTTCAATCTGCAAGTTCCTACTCTCTAAATTAAGCAGTAATTAAATCAAGGCAAAAACCCATTCACATTTTCACTTAGCTCAGGCCGAGCTGCGCCGCCGCACGCAGCGGCCGGTAAATTGCCGCATTTCTGACACCGCGCCACAACCAAAATCTGGCGGCAAGACGGACACGACGAATGAGATCCTAGCCACGTGTCAATACAGATGACGTGGAATCCATGGCCGCACTGCGGCAGCACACGGATTTCCTCGCCGGCGGCGAACTCCGCCAGGCAAATGGCGCAATCGGAGAGCTTCTCCACCTGCTCCTCGTCTTCGCCGTAGGTCTGTTTCGGCAGCGACTTTAGAACCTTCTTCTTAAGGCCTTTGTTGGCGGCCGACCGCCGCTGCGCCTCCGCCTGAGCTGTGGTGGACGAGGCCCTGCCGGAGATGCGGCGGATCCAGGCGCAGCGAGCGACGGCGACGAGGCCGAGCACGCAGATTAGGGCACAGAGAAGAGCGGCGAGGATTACTACGAAGTCGGAGTCGAGAGTTTCGATAGGCTGAGAGGAGTTATTCGACGGCGCCGGCGGTGAATTTACACCGCCCAGCTGGCGTGAACGGGCGGTCATGTAGAGAGAGAATGGATGTGCTCAAGGAAGAGAGAGAGAGAGAGAGAGTGTGCGTGTGTGTGTGTGTGTGTGGATTTTAGTAAACTAAACTGAAGAGTGTGTTTCTTTCAGTTTGGAAGTTTTATAAATAGGATTTGTTTAACTAACTTTTGAAATTACTTTATGGTAAATAACTCATAAAGCATGGGCTTTTCTGCAAATAAAATTTTACTATTTTAAAATTTATAGCCTTCGAATTGAGTACCAGTGAACTCGGACATGAGCTTGATTCTAAAAATCGAAGCTCAAATTCAACTCAAACTCGATTGAGCTTATTTTTTTAATACTCGAATTCAATATTCGATAAACTTGAGCTTGGTTGGGCACGACTCTACTCAATACCTAAAAATAATTTATTAAAAAACTTAAATTTTTTTAAAAATTTTGAAAATAAAAATTAAAATGTAAAAAAATAAATTATTAAGGACAAATTTGAAAATTTAACATATACTCAATTAGGCTTGATTTAGCTTCTGAATTTGTCGAGCCGAGTATTTAAATGCTCGGACTCCAAAAACGAATTCAACTTTTTTCAAGTTAATCCTAAATATTTCACGAGTTATATTTATCTCATTCACAAATCTACATGGCCTGAACCATAATGTAAACTAACTTTAAATTAATTGTTTTTTTCATTGTTATGCAACAGTTTAATTAATTGAAAAGAACCATGAATAACATGGTCAATATTTACCTAGTATACATTTTTATTTAGATCAGTGCTACAAATTCATATATTACAAAACTTTCATATTGAGAACATTATGTGTATAATAGATTTAAGCTCGACTTAATTAGGGATAAGCTTAAGATTTATGTAAAATAAGCCAATTTTTTAAAAATTAGTTAATTGATATAAATATCCATGGACCATGGACCTTCATAAGTAGTGGTTGGTATTAATTTAAATAAAGCAAAGTCGTTCCTAATTAATTTAGTGAAGCATGTTACATCTAAATAATAGTACCAACCCTATGTTTTACTACACCCAATCATTATTCTGGTAAGAAGGAAACATTTTACTTTTAAAGCTAAACATATGAGACGATCTTGTGAATATATATAAATTCATCCGGTTAATGTTAATCTTTTTTTTTTCTAATTAATATTAATATTAATATTGGGAAGTAATTTATTCTTTTCTTTTGCTTTTTACGAAAATGTGTAACAATTTTTATGAGTTTAAATAATTCAGTTCTTTTATTGCCAAAATGATTCGATTCTTTTATTCTCATTAGTTAAGAAACCTTTTTTTTTTCTCATTTACATGGCCCCTCTATATTTGGAATGAATGGGTACTACTTTTTACCCATTGTTTGGACATGAATCCCATGAATAATTAGTAGTCAATAAAATATGCTTATGATATAATTAGTGTTTTAAAATAAAAGGCATTAACTTTTTTAAGAACTTTTGTTAAACTCAAGTTTGTGAAAGAGGTTGCCAACATACTTCATTCTAGCAATTATTTGCCTAGTTATCATCATACCACTTATTCCATCATATTCAACCAAAAAAAACAAAAAGGTTAGTCTTTTTTTCCTACTTGGACATATTTAATTGGAGTTTGATTTATCTTGTAGTTGATAAATAATGCTTCCTCAGTTTAAACATAACTCTTTTTTTTTAGACTTGGAAATATATAAGGTGCCAAGTATGCCTATTTAAATTAAAATATATTTACATTTTACTTATGTTTAATAAGATATAACTACTCGTCAAAATAATAATAATAATAATAATAATAATAATAAGATACAACTTAATTAGGGATACATTAAAAGATTGAAGGGAAACCATTAATTTAAAGAATTAATTTTGTCTTTTACCTTTTACCTTTATGTTTCTTAAATTAATTAATATAAGAGAAACACACATTCTATTACATTAAATTCAATTAAACTTAAAAGTCATGCAACTTAACATTAATTCTTACCTCCTCATGAGAAGAAGGTTAAAATTAACTTATTTGATCGTAAATTATTTAGCACTCGATCGTATGGTTTTCTACCTCACAATTTATAAACAATAAAATATCATGGCCCCTTTCATCAATGGTACCATCTATAAATGATCACATTAAATCTTTTCCATCCAATTTCAATATTAATTAATTCAAGTAGTATTATTTAGGTCATTCGATCATCTGTTTCAAAACTTCATGAAGACCCTCTTATATTTCATATCAAAATTACATAATTCTAAATACATTATTGACAGTTACATTTAATCATATTAATTAATTCATTCATTCATTCATCTAAAACTATGTAATTTATGTGGAATTGAAAATTTCGAACATATCGTCTTATATAAGACATTGTAGATAAAGATTTGCTATCTATATAAGTGATTGTCACATTGGCCATCAACAAATGAAGGCTAATATATACATGCATAAATCAACATCAACACAAAAAAAAAATCTAAAGAAAACACTTAACCTTTCCTCGTCATAATAATTTTTATAGAAGACATAAATATCGATGTCAAGGAATAAATAAAAAAATTAGGTGTTCATGATGTGGAAATATAGGCACTATATAATATAATGTTTTGACCACCACTTAATTAATATTATTTGATCACCTCTATTTAACCACAATAACGGCCTACATATTTAGGTATTAATAAAAGATTTTTTTGAAATATGTATTAAATAAAAGATATGAACTACCATATGTCACTCCTAACCACAATATATAGTAGCCTAATTATGTAGGTACATGCATCAAAAACTTTTAAAAAGGAAATAAATTGTTTAAAAAAAAAGGAAAAATCCCCCACAAAATTAATAAACTAAAGCCTGCGAGAAGATATGCTACAAATAGAGAATTGAACACAAATAAATTATTTCAACCTCTTCTCAATACTTATCCTGATCATCACCTTTTCTTTTATGTGTATCTTATCCATTGCAATGTGAACACATTAATATCTTTATGCTCTTTAAATTGCTCTGTTTCTCTTTTGTGTTTTTGCCCTATTTTTGTCTCCTTTTCTATTACTTATCACTCCAATTTCAGTTACACCTCGTTTTTTATTTAATATATTAGTTTAATACATTTTATATGTCGTGGATTTTGGTGGCTCGGATTAAGTGGATGCCCTTTTTATTGGTACTTGCCAAGGCAAAACAATTTAAAATTTTCTCATATATATATATATATATATATATATATATATATATATATATATATATATATATATATATATGGGTTAGTGTTAGTGGTGCATGCATTAATTAAGGATAAATATGTTTAAGAAAAAAATCTCTTTTAGTTAAAAATGAATAAAAAAAGATAATTCCAATGAACTTGAAAGAATTTGCTTCACCTATATTTTCAGTTTTCAAGATTATATTATAACCCCCACCCCCAATATATATCACTACCTCCAAATGAGTCAACTAATTAATGATGTATTGTGCAACAATCACATGGTTGGTATATATCTAGCATTATCTAAAGCGATATGTCCCATCCATATTTTCAAATCTTATTTTGAAAATGATTAAAATCAAAATTTTAAAACGGGTGTAACATGTTCGTATTTAACATCATATTTTGCCGTCATAACTTTATCCAACGTAAAATGACGATTGAAGACCTTACCATGCTGACTTAAGACCCAAATTCTCTGACTCATTTAAGTTTCTCAATTACTTTAACATAAAAACTCATGTAAGACGGTTTCACGAATAGTTTCCGTGAGACGGAGTTCCATCACCACAAATAACATGTTAATTGTTGGGTTTGGATGGTGGGTAATTGGGTTGTGGATTGATCCGTCTCACGCAATGCATTAAAATTCCGTGAGACGGTCTCACAAGAGACTTACTCTTACTTTAATTGGATTTGGTTTAGGGTTTAATTTGTTTCTTGTGAATAGTACCCTTGCAAACATTTGTAACTATTCTTAAACAATTAATTACGAATTTCAATAATCCTTGATTTGAAATTTAGCAAAGATAACTTGTGTTTGCAAATATTCTTATATTTCTGTTTATTTTTTTGTGTCTTTTGAGACACACCAAAATTTCATATCGTTTACACATTGACACTAATGAGTAATGAGTAATTGGATTCATTTCTAGATAATTTTGAAAAAGAAAAAAGAAAACTATAATAATAAAAATGGAAAGTGAGTAATATACTATTATAAAATTAAAATCCAGATTTAAAATGTTTGGAAAGACAAAAAAAAATCCAAGAGAAACAGATGGATTTTGGTTGTTTTGTGGGAAAATACCTAAATTCGAATATAGAGGGGGTTTGTGGACCAAAGAAGCACATGGGAAAAAGAAATGAGTAGTGATGCTTCAACTAAAGCATTGGATCTAAGAACTTGAGTTGGTGTGAGAGTGAGATGACAGAATGTGAAAACACCTATATAAATATATATACACACAATTTTCAAATATTATTTACAAATTACAACTATGTATGTTGGTTATATATTTCAACAATGTCAGCATATGCTCTATTCCGTGAAAATATTGTTAGTAATTTTTGCCACACGTAATATATGTTTATATTTTTTATTTAGAGCATAAAATCATGGTTACAATCATTCTTTGTCCTCATAATTATCTATCACGATTTTCAATTTAATCCCACAATTTAACAATGTGTTCGATTTCAAGAATCCAATTTTGACTCGAAAATTTGAATTTTGTCGGAAATGCACGTGTCAAAATTTTATTAGAATTTTGACTTTGTTACCTATTAATAAGAACTTGATACGAAACATTTTTTTGAAGAAATTCATTAAAACTAAACTTAAATTGAACAAATTCTTAATTATAAAATTAAATAGAAAGTCGTAATAATTGTGGAACTAAAATTGAAAAAACCATAATTTATGTGATCAAAATGATTTTAACCAATGAAATCAAGATGTTACATGCAATAAACCATGTATATGACAATTAAAGTGGTTGTAGGCATGGATGAAAATTTTGCGAAATTGGCGAAATTTCGTTCAAATTCAAATGCCGAAATAATACGCAGCATTTGTTTTCCGTCAAAATATCGGGAAATATCGGTAAAATGTCAATATCGGTGAGTCCCTTTATAAAACTGCGGTGTATCGCCGGTAAAATATCGATATCGATGATTTTTTTTTCTTTCTTTTTTTTATGAATTTATTGCATAGAAAGTTAATATCCAGTATGAAAGTCATCTTATTCTCTTCAATTTTATTAAATGATATCCAGTATGAATGTATGATATCTTATATTTTTATATATACATCAATTATCTCTAATATCCTTACTAAAATGATGATTTTAATAAAATGAGATTTCTTAAATCCACATCATTTATTACAATTGAGGATAAGATTTCTTATCCAAGAATGGGCCATTTCAAGCTATTACTAGTTTATGTATTAATTTTGTACAAAATTTGTCATGTTATCATAACAGACAATGTTTATATAATAGTTTATCTCTATATTTGTTGTAAACATATCATTTTATTTGGAATTTAAGTTCAATATATGTATTAATGTTAGTTATAATATTCTGTAAACTACTAGATATATTTTTCAATTTTTTTACAAAGTTTCCATATTTAAAAAAAAAAGTCATATATTTCCAATGAAATTGATATATCCATCGATATTTCCTTAAATTTAAGGTATTGATAATTTTACCGATACCGATATTTTCATTCTTGGTCGTAGTCACGTTGCATTTTTAAAATGTAGCACGTCTCTAAAGTCTAATAATCTAACTGTTGACTTTGCTTCAAATGGATCCACACGTAATCTTGTTACATTAGCCCACCCAAATCTCGAAGCACTTTGCAATATTATATAAAAATATTAAAGTATAATTTTTTTTTTTTATCAGTTGAGTTTTTATATACAATCTTTGAGTGAAACTTTTGGTGCCCTATCCTATTCATGGACGAAATATACAGGTTATTATAATTGAATAAATTAAACCAACAAATAAATAGATATATACAAATAAAAACTATACGTTTGATTGAGAAATATTTCTTTTTGGGTGGGACTAAAGATACCCATGAATTTCTAAGTACACCCCAATTTATATGTTTTTCAATTAAAAAAATAAAATAAATAGAAAATACCAATTTTACCCTTAAAATAAACCTTAATAGTTTCGTTCGATTATGTCGGCCAAACAAGAAGAAGAGTGTTCGGCCACCATGGCCGAACATACTTCTACGTGTTCGACCAACCAATGTCGAATGAGCAAGTCGTGTTTTGATCGGATTTTTAAGTTTTTTCTTACAATTTTCACACGATTTTCATATATTTAACGAATCCGTGAAATTTTAATCATTGTGTTGGCATTTAATCAATAAATTCAAAAAAAGAACCTAAAAGGATCAAGAAAGATGAAAAAGAGAGAAAATGAAGGAATAGAGAGAAGATAAAATTTAAAAATTTTACTTTTTTTTTTCTAAAGAGCAAAATTGATATTTTTTAATTTTTTGTTTTTTCTTAATTAAAAATTGTATAGTTGGGGTGTGCTTAGAAAGGTTGGGTGCCTTTGGTCCCACCCTTCTATTTTTATGGATAGGAAATTCAAAAGCAAGTTTGGGTTGGGGTAAAGCAAGCCATGAGTCATGACCCGATCCTAACCCACTTTCATGGCTGAGCTGGTTGAACCTACCCAAGTTAGGCTATGGATGTTAGTCGCTTTATTATGTTAGAGACCCATCATTATTAAGAAAGTTATGTAGTTATTTTTTTTAACAACTTAATTTTGTTGGTACGAAATATGGTGTTGTAATTTAAATTTAGATGTTATCGATTTATGTAAATAGAACTGACAAATTTTGTTTGTATGAAATTGGATAGTATGACCTAAATTCTAATAGTACGAACTAGTGTAGAATGATCAAAATGTTCAAATTTGACTAAAGTATAACTTTCTTTAAACACATGATTAATGAATTTGGGTTATCTAATGATTAACTAATCATGGATTAATGGGCTCATTTATAGACTTTTGCAGTACTGAAAAGATGAAATATTCTTATAAACCACATCAGAAAGAAGCAAAGCTTCTAAAGAGAAAAAGGCCAACAAAAATTGATTCTCATTGTCTCACATATTGACTCAAAGAACAAACTTTCATAATCAACACACGCATCTCTCTCACCAACATCATACGTACACACATAAATAAAATAAAATAAAATAAAAACAATTTTGTCCCAATCTACAATTCTCACACGAACTTTAATAAGAGTTAGCATTTTTTTGCTTTACCAACAAAAATATCTGCATTTTCATTTATCAAAGGTGAAAATTGATTGACATATCTACCCAGTAATCCACCTAAGCAGGCCATCACCACTGTGAACTTCTAGTCTTCATGTCAAAATTGCAAATCGTGACAACGTTTGAGATTTTTTTTTGATTGATAAAATTGTCGATTGTTGATTGATAAAATTGTTAATTAATTATATTAGTATTTATAACACAATAATATTCATTACGGCTGGTTAAAGTAGAATTTAAGAGCAAAACAATACTTCACCCTCTTGATGGTGTTTTGCTAATTTCATTAAGGAGATTTTGTAGACTTTAAAATGACCAAATTCAAAAAGAATTATTAAAATAAAAGGATATCCTTATTTTGGAAGTATCTTTAAAAGAAAAGAATACAAATATAGTGTTTAATTGAATTTATAAGTTTCTTAAAAGTGTGGTAAAATTCAAATTTCCAAATGAACCGCAGGAAATTTACAAACTCTATTTTAATAAATAAGAAACCCATACATTTCTGAATAAGAATTAATTGTTTTAATTACAAAATTATCATTACAAACATTTCATGAACTTCATCATCTAATTTTATCAAAATACTTCAACTTATTGTTACCGACATCTACTGACGTGGTAGCAAGACACAGATGGCATTCAGATTATACTCCTAATGTTTTGAAATCAATTACTTATATATTTCAAACATTATATATAATAAGGAAACTATGAAATACTAAACACATGCAGCTAAAAGTTTGAGCAGAAGTAATAGAATGAATCAGTTTAAAGTAGGTATACAACACTCTAATTTGGCTGACAAAATAACTTGTAAGATGACATAACTTGCAGTGAATGCATCTCAAAATGGTATCAAAAGCTAAAGAAATCATGGGAAAAATCATCCTATGCATAGCTTACACATTCTTTTCCTCGTGATGTCGTAGGTCGACCAATCTCACAGGTCGTATCTCACGTTCCATCTCCTATTTCCATCAAAATTCAATGTCCAATTGTTTTCTCGAATCTGCAAATACGGAATCTGCAATGGCAACATGATTACGAACAGGACAAAACTATGAAAAGAGCTGCAGAGTAATAATATAAAGATACCGAGTAGCTAAGTAGGGCTCTCACTAGAATTAATTTGACTATAATAAGAGATTTAGTTTCATTTGAATCAGTTACGAGGAAATGCGAGTTAAAATGCTGTCTGACAAGCTCTAACAGAAAACAAACATACCTTATCTACAACATTATATCCCATCTTGAGACGCAAATCCTGATCCTTTTTAACATTGAAGACATTCCAAACTAATTCAGTAGCTCCAGTATAGTCTATCTGTTTCAGACATAACATTCAAGTTCACATTTATGAGGAACTTCTAAGACAGAGTACAGTGTTAAGGCCAAATACATTCTAAGAATAACATATGATTCTATGAATCAGTAGATAATAAGATAACATGAGCTGATGAACAAAAGAAAGATGAACCTTTTTGACTTCCTCATCGATGTCACATCGACCCTTAACATTGAAGTTCAGCAATCCATCACCAGTAAGTAGAAATGTCTTCTTTCCACGTAAGTTATAGTGTATCTTACTACGCCTATTGTATTGAACCCCAAATCCTAGGCTCGCCGATAACTACATAGGTCAGGAAACATGTCAAACTGTCAGTTTTCTCGTTGCAGCTTATACAAGGGAAGACTCAAGGACGGACCTGGAACAAAAATTTGAAGAAAATTATTTTGCAATCCCTTCTTTTATTAAACGAAACATTTCCCAGATAAATTACATTCTTTTGCCACATTCTTACACATACACATGATACATAGCTAAAATAGTTTGGTCTACAGGGAAGACAACCCATCTTTTGCAACCATTGATAATGCATTTACCTTCAAAACAATCAACAAGGGACCCATAAAATTATATGTACTCCTAGTCTTCTCCATCTATGCAGTTGAGTTGTTATTTGAAACAATATTAAGTCAATTGCAGAATAATATACATACCTCAGGATGGAAGTATCTAATCATTCCGTTTATGTAAGTAGGAGCTCCAATCTTAGTGTCTAGCTCCCCACTAAGCTGCCAGTTTGAAGAAATACAAAACGAGTTAAAATTTCAAGCCATGGTATCCAAAAAGTAATCGAACACCAGAAGAATCACATCAAATAGGTGAAGTACATTACTTGAAAAAAACTCATCAACTAACAAAACTCTAGTCTGAATGAAAGACACAGCAATGCTGCATCACACAACTTACACAGAGACACACTAATGCACACAACAACACGACGATTCACAGAGCCAGTTTCCATTGCTATCATTTTTCCTCAACACAACAACATATTAAGTCACCATTTTTTCATTTCTAAAACTTATGAACAAACACAAAAGTCCCTAACCACGTAATGCACTGTGAAAACAGATCATTCGATACTCAAAAAATCACATAACATTCTGAATTACCACATAACCAACGAAAACACAAAGGAAGGCTAAAAATTAACATCCAACCAAGCAATTGAACCACTGAAGTCTTCCATCACAAATATAGTTAAATAAACATGTAGATACATACATACATACCTAAATTAAGGGAAAAGGAAAAAAAAAAGGAAATTTACCTGGCAGATAGAATTGGAGGAGATGGAGAATTTTTCCTTGGCGTACAAACGGATACACTTGGAATCTCCGCTATACCTGAGAGAAGTCTCCATTTTCGATCAACAAGGTTCAGCTGAGTTACCAAACCCTCGATATCAGAACAAGATATGGATATGGCGGAATCGCATTGCCGTTTTGGGGTTTCTTTGAGATTTAAGGCCATCCTTGTAGAGACTACATAAATCGTTCTATGAAAACGCGATTATTCTTCTGAACTCTAAAACATCATTCATCCACATTAATTAATTAAAAGTAGTTTTAATTAAAAGAAAAATTAAGTAAGCTTATGAAATGTGATCATACTTGTAGGGTATGTAATAATCAAGTAAAAATAAAAGGTAAATATGTGAAAAAATTCTAACTTGAATGAAATTTATAGAATTTATAAAATTATTTCCAAATAATGAAATAAAAGGTACATGATTTTTTATGTGAGAACCAGTTCGGATTTTTTCTTAGTGTTTTGCTTATGCATGAAATAGTCTTAAAAAAAAAAAAAAAACAATCAAAAGAAAAATATATATCCTTTGTTTCATTATTCTAGGTTTTAATTTTTTAAAAAATTATATTTTTATATATAATCATTTTAAATATACATTTGCACGTTTAATAGCCAAAATTTTCAAATCAGCATCACAACAAACAAAACACCAAACACGAAAAAATGGCTGAGAAAATGGTCCAATCTAAGTCTAATATTATAGAAATGATGTTCATTTAGATGCATAACTTGAAATAAATCTAGAGTTGTTTAGTGGCAACAAAATTTTAACCCCAACATTCAAGCAAAATAATCTCAAGTTGGGAGAATACAACTTAATGATCTACATCACTATATCTCGTCGATAAAATCAAGAAGATCATCAACTTCCTGTCTCAGGACTGTAATTTTCTGCTGAACCGCAGCAATACGGTTGTCGATATCCCGAACCCCCGATTTCTTCTCGTAGGAATCGACCACGATGGAGTGTTTCAACACCAGCTTCTCTTGCAAGTCCCTCTCCTTGGCTACAAGTTCTTCCACCTACGTACAAACAATAGTGTGGATGGTGAAACGTAACAAACTAAGCCTTTATCCACTGTGAGGTCGACTATATGAATCATATCATGTCATCGTGCATGTTCAGACTATGTTAAGCGTATTTCTCAGATTCTCTCTTCTATCCTTCAAATTTAGTAGGTTTGCACTACTGGATGAAATAAAATGAATAGAATGTGAACCTTGGACAATATTTGAGTTGCCTGTGGAGACGATTGCAAGAATGATAAGAAAGGTTTCAACTCCTTTGATAGCTCCTTGAGCAAACTGTCAGCAGATTTGCGCGCTGCTTTGCAAGCCTGAACGTCACCAGTCCTTGAAAGATCACGTAATGATGCTTCTAGCTTATCATGAACAGTCAAGCAACGATTCATGATATTTTGGAACTGCTGGATTGCAGTTTGGACCTGTAAAAATTTAATACATTAATAAATCATTTCCTTACTGTGATTGTGATGCACACTTCCATCAATCAACTAAAAAAGAGGTGGAGAATATAATATCTAGATACCTCATCCCACTGAAGTTTTGCTATATAAGAAGCTGAAGACTTGGAGATTGTGAAGTCTGCGTGGACATATACAACACATGCAACAAAGAAGAGGAAAAATCCAAAAATCAACATCAATGGCTCCCTAAGGAGTGAAAGATTGCTGAATCTGTAATAGACCTGCAGACAACACATGTATTAGTTTGCTTCAAATATAGAATATTTTCTTAAAGTAGTACTAGATAATTAGAGTATGATACTTGAAGCAACTGCCTGAAAGACTTGGTCTCATCTGGTATGCAAAACAGGCAAAAGGCCAAGATGTCCAATTAGCAATAAGTGCAAATCAAGTGCAACATGCAAATGATCCCCCAAACGGAACCATTATTCTTCAAAGTCATGAAAAACCCTACTCATGTACACTACGTGTAATATACCAACCATGTTCAAAACGAAACCCATTCTTATGTAACTTATGTTAGTTCCAAGAGTCAGACTTAGTTGAAGTTATTATCAGAGTCATGAATTAAGTAAAACCTATTGTGGAAAACACTGGAGTATACTGAGGCATCTCTAAGTTTAACTCAATATTTTTGTTTAATATCTAAATCAACCAAACGAGTTTCTATTGTTTGAAGAGCAAGCATGCCGCCAAGACATGAGATTTGTAGAACATTTGTTGACAACTTTAGCGGAAGTTGGTTCTTCATCCAGTTTCAAGACAAGATTAGTTTCATTACATGCCAACTACTGGTCTACTTTTCTCACATAATGCAAAATTATAATTTGCCAACAAAAACATTCAACAAAATAAATGGGGGCAAAATCACCTGAAAATATTGATTAAGTTCAGGGACAACATTTGCCTTTTCCAGTACAATGACTGGTCTGCCAACCATATCCAGATGGGATAATTTTGTCTGCATCAGGTCACAAGAACAATATATGAGAATAGAGGCACAACTACCCGGATGCTTGGACACAATATAAAAAGATTCAAACTGCTGTTTAATCACACCTCTTCAGTCTGTTTGACAGGAAATGGAACCTCAACAGAAATATCCTTTGACCCCTCTGGTAAAACAACCTGAAATTACAGAATCAAAAATTATATAGGTAACAAATCTCACCAATCAAAAGAAAAGGAAAAGAGTAACATGTTGAGGTAGCAAAATATTCAGAAAGCACGCAAAAAGTTTGTCTCCAGCAATACTTAAAAGCAGTATCATGTAGTTGAAGATTAATCTAATGAGTAAAATAGATGCTTTGTATCAAAGATCTTAGATATGAAGCTAATTATGACAGTATACTTTCAACCAATCAATCCCTCATCTGCCACCTCTTCCAATCCCACCCGAAACAGAAAAATGGAAATTTAAGAGAAGAAAGCTCAAGAAAAGGAAGAGATGAAAGAACAGTAATGCAAGCTTTTTAAGCCAATATAATTTGCAAGCACTTCATGATCTTGGTTTTTCATATCTGAAATATAAAGCTCATGAGCCCAACATGGAACATCATCAACACTCATAGAAACTAAAAGGAAGCTAGCTTATCAAGAAGTTTGCAGGTAAAGTCAAGTCAGTAAGTTAATTGTCATGGAGATATACTACCTGCATATAATTTGTCAAAAGCATTAAGAATGTGCATATGCAGATTAATAATCAGAGATCATATACATGCAAAATAATGCCAACAACAGTAAAGGTATAGTTGTTGATACAAATTTTACTTCCATGCACTTCATGCTATTGGGGGGTTTCACATTGATATTCTCATCATCAGGACATCTGAAAAAAGAAAGACTTTATACTATATATTGTTTGTCTACCCCCAGCACAACGGAAAAAGCTGGTCAAGTCTGAATGTGCAAAGAAAGTCAAGAATTTTTTAGGAAACATTAGATATGTAATTGCAACTGATTTTGCAAAAGCATTAAGAATATGTATGCATGAATAAGGAGAAAATACTCACGTGAGCTAAGACATTCAAACATAAATAAAGGAAATGCTCCAAGCAACATTATAACCAAGACAAACTCAAAATATGATGAAAGCATGACACTCTGATTCTTGGACCAACATCACATTCATATTTCCAGGATCAAATGAGAACCAAGAGAATCACACAGGAACCAACAACTTGAATTCCATCAGTGAGAACCATAAGCAACATTACCTTCACAGTGAGATTTTCAATGACAACATCATTCATTGGGCAACCAAAAGAGAAGTTAAGGAAACGTTTTCCCTGTGACTGGAACAAGAAATCTTTAAGTGGTAACCCATATCCGATAGTAAAAGCTGTTCTCCAACCACCTAACATTGGATAGCGAGGCTCAATTTCCAGAAGTGTCTGCATTTCAATAGAATTGTTAACACAATAGAAAACCAAATCAAGGCATTTGCAAAAGAGAACCAAAACCCACCTTTGCTGAATCACTATATACATTAGATGTAGAAATGTTTCCTATCTCATCCCTGTAGTAAATAGAATGAGCTCTTGGTGGTAGTTTGGCAACAAGATTTCTTAATGCTGATGCCCCTCTGACATGGGGTCTCGACTGATAGTCCAATCTGCAGGTATCAACAGGAAACACAAATATATATAATATAAAAAATGATGGTACCATGACGAAATGACATAGTCTTAATCAAGATAAAATTATACCTAGAGAACTCCCCGGTCAACGCAGCACCAGCATGAACAAGGTTATAGTTTTCTGTCACTTGCACATTTCCCCAATGAGAAATCTCTATTTCACGCACCAACTCTTTAGCAACAGAAAATGGCTTATTGCTAACATAGTGAACAACAATTTGTGGGTATGAGAAAGCAGGCACATTCTCATAAGGACCATATTTTATTTCAGAACCAGAAACCTTGGTATTCTCCAATTTCGTGTAAGATTCAACTTTTGGTTCTGGTAATTTTACAGTAAGTGACTGGACCTCGACTGCATATGGAGAGAGAAAATGAGCGCTATCCTGGAAGGCAACAAGCTGAACATCAGCTTGTGTTATCTTCTCGGGGAATGGCTTCAGTAGATGAGTGAATACAGTTTTGACCTCCAAAGTCAAGCTTCCTCCCTTACCCAATTCCTTGGGTAAAGAGACAGCGTACCAAGTCAATGCTGGGGGCATTCCTTCTGGGCTGGTGACATCAACAGGGAGCCTCTCAGAAGAACTCTTTGTCTTCCCTTTCCCTTCACTAATTGTCACCGACAGAAAAGCCAAGTTCTTTGCTTGATTTTCAGGGAAGGGCAACAAAACTTGTGATACTGCATCAACGCCATCATTTGATATCTGGACATATATAATAACAACACAACTATTACAACATTGCAAACAAAATTAGCTTTAGTAGTAACTTGAATTAGCCAAACACAATCACTAGCATGGAAACTGTATATAATACCAATAACATATGGGAAGGGGAAAGAAAAGGTACCTTCAATGATATAGTTGCCCGCACCATCTGTGATGATAAATCAATCTGCAGGATAAGATCACTCAAAGTCAGCAAAGATTTTCAGAAACTAAAACTAATGGAAATCACACAGTTAGGCTTTCAAATAAAGCCCTACAGACTATGTCACCAAATCTCCATTCTGCTATCAAAGATGTTATAAGCTCAAGCTAAAACTATATGCTAGTGAATAACGGCATTCTTCACTTGGCAACATCTTCAGTTTTCATTTAAGCACATCACAATCTTCAACTCCATTATCTAATTTAGCTCATCAAGTTAATTCAATTTAAGTACAGTATGCAAACATATGACATGTCCATCCGAGCAGCTTCTTAAACCTTAACCATACTACACAATAATTTCTGAGAAACACACAATCTTCCCATCAAATGCGAAAATAAAACCGGAACTCAACAATTCACAGAAATTAAAAAGAAAAAAGCAGAAATAAATAAAACGAGGCGCAATTTTTACCTGGCGATCTAGCTTGGAGATGACAAGATCGGAGCAGACATTCGAGAAAAATATAAAAAACCCTAAAAGAAATACCAGCAACAGATCTAGTCGGATTCGCGTCATTTTTCAGTTTCTCTCTCTAAAAATTTCGCCGGAATTCTCACAGTCGAATGCAGTGAGGGCTCTCTGGCTCTGAATGAAACCGATTCACTGACCTCCCTATAGTCGCGTTTTCATTTCGTAGTCAACGCAAAAATACTGTTATCGTTACGCGATTTATCAATATTTAAAGATCAAGAATTTTTTTTTCTTTTGTGTAAGCATTTATATTAGCAATATAATTTTCTTATTTGCAATTTTTGTAAATAATAATTCAATATAATTTTTCCCCAACTCACTTGCCAATTTATAAATTTATGAAAAAAGTTCATTAATTTTTAAGGTGAAAATGTGAAAGTACAAAGAATACTAATAGTTTATGCCACAAAATTAAAATAGTTCCCAGGTATAAAACTATGTTCAAACTTGTTTGTTATATTTCTCGACTCAAATTCCCTACAAAAACACCTTGAATTAGAGCATTACCATAAATTGCTAATGTCATAAGACAATAGAGTCATTGCAAATCTCAACTATAAACAAGATAACAAAACTTTAAAGAACAAATAACTAATAAAACAAGGGGCCTGCATTAACAATAATGTAGTACAAAGATGTCCTCTCAGTTGAAGAGATATAAAACATTGTCTCAAATGATTTTGTTTCTTATTTCCTCGAGTTTCTTCAGAATCTCCCCGGGAGTTCTATCCAGCTCGTCTGCAATTTTGCGTTGCATATCCATAGGCAAAGTCGGAAACTGTTCGCACAAATCTCCATCGATCACATCCTGCAATTGTATTGCAAAACATGGAATCATCAACCGTATATACAGGCAAGAAAGACCAACAGAAAGAAACAGTCTGATCAATGGAAATTTACTTCCAAACCATCTATGGCCTGATAAAGGAATCGGTTGCTATGTAAGTGAAGTGAGCTTCTTATGGTGAAAACTAATAATGGTTAAAGCTGAGCAGCTATTACACAGTGATCAAGTACTAGAGGAAAACTAGAACCTTCAATTTCAAGCTCATATGCATGGTTAAATTTACGAATCTGTTATCCAACTAAGATACTGTTATCCTACCTAAAAAAAAGGTAAATTGCTACATCCCCATGTCAATAGGAGACAATGGAACTAACTAGATTGACAAGTGAGGCTCGCTAGCATTTAGATCAGAGACCACTAAACAACTCTTAACAAGTATATATACACATATATGTATATATGAATATCAACTACTATGAGAAGGCAATGCAACAAACAAATTATATTTGAGTCCCCAACAACTTTAAGTGGTGGTGCTATAACATAAGTGCAATGATGGCAAACATGGATGATTACTTGATTATGGAAAATTACAAGAACTACCCTTTGAGGTTTGTATTTTTCTAACAAAACCCTCTTCCTCAATATGTGCAGTAAGTCAAAAGGGTGGTGTTTTAAAATTTTGAAAGTGTTGGCTTTTTTTTTCTTTGTAACTAGGCTAAAGCACAGAGTAATTTTTGTAATTATCCCAAATTAATTAATTGCAACTCACCTTCACAGGGAAGTAGGCAGATCTATAGGACATGTGATCTCTCCCACACAAAGGTGGGTGCTCTTGTCGCAGGTGCATCTCCAAATGAGAGAAAAAGTCAACATCATCACGTGATGTAAATGGAAGAAATGCCCCCAAACTCCCCATCACAGTTCCGTAAATAAGGCACTCCCCACCACCTGGAATCAGTGATGCCTTTTGCAAGCAAGAGACCACATCACCAATGTGGAATTGGACTATTTCCTCTACTTTGTTGGGTGCCCCATTCAGCTTCCCCTGCTCCCACTTTATCTTACCACCAGTTGGGTCTTCCTCAATCTCATCAGAGACATCCTGTGGCAACCGGAC
Source organism: Scutellaria minor (assembly GCA_954870855.1). Taxonomy (NCBI): domain Eukaryota; kingdom Viridiplantae; phylum Streptophyta; class Magnoliopsida; order Lamiales; family Lamiaceae; genus Scutellaria; species Scutellaria minor. The sequence goes on from OX940734.1 coordinate 300,781, forward strand.
AAAGTAAATATTTCCAAATTTGTCTGCCCCCGCCACAGTGTCAAAATCTATATGCTGTGCAGCAGTAAGCCATCTTGGAACCGTGTCATCGGCAAATATGTACAGCTGGTTTTCATCACGTCTATACTTGCAATAGTGGAATGACTGTTGAAAAAAACAAACCATATGTTTAGAAGGTAAAATTGCAAAAAACTACAGATGAAATGTACATGTCTAACATGGTAAACAGAAAATGATAGATCAGGAATTTTTTGAATTAGTGGATATAAAAGCTCCTAAATTTTGAATCTAGAAACTGAACATAACTATTGAGCAATATTTTCAAGACTGGGATTAAATTACTTCAAACACCTTATTATTCGATTGAAAGAATGCTGAGTTACATTGCTTGTAAGTACCTCATCAGAACAACTCTAGAGAGAAACAAAGAAAAATAGATATAGATGAGGTCCATAGAAAAGAATCTATTGGATTTTTTTTTCTTCTTTAGGCAACTTGCACAGAACCAAAAGTTTCATTTATTACTTATTTATGAAGTACTTGTAAAAGTCAAGCACTGATATAGAACAAAAATACCACAACAACAATTGTTTATTATAAACTAGTCAGAATGACTAACCAGAGCTTTAAACCCTCCGCATCAAAGGATAAAACTTATTAAGTACGTTAAACTAAATGATCACAGAACATACCTCTTGCATGTCACCAACATAAATCCGATCACGGTAGGTTTGGATCGATGTGATTGTATTAGGGAACAACTTATTCTCACACTTTCTAAGCAATCTTCTTTTCCCCAAATCATACAATCTAAGAACAGGTCCTATCCCAGCAAGAAGTCTTCCTTGAAATTGGGCTAGTGCAAGAGGGACACCTTCCACTTGTGTCTTATGCAAAAGTTCGAGGACCTTCCCATCTTCCTTGAACCTATATATATGTATATAACCAGCCTCAAAGGATTTTTTGGGCCAAAACTGTAGGCCCTTTGCTGTGCCTACAGCTAAAAGAGTTCCATATTCCTTATCATGGAAATTCACAGTGCACATGCTGAATGCTGCTTCATTATCCTGAAGTTCAAGTAAACATGTTGTTTGTGTTGTCCTTGGATCCAAAACTCTGATGCAAGAAACCCACCTTCCAGACTCTGCCTTAGGATATCCATATTGTTCATCAGTAAGCGGATTATTGTGTTCCTCATCATCGCCATTTTCAGTCTGCTCCACGTTTCCATTTTCCCCCACTACAGCAGCCTCAAATGACTCCTTTTTTGCAGCTTCACGCTCTTCTGCAGTGAATGCTCCTTGATCACTCTCAATCATAAGCAAAAGCTTCCGCTTGGGATGAACCACAAACTTCCTTGGTGTATATCTTAAAGGTACAGTAGTTTCATTAAATGATTCTCCCAGCCTCTCAATAGTGAAAACTCTTAATGCATCCCCAGCAACAGAAACAACACCTTCTGCACACTGATCTGATGAAAACGAAGCAGCATACTCAAGAGTCTCGTATGAGAGTGGGGTCAGGAGGAAGTGTCCTTGGTGTATATAGCCAAGCCAAGGTCTACTTGACAAGCAAAGCATTGCTTGTCGTCCTCTTACAACAATAGAAAAGAGCTTAGGTGCTCTGAGTCCTAAGAACCGAGAGCGGGCATCCGAGAGCTGGCCAGTCACCATATCCACAACCGTCCTGAATAAAACTCCATTTTGCAGACCAGCATTTAAAAAGAGGCTAGCAGGGTGGTCAGCTCCATCCTCACCTCCTAAAGAAGCTTGAACTTCAAGAAAGAGGAGAGACTCTGGGGGAGATGAAACACTCTGAAGACTTAGAATTTGCATACAATCATCAGGGTCCAAAGACAAAATGCGGATGGTATTGTCATAAGATCCAACAGCTAGAAAGCGTGATCTCTGTCTTCCTTCTGGGACAGGTGCAATGTCTAAACAGGCAATATCTCCAGACATCTCATGCTTCTCAACCTCCATTAGCTGCCCTGTCATATCAACTTCAAAATATATAAGCTCCCCTCCACTCAGAGCAATGACAACCTGAAGTCTGTTAGACCCAACCTTAACAATTGTTCTCTTTCCCGGAGTTCTCCACTCATTGATGCGCCCATCTTCTCTGATATGCCTAATACCACTTGGATGGACTTGCATCAGGGAGTCATCCCCAATCAAAGAAACAGCAAGAGAAGGTGTTGTATCAAGAAATCCACTGTCACTAACTTCTTCAACAGTCTCACCAATGGAAAGTACAAGAGTGGCATTTGCAAAAGAAACAACAATATAGGCATCAAATTCATCATTCACATTCTTTTTGACAGTCCACACGGCACTTGGAACACCAGGTAATTGTGACACTGCCATTTCACTAATAGCCAAACCTGGTCTTAGTATCCGAAGGGATGAACGAGGTCCCCGCCCACAAAGTGTAAATACCTGAGGGGTTTCTTCCTCAAATAGATTTGTAACTTTCATATCCATTATAGGCATCAAACTCTCAATTTGATCAATTCGAACTAGATTCTTCAGCTTTCTGGGCTGGAAGAACACTGGTTGAAAACCTTCCTCTGTTTCCATCAGTGTAGCAGATGAAGCCTCCACATCTGGATCATCACCTATCGCCTGAAATTGATACAAAGCATGGTTCCCAAACTCTGAAGCAGCAAACAAAAACCCAGACTTCAAGACACACAAAGACGATGTCACAGGAATGGTATCAAAATATTTGATCTTCAACTCTTTAACTCTATCACCATCATGGTCCAACATCACCTTGAAAATATCCCCGTATTCAGTTTGCAAGAGGAAGAAAAACATAGATTTCTGCTTATGCATAGTAGCTGAAACAATCAAGACCCCACGCTCTGCTGGCAAGTCCTCACGCCTTGGAATAACTGCCCTAAGATCTGGGTGTCCCTGATTTTTATATATAACAAAATTTTCTGCACATACAAGCACACCACTCGGTCCATCCCCACCACCAGGAACAGTCACAAGCATATTGGCACCATTATCAACTTGTTCAGACCATTTCCTTGAAACATGGTTAAGCCCTAAATCCAACTCATAGAAGGTCAATTGTTTCTGCGCCTCGTTAGCAGCTTGACCAGTCGGATCCTGGTCTGCCTCAGAATAATCCAACTCTATAGCCGCAAATATGGGGTTGTCAAACCCACAATCCACCCCACAAATTGAATAAACTATAGTGTGGCTCTTATGCGCCTCTAGAGGCGACGAAATAGTTAACCTAGCTGCAGTATCCCTATTCAAAACATAAACAAGCTTCTGCTTCTCACACGCACCAATCATTACAGCCCTGCCCTTGGGGTCAACAGCCAAGTACTGGCCAGGAACTATCCTACGACACCCCGATTTTCCAAACGTTTCCTGATGAATTTTATCAAAAGCATTCTTTTCTTTATTATACTCAAGTATTACAATCCGGCCTGAATCCGACCCCACGACAATGTAATCTTTTTGCGCGCCGGTGAGGCGAAATTGAGCCAAAGAGCAAATAGCGCCGAAGATTTCGACAGAGAGGAGGGATTGAAGCTTACCGTTGTCGTCGGGGCGGAGAAGGTCGAGTACTTTGCCACGCGCCACCACAATTTCTTGAGATTTACCGCCGGAAAAGCTTCCATTGATGGCGCAAATGATTCCGGTGGCTTGCTGGAGGGTTAAACTGTAGAGATACATGATGATTAACAGAAGTTGCAGAGTGTCGGTTTGTAAGTGGTGAAAAGAAAAACGAGGGTTTTGAGAAACCCTAGAATTTGGGGACTGGAGTGGGAGGGAAGGGGTTTTTTCTACTAAGGTTTTTGCTTATAAGACCGCGTTTGGCTAATAAAGTTGAAGCCCCCAAAATTGGATCTTGAAAATTTTTTCTTCGACAAAAAAATTTAAAAAAAAAAATAAAAAAAGAGACCTCAAATTGTTAATAATTTCTAAATATTGGTCTCAAATGTTTTACCTTTTTTCCATGAATACTTTATAAAATGCAACAAAAAAGTTTATACACAATTTTTTTAATTATTAAAGATACACGAGAATCCTGATTTTTTTAGTTACAATTATATAAGAAGTTATTCAAACTTTAATCATTATTCACCTTTAATAAGTTAAGCACGTAAATACCTAAGGTCTCAATTAATAGCTCAAATTATAGTATTTTTTTATATAATTCATCGGATTTAAATATTGTGAAAGCTAAATAATTGGATCATTCACTCATTGTAACTCAATAAATTCTTTCAAAAACCTTTTCTTTTTTAGCACAAATTAATATTTCCTTCGTCACACAAGGCTTGATGTTTAAGATAAAATATCTTATCTCAGAATAATTGTTGTTTTAAAATTTCAAAAAATATATATATATATGCTTAATCTCCCAATACTACCTCCATTCTTTATATGCCATTGGAAAATAAACTAAGTAGTAAATTTGTAGTTTGAAAGAGAATAATAATAATTAATGATTCTCGGTGAGTACTCTACATCACCAAGAGTGTTTATATAATACCCCATTATTTTCTTTAAATATCCCATATATTAAAATAATTATAATTTAAATATTTCTAACCACACCCAATATATCCCAATTTTACCCATTAATTAGAAAACTCAATCAGATCTCTTTTTGCCCACTAACTTTCATGTTTTGGCTTTCAACTAGTGATTTATCAAAAAATCTCTGGCAATGTTTGGTTTCATTGTCATGATTTCATCTTTCCCTTTTTCATTGTTCCAAAGCAAACCCAAGTGATTCTAATATTCCCCCTTTGTTATTAATCTATTTTTATTACATTTTTCATCTCAAGAATAGGGTCCTATGGTATGATTATTAACATATTAGTTGGGATTTGATCAAAGACACCCCTTGATAATTACCACATCTCACAGCACTCTTTCCATGCTTCCGATGTTAATGTTGGCTGTTATTTTCATCCAACATATTAAGTTATCATGCTATCTTTCATTGGCTGCAAGGAATTTGTGATTGTTCTGCGTGGGTTATGTGGTGGATGAATCTCTTGTATAATCTGTTTTATGCTTCTGATACTTGATGACTCAGGAGTCAGCATGGAAGGATTTACAATTCTTTGGTGCGTCAGCATGAATCTGTGCAGGGTAACTGCTTTTGTGGGAATGAAAAGTTATTGGAAAAAGGTCTTGTCATATTTCAGGATACAGTAATGCATGTGTTAGGATCTGTGAGTTCTAGTTGTGTTTCTGTTTAGTTTTTTGGGGGTGGCTTATGTTTTTTTTTTAAAAATAATAATGATGCCATTATATTGTGTCATTGGGAACATTTCCCAACAAATTCTCAAGTTGTATAATCAATAGTAGCTTCTGAGAATTTTTTTCTTTGTAGTCTGCATAGTTTACACTCATTAGTTTTTGTTCACTTACCAGAAAAATTCTATCTGTGAAAATCTCTAACAGATATGCCTATCTTCTGATTCTATGTAGGAATTCTCTCCTGGGTCTGATGGCCGAATGACGACAATGGGCATGTACGTGCGGGATTTGCTTCTTGGACAGGTTATGCTTAGCCTTATTTTTTTTATTTTGGGAATTTTCAGATGGCTGTCTTTTTGTACCAACATCAGCTTGGCCTTCAAACAAGTGCTCACAGATTCTTTTCTGCATGCAGTATTACTTCAACACACTTTTTCCTCGTATACCTGTTCCTGTGCTTCTAGCTGTTATAGCCAATCTTGAAAGTATGAACCTGCCTTCTAAACACTGTGGAGTTACTGGTGAGACCACCTTCGGTTCTGGAGAGACTGCAAGGAGACCACCTTCTGTCAAAGCTTCCCTTTCTGTCTCCTTTGGTCAACGTGCCCCTCATCGTGCATCAACTAGGGACTCATCTCCAGTTCGGTGCACTGTTGCTCCCTCTTATAATAGAGACAATGTCTCAAAACGCACTCCCAACCGCCCTTCGAGCCGAAGTCGTGATTTATCTGATCGAGATTCAGAAAGGGATAGAGGAAAGGGAAGAGACAGACAGACACCAAGACAGGGGTCACTACAACGATCGAGAGAGAATCAGGGATGGGGACCGAGAAAGAGAAAGAGAAAGAGATAGAGATAGAGATAGTAGGTATAATCATGATAGGAGGGGTCGTGAAGAACGCCACCGTAGAGAAGGTAGTTCATTCCGGAGCAGGAGCAGGAGCCCGAGCTGGACCCAAAGTCAAAGCACCCGTGAACCGAGCACACACAATCTAGATCGTCCCAGTCCATCCAGGTACGAAACTAAGCAAAAGATAAATTTAGCCAAGCTCAAGGATATGTATGGCGTCTTGAGCAATGAAAAGGAGGGTGCAGGTGAGGACAAGGCTCCTAGCAGGCCTAGTGGCACGGAGGAAGTGATCAGATTAGGTGGTTCTTCGTGGAGGTAAATCGGGATTTATCATTTGAACATGAAAGTTTTCTGCTTGTCTTGCAACAACTCTCTTCAGTGAGATGTATCACTTTTCATCTGATCCTTTATTTAATCTCTGATACTTTATATCATATTTCAACTAATTGACTGAAGTGCCTTGTTCATGGCCATGATGATGATGTGCAGCGAATGTAAGTGATTAGTGTATAATATATATTGAGTTTAGTTGCAGTAGATTAGTCACATATTTGCTGGAAAAGAAAACAAAAAGGGGGAGATGCGTGTACAACTCTGATTATGTGATACTTCTCAGCTTTGAGGGGTAAATTTATACTCAAATTTTAAAATTTTTAATTTATCCAATAAACTATAAGAATTATAGAATTAACCTTCAGTTTTCTTTTTTTATTCAAAATTTTAAAACCACATATTAGAATCATTTTCATGAATTTCTACATTTATTTTGAATATTAGAAGTTTAAGAAAGGAGGGATGGAGGATACACTCATTAAATATAAGGCGTAAATAGTAATTAAATAAGACAAATGAATTGTTCTCTCCCATTCAATTGCTCAAACAGTGTGAAACTGAAACAATCTTATTAATGGAGGCCTACAAAATACAAACAGGTTCTATTACACTTAGAAAGAACAAGATGATGGTAATGGATACATAAAGAAGCTCACTTCAAAGACATGTCTGTTCAGGTAGTTACAAGATTGAACAAAAAATAAAAACGAGAAAAAAACGAGTCGTTTTTCTAAACGTTGGATCCTATCTTCTGTTCCAAACTAAGTCCTCTTCAATGAAAACAAGAACTAGATAGAAACTTGAATATACATAAAACCATTTGGTTCACTTGCTTTCAGGTGCTATCACTTGCAAAAGTTCAATATTTAGTTCAAATTCGGCTCCTGGCTGCAAAGCAAAACACGACAAGAGTATAACGAACTAATATCCCAAATCCGGCAAGAAACAAGGATCGTAATTCATTGTGTTTAATGAGTTCTATATCTTAACATGATCAGTTTTCAAGAAAAGAATACCGGAATTTCATTCATTCCTCTTGGGCCATAGCCAACCTCTGGAGGAACTATCACAGTCCTCTGCATCCGACAACAAAATATAAACGAAAAATGGAAGACCCAATTAAAAAAAAAAAAAAAGAAGAGGAAATGAAGTGATAGGTTACCTTTCCACCAACTCTCATTCCTTCGGTTATAGTGTACATAGCTTTGGGAGGTTTAGGTGAAGCCTGTGCGGAGAACAAACCGTTTGGACTGTCTACAAACTCTCGTTTTCGCTCTTTTCCTGGTATAGCTCCGACTTGGAACTCGTAAGGCTACTTAATATCAGCTTTTTGTTCAACTACTAGGTAGTAAACTCGATCAAAACATGCTAAATTATAATAACCTGAGCAATGCTTCTATTCCCAGCCAAGAGTTTTGATTCCCGGCTTGATACAGCCGTAATATTACGATACAAACAATCAAAGTGAACCTGTTTGGAAACCATGAGAAAATAATCAAAATAAATCAAAGAGGGATCCAGCGCGATTTTTGTGCAAGATAAAGTAGGATAGAGTTAATGTATAAGGTAAAGTAACCTGCACGGTTGATCCCTTTTCAGCAACCGGGCCCTTCCCTTCGACAATGTCATAATATTTGAGCCCATCAGCTGCTTCAGAACCGAAGAAACGATGAAAAATACTCAGTGTTCAAATTGACTTGAAAATAGCATAAATTTAGGCAATGCACATTGATCAAATGCTCCTTAGTCTTGACTTATAAACGAAATCGCTTGAATTAAACCAACAACTGAAATCTATTGCTTCATATAACTAACTGCTAGGATAATTCCTTTCAACGGATTCTTGTTAATTCAATCAAACAGTATTAATCTTATCAAACTAATCATAATCAAAAGCAAATACATTAAGCAAGCTGCAAAATTAGGAAACCACGGTACTATCATAACCTTATTCTGAACCATGAAAGAAGCAAGGGGTGATGGGATTTATACTCTATGCATAAACGGAATATGTTTTTATGCACCTTATAAAAAAACATGTTTTTGTCCACTTTATGCACTCCAAGATTAGTTGATCCAAGCTCATAAGCTCTTATGGGTATAAAACTTTTTTCTCTGAGAAAAAAGGGTATATTTCCATATTTACACAACAGAAGCAACCCCTTAAAGAAACAGATCATAGTCTCTCTAAATTAGGGGGAAAAAACAATGAATATGGTCTCTAGTTGCATTGCTAATTCCTCCGCAAATCAGATAAACTCAACAGCAATTCAAGAAATCCCACATCAAGAAATTCAAAATCACAACAACAACAATAAAAGGCCATTAAACATCAGCAACAAAAACCCCAAACACAAACAACAAGAACTCAAAATCTGACAAATTCAAGAAACTCATATATATATATATATATATATATATATATATATATATATAGAGAGAGAGAGAGAGAGAGCTAACAGCTAATGAGATAGTCTTCAATTGGGATAGTTTTCCTGTTGCGCCTCTCTCTAGCTAGCAATGTCTGAGGAAGTGCAACTACACTCAATGGCAGCACAGAGATGAGAATTGCATTCCTTCTTGAAATGGGCAATCGCAAAACAGCAGCTTTTTGCTCTGTGTGCGTTGTGTGTTCTAAACAAGATTGAATTTTTTGTAGTGTAAATTTCTCAAGGGTTCTTGAAGAAGCCATGACCGTTGGAAAATACCAACTAACCAGAGATGATATATTTCTCAGCTGTTTATCCAAAAAAGACGGTATAATTGTGACATTCGAAGGAGCTGTACATTGTGCTTTGAAGATGGTACTTAAGGTTTGGCAGATCTCAGAATTCTCTGGCATTAGCCTCTTTTTGACAGACGGACAAAAATGGAATAATATTTATCATTTTTGCGTAATTTCCTCGTGTTTTGAAATTTACCCTTTTGCCCTAATTTCAGTATGAAATGGGGTTAATTTTCTTGTAAACAAATATTCTAAAGGCATTTTGATAATTTTAGAACTTACTTTGATTGTCTTTCAAAATAATTCAAGTTCAAATGAGAATTAACATGTCACAATCGAGCTCATAAGATGAGTCTAAAAGCAAAATCTTGGTAATATAGTCTCCAATTGTTATGTAAAAATCAATACAAAAATCAAGATTCTGACACAAGAACTCAGTTAGCAACTACTTTTAAACTTATTCACATTTGCTAAAACAGTTACTCAAGTCAGTCATATAAACTCTAGCTATCAACATTTTCACAGGCATGTATGTATATACATGATCAAGGGCCCGTTAGCAGATCGATGTCCATCATATCTTGTGGCGAGTCTCTGTCGGCCATTTCAATGCTCGATCCATTAACATTCATGGTGTTAATGTTTTGCATCCCCATGGGAGAGTGCTCCGGTGAGTCTCCGGGGCTCCCACCTAACTTCCTCGTACGAGGTGGTGTGGGCGGTACGGCTTTCTTCTTCACCTTGTTGTGCCAACTCATCAATGCCTTTGATGTTTGTTCATCAAATATGGACTTCTTCATGTGTGATCCCATCTAAAATTTCCCAAGAAAAACCAAAACATAGTTACAAAATCAAGAATGTAAGAAATGAAGAAGTGGATGTGTTGAAAGAGTTAGTCAAGTTAGTTACCTGTGTAACAAGTGCATATAGTGGAAGTGTAATGTAGCTGCACAAGAATTGTACTCCTACTCTGCACCAAGAACAATCCCATTGGTCAGCTCGAATACTATCATCTCAAGGTACAACCCGACAATGCATGTATGCGTATCATCAAACACTTACCCAATACACACTCTGATAACAGCAAGAGTGAAATACTCATGGAAGCACGAGTGCAGCCCGAATTCATACTGCATTGTTTCATCAACTTTTCAGACATGATTCGTCGGATATGTCTAGAGAGAGAGAGGGAGCGAAGGAGAGAGAAAACGTACCGTTATCCAGATGAAGTATGTAATCTCAAAAGCATTTTGAAAGAGTACGAGATGGATTAGAGTGAGGACTAATGTAGGCTTGCTAAACCAAAAATGTCGATCAGAGACTTGAACAAGCGGAATCCCTTGAACAACCGCGTGCTTTTCTTGAATCTCGAGAGCCATCTGAGTTATGATCGACTGTAGCTTCGTTCCAACTGCTAAGATTACCTTAACCAATCAAGTAGTCAGTTTGTTTTATTGCAAAATGGGTTAAGACCAAGAATCGTGTTACTAAGGCTCATCCTTACCACTAATGGAATCACTGACAGCACGAACATAGCCTGCCCTCCTGAAATATAATAAACCAATCTTAAGTATACAACATTTTCTCACATGGGATAAGACAAGACAAGACAAGACAAAGACATACCTTTAACGTTGAGAAGCAGATAGATGACAGATGTGAACCATAAGTACGGTCTGAGAGAAGCAAAGATGTACGTCATGTTTTACTATTAAAACTACGTAGTTTTGACAGAATGTAAGTAGTGTTCAAGAGGATAAAGAGAGCATACGGGATTCCTACAACCACTTTGAAGTCATCTTCCAATGATCTTTTGATGTACTTCTGAAAGTCGAACTTAGTTCCAGGAGATAAATGTACCTATACAGACGTTTTATTCATCAATAAATCGTATGATATTGATGTTTTATCGATGTTGCTTAAAGTAAAACTTACTGAGATGAATCCATGGCGTAGAGTGGAGTAGTCGGGTCTTTTAACGGAGTATACTATGTGGCGAAAAAAGCATCCCTAACATAACCAAAATTATATCAGATGACATTGCCAAGGAAATGGAGTTTCAAGAAACTAAAACTTTGGCCCTTACAAGATAAAATAGAATAGGATTTTGCATCAAAGGATTTGAGTGGCTTCTAACAAAAGAATCCTCGTGTGTGAGCCTAAATCTCGAAGGATCTGAGTAAGAAAAAAGGAAATTAGACAAAGTTTTAACTTTTAAGCAACATTTTCAAAGAATAAATTCCCAGAACAATACCATTAGATGCTTCAGTTTGTTTTGCTATTTGTCTTTCCCATTCTTTCCATCCTCGAATCTAGACAACAATAATGTCAAAACAGGGGAAAAATCGTATCGATGTTTGATATTCGTTTATGTGTTTGAAGAAAGTACCTTCAACCGCCCAAGCATCATTGTCAAGGCGCTGTAAAAGACATGAAAAACAGCTAAAAAGAAGATGAAAATGTGGAGCTGATGAAGTGCGTTTACTGATATAAGAGACACATATCCCTGCAACATCAAAAGCAACACTTGTTTGATCAATGTTCTTTAGTAAAAACACCATCAAAGAGGGGCCCGTTTACCTCTTTGCAGCCTTTTAGTGGAGCATTAGCTGCCAAGATTCTATGTTCGTACGAAAGCAGCCTCCTATTATGCTCCCCTGTGCCTTTAGACTCAGGCGGCGGCTCATGAGGAGGCGGCTTATGAGGAGGCGGCTCGTGAGACGTCTCTTTGAAGTGACATGGTAACATGGTTCTTGAGATGTCCTCAGGAATGCAGATTTGGGTTATGTAGTTCTGCCCAAATGTTAGAAGCAGAGAAATGAATCCCAGAATCATAAGCTCTGTAAGAAAAAAAAAATGTGAGCAAAAAAAGGCTATTGCTAAGTTGGAATCATCATAGAACTGAGGCTTTTGACTCTTACCTGCTTTAATTTTCTCAAGAGCTTCAACCAATGAGAATTTTTTTCTCTTATGGAATGTCTGCAAAATCCAATTGTGAACAAAATCAAGAAATGCAAAAAACCCCAGCAAATTATATATTTGCATGATCATAAAAAACTTAATCATAATCAACCTTCAAAACCCAGAAATGTTATCAAGAAAAATCAAATCTTTAAATCAGAGATCTCCTCAAAACTCAAAACAAGGCCATATTGTAGGAAAAATCTACCAAAAAAACAAGAAAGAAAAAAGAAAATACCTCTCCCACTATATGAAGAGTTTTCTCCAATAGGATAGAAATGATGATGATGACTAAACAAACTAACGAAACTGCCCACGTCGGAGTGTTGTCGAGCTCCCTCCCGCCTCCTCCTCCGGACATATTTTTTTTTTTCTGGTAGATAATCAATAAGAAAAGGGAAAAAAAATAAATCAAATGTGAAAAAAATTCATTTATTTTCAAGTGGGAATGAAGAAAAGTTTATAATCAAGGATCATCATATTTTGGCAGGTTTCCCATATTAGTAATATGAATGAGAGTTTTGAACAGAAGAGCATGGCCGGTTCAAGGAAGTTGTTAATGCTGTAACGGAATTGAACCGGGATGTGTGGTGGATTAGTCATGGAATTGGGGTTTATTTACTAGGATGCCATTGTGACAATTGCATTTGTCATTAGAAAATAATCAATGAAGATTTTATTAATTCCTCTAAAAGAAAATTGTTCTTTTTATTTCTTATTATTATTTCCAACTTTTTTCAATTGTATATTGTATAGCCCGATCCAGAAAGATTCGGCCCGAATCACTGAGAGATCATAATAACATTAGATTGAAAGAAAGAAATATGGCATAAAAAACAGATAATCAGAATGAACATTGTAAGCAGCTATTTATATGCTCAAAGTAACAAGCAATATCCAAATCAGAATACTAATCTAATCGAGACGAAAATTGGCTTTGCTGCTGAGAATCACTGGGGACGAAAACAGGAAGCTGACCTCCACGCTGTGATCGGCCCTGTTGATAGTAACTGGAAGTCGAGCTTCGTTGTCCACCAGTTGATCTCACACTCCTATTAAGCTGTTCGTTCACAAGCGGGCCCCCAAAGAAAATAGACTGGCCCGTGTAGGTGAGCTCCGTTGCAGAAGCCTGTGAGGAAGAACCCACGCTTCTGGAGGCGGAGGAGACGAACCGGCCCGCTTCAGGATCCCAGTAAACTGAGGATTTCGGGTTCTCTGCAGGGCCAGGATTGTTTTTCCTCGTTGGAACTCGTGCAGCATTATCTCCAACCGGGGGCACGTTTGTTTCACCTGCTCTTGCTGATAGGGGTGACTGCATGGCTGAGGATTGATACATTGGGTTGAAATGGTCTCTGCTTGAAGTGTTTGGGCCCAATGGGCCCGGACTGAGATTTGCAGCCCGAGGACTGCTCATGTTACTGATACTATGAGCACATGTATCGGTGTCATCGCGACTAGCTTGACTAGCAGGATATGAGCTCTTGGTTGGCGATAATCTTGATGTGCCGGCTCTAGTAGGCTCGTAATATCCATGCCTCATACTAGTCGGGCTGCTTTTGACGCTCATAGTTGTGCTAGAGAAATGGTCGGCATCATAATGATGAGATCTGGAACCAATGGGCTTTAAAACGGACGATGAAGCTCGGGCCTTGGCGCCGGCTTTAATGGCCTCGTTGGAGTCAAGTTTTGCAAGCTTCCATGCACTGATTCTGATGGGCCGTTGAGATGCTCGTTTCCCCTTATCTTGCTGTACAGCATCTGGATCGACTGTTGATGGTAATCGTCCTGGCTCAAGATGCGGAACAATCTCATCCTGGAAGATAACGAAAAAGGCAATAAGTAACTTCAAGTTCCACGAGCTCTCAAACAACAGACAACAAAACACAGAAACGGGCCTCAAGTATAGTTGACTTATTCTAGAATAATGTGCACATTGCTATCAGAAAACAAGCAAGAGAAAGAAAAGGGCACATTGCTATCAGAATAATTACAGTGATTGTCTTCAATTTCAACATCAAACAACCAAGATTTGCAATCGAAGATCAACAGCAAACTCCATAACTCATCATAGAAGAGTCAAAAATCAGCAGAGTTAAATACCTGATGATCCATAAAAATCCTAGGTGGAGTACACCAAGCACCTTTGTACTGCAAACCCATTCCAACTGAGCTTCTTCCACTCATGGCAGTGACAGCAGAGCTAGTCGGTGAAGAAGGCAAACTCTGTTGATCTCCTCCATCAACCGAAGGTCCAGGAGGTTCACTTTGGGTCCTCATTGCAACCACATATTCATATGTCGTAATACCCTACATTATACGCAAAAAAGGAATAATTAAATTCTATTTTGCACACACAAGACAGAGGTTAGTGTTTCAAGGTGCACCTTTCGTATAAGAATGATATGGAAAAAGAACAGTTCTCCCAAAGGAACAGTTGCGAGTAAGGAAACAGCTGTGCACAGGGACTGAAAGAGAAACAAACACAAATATTAATCGAAAGTTAGCTGAAAATTTTCCAGTTAATAACCTGTATCAACACAAAGCAAAGAAAAGAAAGCATTACATGGTCCAGGAAACATTATATGCTCCAACAAGTACTATTATCTCATAATAGAGCATTCAGCATAGTTGGATATCTCTTAATATGCTTAGCCTAAAGGGTCCCAAGTGAGGAGCTCATTTATAAATTTAGCCGCAAATTATTTCACACAAAAGTACTGAAAAGAAAATAAGTTAAATGACATACCACCACTGTAGCAAAAGGAGGGCGAGAAAATCCATCGCCAAGCCTCTCGATTATTGCCTTCTCAGTGGCGTTTCTATCAACAAAGCAGCGAACAAGGACAAAAATTCCTACCGCACATTCAAATACAAGCTGAAACACAAATTTACATCTTTATTAGAAGAAAACAAAGACTAAGATCCAAAAGATAAAAGAATACACGCAGGGGTGAGAAAGAAGGGGGAGCAAAATCTAAAGATAAATATGGATCGACTTAGCAAGCATCTGAGTAGATCTTACCCAGGCAAGGCCTGCAGCCATTAAGCATACAAATGTGATGTAGTTTTTTCTCCCCACACAATTATTCAGCCACTGCAAGTATCAAATTGTCAGTCAAAAGTCACCAGCCACTTTTGTTGAACGAGATTATTCATCCATTACAGATGTGATTTTGAATACACGAAAACCTATTGATCATAAAATAAAGATCTTTGATATGAGGAAGATCTCTTGGATAACTTAATATATGGAAGTAAGGCAAATCACATGATCATCAATTCTATCAATCTAAAACCACTATATCAGGCCGAAAACTAAACTCACCCGGCAATGATGATCAAATCCGTCAACACATTTGTCACAACTTCTGCAATGTTTGCTGAACTTCCGCACCTAAGTGAGATGGAAACTGTTAAATATAAGATCTACATAACCATTTTTAGTAGCACCCAGAAAGTATGATTCCCATGAACACAACACTATGATCAGACAGAGGAATTTGGCAGCTATTATGGAAATTAAGATTGGTATGAACATGAAGAAAGAATCAATAAACATCTACGGCAAGTTCCCGATTCCTTTCTTATGGGGTACTCAACAAAGATTGAATTTGTAAAATCAGGCAAAATTTCTCCAAAAGGTTCATGTTAAGATATAAAACGTGGCTCTCCTTTATAATTTTCAGTCATCTACCTCCATGAAAAATAGATAGACCTTCAACTGCCTATACCTCTGCATTGCACAATGTGCAGAACAAAGCTTCCTCCTCACCACTTTGTTCCTGTAGACCTTCATCCTTACGGCAATCCTCCTTAACAATACAACAGCAAAGGCAACCTCCAAGTTTTGAACAGAAACCTGTAGCTTGGGTGTAAGATTTTCCTCCATTGTTCAATCCTAATTTACTTGGCTCTTCATTTGTAGATAAAGTACCTAATCAAGACAATCAATTTATCACCGAAGAGCCAGGATAGAGTTACAATGGGGTCAATAAAAGAGAACAAATGCAAAAGGATAGATTCAGTCATAGTACTTGAGGAGAATAATAGGTGCTGTGGATCAGCACCTTCATGTTTTTATCAAACAGTGATTTCAATGGGGCATTTATGTGCTTCACTTAGTACTTTGCATTCAAGTCACTTACCAGGCAACTCAGTCCCAACATGTGATGTGTACACTGATGTCTTGTCCACTTCAACGAGAATTCCAGGATCAGCAGGGTCGATAGCCGTACATCGCACATAAAGTATAAATACACAGAGTGCCTAGAAGTGATAATAAAGCATGGTGAGAAATGGAAAACATTTCAAGATTGCAAAAACTAACAAGAGGAATGAGCTTCAATCGCACTTACCAGGACCGAATAAATGCCTATCGCGATGTACTCATAGATGTCCTTTCCAAGGAAAGGAGCAAAAAATGCATAGAAAGCAACAGATAATAGGAAAAAGACTGTTATAGCCACAACCTGCATCGGGAGAGAAAAGTTTGAATGGACACAAACAAAAGGAGGGATATCAGTAGATAAAACGTACTAAAGCTCAAGCAATTGAGCGAATTCTAAGAAAAATATGTGGTTTTTCAGTTTGTAGAACACAAAATACTTGTAATGATGATCATACATTACCACCTATAGAAGAACACAAGTAAAGATAACTTCCACCACAGTGCAAGCAGTGCTGTACTTAAACTACAAGTACATAAGATATATATTTAACTAATATTATCTCCTTTTTAAGTACTTCAACACTGTAAAAGCATGGGTGAGATCGAGCGATACAGATTCAAGGCCCAGAAAGTTGAAGATCTTGAGTTGCTAACATAATAACTTTGCAACTTCAGAGTAAGCATGCTCAATAACGAAAAACATTCATCAAGATCAAGTTGACCAGATTTCAACTTTATTTTCCTTGATATAAACAAGTAAAACCACCTAAAATACAAGCAAAAACACCTTTCTTATTGACTCAAATACACATTATCCGAAAAAACATTTTAATTTCCCAACACTGTCTTGTTTGAGGCTCATACAATTCACAATTCCCTAATTACACCGAAGGCGACTACTAAAATCGACGGTAATAATCCATAACACAAACGTTAAGCATTAACAACAAAGCAGCAATCTCAACTCCCAAGCAAAAGTCAAGTACAAAAACCCACATTTCAAGAATCAAAACCACCCCAAAAACACCCACATTCAACATTTTTTTCCCAATCACACTGTAAAAAGAAAGGTCAAAGTAGACAACACAAACCTGAAAGGAATGAGCAGGAAGTTGCCACCCATGACGCCTAGCCATAGATTCAAAAAAAAAAAAAAACTGTAAAAACTCACACCATTAACACTCGAAACAACGACACTTCAACAATGCCAGAGCACAAAACCAAGGAAAACACGAATATCCACCAATTTGAAAAATATACATATAGTATAAACAATATCTTTTCAGTTCTCAAATTTTCACTGTAATAGCCCTACGAAGATTTTAATGATGACCAAGATGCCAAGAACCCATTTTTTAACGACCCATTTACTTGCTTTTCCAAAATCTAGGGCTTATACATTTCGATTTATCGATCAATGAGCCACTTAAAGAGGAAGAAATCAGGAACGGAAAAAAAATGGGTCTTGTTTTTTTCAACTAGTCTTTTACTAATATTCTTTTGACTGTAGTCGAGGGTTAAAATGTTTTTTTTTTTTTTAACCACCCCAATTTTAAATATATATATATATATATATATATATATTGTTAAATATTAAAATGGAATTGAAGTAAGGTCATTCAGTTTTTTTTCCCCTTTTCCTATGCAATTTTACCATAATATGTGTTAGTAATATTAAAAGGCTAAAAATGAGATAAAAAAGGCAAAATATAACTACTCAAGGAAACTTGGTTGACAACAAAATATACTCCATAATTCAGCCAACAATTAGCATATTTACTACACCAAATTTTGATTGCACTTGGACTTTTAGAAATGCATGTACTAGAAGTTGGTAAATGATCCACATCACATATGTAGGTACAAGCAAATATTCTACTTTTTCTTAGAATTATTTTTTTGAAAAAAGCCCACAAAGTAAAAGCTAACTTTGTTTATGAAGCAATCATTATGAATTTTTTTTCATAGTTATTTAGGTTAAAAACATTACCATTCAATCATTATTTCAAAGAAAATGACAAGCCCTGAAAATTTGTCCTATCAAGAAATCTTAGCCTATATCTATTTAAAAAAATAATCCAAGTAATTCGATAGAGACATGAAGAAATCCTAAAAGGATTGTGAATAGGAATAATAACTTTTTGCAATAATTTGTTGGTATGAATGTTGTGAAAATGTTTCACAAATTGAATTTTGGAAGATAACTTGATTTATAATTCATAAATTAAAATCTGATTTTGAAAAAAAGATTGAATTACGCATAATGAATTATGTAGCAAAGTTTCGTACAAATTTCTATATGGTTTTTTTTCATATCTTTAATTAGTTTTATAGAAATTGGAGGCAATAATTCTAACCATGTGAGGGTGTAGTCACTTGCATCAAAAATTGTATTTTATAATTAAAAACTTTGACCTATGGAAATTGCTTAGCCTAATGCCTCTTGGAATAAAATATTTATTGTTGAGATGGACTTAGATACTTGTCCAAAACACTATGTCGCTTTATTGGAAATGTTTCTAGGAAATAATATTTTAGGGTAATTCTATTATACACCGTTGTATTAATACACCGATTTTTTTTACTGCTGTAACTTCTGTGTAAGGTAACTTTTTTAAGTTGGGCTGGGCTGCAATGGTTTGGACCTTCCAACACTCATTTGACATCCATAAGCCCTATTTTGCTTGCATTTACCTATTTTGCTTGCATTTGATTTTGCTTGCATTTAATCATTGTAAATCAATCATGTTGTATGTATGTATAAATCGAAATCAATGTAAATGAAGTATCACAATAATATTTGTTAATCCTGAATTTATTAATACATAATATTACATGTATTTGCATCCAAATCTAAGCCATATATTGTTGCATCCAAATCTAAGCAATATATTATTGGGATATAACTAAATCCATTGAAATCAATATTCAAAATTTTAATTATGATTTAACAGATTGAATAGATTGAATTAATTCACGTTCCATACTATATTTAATGTAAGTCATACTATATTTGCATCAATTGCATCCTATTTCATCGGATATCGGTTGCATGCCAATTCATTGAAAATAGGAATTCATCTAATTCAATGCATCATTCCTTGCATTTGATTTTGCTTGCATTTAAATAGGAATTCATTTAATTCAATGCATCATTCCTTGCATTTGATTTTGCTTGCATTTACCTATTTTGCTTGCATTTTGATTTTGCTTGCATTTAATCATTGTAAATCAATCATGTTGTATGTATGTATAAATCGAAATCAATGTAAATGAAGTATCACAATAATATTTGTTAATCCTGAATTTATTAATGCATAATATTACATGCATTTGCATCCAAATATAAGGCATATATTGTTGCATCCAAATCTAAGCCATATATTGTTGGGATATAACTAAATCCATTGAAATCAATATTCAAAATCTTAATTATGATTTAACAGATTGAATAGATTGAATTAATTCACGTTGCATACTATACTTAATGTAAGTCATACTATATTTGCATCAATTGCGTCCTATTTCATGGGATATTGGTTGCATGTCAATTCATTGAAAATAGGAATTCATCTAATTCAATGCATCATCCCTTGCATTTGATTTTGCTTGCATTTACCTATTTTGTTTGCATTTAATCATTGTAAATCAATCATGTTGTATGTATGTATAAATCGAAATCAATGTAAATGAAGTATCACAATAATATTTGTTAATCCTGAATTTATTAATACATAATATTACATGCATTTGCATCCAAATCTAAGCCATATATTGTTGCATCCAAATTTAAGCCATATATTGTTGGGATATAACTAAATCCATTGAAATCAATATTCAAAATCTTAATTATGATTTAACAGATTGAATAGATTGAATTAATTCACGTTGCATACTATATTTAATGTAAGCCATACTATATTTGCATCAATTGCATCCTATTTCATCGGATATCGGTTGCATGCCAATTCATTGAAAATAAGAATTCATCTAATTCAATGCATCATCCCTTGCATTTGATTTTGCTTGCATTTACCTATTTTGCTTGCATTTGATTTTGCTTGCATTTACCTATTTTGCTTGCATTTGATTTTACTTGCATTTAATCATTGTAAATCAATCATGTTGTATGTATGTATAAATCGAAATCAATGTAACTGAAGTATCACAATAATATTTGTTAATCTTGAATTTATTAATGCATAATATTACATGCATTTCTATTGTTGCATCCAAATCTAAGACATACATTGTTGGGATACAACTATCCATTGAAATCAATATTCAAACTATTAATTTTTAATTATCAGATTGAATAGATTTAACTAATTCGATGTTGCATACTAGCATTGATATTTTTTAAACTAGGGTTATAGGAAACCACAATACACAATTAATTCGGTGAATGATTCGTACACATAACAAACAATCAAATGGGTTGATTACTTTGTGGTATTTCAAATAATTATAGACAGTAGAGATACTATCATGGTATGAAGTGGATGCAGCAGTACAGAAGCAGACTATGTGAAATTGTAATGACGAGATTTCATAACAAATATCCAAACATATTGAATATGGATGTCAAATGATTCGTAATAACGAGATGCATAATACAAACATATTTGATTGTGTTTTTATGGTTGCAGATTAATGATATATACAATTAATGAAGAAAGTAGATTTAGACTTAATTGTCCAGACTCTTTTGGTTGTTGGGGGGAATTCTTAGTTTTTACTGCGGTAATTTCTCAAGGCAGGTAAAAAAGGTAAAAAGTAAATGAAGGGTTAGGATGAGATCATTCAAGATCTGATGGCTGAAAACACCGGTGTATTAATACAACGGTGTACTATAGAAGGACCCAATATTTTAAGTCTTCTTTTGTATTTTTGCATTAACATGGATACTTTTGATTTTATACTCAAAATAAAATAATCACTTGGCATCTTTTTTGTTTTGCAATTGCCATGAGGCTTTTTTTTAGAGGACATGTTGGGAAACTTTATGCCCCAATAGTTAATTGTTATTTCGTAAAACAAAATCTTTGTTATTGATTAAATTATCTTAATTCTCATTGAACTAGTTTGTGTAGCTTTAATTAACTACTCTCTTACATGATTAAACATACATTATACTTTATTATTACATATTCATCTGATATTTCAAAATAATTATCACACGATACATGTATAAATGACATCACTATCTATGTCGCATATTAGAGAGAATTCAGATTATTCATGAGGCTATTGTTATCTTTTACTATTAATGAAAAGGTAATGAAGAAATATGACTCCATTTTGTTATCAAAGATGCTTTAATTTGTCCTTTATAAACAATTATATAATAATGTAAATTGTGATTCATAATTTATATAAAAAAAAGTTATTGAATGTGTTTAATACGGCATTGTAAGTTGGAATTATGATATCATTAAGTGTTGTAAAACTATTTGCAACCTATTTAAATATTATTATATTATATAGATTATAGAACATGCATTAAGTTGATCATTCGATTCATTCCTTGAATTTTACAAGACACATTAAGCTGTTCCTTTTCCAAATTCATGGACCTTGTATGGGTTTATGGACAACATTGTATACTTAGAACTTCAGATATTCCACTATATTTAAGCCCAATTTTAGAAGCCCATTATAATTTTGGGTCAACGAGAATATCCCAAATAGATAAACCCAAAGTCATATTTGGACCCGGCCAATCCATAACCCGATTGACTTTTCATCAATTCTCTTTTCTTTTTTTCTTTTTTATTATATTTTCAATCTTAAAGTAGGGTAAAATATTGTGGTTTATTTACTAAAAATTCCTAGTTTTGTGGTTTATTTAGACTGATCCGAAATTCCTCAACTTCCTAACCACTTCTTGAGTTGGAATCAATCCACCCCTTTACAACTAGATGTTTGAAAATTTAAATTAGCTATTAAAATTTATTTAAATAGTTCATAACTTTTCATAATTAAATATTTGGACCACATGTTTCTTAGAAAGTAGAAAAAGTTTTAATTATTAAGGATTTAATAAATATCATAATCCCATTAAAAAAAAATTAATAATCTTAAGTACAAAATTCCGTAGCTAAACACAATTAAACCATCTAATTATTATGTAATAACTACACTCTTATTGTAACAAAAAAACAGAAATTATAATATGGCCACAGAAATTTAGATTTTATTTCAAATAATAATAACCAAACAAAAACTTAGAAAAAAGAAGAAATTGACTTTAAAATGATATTTTTGCTAATAATATCTGATTTCCACGTGGCAGTTGGAAATCTTCGATATCATCGAAGAAGAAACAAGAAGTGAGTGAGGATTTACACATTTTTGTCACTCATTCTTCTTTACAACTTCGATCTTTTCACACACATAAACACGCACTCAAATCCTTGCATAATGACAGCTTTATCTAATTCTTTTGTGGTTTCTAAGCGCCCTCCGCTCAATTTCTCTTCTGGTAATTCATTTCATTGTAATTGATTGTTTTTCATTTTCTGTTTGATTGCTCGCAATTTCTGTCGCTGTTTTTCCACTGTTTCTCGCGAATGCAGGGATTAAATTATGTGTATATTTTCCGAAATCGCAGTCTGTTTTAGATTTCTTGTTTTCTGTACCTTTTTTGGTCTGATTTTTGTTTCAAGTTATAATGTGGGTGGATTAATTGAGCAGCTTATGATTTGCTTCAGTAATTGAAAAGATATATATATATATATATATATATATATATATATATATATATATATATATATATTCCCCTTTTTTTTTGGGGGGGGGGGGATTTTTGTTATTTGTGGTGTGTGTTTGTTGTGTTGACTCAAACTTAGCTAGTTTGCTTAAGGTGGTTCATGATTCAGATTTGTTATCATATTGATGAGTTTTTCTTTTCATCCATTTTGGAACTTGTAAAGATTGTTGTTCAATGCGGTTAGGAAATAATCTCACTGTGCTTCTTGTGTGAATTAAGATATGGGGTTAACAAATGTAAAATATGTTAGTTGTCAAGCCCCTCATTGGTGATTATTTGTCAAGTATAAGTTCTGTGATGAAAGTAGTCCCACCATTTAATCGCTTCTGATGATATTGTGTAGTAATACCTCATCATATATGACATCTTATGTTTGTGTATTCGATTTTGTTCTTTGTGTAAGGTTCCTCTGTGAAATCAACAGATGGTTTAAGGTCCACCAGTTTGGCCTTCAGTTTTAACGGCAAGAGGAAATCGTCTGACAAGAGAAAGGCATTCGTTGTTCAAGCAAATTTTAGGTATTGACTTCACATTCTATTTTCTGTCGCATGAGGTTTTAGGTGCGATAAAGTTGTTCTTGATACCAAAACGTGGTTGTGTTCTCTGCTTTGTTATGTTCATTTTTACCTAGAACCTGAGCAATACAGTGGATCCAGGAATGTCAATATTGTTAATTCATTCAGTAATTCTCTTTATGAGGTCCTCGATAGTGAATAATGAAGGGCTGTTTTAACTTGCTATAAATGAGTACGAAATGACACTGCAACAATTGATTGTAAATTCAACTAATGAGGAAAGAGTATGCTTTCCATTTTTCATTTTGATGCATATCAAAAAAAGTTATCTAAGGGATCTTTGTATGTGACGCAGTGATGGTGGCAGGTCAGGCGGTGGTGGTAACGCCTTTGTTAGCGGCTTTGTTCTTGGGGGATTAATTGTTGGGACACTTGGCTGTGTGTATGCACCTCAGGTACATACCCACGTACAATCAGTAACAAATAGATTTTAGTTCATCTTAGCCTTTGTATCCTGACTTCTAAATATTTGCATTAATATTTTGTTTGTGCAAAGCGCACTCATGTGACATTTTACTGGTCTTGTTTCACTTACAGATCAGCAAGGCTTTAACTGGTACTGACAAAAAAGATTTGATGAAAAAGCTGCCCAAATTTCTCTATGATGAAGAAAAAGCTTTGGAGGTGAGAAGCTTTCTTATTGTTAAGGAGACCAGTGATCCATATCTTCGTATTCTTTTTGTACTACCCTTTATATTATGAAAATGTATGCTATTTCAGAAGAGCTTTGTCATTAAAAATGTTCACTAAATTAGTTGATACCTTCTTATATAACTTTAACTCTACAATCGATCAGCTAAATTGAGATCTTCATGATTGATTAATGTGGCCTGTAGAAGAACCCCTACTTTAGTGCTAACTGCTAAATGAAGTTTTCTATCAAATTCGATCAATGTTTTTTCCATTATGTGCATTGGCATACATTTTTCTTTAACATATTTTTGTTAAGATCAATTAGCTAAATGCCTCTTTAATATTTTCCCATCTCTATAACTCTTTGTATGCTATTTATTTACAGAAGCAACGCAAGAAATTGGAAGACAAGATTGACCAACTGAACTCAGCTATAGATACCGTGTCCACTCAACTAAGAACGGAAGAAGCTCCAATCGAAGAAGCAGTGGATGCAGATGACATTGGAGCTGTTGTCTAAACCATTTCGATGCTCTCCAACTGGACAGACATCTTACATAATTCTCCCATGATTCTGATGACAACTGTCATCTGGGGTTGATCTTTCTTCATTACCTTAGTCTTTGTTAATTTCTGCTTTAATATTGGAATCATGAGATGATGGTTCAACTTTTTCTCCTTATATCTCTTCTCATCAATTAGTTCTGATGATGCATAAATAATACCTTCTATTTGTCGAAATTTTCCATAAATGAGCTTAAAATTCATAGGTCTGATTCTATTCTGGTCGCATGTTGTGCATCTTAGCAAGGCATCGTAATATCTACTGGTGATGTCTGAAAACTCTAGCAAGTTTGGTGCTAGAGGTGTCGAATTACTAGGAATTTTCCTCAGATTGAGTATGATTTGCAGGATTTCTGTTCAATATTTTCATGTAATATATATAATTTTGTTTTCCAGTGACGATTTGTTATCAGCCAGAGGAAATAATTGACAAAAGAAATAAAATCTAATGGCTTAGGCTTTTCTTGATTTCATATGCCAATGTCTTGTTGGGGATGAATTTTGAGACCAAAAATAAATCACACAGTGGTTTTTGGATCTTAGTATTTTGTATTCATCTTGTCTCAAATTATACAGATTATACTATACTATAATGTATAATCATTTATTCATCAATTTTATGCACTTACAAATAATTTCCTCCAAAAAAAAAACCCCTATTCAAGACCTTACAAAGTTGCAACACATTTTTGAACAGTAGTAGTAAACATTGCTGGGAATATTCATAATGTATGAAAGGCAAACGACTTAAATATAAACAATAAATAAAAGGTGAATAATCATGTGGTTCATATTGTGATGGTGCAGAAAGAAGCATGATCTTATCTGATATCAATCTTCACCACTCACTACAACTCATTTATAGCCATAGTTTCTTCAATTTTCAACCCAAAAAGGTACCAAAAAAAAAGATAATATGTCAGATAAATTAAAACTATATATGTAGCTCAGAATTTATAATTTTTCCTTGAGCTTCATCAATTGCAGCCATGGCTTCCCATGCAGCTTTGGCATCTTCAAGAATCCCAACCACCACTAGGCTTCCTTCAAAGACCCTTCAGTCTCTCCCTACTCAATGCTTCTCCAAGGTCTCTCTCTCTCTTGTTTTTTTTTTTGTTTTTTTGTTTTTTTAACTTTTACTATATATGAGATTTATTTGGTTATTCTTGTGAGTGTTTATAGAAGGTGGAAATAGCAGAATTCTCTGGGCTTAGATCAAGTGGATGTGTGACTTTTGCCAAGAATGCTTCTTTCTTTGATGTAGTTGCTACTCAGCTCACTCCAAAGGTACTCATTCATTCATCTTACTACTTACTTTTCAACTCAATAATCCCAAAAAGTGTAGATCTTCTCATCATTATGAACTACAAGAAATTGGATCTCTTTCCAAGATTTCATTATATCATATGCTTTAAGAGTTCAATTTTGCCCTTCTTAACATGTGATCTAACCTCAAAGTTCAATTGCATGCTAATACATACTATTTCTGCACACTCTACTCTTAGATTTGTTAGAGCAAAGATCTCCAAACTTGTGCGTTGAAAAGATGCTTAAATTGAATAGTATTAACATATGACTTTCCTGTCCAAGATCAGACAGTATTATCTGAACCGGTTAAGGGAGAAACCGTTGCCAAACTTAAGGTAGCCATCAATGGCTTCGGACGCATTGGTAGGAACTTCCTTCGCTGCTGGCATGGCCGTAAGGACTCACCACTCGAGGTCATTGTTGTCAACGACAGTGGTGGTGTCAAAAACGTACGTTCATAACTAACCAACCACATTTATTACGTCTCTCTGAGCTCCGACTTTAACTACAACTGTGTTTGATTTGTAGGCCTCTCACTTGCTCAAGTACGACTCAATGCTTGGTACCTTCAAAGCAGAGGTTAAGATAGTCGATAACCAGACAATCAGTGTGGATGGGAAGCTTATTAAGGTTGTCTCTAGCAGGGACCCTCTCAAGCTTCCTTGGGCTGAGCTTGGCATTGACATTGTCATTGAGGTTGATTTCTTACTTAAAAATGTACGTATTTTTCTTGCTTAATCGGACCCTTTTTGATGCGATGAATGATGAAACAGGGGACAGGGGTTTTCGTTGATGGACCAGGGGCTGGAAAACACATCCAAGCTGGCGCCAAGAAGGTTATTATTACTGCCCCAGCTAAAGGTTCTGATATTCCAACGTATGTCGTTGGTGTAAACGAGAAGGACTACACTCACGACGTTGCTAACATCATCAGCAATGCTTCTTGCACCACCAACTGTTTGGCCCCTTTCGTCAAGATCTTGGACGAAGAATTTGGTAAGCAACGTGGATGTCTTGAGAACGAAGATGTTGGTTATCTAGTGAATGATTAAATGTGATTTTGGGTCTGTTATATTTGCAGGCATTGAGAAAGGGACCATGACAACCACACACTCTTACACTGGTGATCAGGTTTGACTTCTCGAGTCTTGCCATCTACTTACGTTGTTTTGAATCAAAAGGCGCTGTTTCTGTGCTTGTTTTCTCTCAACTACGTAGCTCACTACAATATGCCTCTAGCTTTTTATGATGGCTCAAAATGAAGACTAACATACCCTCTTATGGATTCGATAAGATTCTAGAAAGATCATCCACAAACGGCCTTCAAAAAACGACCCAAAACAGCTGCCTCAACCATGCTTTGAAACTGAAAATACCCAACCAACTTAACTAACTTAACTGTCAAGCTTATTTCTGAGTTTCTTGATATGTATATATATGTACAGAGGCTTCTAGATGCTTCACACCGGGACTTGAGACGAGCAAGAGCTGCGGCTCTAAACATAGTCCCAACCAGCACGGGTGCAGCCAAGGCGGTCTCTCTGGTGCTACCTCAGCTGAAGGGCAAGCTCAACGGAATAGCTCTGCGGGTCCCAACTCCGAACGTGTCAGTGGTGGACCTCGTTGTGAATGTCGAGAAAAAGGGGCTCACGGCTGAAGATGTCAATGCAGCCTTCAGAAAGGCAGCAGAAGGGCCACTAGCAGGGGTGCTGGCCGTGTGCGATGAGCCCCTCGTCTCAGTTGACTTCCGTTGCTCGGATGTCTCCTCGACCATTGACTCCTCGTTGACCATGGTCATGGGAGACGACATGGTTAAGGTCGTGGCTTGGTACGACAACGAGTGGGGATACAGGTATGTGTTGTGATACAATGGATGTGGTCTTATTATTACTATTTCTTGATCAAAAGTTGATGTGTTTTTTTGTATGAATTTTTGCAGCCAGAGAGTGGTGGATTTGGCTCATCTGGTGGCGGAGAAGTGGCTGGAAGCGGCGGCGAAAGTTAGTGGAGATCCATTGGAGGAGTTTTGCCAGACCAATCCTGCAGATGAGGAATGCAAAGTTTATGAATAAGCTTATGTTGATATACTATGTATGTTGATCACTTTTTTCCTTCTGTTTCTGGAGAATTTTAGGAGCTAAGAAGGTTTTTTGTTATTGTTATTACATATCAAGATTCTTGTAATAATGTGATACTGGAAAGAGGGACTTGGGAAAATTTGAGCAAAAATATTGAATTCTTGAATTTAAAGACTGTTTTCTAAGCTAAAAAATTCTCTGATCAAGTATTGGGATGAAAGGAAACATGAAATAATCCACCATTTTTTCTGTTGGGTTATGCATAATTTTTATCAGTTTGGTATCAAAAATTAAATAATCCGCGAACTTATTTTTTCTCTGGTTATTTAAATTGAAATTTATTTTATTTTTTAAATATAGATGTCAACTCATTAATCTATATTATTAAAACCATATTTGATTATGAAAACAATTGAAGAACTTAAAAAAAAAAAAAATTAAGTATTCATTTAATGCGTAAGTTAGACTTAATAAATATTCTGAAAATATGTTTTCTCAAAAAAGAAAAAAAAAATCTGAATATGGTATTATTTCCTAATTTAACATTTCGTGAAAATATTATCAATATCCAATATTTTTTTAACAACCGACTAATTAGTAAATATTCTGAATATGTTTTTTTTTTTGAGCGTCAATCCAATATTTTATCTTATTATTATTATTATTACTTTTTTTTTTTTTTAAATCCAATGTTTCTATTGTTATTTAGTTAGAAGTAAACTTATCATATATTCATATTTTATATCACCTATCTTTTCGTCAATTATTATTAATTTTTTTTAAACTACATTTTACCGTTACTTTTTTTTAGTTATTCTTCTGATAAATCATGTCCCTTTGTTTCTCAATTCTCACACCTCTTCATTAAAAACACTTTTCCATTAATTAATCCCAAAAGAAAACTTTGAATTCTCACATCTCTTGATGTAGAAAACTTTTCCCAAACGACGTGAACCTTCAAAATGCTACGCCTCAAACTCTATAAATACACACTCACATTTGCAATTTTCAATCTATACCAAAGTTGTTGTTCATTAATTCCTTGCAATTCTTCTTCGTATAATTATTTACACACACTATCAAAATCGAGGCAGAAACATGGCAAGAAATGGGGTGATCACCGCCGCTCTGTTGGTGGCTCTTGTGGCGGCGCTGGTGGCAGTGGAGGCGGCGGAGAGAAACGGAAACGCACATTGTTTGACGGAGTGTTACTTGGAATGCACACAAATCCAGATTTTCAGTGACAAAGAGTGCAAGGAAGAATGTTTACTCACATGTGCCAGATATGCTAAGGACGAGGATAATAACAAATTCTTCCCATCATGGATATAGAGATTCAAATTAAGTTTTTGTAATTGTTTATTTATTGTTATTAATTATTGGAGAAATGAAGTTTTAATTTGTAATTGTTTATTTAGTGGTCGAATTTCTTACAAGTTTATTTGTCAAACTGATGTTGCAATAATAAAATATGAATTTGATGCTTGATCAGTTTCATTAATTGATGACATTTGCAGTGATTTTGATCACCTCTTAAGTCGATTAATATTAATATTAAGACAAAATGTAAGAATTTGCCAAATAGTACATGCATGTCTCAATTTCGAATCACCATCCCAATTGTTTTACACACAATCATAAAAACCAGCTCGTTATAAAATTGAAAACTCAATCTTCTTTTAATTTAATGCCACTACAAGTGTTGAGATTGTGTTTTTAGAAATGACATATATAAAAAATAGATCGTGAAATAGCATGAGTCATTTTTGTTAAGAATTGCCAAATTGTTGAATTTTTTGTAATATCTTATATTTTCACATATTTTGACTTTAAATATTAAACAATGTTTATGTGTGATGTTTTTTTATATCATCTTTTGTTTGATTCATTGTTAAATTTAAAATTGGATAAATTTCATAACAAGACCCAATTTATAGCAGATCAGATCTTATGTATCAAAATCTCTATCTCATTTATATGTCAAATTAAAACTACGTAGTTTTGATATTGGAAAAAAAACTTATAATTTGCAATTGCTTTTAATTTGAAAATCAATATAACGTGTTTTGAGATGTGGTACACGCGTGGTACATGGATATTTGGTACAGGGGATCTGATTTGAATTTATAGTTTATCTCTCAATTTTTGATCCAATTTTTAAAGTTTCTCAATTTAACTTTTTTTTTTTCTCAATTTTAGACTTGAAATTTAGATTGAGTTCTTAATTCAAGAAAAAACTCCATTTTTTTTAATTATATTTATAAATTTATTTATATTTTAACATGTATTTATATTTTAGATAATTTAAAACAAGTTAGTGCAATTTTGGAAGTTAGTGTAATTTTGGAACGATCTTTATACATAATGAAATATTAATAAATCTATGAATATAAATAAAAGAAAAAAGAAAAAAAATGAAATTTTATTTTGAACTGAGAATTCAATCTAAATTTCAAGTTTTAAATTGAGAAAAAAAATATCAAATTAAACCCCTTGTTGAGAAACTTTAAAAATTGAGTTTAGAATTGAGAGTTGAATTTTAAATGGATTGAGAGAGGATATATTGGACACGTATCACTCTTATGCTTATTTTACAGAGTTTTGTATATTAGTTTGAAAAAAAAATAAAAATTTAGAATGCAATGATTAACTTTTTTAATCAGTTATTTGCAAGTTATCTCAGTAAATATTGGATCGATGTATAGACTTACAGGGAGACGTAACATTTTGAAGGGTCGTCACTTCTTTTGGAATAAAATTTGAAGGATGTTTATTAGTTATTTTTTAAATTTTGATGAATTTTCTCCAAAAATATAAAATGATGAATATTATTATTATAATTATATTTGATAATAATATTTAACAGTTTTTTCTGGTTTAGAAAACGGTTATATTATTTTTCGATGTCGTTTTCTTAATTACTCATATCCCTTCGAATAAAAAATGAAAAATAAATTCCCACACCCCTTCGTAAAAAGCCACAAATAACAACTCTTCCCATAAATCCAAAAAGACACGACCCTTTAAAACGCAGCCTCCTAAATCTATATATACTCACTCGTATTTTCATCTATAACATTCATAACAACATTTTTCCCGATTCTTGTTTATTAACATATACTTACAAAAAAACATACAAAATCTATACATACACAACAATGGCAAGAAAGGGGCTGATCACCGCCGCTCTATTGGTGGCTTTCGTGGCGGCAACGATGGCGGCGGCGGCAGAAGCAACGGATAGAAACGAGATCACCCATTGTATGATGGAATGCTACTTTGAATGTATGCAAATCAAGATTTTCAGCGACGAAGAGTGTAAAAATGAGTGTCTACTTACATGTGCGAGATATGCTATCAAAAAGATTTCGAGAGAAGAGGATGATAATAAATTCTTCCCATCATGGATTTAAATTAAATTGTAACTTTAATTTTTAATTTTTTTAATATACATTTAATATGTACTTGAAATCAAGTAAATTATGTGAGAAATGAAAGTGTTTTCATATTTAATTACAATTGTAGTTTATATTTTTTGCAGTTTCTTTATTATTATCATCTTCATGAGCACACAATTTTGGACTCTAAAAAATCAAGATTAAGTTTTGAGAGGATATAGCAATTAAGATGGGCCTTCAAAGTCTAAGAATTGAATTTGAAACAGTGTTCTACAGTAGCTACTCTACAATTCGCTGCGGTGATACCAAAAACCGCATTTCTATTTTCAACTCAAGTTGCTGTCTCCCTACATATAAGGTAAGGGTGTGTTTGGAATGGGAAATAAACAAGTTGAAATGAATCACTTTTAAATAAATAAAAATTAAAAACCTCAATTATGATCAATTGTAATATTAAAAAAATTTCTATGTATAAACTAATAAAATTATATAACTATATTAGACACATTTTCAAGAAATGTAAACTTGTAACTCCCAAACACGCCCTAATCAAATGCACTTCCTCGAAACAACTGTTCAATTCATAATCCAATGACAAAATTTGCAGAATAGAAAGATTTAGCTAATTTTGTCTTCTCCGTGTAAATCGAAAACCCCCGAAATTGGAGAAAAATAATAATTGAAGTTTATCTCTTGTTTTAAAGTTTTATGATTATTCTTTAGGATCAATTCGAAATGAGGGGCTTATTGATTCCACTTCTGTTTTTCGTAATCTTGATCTTAGCTATTGTATTCGGTTCTCCGCAAGGCTCCGACCAGGATCCGGGTTCGGAAAATCCTCCATTGCCTTTGACAACGTAAGTTTTGTATATCTAATTAAAGGTTTATGTATTTGTGTGCTTGAATTGAATTTGGGAGGTTTTGAAGAGGTTTGGGATCTATATTTGTGTGTTTGAAAAAAATTGATTGTATTTGTCCATAATTTTGTGAAATATTTGGTTTTTTGAAAAAAATAATGTTGGAGATAGAATGAGCTGCCTTCTTATAGCTGGATCGAGATCAGAAATGGGCAATTTGTGGATACTTTGATGATAGAATTAGTGCTGATTGTTATTTAATTTCTCCAAATTTTCTGATTTCTTATATGCCTGAAAATTTCGATTTTGGATAAAGAACCATGAATATTGAAAAAGTGTCGCCTTTCTGACATTGAATCAGTTCTTGACAAAAAGCAATTTATGTGTAGCTTATGGAAGAACAATAAATTGGCTTATTGTAGAATTTTGTTCTGAAATTTCTGCTGTCTTAGTTAGATGAAGAAATGCTTAATCACTGGGAGAAACTATTATCTTGCATTTAAAAAAGTAGAATACGTAGAATGCGTACTCAAGCAAATTCAGCATAGCTTGTAAATGCAAGAAAAATGTACGTGAATCACATGAAAATTTTTGAAAAGTGTTTTGACCTTTTTCGTTTTCGATCATCTTTTTGCTGTGAGGCTTGAGGTGATAGAGTTATGTGGGTGAGGACAGTTCTGAACAGCTGTAGTATATTCGTTGTTGTCAAAAGATATTTGATTTATTTAGTTCCTGGATGTATGAGCGAAATCAAGAATCTTTTATATTCTGGTATTCAATCTATTCAATGCTAAATGTCATCTTGTTTTTTTCGCCGGTCTAAAACAGTAAACATGAAACAGCAATACTGGCTGCTCCCGATGGAACGGTATACTTAGTGGAGATTGGTTCAGGAAAGATCCTATGGTCATTCTCGTCTGGCCCATCAATTTACTCGTCATATCAACAAATCCCTGATCACGAAGGTGAAAAGCTCAATGCCTCTGCTGATGGCGATAATTTTTATATAGATTGTGGAGAGGACTGGGAACTCTACCTCCATGGAACTGGCATTAAAAAAGTGGTATATTCTTATCTTTCTCCATAGGTTCCGTTGTAGTATCTTCTCTTTTGTTGGGATATGCTAATGTGTTATTGTAGATTGGGTATTTTTGATAATGAAGTACGATTGAAAAATGGTTAGAGTTCGTTTGTGTACGTACGCTTGATGTCGCATTCTGACTAATGGTGTATTATCTCGCACTTATGTTCAGAAATTCTCATTTCTGATTGCAGAAGCTTCCACTAAGTGCTGAAGAATTTGTAAAGCGTACTCCATTTGTATCGGCTGGTGGTGGGATCATGCTAGGATCAAAGAAAACGTCTGTGTTCGTTGTTGATGCTAAAACCGGGAAGATTGTTCGTTCTTTTAGATCAGATAACCTTCCCTCAGTCGAGGAGCCTGGTACTGATAAAACTTCTATCATAACTAGGTCTGAAATTGAAAAATGGCTGCCTGCTAGTTCTGTGGACACTGAGGCAATCGAGAAGCCACTCTATATTACAAGAACTGACTATGCTCTGAAGTATACATCTACGAACACTGGAGAAGTTCTTTGGTACTTAATGTTTGCTGACATTGAAGCTTCCTTTCAGTGTGAAGGAATCGAAAAGTTTTTAGGTGGATTTCAACTCAATAACAAGTTTAGACAAGCGCAAGGGCTTGATATGTTGCCAATGAATTGTCAGACTAGGCCTGTAGTCTACCGCGTACGAGATCGTAGCTCTCTAGAGCCACTTTTTTTAGCTAATAGGGTAGGTGATGCTCTTCCTGGAGGTGGGGTTCTTTCTTTGCCCGCTTCGGATCATGGTGGGCCCATCGACAACTTATTAGCTCCTTATAACAGCAACGAGAAAGAACTTGTGCTTGCTCTTCCCATGCCCGGCCTTGAAGAATTTATGACTCCGAATCTTCCTAGCAGTGGAGCTGCTGCTCAAATCAGTGATCGTATAGAAGCTTATAATACTGAATCGCCTCATTTCTGGCCTTCTATGATATATTCTGCCTTGTTGCCAGTAGCCATGGCTTTCTTTTTCTACGTTAAAACTGCAGTTTTCAGTAAAAAGGTTAAGTCAAGCCAGCAGTCTGTAGATTTCAAGTCACAAAATGTGACACCCAAAAAGAGGAAAGGTCGGAAATCAGTAGCGAATAGACATAGTATCACTGATGTTAAAATAGATGAACATAATACTCAAGCCGGTAGAGTTAGGGTCTCGGATGGTATTGATGACATTGGGGCAACCAACAGGTTTTTGCAACTAAACCCTTCTGATAATGGTGGTGCTTCTACAAATGGACGTAAAATTGGTAGATTGACTGTGACGAACAAAGAAATCGCTAAGGGAAGCAATGGGACCATTGTACTCGAAGGACATTATGATGGCCGGTCGGTGGCTGTCAAACGTCTTGTCCGAACCCATCACGATGTGGCTGTGAAAGAGATTCAAAATCTTATTGCATCTGATCAGCATCCCAACATTGTTCGATGGTATGGAGTGGAATACGATCAGGATTTTGTCTATCTCTGTTTGGAGCGTTGTACTTGTAGCTTACATGAGTTGATCTCGATATGCACTTCCCAGAATCAAATAAGTTCCACTCATTCTAATATGCAGTTGCTTAGCACTCTTGGAATTAACGAGCTCGAACTATGGAAGGTTAATGGCTATCCATCTGCATTGTTATTGAAGCTAATGAGGTATATTAACGTCGAACTTCCATTAGAAATCACTCGATTTCATTATGATTTCTCTGAGAGTCAGCTTTGGTGGATTTGGTTATACTTTCATGCAGGGACATCGTTTCCGGACTTGCCCATTTGCATGAACTCGGAATTATACATCGGGACTTGAAGCCTCCGAATGTTCTTGTGATTAAAGATAGATCAATATCTGCAAAAATATCGGACATGGGTATTAGCAAGCTCTTAGATGGAGACATGTCGTCTTTAAGCAAACATGCTACCGGTGAGTACCATGATCCCATTTTATAATCTTGATTTTCCTATTTGAGTTCGTTTTCTAAACCCTTTAATCGTTATATAGGATATGGAAGTTCAGGGTGGCAAGCCCCAGAACAGTTACGTCATGAACGACAGACTCGTGCAGTAGACTTATTCAGCTTAGGATGCATTCTCTTCTTCTGCATAACTGGTGGCAAACACCCTTTTGGAGACAATCTCGAACGTGATGTAAATATAGTCAATGCTCGAAAAGATCTTTTCTTGATAGATCATATCCCCGAAGCTACAGATCTCATCTCTCGACTTCTAGACCCTAATCCAATCTTGAGGTATTGCTTTAATGACATGAACATACATTGCAGTGCAGTACATATTTGAAAGCCCACATATTATATCTTTGTTCTTGTTTGATTATCTTAGGCCAAAGGCTAAAGAAGTAATGGATCATCCCTTGTTTTGGAACTCGGAAACGAGGCTCTCGTTCCTTCGAGATGTAAGTGATAGAGTCGAGTTGGAGGACAGGGAGAATGCATCGGAGCTACTTGACGCATTAGAAAAGACGGGACGAGATGCGTTGGGTGGTAAGTGGGACGAAAAGATGGAAAGTGCATTCATCAACGACATTGGCCGTTACAGGCGATACAAGTACGATAGCGTACGTGACTTGTTACGGGTTATAAGAAACAAGTTGAACCACTTTAGGGAACTGTCGAAAGAAATTCAAACGATTTTGGGGCCGATACCCGAAGGGTTCGACTCGTATTTTTCGACCCGATTCCCTAAACTTCTGATCGAGGTGTACCATGTAATTCGTAGTCATTGTTCTGATGATGAAGTATTTCACAAGTACTTGAGAAATACTGGGTTTTAACTTGGGACTTAGAACTGTAATATTGTTGTAACAACTTGTACATGTGTAGAATTCTTGCACGCCATTGTTCATAAGTTAACCTATCAATTTCTGAATTATTTTTTTCATTTTAATGTTAACTATAAATATTTACATGAATTAATGAAAAGTAGAGACATTATAAATAACGTGTTAAAATTACACAATTTACACTCCAAGCAAACCTTCTATAAATAAATTGCCTACGTTGACCAATAACAAATATATTATATTTCCTTCATTTCAAAACAAAACAAGTGTTGTTCTCGAGTCTCAATCTTATTACAATTTAAATTTCATTTAGACTTTTATGCAATTTCCTTCCTAAATTATTCCTATTAATATGTCTTAGTTAAAATTTAGGGATTTAATATGATACTTTTTATGGAAATTGATTTGATTCACTTTCAATGTTTCTTAATTATAAAAACTCTAAAACAATACTTAGAACATCTCCAGCAGTCTTCACTACTCTAGTACAGAAACAGTGTTTCATCTCCAGCAATCTGCAGTAAATTTTACATAGAAAAAGAATATTTTATATTATTTCTAATTAATAATTATTTAATCATATGTTTTAAATTTTATTACAATTGGATAACATATTTACACATGTAAACATTATTTAATATAGTTTTTACTTTTTATATTTTAAATTTAACAAATAAAAAATAATATCATTAATTGATTGAAACTCAATGTAAAATGAAAACAAAAATAATAACTTATTTTATATGTATTTTCATGTATTTTAATCTATTTTTAGTAATTTTATGTAATATTTCTGATACTCTAATTTTCAGTAATTTTATGTTTTATTTTCATTTATTTTAATCAATTTTCAGTAATTTTATATTTTATTTTCATGTAATTTAATGTATTTAGTAATTTCTTGTAATTAATGTATTTTAATGTATTTTGTTTATCATTTTTATTGTATTTTTATTTTTCATGTTGAGAAATGACAGCTCTTGTTAATTTAAACTTTAATATTATCATCTACATTGTTAAACTAATTATCACCTGTCCCATGTCAAAAAATTATACTATCTCAAATGTGTATTATACCAAAATTAGTCAAGTAATTCAAAATAAAAGAAAATTAGTCAAAAGAATTATGTCTAAATCATCATCATATTCCAAATATTTTAATCTTAAGAAAATTAGAAAAAAAAAAAGAAAAAAAAAAAAGAAACAAAAGTAGCGCGTGAATAGTTTGGAGCTATAGGTGGTTTTGCATCGTTGAGAACTCCACAATAGCACCAAGAGTGGCACCCTCCTGGAGGAAGGAAGAGAGAGAGAGAGTATGCAATTATTTTGAGAGAGAGAGTATACAATTAATAAATTTAGGATATATCAATATCAAGTATCTTATTTTTTTTCCACTTTTTGAATAACTGTTTCACCTTACCACAATTCTTCCAATCACAAATCGACACGTTTCTGAGGGAATCCTATGCGCCGCTTTAACGGCCGCCAACGAACCACCCTTCCAAATCCGCAAAAGGCAGATAGATTCGGCCGATCCCAACCGTTGCATGTTGCCCAGCACGTGATCGGACGGTTAGGATTCAATTCCACCAACCGACCAAGGAAACATCGCCACGTTTCGGTAACGTTACCTGAAATCACCGGTTATCAACCGCGGAACAAATAACTCCTCCATTTAATCAAATTTCCTTTCCATGTTTGCACAATTTGTCTGAATTTTTTTATTTTTCTCCTGAATTTGTTCGTACTATTTGGATGAAAATTAAGGGGATTATTTGCGATTATCATTCGAATTATAGACAAATGCTCTTTCTCTCTGTTGATTTATCTGTATCTGATGCAAAGATTTTGGTTTTATTGCTGAAGCTTTGTGATTGATCGTTTTTTCAGAAAGAGATTGTGATCTCTTGCTCCGAAGTTAGCTTAATTGATTTTTTTGGGGATTTTTGTGGAGCATTTTGGATTTTGATCAGGGGTTAGGGCTAATTGGGATTTGAAGAATTGGGGGTGTTTCTGGGAATAAAAATTGAAGGGTTTATATAATTTGTTTGATTAGGGTTCTTCTGGGTTGGTTGATCTTGGTTGATTAGAATTCTTTGTGGAAAGAGGATTTGGTTGATCTTGCTAGAGATAATTTGGGTTAATGTTTTGAAAGGAATAATATGGCTGCCGATACTGATTGTTCCCCTCTGTTCACTTTTTTAGAAGGAGATTATAGTAAAGATAATGGTGAAGTTTCTGTGGTGAAAGATGAAGTTTCAGTGGTGAAAGATGAAGTTTCAGAGAACGAAAACGAGTCCAAGACGTTGAATGGTAAACCGCCTCGGCATCTATCTGTTGTGAGGCATTCTATGAGCTCTTTTGCATTAGTCTCACCCACGGATTTGGTGGTAAATAAATTCTTGTTACTTTAAGCTTCGGATTGATGTTTTGCGTGCTTGTACTGTTTCTTGGAAATGTTTGTTGGAGTTCTTAATTATGTGGATAATATGTGAAATTGTGAAGCTTTAGCTCAATGCATGAGATCATGATACCGTTTTATATCTCTTTTAAAATGTTCCTTTTTTTGGCTTGTAAATATAGCTATGATGATACTTTTTGGTCCAAGATGTGATAATGGATCTCGTGATATTCCTTTTATGATTTTATGGGGATTGGAAATGGAGTTTTCCTTTTCGGAAATGGCTGTTTTTAAAGTGACCTTCCATCAGAACCTTTTCTTGATCTATGTACTTTCTGTGAGACATTTGAGCCGGTTTTTATACATGTTCGAATGAATGATGTTGACCTATCAACTAAGAAGAGGTGTTCGATGTTTTGTAGTTACTAACAAGTTACAACTTGAAAAATCTCGAGGAAAAATCTACTATTTTGTTGCATATTTCAGTAAAAAGTTCTGTTTTCTTTTATGTATGACAAGCAAATTCATTTTCTGATGTATACTAGGATTGTGATCTTGGAGGAACTGGAATCAAATCACCATCAGATATAAAATCTATTTTCCAACCAATTCTCCGATCTGGAAGCTGTGCTGAGAAAGGACCTAAGCAGTATATGGAGGACGTACATATCTGCATAGATGACTTGCCTCAATATTTAGGTGACATTGCAGGTATCCCTTCTCTGGGAGCTTTCTATGGGGTAAGTTAGATCTCGTCCTCATTGCAATGTCTAATTTAGTAATTTCAAAACTTATATGTGGACCCAATTAAACATGCAGCTTCATTATAGTAGTTCAAGACTTCATGCCTAATTTGATGTTCATTATATTGAGTCTCACTCTACGTAAACAGGTTTTTGATGGTCATGGGGGTATAGACGCAGCATCATTCGTCAGGGACAATCTCCTCAAGTTCATAGTCGAAGACTCCTTTTTCCCAGTTTGTCTAAAAAGAGCGATCAAGAATGCATTTCTTAAAGTCGATTATGCATTTGCTGATGATAGCTCCCTCGACATATCATCTGGCACCACTGCCTTGACTGCATTCATATCTGGAAGGTACAAGCCCTAAAGCATTTCTTCTGTATAATACATGCGAACATGTGTGTTAACCGTCTCTGTTTTACAACCATCTCCGCAGAATGATGATAGTCGCCAATGCTGGAGATTGTCGAGCAGTGCTAGGGAAGCGCGGTAGAGCCATCGAAATGTCGAACGACCACAAGCCTAATTACACGTCTGAAAGAATCAGAATCGAGAGACTAGGAGGAGCCATATATGATGGCTACCTTAATGGCCAACTTTCCGTATCGCGGGCCCTAGGGGACTGGCACATGAAGGGGCCAAAAGGGTCCGCTTCTCCGTTGAGTGCAGAGCCTGAGTTGCAAGAAATGTTGCTAACAGAAGATGACGAGTTCTTGATTCTAGGATGTGACGGCCTGTGGGAGGTGATGAGCAGCCAATGTGCTGTCACAATTGCTCGTAAAGAGCTGATGCTTCATAATGATCCAGAGAGATGCTCAAGAGAACTGGTTAGAGAAGCACTTAAACGCAATACGTGTGATAACTTAACCGTTGTAACTATATGTTTCTCACCGGATCCTCCTCTGAGAATAGAAATTGCTCCGACTCGAGTGAGGAGGAGTATATCGGCTGAAGGGCTGAATCTTCTTAAAGGTGCATTGGAAGGTAACTTGTCATGAGATTTGGCATTGAAGCTATCATGTTGTAATATAGCTGATTATTATCATTATTATTATTTTTCTGGGTTCAAATCCAGATTTCTCATTGTTTCTTTTCTTCTTTTTATAATTTTTCTACTGGGAGTATACATATCACTATATCTAGTAAACTGTTGTATTAATTGGATGAATTAAGTTAACCACCATTAGTTTTTTCAACTGGCTAAAGGATTATTTATCTTGACGTACATGGTATATTTCCAGTGATTTTTACGAGGTTTTTTCGTACAGAAATTTCGATAAAATGGACAAAGAAAGAGATCAGAATGTTGACGAGGAACACAGTAGTATCATCAAAGTGTAACTGAAAGTCTTGAATGTTTACAAATGATTCTGAAATTTAACTAACATGATTCATGTTATGAACCATTTCTAGCCCATCTCTGCCAACCAAAATGTTAAAAGGAATATTGGAGCAACATTCACAACCACCT
Organism: Scutellaria minor; assembly: GCA_954870855.1. Taxonomy (NCBI): domain Eukaryota; kingdom Viridiplantae; phylum Streptophyta; class Magnoliopsida; order Lamiales; family Lamiaceae; genus Scutellaria; species Scutellaria minor. Next base: position 341,741 of record OX940734.1, read on the forward strand.
CAACTTAAGAATCATCCTAGTTTCTATCAAAAATTATCCTATGTCCAACTCCATAACAGCCTTTATGTGGTTTCTTAGAGTTCTTCGTTGTCACTCATGTCATCATCATCAGCTGCTTTCGCATTGCCACTGAACATATAAAGAAGTTGTTTACTAACTAAAAAGATATTCTTTGAAAGGGTACACTTAAAACCACATTCTTGAGTCAACTCTCTATTTCACCTGGGATGTGAAAATTTACCTTGTGTGGCTACAGTATCTTCCAAGATCTTGGCATAAGACCTTGCTTACTTCGCCTACTTTAATGGACCCTTTCTTTATCAACTCAGAGAGCTGTTATAGCATAAAATGTTACAATTATTGCTCAAGAGAAAAAAAGAAAATGTTGTCCAGAAAGGATGGGAAGGAAGTTACCTCATCTTCAGTTTCCTCGAGCAACCTAGGTAGAGGAATATTGGAAGGAGTTAAACTCCGCGTTCCAAATGATCCAAAAGAATTAAAATAGGAAAGAACACTTTTATGTCCAAATAAATTTCAACAACCTTAAAAACTTGTCTCACCTTCCACAGAAAGTTGAAATTTCTTTTGAATATGCTCGAGCTTCTTGTTTATCTATCATAAAAATATTGAAACGGGGCATAATAATCGTAAAAAATTCCCATAGAACTTTAATAGTTAATAAAAATAAGATAAGAAGAAGTCACAAAATTCAATGTCATTTTAGTTAATGAAGGAAAAAATGAAGCTGAGATATCGATAACCAAACTTCAAGTTAGCAAAAGTTATTATCCAGCTACAATGCAGATATTGTTAATATTGATGAAAGCAGAGCACAAAAAAAAAAAAAATCCAGCTGAACACATGGCATATGACTGCATAAGAAAATAAACTAAAGCGACCCAAGTACAATTAAAATTTTATCGAACTCAGTTTGTATACATACTAGTTTTAACGTTGTCCCAGCTATTCACTTTAATCCACACTCGTCTGCTTGAATCCACCTGCCATTATAGAAAGACCAACATCAGTGTAAATGGCCTGCCAATAGGAGAGTTTCCTCATAAACTTTCTATGTCCATATCAAAATTCAAAACCCTGTGCTGTCATTTCTTGATTCCTCCTCCAAACACTTTCACACACACTGCACTTGCAAATTATTGTAACATTTTAAAGCGAAGGGAAAAGCCAGACTACCTTCTCAAGAGTATAGTCTTGCATATTTTCACAGAGCCCATCGAGGAGTTCAACGACTCTTAACTCACTGACTCTGTTGACGAAAAATGAGGAAACACACCGATATGAGCACTACAAAAAGGGGAGATATAAAGGGTTGATAATAAGTAAAAGAAATCCATTACTCTATACCTGTAATCTATAACCTTCCCTTGTCTCTGACCTTTTGAATCCAAACGGTGTCTCATATCCAAATGATTTCTAGGTTTTTCCTGTACGACACGAATCAGTATTTTAGCAGTTCCCTAAGAGAGCAATTCTAAGTTCAACAGTGCAAGTCATTGTTTGTCAAAACAGATGTAACATCTTTTAGCTTCTACTTAGTCTCCAAACTACCTAGATACAGATACACACACACACATATACAAACTACCTAGATACAGATACACACACACACATACACACACACACACACACACATACACACACACACACACACACACACACACATATATATATATTTATTTATTTATATGTATGCAACATGTTTGCCATTGACAAATCCTTATTCCAAAATCCTTGCATCGAAACGCAACAGACGAAAAAGTTCCAACTACAATAACTCAGATACAGTTAAAAGAATCACTATTCTATCAAATTAACGTTTAATATCTTTCCTAAATCAGCTTCTATCCTAAAAAATATCCAAAAACACATATCCACCCAACACCCATCATTCATTACTTGAAATCAAATGCACTTAATAGCACAGAAAATAAAAGTAGTTGAATACTTTTAATCTAATAAAAACAAGAAAAATCTTACATTTGAGAGTCCCCGCTCCAGCTCCACCTGTAAAACCCCAAAAATCAAATCAAAAAAACCCAGAAACAAAATGTTTTATTTATTTTTTGTTTTTTCCACAAATTGAAAACCTAAAAAAACGATAGTAGAATAATTAATTGAAAATTTAACAAAAATTTACTCACAGCAATGGCGTTACAGGCAGCGCATTTGTCGTCAATGCTGTATGCCGAAACAGTAAAAATCGCAACAATCATGAGTAAAATTTGACTCAAATTAAAATTCGCCATTTTTTGAGCTGAGTTTTCTTCTGCTTGATCTCTGTTTTACCTTGCGCTGGAGGCAGCAGGTTTCAGCTGTGGTGTTCCTAATATTTACAACAAAATATGAACAAATAAAATGATGCCACATCATCATATGAATGTGGTGTCCCACCCAATCAGAGGCTGCCACTTGGAAGTTTGCCAATGTCAGACTAAACTTGTTAATTGGGCTTCTGTACGTATTGGGCTGATATTGGGCTTAATAATGAGATTCATCTGGTTTACGTGCGAAGCCCAATCCTGATTAGTCAAATTGAAGGGATAGAACTGGACTACTCCTTTTTGTTGTTTTTGTTATTAGAGTTTTGTTGGCTAAGCGTATAAGCATTAAAAATATATTATAAAATGTTTATGAAATAAAATTTATTTTGAAAATATTCTTCAAATCACATTCTTTAAATTACACAATTATCATTATTAACATCTTGTAAATTTTATTATCTGTTTTATCCAAATCTTTTCAACTTTAAAATATTCCGAACAAAGACTTTATATGATCTTTTAAATAAGTTTAATCAAAACCCCGTTTAATCTCATAAAAGTAAAAAAACAATCTGAATTCAAGAATTTAAATAATTACATCCATTCTTAAAACACAATAACCTATAATAGATAATCACTCATGAGGACAAATACGATTTAAAACAAATGTAATTTTTATTTTGAAGAGTTAATTGCAAAAAATAAATAAATAAATATATATATATATATATATATATATATATATAAATTTTGCCTTAATATGCAATCCCAACATAATTTTTGAAAGTTGGTGTTGACGTATAAATTTGTTAGAAACTTTATTAGCAACTAAAAGAAAGGTTTGAGGTGTGTAAATGCTATATTAGTTAAGATTGTAATTAAAAGATGATAAGACAAATGACGAGTTCCTCTTTAAATGTTCGTTTTAAGAGTTACATTTACTTCTCTTTTTTCATGAGTAGTTGAAATCCTTTTACTGGTATTTAATTTGGGTATGTATATTTATTGGAGAAAGCTTTTCATAAATTTATTTGCAGGACTTTAGAGATATGATTTTGAATAAGGGTTAACAAAGAGGTTACAATCAATTTTCATTCCTTTGCAAAGACTATAAAGTTCTGATTTTTTTAAAGATATTTATTTCATTAATAATTAACCCCATTTTGAATGAATATGTAAACATAACTTATAACAATAACACCACTAAGGTAATTTAAAAAATCATTACTAATATTATTGTTCCATTTTAATTCAAAATAAGTAACTCTCTTCATTTATTGGATAAATTAATGTGGAAATTTTTTCACAACCAATGAAAGTGGCCCTCCAAAATCATACAATAAATTAGTAGTAGTTGGCGTATCATTAACAATGATGTGCCCCTTGACCTGAATAAGAGTATCGATCGAAATGAAATATAACAATTGTTATATATATACATCATTTATTATATATACACATAAATTTATGTAAATATATGCAAAACAAATAATAAATATATATCGATATAATTTATTTAATGTAATATACTTTACATTCTTGAACAGAAATACACTAGATTGAGATGTATATCCTAACTTAAACAATGTCTCATAATTAATTTTTTTATTTATTGTTACTCTAAAACAAATTATAGTCCTATGTCAAATAAATAATACAAATATAACATCAATGATTAATTTAGACTCAAGAATGCTCTATCACTAGGGCTACATCATGTGGAATTATTGGGTAGCATGTGATACAATTTCTCTAATCTTGAAGCATATAATAAAATACACTTAATTAATTAGCCAATTATATGTTTAGTCATTTAGATAGGATGGGCCAAGTGGGCCTTTCCTTGTTAGACTGCTGGGATTGCGGCCTATTAAAATATTACACGTTTATGCAAACTGTTGGGTAATTAAAGCCCACTAACCTGAATTATAACCACACTTATGATTTAATTTATCAACATTATTATAGTATTGTAAAAGAAAAGGAGAAAGAAGGATAGAAGAAAGTGACAATCCATCAAATGAATAAATGCACTTGAAAGGAAAGATTTAATAGACATATAAATCATATGAATTTTTATGATAAATATAATAGGGAAATAGTAGTTTGTGTTTGATTTGTCCTACTAAAAACCATTTGCCAATTTTACTATATGCATGTGAATTGTATTTAAATTATTGTAAATATATGAAACTAAAGTTCCAAAACTTTTAAATTTCTTAATTTTTTTTATAAGTCTACCTCATTCATTTGGGTCTACAATTTAAATCTCTTAAGCTAAATATGGGGTTGAGAGAGTGAGGCTCTAGGTAGAGTGTAAACAAGTCGAACCAAGTTGAGTACTATTTGGTTCGAGCTCAATTGACTTGATTTTTTTTCGAGTCGATTTTAGATAATGATAGATGATAGACTCAAATTTGATTAACTCGATTATTTGTCAAGCTCGAGCTTGATTGACTCAATTATTATCGAGTCGAATTCAAATTTAATGATAGGAGAAAGAAAAAGAACAGGAGAAAGAAAAAACAAATAAAAAAAGCCAAAAGCAAAAAGAATGCTAATAGTGAGTATGTATATTTTATATTTTAATATGAAAATAAAAAGAGAGAAAGGCGAAGCTAATTTATCTAAAGTGACACTTTTGCAATCATCATTTCATCAGGTTTGGTCGAGTCATCAATTTCACTTTACTGAAAGTTTCATTCCCAACTAACACCAGTAAAATAATAATAATTAAAAAAGAAAATTCCCCATCCATCTCAAATAATGTGTTGCTGTTTCCTTTCCTGCACTTTAATTTTCTAATGGCATCACCATAAATGCTCCATTTTAATATCGCCAATTTTCAGTAAAGATTTGAGCTTTTATGCAGATTGGATCTCATCACACCGCCCCTTTTCTTCTCCACACTGAATCTTGAAATGGGCTATGACTAATGAGCTCTCTCTTCATTTTCAAGGTTTTTTTTTCCCTCTATATTCAATTTTTTTCTGTAGTTGGATTTTACATGTGTTTATGGGTTTTTTTTTTTTTTTTTCTGTTTATTGTTCATCTGTTAGATAATTATTTCGTTTTCTGGGTTGAGGTTTTGTGAATTGATAATGTGAACGTATGGATTGATAAGTTGGTTTCTTGCTTATTGTTTTAATCATTTTGTCCATTTCAAAATTTCAAAATATATTATCATTTATTCATTTGGGCCGATTTGAATCTTGCTTCCCAAATTTAAGAGTTTGTGTGATTGTAGCAGTAGAATGTGAATGCAGTAGCTTTCTGGAGTTGAGACTATAAGCAGAATCATATACTTGTTATTGAATATAAGAGGTATATAGGATTTGATGCATTTATGTTGTTTTGATATTAAAAGTTGATTTTGTTTTCTGTAATTCTTGATTGTGAGAGGTTAGTTTTCAAGGTTGATCCTTTATCATTTCAATGAAGGAAAACAATTAGGGTATGTTTGTTTTGAGTTTACGTAGAATCGAGGAAATCCAACCTTGAAATCTTGAGTTTTTGAAATAAAGGTGAATGATTAAAATCTGTGTCTGTTTAGAAAATTTGTAGGTAGAATTAGTACCGTAGATGTCAAATCAATGTTAGAAAAAGTGTTATTATGAAATATTATATTGTTAGTTGATGTAATGGTAATGATTGGATGATTGTAATAGTAGAAATTTAGGTGTGTATTGAAATTTGTGTATTAATAGGTTATAGTATATAGTTAATGATTGCGTTTTTATTTAAATAAAGTAGGATTTTGGTTGATTATATAATCTCCTTCCAACCTCAAAACAAACGGGGATTTGAATGAATCCAAATTTCAAATCCCGACTTGCGAACACTAATCCAAACATTGTCTTAGGAATTAGCTTCTAGAAAGAAGGTATTTTAGATGGTATTTCATTGACATAATCTATTTTGACTTCAGTTTTGGAGCACCTAAGGCTAAGCTATCTTGGATATGTTTATGTAGGTTAATAAAGTGAATCAAAATGGCCACGCCCTCGTTAAGAGGAGAGCTTATTGATCGTGATTTTGAGTCTTTGAGTGTCTCGAAACGTCTTCTCAGAAGCGTGAGCCAGAAATGGAAAAGAAGGAACAATAAAAACGAGGGTTGTGAAGAGGATGAGGTGACCGGTGTGTCTTTGAGGTGTCTTACTCTTTACGGTGGAGGCTGCAAAGTAGGAGCCGATACAAGTGAAGAGTTTGGAGATACATGGTGTAGAAGGCGATCGAGTGTGAGTGAAGAAGGGAAAGGATACACTACAATATGTGGAAACAATGAAGCAACTATCAATTGCTTTTCATATAGTATGAAAGAAAAGATATGGAGAAAGAACAATAGGAGGCTTTTGAAATGCAGTGAAACGCAACAATGCAATATCATGAACGTTAACCTTCCAGACGACATTCTTGAAATGTGCTTAGTGAGGCTCCCACTAAGAAGTCTCATGAATGCTCGTCTTGTCTGCAAGAAATGGAGGAACTTGACAACGACACCTAGGTTCTTGCAGATGAGAAGGGAGGGTTCGTTCCTAAGTCCATGGTTGTTTCTGTTTGGTGTCATTGAAGACGGCTTTTGTTCAGGGGAAATACATGCATTGGATGTTTCCTTAAACGAGTGGCACAAAGTTGATTCTCAGGCTCTCAAAGGAAGGTTTCTGTTCTCCGTTGGTAGCATCCAGGACAATATTTATATAGTCGGGGGTCGTTCTAGCTTGACCAATTTCGGAAGGGTGGATCAGAGCTCATTCAAGACACATAGAGGAGTTCTAGTATTTAACCCCATGACTAAATCAACGCGTAAAGCTGCATCGATGAACTATGCCAGATCATCACCGATTCTTGGGATTTCGGAGGCCAGTCCAGATTGTTTGATGATTAAGCACCAACAGACTCGACCAGAAAGACGTTTTTACCGGTCAAGAACTGGTGGTGTATCAGATGTTTACGAGGATCCTCACAGGCTATCCGTTAGACGCCAATCTAGACACTCCATTGACGAAAATGATACCTCCATATTCCACACTATCAAGCCAGGCAAATCCAAAAGCTCAAACAGCAAAGATGGTAAAAGGTTCATAATCATTGCTGTGGGAGGTCTTGGATCTTGGGACGAGCCACTCGATTCAGGTGAAATTTACGATCCCGTTTCAAATAAATGGACCGATATCCAGAGGCTACCTCTAGATTTTGGGATCGCTTGTTCTGGCGTTGTATGCAACGGGGTTTTCTACGTTTACTCAGAAAGCAACAAGCTTGCTGGATACAACATAGAAATGGGATACTGGGTCAGAGTTCAAACGACAACATTTCCACCCCGTGTACACGAATACTATCCGAAGCTCATCTCGTGTAAGGGCCGTCTCTTCATGCTCTCTGTCTCATGGTGTGAAGGCGACGGCCAAATTGGGCGAAGAAACAAAGCGATTAGGAAGCTTTGGGAGCTTGATCTCATGCATCTCACTTGGACCACAGTTTCAGTGCATCCTGATGCTCCAATGGATTGGAATGCTGCATTTGTGGCTGACCATGACCTTATTTTCGGAGTCGAGATGTTCAAAATATTCGGACAAGTTTTGGACTTTCTAACGATGTTTAATGTTTCGGATACGGGGACGGGGTGGAGTCACATTTCAAGAAACCATGCTGCCCTTCATTTGGATGCTTCTTCTTGCATGACTAAATCAATGGCTGCTCTGCATTTGTAGCTCTTATTAAGTTGTTTTCTCTCCACTTGTTTATTTGAAAACTGAACCATTGACTGATTTGATAGTTTATATTCATGTATGAATATGTATTTTGGTCATGATGTAATATGTCCACACACATGGAAACAATGCAGAATTCTCATATTGAACTTTTATATAGCAACTACAAGGAGTTAATGTCTTAAATACAGATCCACCCAAAAAAAAAAACTTGGAAAAAAAAGAAAGAAAAGTACATAAAAAACAATAGAAAATATACATACCTACACCTAATAATCTTCACAAACAATTTTACTTTCAATTGGAGGAACAAAACTACAAGTTTCAATCAAGCAACCAACCATCTTACAATGATGATCACATGTTTGCAAAGACACCGGAGAAGTTGGGGATTTTATCGACGTGTTTCAGGGCGCGCTCAGCAATCTGTCGAGTCCGATAATCGCCATGTTGGAAAGCATCCACAAGAGCTGTGCTAATATTAGGATCACCTGAAACTTCATAGGCTATCTCTGTATTTCTCAGCAATCTTTCGACTGCCCAAACCGCCCTTCTTTTCAGACTATCCGTTCGTTTCTCAAGCAAAATGTCGAGTATAGGCTTGATGCCTTCGACATCTAGCAAGACCTGAACTCCCTCATCGACATCCACCCCATCGTCTAACAACGTGGATAGAGCTGCGAGTGATGCTTCCACCACTTTCTCGTTTGTGTGGTCCAAAAGGGCCACCAACTTGTCCACGGCTTGTCCTTCCAAGAGACAAAACGTTTCTCTCAACGAACATGTTCCACGATGGACCTTACATAGACCGGTGATGATGGGTGGCTTGCTTAAACAAGGGAAGATTGAGGCACAGAGTCCGGGGGCGGGAAACTCGGGCAGTTTCGTCAAGTTTTTCGACTCTTGTGATAGGTTCTCCAAGGCCATGGCTGATACCATCTGTACATTATCGAGCCCATTCGCTTGTAAAAGATCGATGAAAAGGGATCCAAGATTGTGCTCTCGACAAAGTGCACGAGCTGCCCCGGATTCCTCAGACAAGGAAAATGTGATTCTTGATAGAACTTTAACGAGCCCTTCTAGATACGGAGTCATAAAACGGCTCCCCCTTGTCTCCCCTTGTCGGATCCTAATTATTCTTGAAATGATCATCTGAAATGCCCCTTCATCGAGCATCTGTCTTGTTAAACCGGCATCTCTTTCTGGGAGATCGGCTAGTAGCCCAATAGCTGCTGCTTGCTCCTCACTTATCCCCAAGTTTTCGGATATCACTTTAATTAGGGCAACAAGCTGACCGGACGTGCCACGTAAGCAATCAGCAAGCTCTTGACCCATGTTGGGTGAGAGGTTCTGAAGAAGCTTTATCGAAGCCAGCCTCAGATCCCTCTGTGGGGCCTCGACAAACTGAACCAAACTCGTAATAGCACCAGAGCTTTTGATGGCAGAAACGACGCTATATACAGTGGAAGGAGAAGTGGTGAGCCCCACCAGCACTTGGAGAAGCTTGCACTCGATTGCAGGGCCAGTGTTGCTGATAAGATGCAGAAGGTTATGAATTATCTCCTCAGAGACGAGGGTCTGGTGATCGGGCCCAACTGGGATCGAATCAAAATCATGGCCCGAGTTCACAACACTGGCAAGAATCGTCGCTGAAACTTCCTTTAGTCGCATAGGAAGCTGCTTCGTTCCAACGGTGAACAGATCCTTGACAAGAGGGGGAAGAATACCCGCCTCTATTAACACCTTTGCACTTGCATCCTCCGATGAAATCTGATTTAGAGCTTTAAGAGCAGCCTCTCTCGACTGCATATTATTACTCTTCATCAGATTGATCAGTGAGAAGCCAACTGTCCTAGCCACAAACACCTTCACATCATTGTTTAGGACCAATTCACCGAGGAATGCTGCCATCGACAGCTTAGTTTCTGGTGATCCTACAATAACCAGTCCATCAGTTTCACATACGACAATCGTTTATTCTATCTTAAAGAAAAGAGCAAAACAAAACACACAAAAAGCACCTTCGAGTAATAGGTGAAGAAGGGGCTGTAATCTGCCACATTCAGCCATTTGCCGTACATTGTTCTCACACTGAGCAAGATTTTCCAGTGTCTGATCAGCCTTTTCAACGGTTAAAACATTTTCGGAATTGCTGCTAGCCATTCCGACTAAGATCAAAATAGCTCCATTCACCGAACCAATCTTTTCACATAGTTTTTCAGACTTGGAGAGCTCAAAGAGCAACGAGACAGCTTCCTCTCTCTCTTTGGACTGCTCGTGAGACAAGAATTTGACTACTGTTCGAACAGTGTCCCCTTCCGCCATTATTTCCTGCAAATCAAACGATTGTGAGAATAAACGAGCAGACAAAAACTTGAACCGACACAAACAACTGTGATACACAAAAAATTATCAACCTTTGACAACCTTATTATCAGAGTCATCCTCGACCACAATTTGGAGGGTTTCTAGAGCTTTGCATCGTACTTTGCGACTACTACTCTTCAGCACGTCAACAATCATTGGTATCAGCTCTGCATTGCGGATAACATGCTTATTCGAGCGGCTTTTTAGGCAGAGGTCCTGTACAAACTTCAAAGCCAGTATTATATCACTCTCCGGGCTCACCAAGGATAAGGATCTACGAGCCATATCAAGCTGAGCTGCTACATTTCTTGCATTCCATTCTTCGATCGTGTTTCTCAATGCTATACTTGGATTTAGTTCCATACTTCTTAGCTCTCTCAATGTCAATGGGCACACGAGCTTTCTCCCGTTCTCTCTGCACTCTCTGAACCACTTTTCAATGGCTTCCCTCTCGAAGGTTTGACCATTTTCCAAGGTCACCGGATCATTCATCACTTGTTTCGTTAATGGACAAATAAATGCATCATAAATTGGCTCTAAATGTACTCTCTCAAAATGGTGGCTATCATCTGATTGACTACCCTGCTCGTAACTTCCATCCCAGTTCCCAGCCATGGAAACAAACTACCTAAAAGATAAACACAAGCGATTCTTTACATACGCAAAGAATAATTTCACCCCAAGTTTAAGGCAAAATTATATGTCTATGGTCCCTATTGCATTCAAGAAAACGATAGCAAAGCTCATGATCGGGTTTAGCTCCGCCCCAGTATGCTAATTCAAAAACCAAACTAAGTATAATGTCACATACAAAAGCTTATAGGAGTTCTGTAAAAACCTATCTTCTCTTCTAAACCTAGTAATTCTCAATCTAAAGCAAGACAACAAGAATTCTCAATTCAATGCCAATCATAATGCTAATTTCCAGCTTCTAATACCAAATCTAAAGCAAGAAAACAAGAATTCCCAATTCAATCCACATATCATAGCAAAAGTGACACCAATTTTGTTTACCTCAATTAACTTCAACAATATTTCAAATCCCACATGCTAAAAAGCAAGAAAAATTCAATCAAATAAAAATCCCACCAGTGAAGAAACATTTAACCAACATAATCAATTCACTTCACCCAAAGATTCCTTCTTTTTTTTTCTTTTTTCAAGAAAACATAGATCCATTACCTGAAACAGAATCTTGAGAAACTCCCAAGTTGCAAAAATCCAATCTTGAACCAATTTCAAGAAAATCCAAGCAAGTTAAGCAGAACTGAACCTCCTAAAGCCTCCATGAATCTTGAATCGTGGGTTCTTGCAAAAAGGGCGTAGGGGCAAAGATGGGAAAAGAGGTGGCAAAGGCCAAGGAGAAAGAAACAAGAGGAAAAGAACAAGAAACAACGTTTTTCTTACACAGTATTACGCTGCAGTAGTAATGCTAAAATGATTTGTAGGTAATAATAGGTGAAGCTGAAAGTTGACTGAAAAGTGAATGGTCAATCATATCGGTATATATTGAGTTGTTGCGAGATAGGGAGAGAGAGAGAGAGGAAGGAATTGCAAATTGCAATTTGTCACTCACTAGTTTGGTGGCGTCTTTTTCTATCAACTTGAACCAGCCTGTGCTAGGAGCCTAGGATACACAACTTAATATTCAAATTCTTGATCTAATGAGCTATAAATTATAATCAATCATTTTTCAACATCAAATCAACATATTAAATTAATATATTAAGATGAGTTCATGATAAAAAAATTAAATATTTCAAACAAATAAATATATGTTTTGTAAGTGCAGATATAAATCATTACTTTTTTATTGTATACAGAAATAATAACATTTTAAAATTCAGATCATTATATCTTTTTTGTGAGTCGAAATGTTAAAATTAAAGTAATAAAAAAGAAAGGTTAAGAAATTAAAATGTAACCAATACGACATTTAGGTGAAGTATAAAAACTAGCATAAGTTGCCTTTATTTTTTTTTTCCAAATTTGCCCAATTGCTGTTGAGACTTGAGAATAGTAGAGAGAAGTAAAGCAGACAGCTAATTACACCAATTGGCATTTGATGTGATATGATGCATGGTTAAATATTAACTCAACCATTTAAGTCTAAGTTTATGAAAGTGTTGGACCACATATTTAGGTGGGCTAATAGTAAACACGTTAATATATTATAACTTTCTTTTATCTGGGCTAATTTTGACTATCAGATAATTTTAAATAAACGTGATAAATTTAGTTGGACTTAAAATCATTAAATTTTGGGTCGATAGATAAGTTTTCTTTTCTAAAATTCTTGAAGATATTTTAAAACATTTATAAGCTGCGGAATTTTATTCAATGACTCATATGTAAGTTCTTTTTAATATAGTCATGCTATTCTAGTAGTCACCGTGGATATTTTATCATATTTTTTCTTTCTAATAATAATAAAATTATAATAATTATATAATAACGTTATATTCCTTTTGGGGGATTAAAGTGGGTGTGTGGGAAATCTTAGCTCAAGAACAAATTAATTCCCATTCCTTTGCTCCGATTAAATATGTAGTTGTTAAACCGAACAAAATATTATAAACCTGCTACAAATCACACAAATAAAATACTTATAAATATGTTTTCATTTTCTTTTCAATTAAATACTAAATGCTAATTAAGTAATTAATTATTATTTTTTCTTTACAAAGTATATATCATTCTTATTAATATAATAATAAATTTTTAATTAACAATTATTTTTATAGTTTTCATGAATCAAGTCATGCTATTTGCTACTCTAAAATTCACCCTCCAAATAAACCGAAAATTATTAAAATTTCCCCCTTCCAGTTAGATTATTCCTAAACAGTTAGTCTCTTGTGAGACCGTCTCACGGATCCTCTTCCATAAGACGGATTTATTTGATCCACTACCCATCCTAACCCAACCCACCACAATACTAGCCCACAACAACAATGGATTAATTTTCTATTTTACTGAGCCTGAGCCCATTTTTAGCGTGAAGAAATGTGGTAGGGCATTGGCAAGCTCAGCGTTCGAATACTTTTTTGTTTTTTGTTTCTATTTACCAAAAAGCATTTCTTGCAACTTGTGAACAGTCTCTATACATACTAAACCCGTGACCATCTGCACTTCTTTCAGATAATTTTTTTTTTCTTTCACAAATTCATTGTTCAATCAAATTTTTGAGGAAAATAATAGGATTTTGCAGCTATATTACAGTGAACGTATATTAGTATCAACTTTTAGTCCAATTTAATTGATCAAAATTTTTTTCAAAAAAATACCAATATATAAGTTAATTTTAATTCATTTTAATTAATAAATTAATTTAGTATAGCAACATAACTATTAAGGCAATATGAATACTTATAGATGTAAAATACATATTTATAGCTGTAAAATACATACTTATACGATGCGTGCTTATATGTAAGTTTATATGACTATGATTAATAATTATAGTTATCAAACACATACTTATGTAAATTAGTGTAAATCAAAGTCATTGAACGCTATAGTTATTATAACTATTAAGAATAAAACAAATATTTATAACTATAAAACACATACTTATAACAAGAAATCTCATACTTATGTCAAGAAATTACATACTCAAGCATGTAACAGTTGTATGTATACTAATACTTAAATATAAGATAAAAATTCTCATACTTATAGCAGAAAATCTCATACTTATAGCATGAAATCTCATACTTAAAGATGTAACTGTTGTACACATACTTATAATAGGAAATCTCATTCTTGTAGCAAGAAATCTCATATAATAACAAATTACTAAAACATATCACAATTCACACATTGCCCCAAAAATCCCAGTACAAAAATACATCAAACCCATAAAATCAACGCCAATTTCACCAATTATCAACTCCTCAAACACTGATATTTTTATCTGCAAAAATTCCATATAATCATTCAAATTAAAAGCATTAAACATAACTCATATTTCCAAATGAAGCAGACAATATAAAGCCAATTTACATAGATCAAAGTAATTGGGGGACAGAGGGGCATAGATCAAAGTCAAGGGATGGTTGGAATGCCCTCCCTTCTCCACATGATTTGCTCCTCCAGATTGGCAAGAGCCACCGAGTGTTGATGAGCCAATGGCGGGGCCTCTTGCTGGTTTTTGTATTTCGTCTTGTGCTTAGGGAAACGTGGTGAGGAAGAGGCAGAGTTGGGGAGGCTGCAGCTCATGAATTTAGGAGGCAGCATTTGCATTTGCGATTCTCTCACCGAAATAGGATCCATCGATATCTGCTTCTCGCTTCCCTTCCTTTCTAAAATCACCATTTCTTCTCGTCTTTACACACTCTTCTCCCACTCTCTCTCTTCTTATAATATAACACACGATGTGTTGAGAACGTGCCACGAGTCCGAGACCTGCGTGCTACGTGCGGCGTGCGACGGGAACGGTATATAGGGCTTTGTTCTCCGGCGTGGGACGAGATAAGTAATGCGACGAGGCAGTGTATAGTATAATTACTGGGCTTGGGCTTTGTGGGTTGGGTTTTATTTTGGTTTGGGTTTTGTGGGTTGGGCCAGATAGATCCGTCTCACGTGGGTTTTTGCGATTCCTAAATTGTACAACCCTCTTTGAATTAGTATTTCATATTTATTTGGATAAATCGTAGCAAGATCCACTTAAACTGAATAACCTAATATTTCTCCAATTCGTTGAGTATTTCACATCAATCAAATTCTTCTTCAATCTCTCCATAAAAATTCAATCTTTTTCACATTCTGAAAAAGTAGGCAGCCATGGATGGAAACCCCAAGAAAAAGCAGAAAAACACAGCAATTATTAGTCTTCCACATGAAATCATAGAAAACATCCTGTCTCGAATACCCATAAAATATCTCTATCGATTCAAATCAGTCTCCAAGAAATGGAACTCCACAATCTCCGATCCAACATTCGCAAGAATCCATCTCCAAGAATCAAAGAAGAAGTCAAATCAAGTTGCATGGGAAGAACGAAAGGACTTCCAAGGACTCCTCATCACCAAACCCCAAAACGACAAGTTTCGTTTCGTTTCAGTAATCGAACATCCATGGGAAGAACACTTTGTCCGATCAATGTCCGACATTGTCTGCCATTGCGACGGATTATATCTGAAACCCTGTTACAATTACTACGAGAAGATCGAGAGGTATATTCTTTGGAATCCATCCACAAGAACGTATAGAAAGCTGTCTTGCCCTTATCGAGTAGACCACGACATCGTCGTCCTTTATGGGATCTGCTACGATCCATTGACCAAGGATTATAAGGTGGTGATTGCTGATACGAAACACTATGCAGTGTTTTCTTGCAGAAACGACAAATGGAGTGAGGTGAAAGAGATGGAGGATTATAAATGGGGTGATGGATATTGTTCTTGCAAATCTGGGGTTTCTTTAAATGGATCTTACTATTGGTTGATCACTCAAACAATAAACGTTGACGAGGTGGATGAGTTTGAACTAGTTTGTTTCGATTGCAAGGATGAAAGGCTTAGAAAGGTGGCCAAGCCACGTTTGGAAGTAGTATTAGGAGTGGATGATATGTTCGATTTGGGTCTTGTTGGAGGGCATCTATGTTTGTTGTTCGTCGTAGCTAGAGATATGGATTATTGGAACGAGATGATGATAATGAGAAAAGACGAGGATGAGGATGTATGGATGGAGTTCAAGGTACTAGGTTCGTTGCCCAATTGTTGTCCTAAAATACTTGGTTGTATGTGCTCCATAAATGAAAATGAGATTATACTTGAGGTTGACACTAAATTTAAGTGTCTACTCTATGATCAAAGGAGTGATTTTTTTGTAGAGATTGGGAAGAATGAAGATAGGGATGGTCCACTTCTATATGTAGAAAATCTACTCTTGCTTTGAGACAAGTTTATCAAGTCTTAGTTTATTATATATGTTTATGTTTTGTCTTTTTATGTTGTTCTAGAATAGAAGGGCTAGGAAGATAGTGATTTTTAATTTGCTTAGCAATTATTCTTATGTGATACTTATGACAATTCTTTGGTTACATGAGATGAGAGTTATTTACATGCTTATACTTCATTCTTTAATTCTTTTTAACAGATAGTTTAATCACCATAAAGAAGGGGTCATTTAAAAAAATTTCCCAACACTAATATAGCCGAGCATTTCATTAATAAGCGTACATCAAGGTATTGGTATTATTTTCAAAACAAAAATCACCGATATATGACGTTTTTACATGACCCCTTCTTTATGGTGATTAAACTATCTGTTAAAAAGAATATAAAGTTATAAACAAACAACAATTATATAGAATCATAGTAAGTTTCCTCAAAAGCTAAATAACATGAAATAAAAGAAAAATCATTCTTAGCTAGATAGATAATGTTTTCCAAATTTTGAAACTTCTTCAATCAGAAACGACGATATAGAAGCAAGAAAACACTGCGAAAACACGCAACTCAATCAAAAGAGTGAAGAAAAACAAGAAAAGGATTAAAGATTTCATCTTTCATTCAAATTAAACATTAATCCAAAGCAAGAGAATTTACGCACAACTCAATCAAAAGAGTGAAGAAAAACAAGAAAAGAATTAAAGAGTTCATCTTTCATTCAAATTAAACATTAATCCAAAGCAAGAGAATTTATGATGAATCTCGCAGAAACTGAAAAATTAGAAAAAAAAAAAAAAACAGTTTCGATAGAGAGAATTAACGAATGAAACATCAAACACTCTCAATATATTTTATATATTTTCCATTTTAAGTGGATTTTTTTTTTAATACTTATTTTAGTTTTCACTTTAATTATTGCAATACCTTTTTAAAAAAATATTATATTATTTTTTTAATAATTAGTTAATTGAATATATATATTGAAATGAGATATTAAAAAAAACTCATCAAAAAGAGAGTATTTTATTTTTAAAAATAGTGCATATATAAAAACTACACATGAAGTAATTGATACTCCGAAGTTTTATACAAACAAATTGAATAATTCCTTATCTTTTGTATTAATAATTAAATATCCACTTTGAAATCACCTTGAGCACGAGTTAATTATTAATAAAAAATTAAAAAGAATAAATAAAAATTTAGAAAGAGAAAAGCGCAAAGTACTGTAAACGCTTTTAGCTCAAAACATCTGGGTGTGCCCTCTCTTTCCCACATCCTACGAAAATTCAAGAACGAGCAATTGTAATTAATTAGTGTTTTTTCTTCACAATATTTATATTTTTTCTTAACTAAGATATGAGAGACATAAATTATTTGATAAAATAATGTTCCAAAAACGTACAAATATATATATATATATATATATATTTTTTTTTTTTTGATGTGATACGACTTATTCCACCCTTTTAAATTAAAAATTGTCATATACTTTTAAATCTTCCAAATAAAGTTTCTTCCTACATATCAAGATCAAGATGGTATCATTTTTTAAATGTTTTTTTTTTCTTATCAACCTTAAGAAGCACCTTCATATTTTCTCAAAAAAAAAAAAGAAAAGGAACGGGCATATACATATATAGAAGGTAAAGTATCTAAATAAATCTTGTTATATATTGCAAATCAATCATATAAATGAATAACTTAATATATTTATGCTTAATATAGGATTTAATAAATAAATAAATTAACAATTATTTTTATAAAATTCATCGTATCAAGTCATATTATCTGCTACTCTAAAATATTATATCCTCTAAATAGAGTGAATATTATAAAATAGTAGTAATATTTATTTCTCCTTTCCAGTTTCCAGTTAGATTGTTTCCAAATTCTACAACCCTCTTTGAATTAGTATTTATTTGGATAAATAGGACAAGATCCCCTCATAAAATCGTATCCCACTTTGACCTAATTTTTCTCCAATTTGTTGAGTAGTTCACATTAAACACTCTATAAAAAAAAAAAAAAAAAAATCGATCTTTTTCACAATCTTTAAACAATTCCATGGATGGAACCAACACACCAATCACTCTTCCACCTAAAATCATAGAGATCATCCTCTCCAAAATACCCCTGAAAAATCTCCTAAGATTCAAATCAGTCTCCAAGAAATGGAATTCCACAATCTCAGATCCAACATTCGCAAGAACCCATCTCCAAGAATCGAAGAAGAACTCAAATCTAGTTGCATGGGAGGAAGAAAGTGACTTATTCCAAGGACTCATTACCACCAAACTCCACAACAACAAGTTTCGTTTCGTGTCTGCAATCCAACGACCATGGGAAGAACGCTTTGTGAAATCAATGTCTGACATTGTCTGCTACTGTGATGGATTATATCTGAAACCCTGTCAAGATTATTACAACAAGAATGAGAAATATGTTCTTTGGAATCCATCCACAAGAACCTATAGGAAGCTGTCTTGCACTTATCCAGTAGACCCTCGTCTCGTCCTTTATGGGATCTGCTACGATCCATTGATGAAGGATTATAAGGTAGTGATTGGTGATATGAAACACTTTGCAGTGTTTTCTTGCAGAAACAACAAATGGGGTGAGGTGAAAGAGATGGAAGATTATTCATGGGGTGATGATGGGTCTTGTTTTTGCAAATCTGGGATTTCTTTAAATGGATCTTATTATTGGATGATCAATCAAAGAAAACCTAAAGTGGATAAGTTTAAAGTGATCACTCGAAGAATGAAGAAGGTGGAAGAGTTTGAAATAGTTTGTTTCGATTGCAAAGACGAAAAGCTCAAGAAGGTGGCGAAGCCGTGTTTGAAAGTTGAAGTGAACGATAAGTTCGTTTTGGCTCCAATCGAAGGCCATCTATGTTTGTTGGTGGTCAAGGGTTTGTTCTATAGGTACGAGATGAGAATAATGAGAAAAGACGAGGATGAATGGATTGAGTTCAAGGTAATAGAGTTGCTGCCCCATAACTGCCCTAATATACTTGGATTTGCATGCTCGATAAATGAAAATGAGATTTTGCTTGAGGTGGATGATAAATTTGTTGGTAAACTTAAGTATCTACTCTATGACCAAAGAAGTGATTCTTTTGTAGAATTTGAGAGGAATCAAGATAGGAATGTTCCAGTCCAATATCTAGATAATCTACTTATGCTTTAAGACAAGTTTATTATGTTTATGTTTTGTTCTTTTTGTTGTTTTAGAAGGACCTGGATGAGGAGATCATATATAGTTATTGTATCCCTGATTTTCAGTTTGCTTAGTAACATTCTTATGTGAAACTTGTTACAATTCCTTGGTTATATGAGATGAGAGTTATTTATATGCTTATTAATTCACTCTTTGGTTTTCTTTTTCTAGACATGTATCTTATCTGATTTGTGCAATATAATCTTCAAGATAAGGGAATAATATAATTAGCCTGCGTAGTAGATGATATAGGAGTAACAATGTCAACTTGAGTAACACAAAACGAAAGTCAATACAAGAATATTCAAATCGTAAAGAGAACACGAAAACTTCATAATCAAATCGTAAAGAGAACACGAAAACTTCATAATCGTTAAAAGAATACATAGGGATGGGGTTTGATATGTGTTCTGTTTGAGCTGTGAGATTCTGCTGCTTGTTCATCCAAATGTCGAAGATTTTACTGTTTCTTCGAGTCATGAATCTTTCAATCTTCCTCCTCGGATGTTCATTCCATCAATATATGTCATCTTGGCAATGATTAGACAATAGAACACTTCAAGAAATATCTTCAGCAAATATAATGTCATATATATATTGCACTGCAGAGGGAACATCAGAATGTTGATCAAAGAAAATAACAGAACGTGAGAATGAAAATCGGAAAACCAAGAGAACTTTTATCACGTAACATACAAAGCTGAGTCTAACGTGCACACTTGTGTCCCTTTAGCCTTTTCAAGTAATGAATATTTGATCTCCATATGAGATTTTGAGGTGAAGGAGATTGTTTTCACTTTAAGAATAGCGTGTTTTTTGTTTTAGAAAATTCAATTACCTTCCTCTCGGGGAATATTAGGCTGATCGACAAGAAGTTGTTGAAGTGCACTTAAATCACCACTCTCACTGAAATGATATAAACCCACAATGAGCTCATAAGCAGAGTCATCAAATTATCATCATCAAAATGGAAAGATAATAGTCTAGGAATGCAAAACGGACACTTAGTTTGGACATTCATAAGACATTTACTTGTATGACCAGAGCGATATACTGATTACTGACTTGTAGTCAAAGGATTAAAGAAAATAGCTAAGTCAATAGAACATGAAATATTCAAGGTCATCGAAGATGAAAGTTTCAAGTTTTTTATTTAGTTCGTTTTCATGAATGTTTAAAGCATAGGATTTAGTTAGATGGTACTAGTAAAGCCTTCAGTAAGCATACCTGGGTTTCAATGCAAGAGTTGAAAGTGCTGATACCACAGATGATTTAAGAAGGTACCTAAACGAAAATAGGAATCGAGTTACAATCAATCGTCTAATCAGAAATTTTAACTTCAATTGATGTTCATAAAGATGTATCTGATAATATGAGGAGATTATTCTTAATGGTAATCATGTAAAATTTGAGAAGGCGGTAAGCTGTTAAGAATGGCAGTTAACTACAGTATCATTACTCACCAAAAACATGTCCAACTCTGAACATAATCATACCACTAAACACATGATCTAAGAAAAAGGAAACATAAAAAACGAAAATAAAAAATAGAAGTGCATAGAGTTCTGTCCTTACTCAGATTGATGCATCTCTTGAAGAAGTTTAAGTCCATCCAAACAATCAGCAAGAGTTGGTTTTATGCCAATTCGTAGTTTCAATTGTTTTGCAGTTAGCTGGGAAGACCCGACTTTTACAAGCTGCCTGCTATCACGAACTATCTTTTCAAGGGAAGAAACAATCCCATGAAATTCTTCCCTATATTGCAATTACCAACATAAGAGGAAACAAAACTACTTATAATCCTGTTCAAATATTCTTCACATTCTACATTCAACTTAACAAGGTAAAAGATATTCACAAGCAATGAAATCTCAAGTGGCAAAAGCAAGTTCAAGTTGAAATCGAGAGAAAAGTCACCTTGAATCAACACAATGCAACAAACTTAGATAAGTAGAACAACCCATGCGAACACTTAAAGAAACACACGTAAGCATATCCAATTCGAGCATAACATAAATGAAATAGGAAACTCAAATGTAAAATCTGATGTCCACATCCAAAAGAATAGCATTTCTTTGCCATATACTTAGATAGCTTCAAGCCAACATAGAAAATAGAGACATATCACTGCAGTTATGCAAGTAATTAAACACTACTAAAACACTAAAAACTAAATCAAGAGAGAATAATTAAAGATCTCATCTTCATCAAAATTAGCCATTCCCAAGCAAGAAAAATTAGTATCAATGGAAACAGGAAAAATAGGGAAAAAAAAAAATTACATTGTCTTGCTCATGGACATCAAGATTGTTTGCAAGGATTCCATTTGCTTTGCCAACACAGCATTTTCGATGCCTTCAACGCATTTCAAAGCTCCATAGTTTCGAGAAGTTTGTATCACCTAAAAAATACAAATGATCAAAAAACAGTTTCAGAAACAGAAAAAAAAAAAAATCGAGAGAGAGAGAGAGGGAGACCTGTAACCTCTGGATGATGGAAGAGGCATTAGAGAATTGAGAAATGAGCCGAGACTGAAGGTCTTCCCATCGGCTCATCTCATCCTTTATTTTCCTGAATTTCTGCTGATATTTTTTCACTATTGATTCCATCTTTTTCAATCAAACTCGCACCCTCCGATAAATAGGACTTTGATATGCTTTACTACGGCGGAGAAATTATGTTCCGGCGGGGCAGCGACGGCGGAAAGATACGAAGCAGCGAATGACTGAAACACTCTATATTTGAAATATTTAATATAAAAACTATTTATAAAGTAATTGATATCTATGTTTTTTAAAAAGAAAAGCGCTAAGTTTTAACACGCTTTTGCCTCAAAAGATCAGAGGTCCCCCGCTCTTTCCCACAGCCTACGAAAATTCAAGAACGAGCAATACAATGAGGTATCTATTTAAAGTTGGAATTTTGAATTCAAATTCTTGGAAAAAGTTGCTAAATTCTCGTTTACTTGCATCTCGAGTTGTTCAATTGGTTTCCCTTTCAAATTCTTCATCAAAGTCGCTTCAGAATTCCAAGAAAGTTGGTAAAACTGCCGATATTGATCCACTCTTCAATGAAATTCTCGGCATTTTAGGTGCTGATGATGTTGCAGTGGATAAGAATTCTCCATGTGGGTTTTTTATTTCCAAAGATTCGAAGTTTGAAGCAAATAAGGGAAATCTGGAACCATCCCCGTGTCAGCTGCCACATGTTTGTGGAAATGCCGATGAGATAACTGACCAGATAAAGATGGGAGATTTATTGGATTTAGAAAATAGGGGGAACGAAATATCGGATCGAATTGAAGTGAGCGATGTTAGTCCAATAGTTCATAGGGTGACTGAGATTGTCAGGTGTGAAAATGCCTTGCTTTCAATGGAAGAAAGGCTGGAAAATGTTGATATCAACTATAGTGAGGAGGTTGTTGAGAAGGTATTGAAGAGGTGTTTTAAAGTTCCTTATTTGGCTTTGAGGTTTTTCAATTGGGTTAAATTCAGAGAAGGGTTTCGACACACAGCCAACACCTTTAATGTGATGATAAATGTAGCTGGGGAAGCCAAAGATTTTGGTTTGGTTGAGGAGTTAGCTAAGGAAATGGAGAAGAGTTCTTGTGAGAAGAATGTTAAAACTTGGACTGTTCTTGTTTCGCATTATGGAAACGCAAAGCTTATAACCAAAGCCTTGTTGGTGTTTGAGGAGATGAGGCGAGTTGGAGTTAAACCTGATGCAGTTGCCTACAGAATAATGTTGCGGGCACTCTGCAATGCCAGAAAAGCCGATATTGCACTTGAGTTCTACAAGGATATGGTACATAATGAGGTGAACTTAGATGTGAGTTTGTATAAACAATTACTCAGATGCTTTGCATTGTCTGGAGATGTTAATGGTGTTCAATTGGTTGGTCAAAACATGATAAATCTTTCTGAGATTCCTCAGGCACGCGTGTACATTTTAATGCTAAAGAGTTTCTGTAAAGCAGGGAGAATCAGAGAAGCCTTGGAATTAATTCGTGATTTGAAGAATAAAAATTTCGTCCTTGACACTGAAATTTTTGAAACATTAGTAAAAGGACTTTGTAGCAGAGATAGGGTTACAGATGCAATGGAGATACTTGGAATAATGAAGAAAAGGGAGGTCTTTCATCAAAATATACTTGAAATCCTTGTAAGCACATATTTGAGAAGAAATGAAGTCTCCAAGGCATTTGATCTTTTCCAAGATGCAAAAAAATCTGGAAATATCTCAGTCTCTACATACACGAATTTGATGCAATGCCTTTTCCAGAAGAACGAATTTCAGAAAGGCCTTGAACTGTATGACGAGATGATTCAGTTGGGGATTCGATTAGATAGTGTGGCTATAACTGCTGTTGCTGCTGGTTATGTTCAGCAAAATCGAATTTCTGAAGGATTGAAGGTATTCAAGAGTATGCATGAGAAGGGAATTAGCCCAACTTCCAAATCATATACAATTTTCATAAAGGAGTTGTGTAAAGTTTCCAAAACAGACGAGATTGTCAAGATTTTGAATGAAATGCAGTTTTACAAAGTGAAAAATCGAGATGATATCTTTAGGCAGGTTCGATCTTACCTGGAGAAAAAAGGCGAGATGGAGAAAATGAATGCTATAATGATAGAGACAGGTCCTACCATTTATCATGGAAGTAGAAAGGAACTAGATGCTGATCAGTGCAATCAATCAGAAGAACTTATAGAAAGATCAGAACCGAACCAATCAGTGGAGACAAGATTTTTGGATTGCTTTCCGGAGTCTAAAACAAGACGCGAAAATCCTGATATACAAGAAGTTTGCCGAATGTTATCATCCTCAAATGATTGGCACTTCATACAAGAAAATCTGGAAAAACTCAATTTTCAGTTTACGCCCGACTGTGTAGTTGAAATTTTACGAAATAGTGGCCAAAATATTGGCATCGCCTTAGAGTTTTTCTCATGGATAGGGAAACAAACTGGATATAGTCACAATGAACAATCGTATAACATGGCCATGAAAATCGCTGGTCAAGGCAAAAACTTTAAGCAAATGAGAAGCCTATTCTATGAGATGAAGAGAAGAGGTTGCTCAATAACAGCTGATACATGGACAATCATGATAATGCAGTATGGTCGAACAGGGTTGACAGAGATTGCCTTGAGTAATTTTAGAGAGATGAAACTCAGCGGCTGCAAACCAGCTAAAAGCACTTATAAATTTGTAATCACTTCTCTTTGCGGGAAAAAAGGTAGGAAGGTGGATGAAGCAATTCAAATATATCAGGAAATGGCTCGAGATGGGTGTGCTCCTGATAAAGAACTAGTTGAAACATATGTGGGCTGTTTATGTGAAGGCAATAGACTGTCAGATGCAAGAAATTGCATTGAATCTTTGCATAAATTTGGTTTCTCTGTTCCACTATCTTATTCCTTGTACTTTAGGGCCCTTTGTCGAGCAGGGAAGCTGGAGGATGCTTCAGCTTTGATGGAAGAAATTGGTACTGAAAGAAATCTCCTTGATCAGTATACATATGGCAGCTTTATTCATGCTTTGCTACGAAGGGGGCGGTTAGAAGAGGCATTGGTAAAGATAAACTGTATGAAACTGGTCGGCATTCATCCAACGGTTCATGTGTACACAGCCTTGATAATCCATTTTTTTAAGGAGAGAGACATAAATAGAGCTTTGGAAACGCTAGAGGAAATGAAAGAACAGGGTTGTATGCCTACCATAATCACATACTCTGCAATGATATGTGGATATGTGAGATTGGGAAAGGTCGGTGACGCTTGGAATCTTTTCCATCATCTAAAACAGAACGGTCCATCGCCTGATTTTAGGACTTACACTATGATGATAGATTGCCTCTGTAGAATAGGCATGTCTGAAGAAGCTTTCAAACTTATTTCAGAAATGCTGCATGATGGGATTATTCCAAGTACAATAAACTTTCGTACTATTATGTACGGATTGAATAGGGAAGGCAAACCCGATATGGCCCAGGTTGTACTAAAGAAGAAGTTGGATCTGAAAAGGAGAAGAAATATGGTAACATAGGCAAGTCTTATTCTCATTGTTCTTGATAATGCTTCCAATATGATGATATGTGTCCCCTGTGTTGTTTTCCTATGTCCCTTTTTCATTATTCTCGAATGCAAGCTAATTTCTAATATAAATGCAGTTCTCATCTTGCCATATGTTTTAGACGGGTTCGGCTTTCGAGTACTTCTAACCCATGAAGAATTGGGGGCACAGGCATCAGATAACATGATTTTTACTGATCTGAACTTGGAGGGATGATGGTAAACAATGCTTCTTTATCCTTTCTCGAAATTATTGTTTTCTTGCCTAACAAAGTTGGCTTCAAATTGCAGCAAGTTATTCCTGAAGATTGGAGAAGAGGCCTGCCCAGAAATGAATTAACTTCAGTTTTCTCATATTCGGGTCTGTTTATGCTTTAATTATGCACTGAATGATGAAATTTCAATGCCTTTACGTAAATCTGATCCCTTTCAGAAACGGTGATAATTTAATGCAACTCTCCGTTGGGAAATGGAGTCTAAGCAGGTCGACCATGTCAAAGAATGGTCAAGATCAGCAAGTAGTAAAAGGTCCCTCTTCCTTCTTGTTAGCTTTCTACTTCATGGTCTTGGTGCTCTTACTTTAAAAGTTTATAAGAAGTCTAGCTCATTTCAGGCATGTTATACCTGTTTACATGACAGCAAACTATTTTTATTCTCTGGAGTTGACATCAGTTCAATTAACTATAAGGAAATAGTAATTGTTTTAGTTCCATTTGTCAGTTCTTTACTTTGATCCTCTCATATTTATAATGCTGTCAACTATTATCACCACTGCAGTATTATAGAATAAAACTGTTTTTTTTTTCTTTTTTTGGAGAGAATCAAGCTGCTACACATTGTTAAAAAATAGGATTATGATGTATTTTTAGTTAAAGGATTATGATTGTTTTGTACATTAGACTAGATGACTCGATGTAGTGCAATTTCTTAGAAACAATCTGATCCTACTTAGTGTTTGGAGTATGTTCATCTCCCTCACCTTTCTCAAAGCAAATGCCAATTTTGTAGGAACTTGAAATATGCTTAGGAATACGGAATCTTTCAAGGCAGTATACTTTGCTGTTTTTCCCAGAACAAGCAGTTTGGATGTGCTTTATTGCCTTTTTAGTATCCACACTATACTCTTTCTTTCTTTCTTTCTTTCATTTTTCACGATCTTGAGGTGTTCATTATACCGAATTCTTTTTGCAGTTCGACATAAGATGAGCCTTTCAAAGATCCATGCAGTGCTCTTGATCCAAGACATGGTTGTTGGTATTTCATGTTGACATAAATGCCATCAACTTGAATGTCTTTGGGTTGGTTGAAGATTGTGTGTGTAAGAATGGCATAACTACTTTACTTTATTTTGTAGCATTAGCCTTTTCTGTAACTTTTATTGAGGGCAATTCTTTCTCTGGTTTATTGTCTTCTACATTTGAAGTTTCCTCTTATCTATCTTATTTATCTTATTTTGAGAGTGAAAATGTGTAAATATGTAAAGCTACTTTTTGTGTATAAGATTTTACCCCCAAATAATTATGAAGCTGATCAAGATTTTGTATTAGGATTAAGTTTTATCTTCCATGACATAACTTGTATGATTAGACATGCATTAGGATTAGGAATATACATTAAATACTAACTAAGTAAATTGATTAACATTCTTCCTAAAATAAAGTAACTAACAAAATAAGTGTCCTTTAAGTTTTTATGCAATTTTATTTATACCTAAATTATCCATATTAGTATTCTTTAACTAAAATTTAGAGATGTAATATGATACTTTCTACGGAATTAATTTGATTCTTTTTTTAATTTTGAATTATAAATTCATTGAAGGATATATTTCTCCAATATTTATGTTCCTTATTCTATAACAAAAACTTCAAAACTACAGTATTTTGGAATTAAATGAAGGAAATATTTCTTTACATGATATAATTATTCTTGATACTACTATAATTTAAATAAGACTTATTTATTAGCCAGGCAATTTCCATTTATTGTTTTCTTTTCCAGATCGTATATATTTGGTGAGTTTGATTATTTCTTGATTCTACATGGATTTGTACTTTTACTTGTAACAAAAGTTTTTTTTTCTAATTCTTTTAATTTTATTGAGTATTTGGCTTCAATATAATTAAATACTAAATGCTAGCTAATTAAGTAATTAATTAGCACAAAATATCATTATTTTTAATATAATAGAATAAATTAATTAAATAACAATTATTTTTATAAAATTCATGATTCAAATCATGTTAGTCTTCTACTCTAAAATATATGTACACTCCAAAGAGACCGTACATTATCAAATACTCAAAATTTATTCTCCAATCCCCGTTAGATTATTTTAGATTCTACAATCCTTTTTTTTTATTTTTTTTTATTTTTAGTATTTGACTTCAATCAAATTCTTCTTCAAACGAGCCTCTCTCTCTATATCGATTTTTTCACTATTGGATTGATATAATTTATTGATTTTATGCTTCAATAAATCCAATTTAATTAAGAGTGCAATCCCGTATTTATAGTAGAGTTGAACGAGATTAACAAGTTATTTTGACTAGTTAAGAGTTGATTAAGTTATAATTATTTTATTGGAAATTAATTTAATTGGGTCTGATTAATATATTATAAAGAATATAATATATACTACGGTATAATTAAGTTTGTTGGACTATCCGGATAAATATATGATGAGATAAATATATTTGATATGATTTTAACTAGATTTTTTTCTATATGGAATATGAGACTTAGAGAGCAAGAAAAGGAGTTCTAAAACTCCTAAGTTTCTATACTATTAAATAGTCCACAATATTATACGGTGCCCACAAACAAAAGGCTTGACGGAAATTTAACTACGAAGAGGTTAAAGCACGCTTCGAAAGGTATTTCATTAACCTTCTTATACAAGATTAATTGTCATATAGAATATATATTATAATCGATCCTATGACTGAGATTTCTGATTAGATAAGATTTCTGATTAAAGATTTCTGATTTAATCAGATAAGATTTCTGATTTTAATCAGATGAGATTCTCGTGGGTTTTCCTAACATTCACAATATTCTTGAAACAAGTAGGCAGCCATGGATGCAACCAACAACACACCCCTCACTCTTCCACATAAAATCATAGAGATCATCCTCTCCAAAATAAAATCATGGAATTCAAGAAACAAGAACAAAAACACAACAATTATTACTCTCCCACATGAAATCATAGAAATCATCCTCTCTCGAATACCAGTGAAGTATCTCTGTCGATTCAAATCCGTTTGCAAGGAGTGGAATTCGACAATCTCCTCCGATCCAACGTTCGCAGAAATCCATCTACAACAACAATCGAAAAACTTACTTGCATGGGAGGAAACACGTGAGTTCAAAGGATTTTATATCAACAGCCTCCAACAAAACGGCACGTTTCGATTCGTGTCTGCAATCGAACATCCATGGCACGAAGACATGGCGTGGTATGGTATCGACTGCTATTGCCATGGATTATATCTCAAGCCCTACGATGACTACAACCATGTTCTGTGGAATCCATCCACAAGAAGCTATAGGAAGCTGTCTTGCCCTTATCTAGTAGACCACGATATCTTCGTCCTTTATGGGATTTGTTATAATCCATTGACGAAGGATTATAAGGTAGTGATTGCTGATACGAAGCACTATGCAGTGTATTCTTGCAGAAACGACGAATGGAGTGAAGTGAAAGAGATGGATATTTGTTTTTCATGTGCTGAGGATTATCATAGGCAGTCTGGGATTTCTATCAATGGATACTAT
The DNA here is from genome assembly GCA_954870855.1 of Scutellaria minor. Lineage (NCBI taxonomy): Eukaryota > Viridiplantae > Streptophyta > Magnoliopsida > Lamiales > Lamiaceae > Scutellaria > Scutellaria minor. Next base: position 371,074 of record OX940734.1, read on the forward strand.
TATTGGATTCTAACTGATCATCAAGGAATAGAAGAGGGGGATGGGTATGAAATAATTTGTTTTGATTTGCGAGACGAAGAGCTCAAGAAGGTGAGTAATCCGGATATTGAAGTGGGAGTTAATGATTTATTGGATTTGGCTTCTCTTGGAGGTCATCTATGCTTGTTGGTGATGGTGAAGACCTTTGACAATGAGAGCATGAAAATAATGAAAAAAGACCACATTGAGGATGCATGGATGGAGTTCAAGGTAATAGAGATGTTGCGATTCGACTGCTCTTATTCATTGGGTTGTGCATCCTCGATAAATGAAGATGAGATTATGCTTGATGACAACTATAAATATGGGTATCAACTCTATAACTTGAGTAATGATACTTATGTTGGAATTTAAGCTTAATTCGAATTGTGTTGACAGTTCGACCACCCTTCAGTAGAATGGACATAACTTTCTGTAGGAGTGCCCAAATCAAGATCCGTTTGAAGTTTTGGAAACTAGACTTCTAGATCTTTCCAACCATATGTGGTTCTTCAGCTAACTCTCAGCCAAACGTTACAGATTAATTCCGGAAGATGGGTCATGTGAAGAGTCCTATGTAAATTGCTATAGTTATGAATTTGAGGAGTTACGAATTTTGCATTTACTTATATTTATGCATGTAGTTATGGGCTATAAATACCCATCATCGTTTGTAATGATATGCAAGAGAGCAAGAGAGCAAGCAAGTAAGCAAGTAGTGTTGATTGAGTGAGAAAATTATATTTGCAGAAGTGTCACTCCTCTCCTCTCCACTACTCCTCTCAGATTTTATTCCGCTGCGTGATTTATCTCTCTATATTATTCATTCGATCCAACAAAGTGGTATCAGAGCCACGTTGGAGAGAGATACAATGTCAACCACAAGTGGAGCTTTCCCATTTGCAAAGCTTGCAAAAGAGAACTATGATCGCTGGAGCATTCAAATGAAGACCTTTCTTGGTGGACAAGATGTTTGGGATGCCATTGAAGAAGAATATGTAGAGCCGGAGAATTTGGGTGCTTTGAATCAAGCACAAAGGAAGACGGCAAGAGAAGCCAAGGTAAGAGATCAAAGAGCTCTCTCCATCATTCAACTCGGTGTAGACGACAACAATTTTGAGAAGATTTCTCAAGCTACAAATGCAAAGCAAGCGTGGGATATTCTTAGTGATGCTTTCAAAGGCATTGACAAAGTTAAAAAGGTACGACTCCAATCACTTCGAGGAGAATTTGAGTCGTTAAAAATGAAAGACTCTGAAGAAATATCGGACTACGTCTCAAAGGTAGTTTTGGTTGTTAACCAACTTGAGAGAAATGGTGAAAAAATGGAAGAGCATCGAGTGGTTGAAAAGATACTTCGATCTCTTAATTCGAAGTTTGATTATATTGTCGTGGCAATTGAAGAGTCTAATGACATTGAAACTCTTAAAGTGAATGAGCTATTAGGAAAGTTGCAAATCCATGAGGAGAAGATCAAAAGACGAAACAAAGGGCCTGATGTTGAACAAGCCCTTCAAGCAAGGACATATGCCGACCAACAAAAAATTGATGGTGCTCGATTTCGAGGAAGAGGAAGAGGTCGTGGTCGAGGACGCGGCCGTGGTCGTGGTCGTGGTCGTGGCAGAGGTCATGAAGGGCAAGTCTCTAACAATAATGATGAGACTAAGCAAGAGAATCGACCTATACGAGGTCGTGGAAGAGGTGGATACAATCGACACCAAGATAAGAGGGATATCGAGTGTTATAATTGTCATCGATATGGACACTTTGCTTGGGAGTGTCGAAATGAGTCTAATGATGAAAAGACTCATTATGGTGAAGAAATGGAGAAGGAGGTTGCGGAACTATCCCTAATGGCATGTAAGGAATCGACAGAGGATAAAGATATCACGTGGTACCTTGATTCTGGTGCCAGCAACCACATGTGCGGAAACAAACACATGTTTGTGGAAATTGATGAATTAGTGACGGGAAATATCTCGTTTGGGGATATGTCAAAAATCAGCATCAAAGGCAAAGGGAGAATACTCATCAAATTGAAGAGTGGAGCACACCAATTCATCGAAAATGTGTATTATGTGCCTGGGATGAAGACAAACATTTTGAGTATTGGCCAGCTACTGGAGAAAGGATACGACATTCATATGAAGGGTCGTAATCTTTACTTGAAGAATGTTGAAGGAAAGTTAATAGCTTCTGTTCCAATGACGAACAATCGAATGTTCATACTGAATATTCGTCATGGTATGGCGAGATGTTTGAACATGTGTTATGAAGATCAATCCTGGTTATGGCATTTGAGGCTAGGACACATAAATTTTGGTGGATTGAAAATGATGGCTTCAAAGAAGATGGTGAAAGGACTTCCATTGATTGATCACCCTAATCAAGTTTGTCAAGGATGTCTTGCCGGAAAACAGTTTCGATTAAGTTTTCCAAAAGAATCGTTGTCAAGAGCAAAACAGCCGTTGGAGTTGATACACACAGATATATGCGGCCCCATTGAACCTACTTCGATTGGAGGTAATCGATATTTTCTGACATTCATCGATGATTATAGTCGGAAAACGTGGGTATCTTTCTTGAAGCAAAAATCAGAAGCATTCACTATGTTCAAGAAGTTTAAAGCTCTTGTTGAGAAACAGAGTGGCTATCAAATCAAGGCGATGAGATCGGATCGTGGAGGTGAATTTACATCAGCCGAATTCAATGAATTTTGTGATGAGCACGGTATTCGTAAACCTCTTACTGTTGCTTACTCACCCCAACAAAACGGAATTGCGGAGAGAAAGAATCGATCCATTATGAATATGGTTCGGTGTATGTTGAAGTCCAAGCAATTGCCAAAGGAATTTTGGGCAGAGGCTGTTGATTGTGCTGTCTATTTACAAAACAGAAGCTCGACGAGGAGCGTTTTTTAGATAACACCACAAGAGGCTTGGAGTGGATTCAAGCCGAGCATAGCACATTTGAAGGTTTTTGGGAGTATTGCTCATATGCATGTTCCTGATCAGCAAAGGAGAAAACTTGATGACAAAAGCCAAAAATATATATTTGTTGGCTATGATCAAGCTTCAAAAGGATACAAATTATATGATCCTGTGGAGAAGAAGAGAAAGATCAGTCGAGATGTTGTGTTCGATGAGAAAAGCTCGTGGGATTGGAATGCTCAAGAAAAGGAGCATTACACATTCTATCCTTTTATGGATCAAAGTCATGAAGCTGAAGATGAGCCTGAAAATGAAGTAACTCCACCTCCATCCCCTGCGTCTTCTTTAGAAGGTGAAAGTTCAAGTAGTGAAGGACCTCAAAGGACAAGAACATTGCACGAAATTTATGATCAGCTCAATCAAAATCCAAACTTATTTTGTTTGTTTGCTGATACGGAGCCTATCAACTTTGAGGAGGCGTCGAAGAGTGAAACGTGGAGAAAGGCCATGGATGAGGAGATAGAGGCGATTAAGAAGAATGATACTTGGGAACTCACTTCCTTACCAACAAAACATAAATCTATTGGAGTTAAATGGGTTTACAAGGAGAAGAAAAATTCCAAAGGAGAGGTGGAACGATACAAGGCGAGACTTGTTGTTAAAGGCTACAAGCAAAAGGCTGGAATTGATTATGATGAAGTGTTTGCCCCAGTAGCCCGTTTGGAGACTATAAGGCTGCTAATCTCTTTGGCAGCTCAACATAAATGGAAAATCTATCAAATGGATGTAAAATCAGCATTTCTAAATGGAGTGCTTGAAGAAGAGGTGTATATCGACCAACCTGAAGGCTATATAGTTCGTGGTCAAGAGAATAAAGTGTTGAAATTAAAGAAAGCACTTTATGGGCTAAAGCAAGCACCAAGGGCGTGGAATAGTCGCATTGATCAATATTTCTTGAAGAAGGGATTTCAAAAATGTCCACATGAGCATGCGTTGTATGTGAAAAATGATAAAGGTGATATGTTGATTGTGTGCTTGTATGTTGATGACTTGATATTTACAGGGAACAATGTGAAATTGTTCGATGAATTCAAAAAGGAGATGACCAAGGAGTTCGAGATGACAGACATCGGGTTGATGTCTTACTATCTTGGCATTGAAGTGAAGCAACGAGATGATGGTATCTTCATCTCACAAGAAGGTTATGCAAATGATGTCTTGAAAAAATTTAAAATGGAGAGTTGCAAGGAAATTAGCACTCCAATTGATATTGGAGAGAAATTGTCTAAGCACATTGAAGGAGATCCGGTTGATCCAACTTTATTCAAAAGTTTGGTTGGAAGTTTAAGATACTTAACATGCACAAGACCTGATATTCTGTTTGCAGTGGGACTTATTAGCCGTTACATGGAGAATCCAAATGAGTATCACTTCAAAGTAGCAAAGAGGATACTTCGCTATATCAAAGGAACGTCCAGTTTGGGTATGTTCTATCCAGCAAAAGGAGATATGAAGCTAGTTGGGTATAGTGATAGTGATTGGGCCGGAGATCCTGATGATCGAAAGAGTACAAGTGGCTTTGTATTCTATTTAGGTGAAGCAGCATTCACCTGGCAATCAAAGAAACAACGGATAGTTACACTATCAACTTGTGAAGCTGAGTATGTTGCAGCGACATCAAGTGTTTGTCATGCGATATGGTTAAGGAGCTTATTGATGGAGCTCAAGTTTGAGCAAAAGGAGTCTACGGAGTTATTTGTTGATAATAAGTCAGCAATTGCACTTGCCAAAAATCCAGTGTTTCATGATCGAAGCAAACACATTGATACTCGATACCATTTCATCCGAGAGAGCATTGCAAAGAAAGAAGTTCAAGTGAAATTTGTGAAGTCTGAAGATCAAATTGCTGATATCTTCACGAAGCCCCTCAAGAGAGAAGTATTCGAGAAGTTGAGGAGTAAACTCGGTATGCGAGAATCAAGCTTAAGGGGGCGTGTTGGAATTTAAGCTTAATTCGAATTGTGTTGACAGTTCGACCACCCTTCAGTAGAATGGACATAACTTTCTGTAGGAGTGCCCAAATCAAGATCCGTTTGAAGTTTTGGAAACTAGACTTCTAGATCTTTCCAACCATATGTGGTTCTTCAGCTAACTCTCAGCCAAACGTTACAGATTAATTCCGGAAGATGGGTCATGTGAAGAGTCCTATGTAAATTGCTATAGTTATGAATTTGAGGAGTTACGAATTTTGCATTTACTTATATTTATGCATGTAGTTATGGGCTATAAATACCCATCATCGTTTGTAATGATATGCAAGAGAGCAAGAGAGCAAGCAAGTAAGCAAGTAGTGTTGATTGAGTGAGAAAATTATATTTGCAGAAGTGTCACTCCTCTCCTCTCCACTACTCCTCTCAGATTTTATTCCGCTGCGTGATTTATCTCTCTATATTATTCATTCGATCCAACAACTTATAATGTCGAAATTAGCAGACCTCATGGTAGAATGTTTTCAAGACCAATCCCATATCAAGAAAATCTCATTTGTCTTTAATACAAGTAAACTCCTAGTTTATTATGTTTGTTGAGTATGGATTTTGATTCATGTGGTTATTAAAGCAGATTGGGATTAATGATAAGGTTTGAAGTTTTGTTTCTGATGTTGTGTTAGAAGAAAACTCTTACATCAATAAAATTATTTCTTTTTCTAGTTTTATTCATGTGGATGTGATTAGTTTTAGTTTTGGTTTATTATGTAAGATACTCTTTTTTTTTTTTTTAAAGTATTTATTTCCAACCTTTATGTTTTAATTCTTACCAATTTCAGTTCATTTGGATCAGAATTTTCAAAAGACGTGGTCGCCGGAAAACCTAGCAGCCAAATCAGTCAAATTCGGCAACCACATTAGCGGTTTAGAAAATTTTGGCAAAAAAATCGAAAATTAAAAAAAAATAAAATGCAAAGGACCAAAATTAAAAAATAGATTCTTGGTTGTGGAAAAATTTAAAATATAGAGGATCAAAATTGAAATTAATGATATTTAGCACATAATAACACTAAGAAAATCGTAAATAGTTATTGCATCCCTGAAAATTGTGATTTATATTATGTGAAAGTATTTATTACAATTCTTAGGCTATATGAGATGGGAGTATCATATGCTTAATTACAGTATTGGTACTATCGGCAGCTAATTAAACTTGTAGTTGGCCCTGTATTTCTCAATATTTTCTGCCTCCCATTCTTGTATTGCAGCCTCAAAAAATGCAAAATAAATATCCATCATATATAGGCGTGCTTAAGGTATTAATATAATTGCAACAATAATAAATAGCAACTTTTTCCGGGACTAATTCTAAGCATCGCCCATTGCTGCAGTAAATGCATATAATAAGACATCTGTGTATTAATTGGAGAAGGAAAATATATCAGTCATTTACCTGCAAAATAGTTAAAGAGTTTATTATCCAAATTGTCTATTTAGGGCTTTAAATTTTCGCGTTGACAATTTAGGACTTAATTTTTCGGGTTTCGAAAATTTTACTCAATTTTAACCAATCACACGGTGTGAACCTCTAATTTTGGGTCATTCGACCCAAATTTTTTATTTGACTATTTGGATCCCAGAATCGGTATCCTAGGATTAGAATACACAAGACCTATTCTTTAGAACATTGTTGCAATCTCATCGGCTAATATGAGTCTGGATCTTCTATTACATTTGGTGTTACATCTTGTGTTACATAACATTTAATACAATGTCATTGAATACACGTGGCGTGTGGTGATTGATTTGGAATAGAAGATGTAACATCAAGTGTAATAGAAGATCTCACTTCCGGCTAATGTATCCTAACATATAGGAATTGTGAAGATTCAGGCAATCTTCAAGGAACGACGGAGTATGAAGATTTAGGTTTAGGCTAAACCGCTAATAGAAAATATTCAAGGTTGTTTTTTGTTTCTTCTAAATATCAATCTATTAATTTAGATTTTTAACTTAAATAAAAGAAAAAATTCTTTTTTCCGGACATTGGATCGATGGAAACAAAATTTTTGGCATTTAATAATGGCATAATGACCATTGTTTATAGCTCTTCTACGTTGTTTTTCTTAGCGAAACGTAGCCATAAATCAATATCATTAGCTACGTTCTGAATGCTAATTACATATTTAATAAATTAATTCTTCTCAAGAAAAATTAAAATAATTAATTTATTTTTATAAAATTTATGAATCAGGTCATTCTATTAATTTGTAGGGTAGAATTAGTCAAAAAAAAAAAAAAAAAATTCCCTTCTAAATAGATGGAACATTATGAAATTTCCTTTTTCTTTCAATTTTTCCTTACTTTCCTTATCAATTCGTATACATGGTACATTTGATATTTATTAGGGTATTGTGCATTTGACATCAATAAGCAAGCAGCCATGGCCAGATCAAGAAACAAGAAAAATAAGAAACAAATTAATATTACTTTCCCACATGAAATCATAGAAAACATCCTCTTTCGACTACCCATAAGATATCTCTATAGGTTCAAATCAGTGTCCAAGAAATTGAATTCGACAATCTCCGATCCAACATTCGCAAGAATCCATCTCCAAGAATCGAGGAAGCACCCAAATCAAGTTGCATGGGAAGAAGCAACAGACTTCCAATGACTCCTTATCACCAAACTCCACAACAACAAGTTTCATTTCGTGTCTGTAATCGAACATCCATGGGAAGAACAATTTGCCAAATCATTATATCTGAAACCCTGTCACTATTATTTCGACAACAATGGGATATATATTCCTTGGAATCCATCCACAAGAACGTATAGAAAGCTCTCTTGCTACGATCCATTGACAAAGGATTACAAGATAGTAATTGCTGATATGAAACATTATGTTTTCTTGCATGGAAGATTATTCATGGGAGGTGAAAGATATGGATGATTATCCATGGGAATATGGATATATTCGTTGTAAATCTCAGATCTCTTTAAATGGGTCTTATTATTGGATGATCACTCAAAGAATACAAGGGGTAGATGAGTTTAGGTTAATTTGTTTCGATTGCAAAGACGAGGAGCTCAAGAAGGTGCCTATTTCATCGCCTATTAATGTATGTATCTACTCTATGACCAAAGTAACGATACTTTAGTAGAAATTGAGAAGAATCTAGATAGAAAATTTTCAGTCCAATATCTAGAAAATCTACTTTTGCTTTAGGCAAGTTTGTTCATCATTTCTAGTTTATTATGTTGTTTTAGAAGGGGTAAGAAGAGATTTTGATATGTGATTGTAATTTGCCTAGCAATATTCTTATGTGAAACTTATGAAAATTAATTCCTTGGTCATATGAGATGAGAATTATTTATATGCTTATAATTAAGGGTTAATTACATCAAAAAACACGAATTTAGGGTTTTATTTCAATTCCAACGTGAACTTTTGATTGTAATATCATAAACATTCAATTTAACATATGTTTCAATTCAGGACATGATTGAGCTTTTCGGGCTTCAATTGCTGACATGGAATCCGAAATGTATAAATCAATCCTGTCATCAATACACATGTAATTTTATATCTTAATCATCAACCACATGGAATTTAGAAGAAAAAAAAAACTAAAACACTTAATTACATATAGATTTAAAAAGAAAAAGAAAATAAAAAAGTTGAAAGCTTAATCATCACTGTGGATTTCTTTAACTTTAAAAACGTTTGTGAAAATAGTCACTGATTTGGCTTTTTTTTTTTTCCCTAACTGTTGATTTATTTACAACTCTATCACTCTTTTTTTCCCTACTACATATTTAATTAATTATTATTTACAAAATATTTTTATTTATAATATAATTTATTAAAATAATTAATAACATAATTAATTTATGTTATAAAATTTATGAATCACGTCATGTTATATAAAAAATTAATAACAGAAGTTTTTGTGTATTTTAATTTCCCTTACCAGTTTAGATTATTCTACATAGCTACAATCTTTTTAGAATTAGTATTTTGTATTTACTTGGATAAAAATGAAGGAGATCCACTAATAAAGTAATATTCCCCTATCTTTCTCCAATTTGTTAAGTATTTGACTTCATCAAATTCTTCTTCAAATGTGCCTCTCTGTGTCTCCATAAAAATTGTATTTTTTTCCTTTCACATTTTGTAAGACAAGTAGGCAGCCATGGATGGAATCCCAAAGAAAAAGCAGAAAAAAAACACACCAATAACTACTCTTCCACATAAAATCATAGAAAACATCCTCTCTCGAATACCAGTGAAATATCTTTATCGATTCAAATCAGTGTCCAAGAAATGGAAATCCACAATCTCAGATCCAACATTCGCAAGAACCCATCTCCAAGAATCGAAGAAGAAGTCAAATCTAGTTGCATGGGAGGAAGAAATGGACTTCCAAGGACTCGTAATCACCAAACTCCACAACAAGTTTCGTTTTGTGTCTGCAATCGAACATCCATGGGAAGAACAATTTGCGCAATCAATGTCTCGCATTGTCTGCTATTGTGATGGATTATATCTGAAACCATGTCACTATTATTACGACTACAATGGGATATATGTTCTGTGGAATCCATCCACAAGAACCTATAGGAAGCTGTCTTGCCCTTATCCAGTAGACCCTCGTCTCGTCCTTTATGGGATCTGCTACGATCCATTGACGAAGGATTATAAGGTAGTGATTGCTGATATGAAACACTATGCAGTATTTTCTTGCAGAAACAACAAATGGTGTGATCCGAAAGAGATGGAAGATTATTCATGGGGTGATATATTTTGTCGTTGTAAATCAGGGATCTCTTTAAATGGATCTTATTATTGGATGATCAATATTCCTCAACGACTATGCGAGGTGTATAGCTTTATAATAGTTTGCTTCGATTGCAAAGACGAAAAGCTCAAGAAGGTGCCTAATCCATTTTTGTATAAAGACCCTGGTTATATGGTCGATTTGGCTATTGTTGGAGGCCATCTATGTTCGTTGATCGTCAGAGGTTTTAGCAATGGAGGATTTGAGATGACGATAATGAGAAAAGACGAGGATAAAGATGTATGGATGGAGTTCAAGGTAATAGAGTTACCCTCTAACATATTTTGTTGTTTATGTGTGAATGAAAATGAGATTATACTTTATGTGCATGATAGACTTAAATATCTACTCTATGACCAAAGCAAAGATACGTTTATATTTATTAAGAAGAATAAAGATAGAAATGTTACAATCCAATATGTAGAAAATCTACTTTTGTTGTAAGAAAAGCTTGTTAATTCCTTATGTTGTTTTGGAAGAGCTAAGAGGAGATTGTGATTTGTAATTTGCTTAGCAATATTCGTAATGTGAAATTTAAGACAATTAATTTCTTGTTCATATGAGATGAGAGTTATTTATCTGTTTATATAATTAATTAATGCTACCATCTAGGTATAAGATTATAATATACAATTTAATGTCTCATTTTTCATCTCATAGTTATATAGTGTCTTTCGATTTTGATCTCATAATTATCACAATTTTTAATTAAATCAGTTCTGCTACTCTACTCACCCCATCGTGGGCACGTTAATTTGTGCCCACTGTTGATTTTTCAAAAATCCAGAATACATATTAATTTCATTTTCTATATAATAAGGGGATGAGATCATTACACGACATCGGAGGAGATATTAAGAGTTGTCCATGATGGACATTTTATTATTTTCTACTTTCAAACTGGTTTTTTAAAAATACATGGTATGAGAAAAATATGTACATAATTAATTATACTTTCAAACTGGTTTTTAAAATCATGGTATGAGAAAAATATGTACATAATTAATTATACTTTCAAACTGGTTTTTAAAATAAAAATGGGAGTCATTTACTAAGTAATTAATTACTTAATATTTCTGTAAAATCATCACACAAATAAAGTACAGATGAATAGTTAAAAAAAAAAAAGTTTTTCAATTAATATACTAAATATAGTTGATTAAGTAACTATTAGTACTTCACAAATTGACTATATATCGTTATCTTCAATAGTATAATTTAATAAAGTAAATAATATAATTATTCTAACAAAAAAAAAAAAACATACTACCCTAAAATATCCCCTCTAAATAGACCGAACAGTATATAATTTCCTTTTTTTTTTTTTTCTTTTCCAAATCGTATCTGTATGTGATACACTTGAATATTTTTAGATTCCTTTTTATATTAGGGTTTTGTATTTACTTGGAGAAAAAGGTTTTCTCCACCTCTTTCGGTAGAGGATTTGACATCAAGAAAATTATGTTTTGGTAAATGTTTTTACCTCCAAATTTTACTTTATTTCAGAATACCACCCATTGTTCTTGATTTATAAAAAAATAGTCCCTCAAACTTAATTATTTATTTATTTATAAAAGTTCATCCATGTCCCTAAAACTTGTTTAAAAGTGACGAAAACAACTAACCTATTTATCTTGTTTTCCATGATTTTGTATAGAATTTTAAAAGAATTAATGAATTCTGATGACAAATTAAAATTTGGGGATTATTTTTCATGAACAGAAAACATTGAATGTCAATTATGAAATAAGGGCAAATTTAAGAGACCAAAAATTGTATATTTTTCTTAAACCTAGAATGCATCTCTCTCTCTCTCTAATCTTCTCCACATTCTAAAACAAAAAAAAAAAAAAAACAAAGATCAATGAAGAAGAAAAAAAATAAGAAGAAACACACCAAAAGAAAGAAAAACCAGAAAACCAAAACACCAATTACTACTACTCTTCCTCATGAAATCATAGAAAACATCCTGTCTCGAATACCAGCAAAATATCTATCTCGATTCCGAACCGTTTGCAAGAAATGGAATTCCACAATCTCCTCCGATCCAACCTTCGCTGAAATCCATCTCCAACAACAGTCGAAGAACTCATCGTCTCGAAACCTACTGGCATGGCAGGAAACATATGGCTTCGAAGGATTTTACGTTGCCAGACTGCAACAAAACGGCACGTTTCGATACGTGTCTTCAATCGAACATCCATGACACGAAGACATGGCGGTGTACGGTATCGCCAGCCATTGCCATGGATTATATCTCAAGCTGTCTTGCGATGGAGACGACAAGCAGAGTTATGTTCTTTGGAATCCATCCACAGCAACCTATAAGAAGCTGTCTTGTCCGTATCAGGTCAACAGCTCTCTAATCCTTTGTGGGATCTGTTACGATTCATCTACGAAGGATTACAAAGTAGTTATTGCTGATATGAAACACTATGCAACATTTTCTTGCAGACACAACAAATGGGGCGAGGTGAAAGAGATGGATACTAACATTGGTTTTTCATGCGAGAGTTGGTATTATAATTCTGGGTTCTCTATTAATGGATCTTGTTACTGGATTCTGGGTGATCGAAGAAGAGAAGAGGGTGATGGGTTTGAAATAATTTGTTTTGATTCGAGAGACGAAGTGCTCAAGAAGGTGAAGAAGCCGAATATTGAAGTGGGAGTTGATGATATGTTGAATTTGGCTCCTATTGGAGGCCATCTATGTTTGTTGGTGACCAAGTTCTCTGAAGAATGGAGCATGGAAATAATGAAAAAAGACGAGATTGAGGATGCATGGATGGAGTTCAAGGTAACAGAAACGTTGTCGTCTTACTACCATTTTGGATTCCAGTGTATATGTTCGATAAATGAAGATGAGATTATACTTGAAAGCTACGACACTAAACTTACATATCAGCTCTATAGCCCCAGTAATGATACCATTGTCGATATTGATAGACCTAGAAAGTATTCAAAACCAGTCCCATATCAAGAAAATCTCATTTTGCTTTAAGACAGGTAAATTCCTAGTTTTTTTGTTGGTTGAGTATGGATTTGGATTCATTAAAGCAGATTGGGATTAATAATAAGGTTTGAAGTTTTGTTTCTGATGTTGTGTTGGAAGAAAACTCTTACACCAATAAAATCATTTCTTCTTCTAGTTTTATTCATGTGGTTAGTTTCTTGATATTTAGCAAACCATTGCAGTAAGAAGATCGTAAATAGTTATTGCATCCCTGCATATTGTGATTTATAATATGTGAAAGTAATTATGAAAATTATTAGGGTAGCATTATTATATGCAATTAATTAAACTTGTAATTGGCCCTCAATTTCTCATTGGGATCTTCTATTATACTTTATATTCCATCTCTTATTCTAAATAGATATTGAGTTGGATCTTCTATTACACTTTATATTAAATAGATCAAACTCCTATGTTAGATCAATTCTCGCCTATCAAAATTAGGATTTTCCAAAAGGGATGATTTCAATTTTGATCTTGTATGCAAGACATTTTTCATACTTTGACAACCAAGTATAATTTTCAATTTTGTCTCTCTATGTTTTAATTTTTTCCAATTTCACTATTTTTTGTCGAATTTTTCAAAATTGCTGACGTGACTGCTGGAAATTCCAAGATGGCCACCTAAAAAACTGATGTGGCACCAAATTGAAAAACAAATATTTGATAGTCAAAAAAATATACAATCCCATCAGATTTTACGTCAAATCAGAGAATCATGCAACAAATTATCCCGATAATATGTTTTACACTTAATTTCCAACCAATTGATCAAAAAAGTGTTAAAAAGATATTTGACGACATAGAAAAGACATTTAATTGATTATTTTGTTCTCACTTGATTTACTTAATTAATTTTAAGAAAAAATGGGTAAAAATATATATCCCATAATTTCATGAAAATAATCAATAACTACACCATTTTATGAAAGACAAAGTCTTGGGTAAGACGGTCTCACGGATTTCATTCTATGAGACGGGTCGGGTTTGATCCGGTCAACGGGGGGTCGGGTTTGATACGGTCAATGGGTCAAAATCAACGGTCTGTGAGACGGGTCGGGTTTGATCCGGTCAATGGGTCAAAATCAACAGTCAACTGTCAAAGTCAAATGTAATATTTTTATATACATTAGGTAATATTTTTCCAAAGCACCATAAAATATTTTTATGTATAACATGTAATACTTCTTCAAAATAATACATGATACACATAGTAACAAAATGTAATATTTTTTAGTCAACTATGTTGACCGACCATTGACCTGTGTTGACCGTTGACTTTTGACCATTGACCATTAACTCCGTGAGACGGTCTGGTACAAGACCTACTCTTTATGAAAATGTTCTAAACCTAAAAAAGTTTGTGAAAATAATCACTGATTTGGCTTTTTTCTTTTGTTTTCCCCAAACGTTAGTTTATTCATTTTTTTTCTTTTCGTACTTTGCTCATTTTTAGTGACCTACAGAATGCTAATTACTTATTTAATTAATATTTATTTACAAAATATTACTATTTCTAATATATTGTATTAAATAATTAATTTATTTTATATCAGGTCATGTTATTTGTAGACTAGAATTAGTCAAAAAAAATCCCTTCTAAATAGATGGAACATTATGAATTTTCCTTTTCTTTCAATTTTTCCTTTATTGCATTTGATCTTTATTAGGGTTTTGTGTGTTTGACATCATTAAGCAAGCTGCAGCCATGGCAAGATCAAGAAACAAGAAAAATAAGAAACACATCAAAAAGCAGAAAAACACAGCAATTATTAGTCTCCCACATGAAATCATAGAAAACATCCTCTCTCGTATACCAGTGAGATATCTTTGTCGATTCAAATCAGTGTCCAAGAAATGGAATTCCACAATCTCCGATCCAACATTCGCAGAAATCCATCTCCAGCAATCGAAGAACTCATCCTCTGGAATTCTACTGGCATGGGAGGAAGGACGGGACTTCCAAGGGTTCCACGTCACCAAAATCCAAAACAAAAGGTTTCGATTTGTGTCCGTAATCGAACATCCATGGGAAGAAGAAGAAGAAGACGCCTTTGTGCCCAGATACGTAATTTTCTGCTATTGTGATGGATTATATCTGAAGAAGAAATCTCACAACGATGAGCAGACTTACTTCCTATGGAATCCATCCACAAAAACATACAAAACGCTGCATTGTCCGTATCCGTTGGACGACAAACACAATCATATCGTTTACGCTATTTGTTATGATTCATTAATGAAGGATTATAAGATAGTAATTGCTGATATGAGAAACTATGCAATATTTTCCTCCAGAATGAACAAATGGAGTGAGGTGAAAGAGATGGAAGATTACTCAAGGGGTTATGGATCTTGGTCTCAAAATGGGCCATCTTTTAATGGATCTTATTATTGGGTTCTTAGAAATAAAGATTCCGATAAGTTTGAAATAATTCGATTCGATTGCGGAGACGAAAAGTTCAAGAAGGTGGCTAAGCCAGAATTTGAAGTAAGAGGCCATGATTCAGTGCATTTGGCTCCTTTTGAAGGCCATTTATGTTTGTTCGTCATACGCGTATCGTGGGGAGACGAGGACCTAGATATGAACATGACGATAATGAAGAAAGTCGACGAGGAGGATTTGTGGATGGAGTTCAAGGTACTACCAACATTGCAATTTTACAGTTTTTGGTATTGCAGTTTTGTGTGCTTGATAAATGAAAACGAGATTATAATTGAGGTTGATGACATATTTTATGTATTATATGATTTGAGTAAAAATACTTTAGCTAAGATTTGGAAATATAGAAAGTATTCAAATCCAGTCCCATATTTTGAAAATCTCCTCTTGCTTTAGGACAAGTTGATTCCTAGTTTATTATTTTGTTTGAAGTTTTATTGTTTTTGATCTTCTTTTAGAGGGCTAGAAAGAGTACTCTTAAGGGATAATATATATCAATAAAATTCTTCTTTATCTGGTTATTCTCTTAATTTCATGTGCAAGTTAATTTCCTCCCCTTGATTAATTTGTTTCGTAGTTGAGAACAATATATTTGGGGCAAATTTTTCTTGACTCGATCTTTACTATTTCAATAGTTTCAATACGAATAATTCGAGTAAGATTGAATAAATAAATAAAAATTGTTATCTTATATGACTATTTATGTCTATTATTACAACAAATATCAGACTACAAACATGTGAAGCCATATAATCAGCTTCTTTAAAACAACATAAGACATTACCATAACATTGCAAACAACAAAGATAGTTATGACTTATGATGATCATTGCAAACATCAAACACCACTAAATGACTTATTTCTACACACGAGAATATATACATTCAGAAATGTAAACACATTACTTAGAAATCGGAAATGTCATATTGAAATCGCAAAAACAAAAAAAGAAAAATATTTTTTATTTAACAAAAAAATATTATAAGTTGTACAATTTTGAATTGATTTAAAGAGCCTGACAGAAATCGATCCCTGGGTTGAAATTTGTAGCAATGTAATTGTCTGATCCTAAAATATAGGGATTATGAAGATTTATATAGGGAATTTTTAAGGAATGATATAATATACGGATTATGAAGGTTTTTTTTTTAAGCTTAGATTATGAAGATTAGGTTTAGGCTAATCCGCTAATAGAGAATATTTAAGGAATCCTTTTTTTTTCCCTAAATATCAATCCATGAATTTTGATATTTTTCAACTCAAATAAAATAAAATAAAATATCTTTTTTCGGGTTTTGGGTGGAAACAGGATTTCTGGCATTTATGGGGTCAAGACCACTGTTTTTTTTTTTTAAAATGGGTCATGACCATTGTTTATGCCTAGAGAATGCTAATTATATATTTAATTAATATTTATATTACTATTTCTAGTATAATTTATTAAAATAATTAATTAACACAAGTAATTAATTTTTATAAAATTTATAATTATTTGTAGGGTGGAAATAGTAAAAAAAAAAAAAAAAGTATTCCTTTTCTGTTGAAGCCATTAGAGCCCACAATTCTGGCTCTGTTTTTATCCATTACTAAAATCTCCACGGAATTTGAGTTTGACCCAGATGGAGAAATTCGATCAGATATCTCATCAGATTACAGCATAGCTTGTCGGAAATGGGATTGAATTGGAGGAATGTTGTCGGCGGCGCACAGCCTGTGACGGCGACCGGAGCAGAAAAACTAGGGGTGGAGATTGACGTGGCTTCGCTGCTGTAAAGAGAGAAAATATTTTTTGTATTTTTTTGATTTTTTTATTCGGAAAATAAACAAAATTAAAAATTTTAATCCACATGGAAGGGAAAAATTTTAAATTAAAAATATCACACATGATAAATAAACGAAACATCACCAAAATTGGCCCGAAAAATCCAAATTAGTGAGCTCACTGCAATTTCGGGTCAATTGAACGATTCAAACTGAAATTGGACAAAATTCACGAAAACTGAAAATTTAAAGTCCTAGATTACCGATCAGAAAACTTAAAGTTCGAAATCGTCAAACACCTAACTTATTAGAAAAAAAGAATAATAAACTATTTTTTGGCATTTATGGGATCATGACCATTGTTAATGCCTAATTATATATTTAATTAATATTTAATTACAAAATATTATTATTTATAATATAATTTATTTAATTGATTAATTAATTTTTATAAAATTTTTGAATCAGGTCACCCGTCACCCTATTTGCAGGGTAGAATTAGTCAAAATATATATATATACCTTCTAAATAGATGAAACGTAATGAAATTTTATTTTCATTGTCCCTTTGATCTTTATTAGGGTTTTGTGTATTTGGCAATATCAATAAGCAAGCAGCCATGGGCAGATCAAGAAACAAGAAAAATAAGAAACTCATCAAAAAGCAGAAAAAAAACACAGCAATTATTAGTCTCCCACATGAAATCATAGAAAACATCCTGTCTCGAATACCAGTGAAATATCTTTGTCGATTCAAATCAGTGTCCAAGAAATGGAATTCCACAATCTCTGATCCAACATTCGCAGAAATCCATCTTCAGCAATCCAAGAACTCACCATCTCGAAATCTACTTGCATGGGAGGAATCACTGGAGTCCGAAGGGTTCCACGTCACCAAACTCCAAAACAACAAGTTTCGATTGGTGTCAGTAGAAGAACATCCATGGGAAGATGATTTGGCATCGACATATGTTTCGTGCTATTGTGATGGATTATATCTGAAGAGATCCAACAAAGATAAACAGACGTATTTTCTATGGAATCCATCCACAAGAACATACAAAATGCTGCATTGTCCCTATCCATTAGACAACTTCCACATCTATGGGATTTGTTATGATTCATCGATGAAGGATTACAAGGTAGTTATTGCTGATAAGAGACATTATGCAGTATTTTCTTGCAGAAACGACGAATGGAGTGAGGTGAAAGAGATGATAGATTTTTTATGTTGTCATACAACTTACTGTGATAGTCTTGCAGGGGTATCTTTTAATGGATCTTTTTATTGGACTCTTAAAAATCATCAAGTCCATAAGTTAGAAGTAATTCGATTTGATTGCAGAGACGAAAAGCTCGAGAAAGTGCCTAAGCTAGAGCTTGAAGTAAAAGAGAATGTGTACTCGTTTTATTTGGCTTCTTTAGGAGGCCATTTATGTTTGTTCTCCATACGCCATCATCTGCTCGAATACCCGATCCAAATGGAGGTCAAGATAATGAAGAAAGATGACGACGACGATTCATGGACGGAGTTTAAGGTACTACCACAGTGGCCATGTTACAGCTTTGAATGTGGTAGTTTCGTGTGCTTGATAAATCAAAATGAGATTCTGGTTGAGGTTGACAAAAAAGAATATTATCAACTCTATGATCTGAGTAAAAATACTTTTGTTGAAATTACGAAAACTCGATATAGAAAGTATTCAAATCCAATCCCATACGTAGAAAATCTCTTTTTGCTTTAAGACAAGTTAATTTCTCTTTTTTGTTTTTTTTTGTTTAATAAAGTCACAATTTGCACCTTTAAGTTAATTCCTAGTTGATTATGTTGGTTGCAGGTTTTTTGTTTTTTTTTTATCTTCTTTTAGAAGGGCTAGAAAGAGTAATATTATAAGGAATAGTATCAATAAAATTGTTCTTTGTGTTTGCTCCCTCATTAATTTGTGTCATAGTTGAGAACAAGTATTGATGGTAGAAACTTATATTTTCTGCAATTTCTATTTCAATAGTTTCAATAGGAAGGACTCTTTACTTTGTGGAGTGATATTTTAATTTGTAGTAATTAGTGTAGTTATATTGCATAAGAAGATCATAGTGATTGTGGTTTATCATGCGAATTTTACAGCAATATTCAACTTAGACTCAACATTATATCTAATGAAATAATAAGACAAAAATTGATATTTAGTTACAAAATTAAAATTGATTTTTTGAAATAAAAACAAAACCATTTTGGACACGAATCTTATAAGAGGATTAAAAATGATCATTTTCCAACTTTTGATGGGCTATATAAAAAAATTCCCCATGATTTGCATAGTTATTTAGTCAAAAGAAATGAAAAAAAAAAGGCCCGATTGTCCACACCCCATAAACTTCTAAACACACCCTCATTTTTTTTATATTTGATTTAAAAAATTTAAAAAAGAGATTATTGTAATGAGATTATTGTTGAGCTTGACAAAGAGAAATCTTATCGACTATATAATCTAAGTAAAAATACTTCCTCTGAAATTAGGAAAACTCCACGTAGAAAGTATTCAAATCCAATCCCATATTTAGAAAATCTCTTTTTGCTGTAAGACGAGTTAATTCATAGTTGATTATGTTGATTGAAGTTTTATTGTTTCTCAGTATGGTTTTATTTTTTAATTTTTGAAGATTAATTGTTTCCAGATTATTGGAGAATCTTGATGATGAAAAAATGAATAAAGTGGTTGTTATGGAATATGTGGAAACATCGGAATAATAAGTTATGGAACAAAATGAAAGTAACTATTCATTTGCATGGAGTTAGAGAAGGTGACTCTCCACCAAATAGTATTGGTGATCTTTTAATTTTGAATTATAATTCGATTTCTGTGTAATGAAATTTGATTTAAAAAAAAGATTAAAACTGATTTTTTAAAATAAGTGAGACCGGCCATTTTGGGCACAAATCTTTATAACAGAAGAAAATTGAAAGTTTTCCAAATTTTGCTGGACTAAATAAAAATTCCCCGTGATTTGCATAGTTATTGAATAAAAATGAAAGAAAAAACAAATACTTAATACTTTAAAAAAAATAAAGATAATGTTTTTCAAATTGATTTCTTTCAATATTCTCACACATATATATTTTCATAAAATTATTCCAAATACTAATTAATTTATTTCTGTTAGTTGATCATTAATTTGCAATCCCGTGTGAGACATTCTTATCCCTATTAAGAGGAAGCCCATTATAAACAGAAGTGAAATAGGCCCAAAATGAGCTAAAATTGCAAAATTTTCTATCAGGGACTACTTCTAGAATTAATTAAAGTGACACAAATAATAGTATTTTTAGGATAATTTAGATCAAATATATGTTTTGGACATGACAATTTAATAACCAATTACTTTAAATTTTTATGAAAATGTTTTTAACTTTAAAAACGTTTGTTAAAATAATTACTGGTTCTACTTTTTATTTCCTACATTGCGCAGTCATTAACAAACTACTTAATGCTAATTACATATTTAATTAATTATTATCAACAAAGTACTAGTGTACGTTTATAATATAATTTATTAAAATAATAAATAACACAATTAATTTATTTTTCAACTCCTCAATCTCCGGCGAGATCCGCCGACTCCTTTTCACAACTGCACAGCACCGTCGCTGCTCTCTTCTCCTCCACACCACAGTTCGCTGCCATCTCTTTTCCTTTATTGTATTTTTCAATTTTGCTTGTTTTTTCAATTTTTCAATTTTTGATTTTTTATATTCTCTTTTTCCTTTTTTTTTTTTTAAGACAAAGTTTGCTCGTTATTCAAATTTTTTTTTTGAATTCTTTTTTATTTTGTTAATTAAAAAAACAAAATTAAAAATTAAAAAACCAATCAGTAAATTGGGTGCGAAATTGGATCTGATTTCAATCAATTTGAACGATCCAAGTTGACATTGGAAAAAATTCGCGAAATCTTAATTTATTGAGCAATCTAAATAATAAACTCAATAACATAATTAATTTACTTTTATAAAATTTATGAATCATGTCATGATATTAGTAGGGTAGGATTAGTCAACATATATATCCCTTCTAAATAGAATTTTTTTTTTTTAAATATCCCTCCTAAATAGATGGAACTTTATGAAATTTCCTTTTCCAATTTTAATTTCCTTATTTTCCTTATAAAATAGTATTTGATAATTAGGGTACATTTGATTTTTATTAGGGTTTTGTGTATTTGTTAAATTTGAGAATTAGTGATATCAGTTTTTCTTCTTCAAACGAGCGCCTCTCTCTCTCTCACATTCTTGAAACAAGTAGGCAGCCATGGATGGAACCAACACACCAATAACTACTCTTCCACATGAAATCATAGAAAACATCCTCTCTCGTATACCAGTGAAATATCTTTGTCGATTCAAATCAGTGTCCAAGAAATGGAATTCCACAATCTCCGATCCAACGTTCGCAGAAATCCATCTTCAGCAATCGAAGAACAATCCCTCTCGAAATCTACTTGCATGGGAGGAATCACGGGAGTCCGAAGGGTTCCACGTCACCAAACTCCAAAACAACAAGTTTCGATTGGTGTCAGTAGAAGAACATCCATGGGAAGATGATTTGGCATCGTATGTTTCGTGCTATTGTGATGGATTATATCTGAAGAGATCCAACAAAGATAAACAGACATATTTTATATGGAATCCATCCACAAGAACATACAAAATGCTGCATTGTCCCTATCCATTAGATGACTTCCGCAATCGTAGCATCATCCTCTATGGGATTTGTTATGATTCATTGATGAAGGATTACAAGGTAGTTATTGCTGATAAGAGACATTATGCAGTATTTTCTTGCAGAAACGACGAATGGAGTGAGGTGAAAGAGATGATAGATTTTTCATGGAGTCATACAACTTACTGTGATAGTCTTGCAGGGGTATCTTTTAATGGATCTTTTTATTGGACTCTTAAAAATCATCAAGTCCATAAGTTAGAAGTAATTCGATTTGATTGCAGAGACGAAAAGCTCGAGAAAGTGCCTAAGCTAGAGCTTGAAGTAAAAGAGAATGTGTACTCGTTTTATTTGGCTTCTTTAGGAGGCCATTTATGTTTGTTCTCCATACGCCATCATCTGCTCGAATACCCGATCCAAATGGAGGTGAAGATAATGAAGAAAGATGACGAGGACGATTCATGGACGGAGTTTAAGGTACTACCACAGTGGCCATGTTACAGCTTTGAATGTGGTAGTTTCGTGTGCTTGATAAATCAAAATGAGATTCTGGTTGAGGTTGACAAAAAAGAATATTATCAACTCTATGATCTGAGTAACAATACTTCTGTTGAAATTAGGAAAACTCGATATAGAAAGTATTCAAATCCAATCCCATACGTAGAAAATCTCTTTTTGCTTTAAGACAAGTTAATTTCTTTTTTTCTTTTTCTTTTTTGTTTAATAAAGTCAAGGAGGGCAAGTTAATTCCTAGTTGATTATGTTGGTTGCAGGTTTATTGTTTTTTTTAATCTTCTTTTAGAAGAGGGCTAGAAAGAGTAATTAATATTATAAGGAATAATATCAATAAAATTGCGGAAATATGTCTTTGTATCCAATATACACACAAAAAAATGAAAAATACCCACAACATAAGAAAACATGTTTTTTACCCAAAATAAGGATAAAAAGTCATAAATGCCCTTACCCACCCCTTTAATAATTCCAACCACCACATTTATCACTTCCCTCATATGCAAATCCAAGTATTCATTACACCTCTCTTTCATCAATTTCAAATCCTCTCTTGCAAGTCAAAGTATTCATTACTTCTGAAATTTCATCTACACATTGTTGTTGAAAAGAGGTAAGATAAATATTATTTTTGAATAAACTGTAGTATAATATAATTTTAATTTTTGAATCTGCGATGTAAATTGGAGTTTAAAAATTCCAAAAAATGACGAAAAATATTTAAACTGCGCTCCTTGAAGATCACGAAAGTGTGCTCGTTGAAGATCACGAGGGTTGAACACATAGATCACGAGGCTAAACACCTTCGTGATCTACATTATCACGTGATCATATAGATCACGAAGGTGTTTAGCCTCGTGATCTATGTGTTCAACCCTCGTGATCTTCAACGAGCTTCTTCATCTTCAAGGACCACAAGAATAGATCACGAAAATAAACATATAGCCTCGTGATAGAAGTATAGATCACGAGGGATCTACATATAGCACTTCACGAAACGAAACGAAGTATAGATCACGAGACAAAAGTTCCTCGTGATATAGCCTCGTGATCTATCCTCGAGACAAAAGCAATCTACCCCTCGTGATCTATATATCCCTCGTGTTCTATAAACAAATACATAAACCCTAGACTCTTTAGTCACGAAGTAATTTACTCTCGTGATTTAGCCTTCTTTTCCTCGTGATCTATAATCTCCTCGTGATCTATAATTCCAGTGACTTTCTGCAATTCAATTTACCAAGTTTAATAAGGGCATTTGGGTAATTTTGCCCTCAATTTGGGTAAAAAAACATGTTTTCTTAAGTTGTGGGTATTTTTCATTTTCAACTTTGCATAATGGACAAAAATGCCCCCACCCCAATTGCTCTTTGTGTTTGCTCCCTCATTAATTTGTTTCATAGTTGAGAAGAAAGTTATATTTTCTGCAATTTCTATTTCAATAGTTTCAATATGAAGGACTCTTTACTTTGTGGAGTGATATTTTAATTTGTAGTAATTAGTGTAGTTATATTGCATAAGAAGATCATAGTGATTGTGGTTTATCATGCGAATTTTACAGCAATATTCAACTTAGACTCAACATTATATCTAATGAAATAATAAGACACAAATTGATATTTAGTTACAAAATTAAAATTGATTTTTTGAAATAAACAAAACCATTTTGGACACGAATCTTATAAGAGGATTAAAAATGATCATTTTCCAACTTTTGATGGGCTATATAAAAAAACTCCCCATGATTCGCATAGTTATTTAGTAAAAAGGAAATGAAAAAAAAAACTACTCGTATTTTAAAAAAATATATATTGTTTTTTAGATTTATATCAATATTCTTACGAATTCCTTTTAGTTTGGGTATTAATTTATTTGGGTTAGTTTCAATTTTGGTCATGTATGTAAAAAAAAAAAAAAAATTTGGACAACTAAGTTTACGTTTTCCAATTTTGATCCTATATGTTTCACCTTTTTTCCAATTTTGGTCCTATATATTTCAATTTTTTTCCAATCTCAATCAAGTTTTCCAATTTTGATCATGTATGTTTCATTTTTTTCCAATTTCAATCCAATTTTGGTCGGATGGCCAACGGGAACATCAGCGATTTTCGGAATTCCAAGTAAAATTGGACTGAAATTAAAAAAAATTGAAACATAAATAACCAAAATTGGAAACGTATATTTGATTATTAGAAAATGAAAAGAGTCTTACATACATAACCAAAATTAAAATTAACCTAATCTATTTCGTTGTGTTTGTTCTTCATACGTATATTGCTCCAACACCAGGTCCAAGAGGTGACGATAATGAAGATTGATGACGTGGAGGATTCGTGGGCAGAGTTTAAGGTACTGCCATTTTCGAACCATTTGGGTTACACCTCTATGTGTTCGATAAATGAAAATAAGATTATAATTCAGGTTGAAAATGAATATTGTCAAGTATATGATTTGAGTGAAAATACTTTTACTCAAATTAGAAAAGGTTCGTGCAGAAAGCATTCAGATCCAATCCCATATTCAGAAAATCTTTATTTGCTTTAAAGACAAGTTGATTTTCAGTTAGTTATGTTTTTTTGAAGTTTTATTGTTTTTTTATTTTATTTTAGAAGGACTACAAGAGAGAAGTACTATTTGGGAATAATATCAAGAAAAATCTTCTTTATGTGGTTATTCTCATGTGCATGTTCTCTTACATTATAGACATTTTTTAAGATTCTATTTTGATTATGGATTTAATTCAAAATTAAAAAAATTGAAACAGCTAACAAAATTGTCATTTGAGATAGTAAATAATCCACATAATAACACACCGACAATTTTCATAAATCACACACATTCACTTTCATAAATCACACACATTTACCACACACTTTCATAAATCACACACGGTTCGTGCATTGCACGAACGAGCTTTCATAAATCACATACGGTTCGTGCATTGCACGAACGAGCCAGACCAGAGTATTTTTGTCAAATCACCAATTTTTTGCTAGAAAAACTTTTGGCTAGAATGTATATATGCTTTTTGTTGTCTCATAAAAATGATATCTGCAAACATGTCAAGTTATGTATTCAGGTACTTAAAATATCATATGCATATATTAATTCAACTACTTAAAACATCATAAGACATTACCATAACATTGCAAACAACAAGATCCTTACATTACAATGATCGCAATACAAACATCGAATACCACTAAATTACTTTGTTCTACACACGAAAAATGCATTCGGAAATTAAATTCAAACAACTGCTCGTTCAATTCGTCTTATAAACCAGTTACCAAAAGCAAAGCAAGTTTCAAAACGGAAAAATTCAGGATTTGATCATGAAGATGCTAGTATCATTTTCTCAAGAAAATCACCTTTGAATTCAGACAACAATCTCCTTTAATGGATTTGGCAATATATCGACATCTTTTCCTCGAATATAATCACCATCTTCTCAAGTACGCGGGCTTTAAGATCTTGACATTGCTTAATAACGAAAGCAAATAGTTTTTATTGTCCATCCCTCTAAGAACCTGGCATGACAATCAAGTTAGATTGCAACTATTGATTAAGATAAGCACAATGTAAATTTGATTGTTGTAATCAAGTTATTATGACTTCATTCCTTAGTAAACAAATAAATTTGATAAAATTGAGTCGTAAAGTTGTCATTTCCACAATGGAAAACAAAATGAAACACGTACCTGAACGCACCAAAATGACAACGTGACTTTTTCAACGTGTCGGATGGGCGGGAAGATCTGTTTCAACGCATCTAAAAGGAAATAATCCCAAGACGAGAAATAATCATGGTGATAATAACAATGTGGACTATCGAAGCCAAGAGTTACATCACTTAAAGATCCGACATTCTTGAGACGATACTCACTGTACAAAACTCCCACAATTTCTAAAGCTTCAAGATTCGGACACCAGACCTCGAGCACAGAACCAGTAGACGGTCCCTCATCAAAATCATCGTCACAAAACAAGTACTTGTCGATCATCAGTCTCTTCAAACTACTGGAACGGATATTCAAGCTCTCGTAGTTTTCCAAAAGGCGCAACTTGAACACTTCCAGCTGTCGACAACCAGACATTATCTGATCAATCACATGCTCACTAATGCAATAGCCCTCGATCCTTAAACTCTTGAGATGCATCCAGTTCGGAGCCCCCCGACTTTGTTGAAGATTACAGCCCACAAGCGACATCTTACGAATCGAGCTACACGAATACAGGCAAGGTGGGGCCCAGTACACAGCTTTCTTGCTCCCA
Source organism: Scutellaria minor (assembly GCA_954870855.1). Classification (NCBI taxonomy): domain Eukaryota; kingdom Viridiplantae; phylum Streptophyta; class Magnoliopsida; order Lamiales; family Lamiaceae; genus Scutellaria; species Scutellaria minor. The sequence continues at coordinate 397,574 of OX940734.1, forward strand.
TCCATGGCATCATCACCACATTCACCTAGCGCCTCTTGATCGTATTCCAAGTGTATGTCTACTTCTTCCACGTTGTTTCTTTTCGCGAAACGAAGCCACAGATCTATGTCATTAGCTACTGAGGTGTCAAACTCGGTGCCAAAGTCTGTGTCCAATTCAATCTTGAACTTGAGAATCTTGTCTCCTTCCCATAATAACAAAGCTCGGTTGACAAGGTTTCGGGTTCTCTCTGGCTCGGTTGACAAAGCGCGATCAATGATGTTAAGAGAAGGCACGATGGTCCAGAGGTTATTCCAACGTTTGGAGAGAAGGGTTGTGGAGACAACGTCTCTGATTGGCAAGAACGAAAGGATGTGGAAAATTAACGAGTTGGGTAACTCACTGAGTCGATCCTCACCTCTTTCGCTGGTGATCTCTGATTCTTCCATCTCGCTCTCACTGCTCTCTGATTCTTCCTCCATCTCGTAATCATCTTCAGAAGAGTTATCCATGGCTGCCTGAACTGAATTGCCACCAAAAACTGTGAAATTATATATCTTAATGTTTTCGAAGAGTTGGACAAAAATCTTGAAATAGCTGCAAGAAACTTTTATTTGAACAAAAAAAAAAGCTGCAAGAAATTTAATTACCTGGAAATTGTGTTCACTCAGCAGCAGCTGCTGAAAACCCTAATTGTTCTAATCAGTGCTCGTTTTTGCCCCTTTTAAAGTTCTTATTGGGGATTCTCAGCACTCATTCTGGATTCACGTAATAACTACTTTTTTCTTTGTTTTTAAAAAATGCATAAAATCATCAAATATATATTCGATGCAATATTGTTTTCCTTGTCCATATATGTCTTTAATAAGGTTGTCCAAATTCCAGGTCAACAACTTTCTTCAACCTGGTAATATAAAGCTAGGTTCTAGGTTTTTGTGAGTGGTCGTTTGACTCGTGTTCGTGGTATTCAAACCGAATGACTATGAAATTACATATGAATTCTTTCGATGATCAGTTTGAGAAATTGTAATTAGTCAAATTTTACGAAAGAAATATATTAATTGTCCCCCCACCTCGTATTTGGAAATTCAAGTGAAATCATATAAGTAAATTATAATTGGTGAAATTGTATGGAAAAAAAAAAAATTGATTGTCAATTTACATTGTAACTACCACCTGGTTACAATTTTACAATTTGAGTGACAAAGTTATTTGACATTACGCAAAGAATGGTTTGTATTCGGTTAAGAGTGGATATAGCATGGAAGATTTTGTTCTCATAAACGAGGAACATATCTTGAAAAGGCGAAAGAATGTTAAAGTTCCTCTGAAAATCCGTAATTTCTTGTGGAATGTGTGTAGGGGGTTGCCTCCCGAATAGAGAAAGTTTGCATGGTAGAGGTGTTTCATGCACTGATTTGTGTGCTTTTTGCGACCAAGATTGGGAGAACGGGTGACATTATTTTATTACTCGACCATTTGCTATGAAATGTTGGTTGGCGGCTTCTTTGAAATTGGTGGTGAGCCTAATTGTACCTTAACATTTTTTTTAGACAGATATATTAACCTTTCATTCATTTTAGTTATAAGAATCATACATTTTAGTTATGTTAGATATACCTTTTAGTTATGTTAGTTGTACCTTTGTATATTATATAAAGGTATGACTATGTTGATATAAAGGTATAAGTAATATCACATAGAGGTAAATATTTACAAATTGTGGCAAAATTAAGGTCTTTTTAGAGTTAAAAGTATTAAATAAATGTATGATATCTGGATATAAGGGTATGATTAATATAATATAAAGGTATGACTAACATAACATGAAGGTCAGGGCCAAAAAAAAAAAAAAGTAAAAATGGGCAGATCCGGATCAACCCACGCCCGGACCCGACCCGAGTGCATGTGTACATCAGGTGTACAGGAGTGCTACTCTAATTTGAATTGATTTTCACGTACAACACACGTGATTTAAAACAAATATATATTAGTGCAAATGTGCCTTTTTATCCAATACATGTATGAAAAAATGAAAAATACCCACTTCTTAACAAAACATGTTTTTTACCCAATTTGGGGCAAAAAAGTCCTAAATGCCCTTATACCCTATTTAATGAATTGCACTTCATTTAATGAATTCCACCTATCAATTTACCCAACTATGAGAGAAGATTCAATTCAAGGAACACTCAATTCAAGGAAAACGAGAGCTAGTATACCCGAATTCAATTCAAGAAAAACGAGCTAAGATCCACTCTTTTTATCAATTTCATCAATTCAAGGAAATACATCAATCTCTTTTCAATTCAAGATCCTCTCTGTTTCACTGAGGTAAGATAAACGAGCTAAATGTAATCTTTATTTTTTGAATCTGTTATGTAAATTTGAGGTTGAAAACTAAAAAATGAAAGAAAAACATTTGAAGTTTGCTCGTTGAAGATCACGAAACATTGTTATTATGAAGATCACGAGACAGAATACATAGATCACGAGGGTTTTGTTTTCTATTAGATCACGAGATAAGACGAGATTGATCATAGTTATTAGAAGATCACGAGATAGAATCACGAGGGATTTGTCAGATATTAGAAGATCACGAGGGATTTGTAAGATCACAAGAGATTTATAACGAGATAGAATGCATAGAGGGATTTGTTTTCTCCATCAGATCACGAGAAAGGTAGATCACGAGATATTGAGTAGATCACGAGAAAGGTAGATCACGAGATATTGAGTAGATCACGAGATATTGAGTAGATCACGAGAAATGTAGATCACGAGATATTGAGTAGATCACGAGAAAGGTAGATCACGAGATATTGAGTAGATCACGAGAAAGGTAGATCACGAGATAACAGATAGATCACGAGAAAGGTAGATCACGAGATATTGAGTAGATCACGAGAAAGGTAGATCACGAGATATTGAGTAGATCGCGAGATAGTTATAAATCACGAGATAGTTATAGATCACGGGGATTTTTTTTCATCAGATCACGTGTACTTCATAGATCACGAGATAAAATCCCTCGTGATCAACTGTTTCATTCGTGACCAGGGTTTTTTTCCATCGTGATTAACCGAAATATAATTCGTGATCTTCATTTTCATGATTTTTAAAAGAACAGAGCACGAAAGTCCACATAATTCACGAGTGTGTTTAACCTCGTGATCACCCCTCGTGATCTATGAAATTAATAATGTGGTTATTCTCGTGATCTCGTGTTCTATCTGTCTCCGCCACCTCGTGATTTATGTGATATGTTTTATGTTTTATTATTGAACTGTCTAATTGAGTAGAGATTATTTTTTAATTGTAGATGGTGAACGATGAAATCATTATAGTTCATCGTGGATATTGGCATGGATCGGAGTATAAAAATGGGGAGGATGCTTTGATATATGCATCATTGCATACAATTTCTTATGCAAAACTGTTGGATGAAATTCATTATATTGTTCGAGCAGATCGCCGTACTTGTGAGTATGCATTGCATTGTTTAATGCCTACAAAGATTTCTGGTCAAGTGAAATTCAAAATTAGGACTGATGCTGATTTGAGAAGAGTTGTTGAGGTGTATGAATACCCAAAGATATTTGTTACCATAGAACCAAAAGAGCATGATTTTAATATTCCACTGTCCTATGCGAGTACGAGGTGTAGTTTCGTTGAGCTTATGAATTCTCAACAACATTACCTGCATCAGAATTATGTGCAAAGTATGACACCACACCAAATTCGTCTCTCCGTGAACCAAGTCCAAAATTTCAATGCTTGTGCTAGCAATCCATTGGAGGATCTTAGGCCTAGTACTTCTTCCGAACGACAATCAATGGAAGTGCAAGATGTTCAGGGAAAATGCTCTCCACCGGACCACCAGCTACATGATTTCGGCAACTGTAATGATTCCAGATATGTAGATGACGAAGATGTTGAATACGATGATTGTGGTACAGTTGTAGTTGTGGCAGATGAAAATGTCCATGAAGAAGATGATGATGATGATGATGATGTTGAAGAAGAAGAAGTTCTTGGCGGGGTAAGGAATGTTTGTACTGATGAGCCGCGTTGTTACGATTATTTTGATAATGATGATGATGATGACGATGACGATGATGATTATGATGAAGATGATGAGGATGACAATGATGGTGATGATGATTACGCTGACGTACTTCATAGTCGTTTATTTTCTGAGCAATGGGAAACCGAAGATTTTTTTGTGCCAGAGGACTTTGTTCATAGTGAAGACATCGTTATTGGTCATAGTAATGTGCGTGTTCTCAGAAATAGATGCATTTCGATGAACGAAGATGGTTCAAGTGGTGAGTCGGGTCCAGAATTAGCACCTGATCACCGTGATGATTGGATTATTCCAGGGGCGTCCTTTCACACTGACGAGCCTGAGCCTATTTTGGTATGTCCAGTCGATGGTGAAAGGAAGCTAGTGGTTGGGTCAATATTCAACAGCAAAGAGCAATTACTGTATGGAGTGGGAATGTACCACATGAAGAATCGATTTCAGTATGCGGTAAAACGATCAGACAAGCAACGATATACTATTGTTTGTAAACAGCAAGAATGTCAATTTTTATTGCATGCAAATGGAACAGAAAAGGGACCGTGGACAGTGAAAAAGTTTATCGGTCCACATAACTGTGGACTGGATATGACTGGCCGACCGCGTCAATTGTCATCGAAGATCATTGGTGCTTATTTTGCTCCTTCATTGCTTCGAGATGGTCGAGTACTTAAGCCAAGAGAAATTATGGATGATCTTTCCACACGCCATGGTATAGATATTCAATATGATAAGGCATTGAGAGCTCATTATCATGCCCACAGTTTAATATATGGTGATTTCGATCAATCGTGGAGTAAGTTACCTGCGTACTTGTACATGGTCAGAAGATCAAATCTTGGTACCATCACATGTTTCAAAACAGACGACGACGATAAGTTCCAATATGTGTTCATGGCTCTTGGTGCCTCTATAAGAGGATTTCATGATTGTTGTCGACCTGTCATTGTCGTTGATGGAACACATTTGAAAGGCAGATACAAGGGCCTCATGTTTGTTGCTGCTACTCAGGATGGTAATAAACAGATTTATCCGCTTGCATTTGGTGTTGGTGATAAGGAAAATGATGAATCCTGGCATTGGTTCTTGACTCAACTAAAGAAAGCCTATGGTCATCCGAATGATCTTCTAATTGTATCAGGTATAAATGATATTTTTCAGCAAGTGTCGTTTTTAACAATTCAAGTTGAGATAGTAGATCACTTTTTGGTTTTTTGGTTAACAGATCGTCATGTCAACATACAAAATGCAGTTGAGGGAGTGTTTCCAGGTGCTGCCCATGGGCTATGTTCGTGGCACATGGAGTTGAACCTTCGTGCATATGGAGCCCGATTTGTGAGTTTGTATAAGAAAGCTGTCTATTCTTATACACGAGAAATGCACAAAAAGTACATGGATCAAATTAAAGTACTAAATAGGAAGGGCTGGAAGAAGCTGAGAAAAGCGAAGGTTAAAAGATGGGCTCGTGCTGAGAAAAGCCAAGAGTAAAATTGATTGTTTAATCACCTTCTAAAAACAAAGAATTTTGAGTCACTTGATGAACAGACCTGAAACTGAACTTTTACACTTTTATCTAGTAGCCTCTGATCAATAACTGAATATTGTCCATGTTTGTCCATTCAATCAAGCACCACAACAAAGATAATTCTACATTTGTCTCTAGTAGGATGTATAATTGTATGCAAGTAACAAGAAAGCCAATAGATATAAATCAAATGCATCAGATACCATTTGATAGTAGCAATTCGATATCCAAACACAGAAAAGAGTAATTTATTTCAAATTCATATAGCTAATACGATGATTTCAAAGCAGTTTTCAATTAGCTGGTTCCTTGGAGGGAATAAGATTATAAATTAAGGAATCCAGGAAACACAGATGAATCGTGATCAAGCAAACACCATCGTGATCTATCGCGTTCATCGTTACTAAGCCTACACCGTTATCAAGCAAACACCATCGTGATCTATACATCTACCCTCGTGATCTATAGCTCTACCCTCGTGATCTATACCCTAATTCATGAACAAGTTCCGGTCATCGATAGCCCTATCGTCACCAATTTTTCCAACAACTGCCATTCTCCAATCTCCAACAAAACTCAAGGCCTGTATAAGTGAAAACAACACTTACTTGTTCTCCTGCAGCCATTCTCCGACAAGCTGTCGTGCCACCGCCGCCGCCAACTTCAGCGTCAATAGTGCCTGTCGTACCTCGCACCGCCTCCCTCCTCAACAGATTCGTATACGCCCGCCACCACCGCCTATTTTTTCGAAATCACGAACACACGTCTTCTCCCTCCAAACCGTTGGGGATGTTGCTGCCGCCTCCCTCCAAACCTTCGTGATGCTTGATTTCTCCTCCAACCTCAATCACGAAGATACCACCACAAATCACGAAGAGCAATTCGGTAATTTGGAAGGTAATTTCGCAGGGTTATTTTCAAGGGTTGGTTTGAGGTAATTTTGACTCCATTACTCCCAATTGACTTCACCCCTGTTTTGTTGAATATAAGGGCATTTAAGTAATTTTTCCTTAAAATTGGGTACAAAACATGTTTTTTTAAGAGGTGGGTAAAAATCATTTTTTGTTATACATATTGGTTAGAAATGTCCCCTATATATTAGAACACATACACAATAATTAACTAAATTATGTTTCAATGAATAACACCCACAATAACATTGTTGTGGGTGCCCTTAAGGAGTGGCTTTAGTTTTCATTGCACGTTCATTTGAAATGACCTTTTTATTGCATGCAAAACCATCTGCTTCTATGGGGTGTCGTTGCTTGAGGCTTTTTCTTGGATTCGTAGAATGGGATATCCAAGTGTTATTTTTGAACTTGACACTCAAAGAAGTGGTTATGGGCTTTACTTACATGGTTAAATCTAGGCCTAAAGCGTTTGGTGTCAAATTATTACCATACCTATGCTGATAATGAACACATTCAAAAGTTGATACCATCTGCTTATGCTTTCAACTTTCATAGAATTAATAAGATTTCAATATGATTCAACCACAGCCCTTCTAATCATAAACATGTAAAGCTAAGTATCATCTTCAGAGAAATATCAAAATTCTGGAAAAGTATCTGTTCAGTATTGCATCAGAATAAATAGGTAAAAACAAAAGAACTTTCAAAAACATCATAATACTGCAAACTCCATACGCTACATACAAACATCAAACACTGTTGTAAAAACACCCGCCGCCAGACCTTCACTGCCTATGCTTCTTCCCTTATTCGGCCCCACTCCACCACCGCCTGTTACACCTTCTCCAACATACACAATGTGAAAATACATTAGCAAATTCAGAAAATTCGAATGTATGCACATCAGTTTAAGCAGTAGGTTTCAGCAATTAGAATTGGCAGTTTCTCGAAGAAACCTGTCACTAAAAATTTGCACAAGCAGCAAAAGGTAGGTATAGAATCAGCAAAGTGAAAGATGTCACCAAATGCTAGTCATTTTCTCAAGAAAATCAATGTCGCGGTTTGAAGACATACCTTGGCGATAATCAATATGGCAAGAAAATTAACTTGGCGGTTGGGGAGGATCTTGGCATGCTTAGAATATTCTTTTTTGTCATCAACAAAAGCTCGGGTGGAGATAGTATCATTCCTTTGGCCCGGAACACCATCTTTTCGAGCATGATAGCATGTTTCAACAGAAATGCTATAAAAGGAAATAGTGACATCTCAAACATCACCGACCTAATCTCAACAGTCCTCAGTTGTAGAAGAAAGAACTCGGGCAGATTTTTAGGCTCAATGTACTTCTCAACATCAAATTGGCTTTCAAGTAAATTTTGGTACTCGAAACCAGTGTGTCTAATGACTAACATCTTCAGCTTAGGGAAAACCCGAAACAGAAACACCATCTCATTGAGATCTATAAAACTGACACTAAATTTTAGAACCTTGACATTGGATAACGATGGAAGAAAATATGTCTTCCGCATCATCGTAAGTGCCTGGTGTACGCAATTAAGTTAGATTGCAATCAAACAAAAATGGAAGTAGCTAATGAAATGGAAACCAGGTAATGCATAAAAGCTTTAAATGGGGTTAAGAAAACAAAATAAAATTTTATGAGTTCATTCCCTAGTAAATAATAATTTAATAAATTTGAGTTGTAAAGCAATTATTCCCTCAAAGAACATTTTCCAAATAGAAGGAAACAAGATCAACAACTATGTTGAGAGTAATGATCAAATCTATATAAGGTCATTTTACACAAGTTATTACTGAACTTTAAAGTAATCGTCAATTCCCTGTAGTAATTAATCATAACGCAAGGCATAAGTAGATATGGCAAAGAAACCAAACCTGAAAGCACCTTTCTTCTAATGTGACTTTTTCAACATGTACTCCAATGTATGTAAAAATTTGCATCAATCTTTCTCCAAGTTGTTGTCTCCACCAAATATCATCATCATAAGGAGGACCATGAAGCCCAAGAGTTGCAACAGTTAAAGATGAGACATTCATCAGCAAATACTCGTAATAGAAAAATCCTGAAAGTTTTAATGTTTCAAGATTTGGACACCAGATTCTGAGCACTGTATCCATCGACAGTAGATCATCATCATCACAATGCTTATTAATGTCCAACTTTTTCAAACTACTAGATCGAATATTCAAGTTCCCATAGCTTTCTAAAAGGCACAACACCAAGACTTCTAACTGAGGAGTACCAAACATAATTTGGTTAATCACATGTTCACTTAAGCAATAGCCATCAATACTTAAAGTCGTGAGTTGATTCCAGTCCGGAGATTCATGGATGTGAAGATTACAACCCACGAGCGACAATTTTCTAATCGAAGAACATGAGTTCAAGCACTCCGGTATCCAATACATAACTTCCTTACTACTCTTTATCACATCATCACTATATATTAATTCATGTGAGTACATCAATTTCACACATAACTCTTCTACTTTATTTTGGATTGCAAATTGCACCCACAAATCAAGATCACCAAATAATGACTTATCAACATGATAGTTCAAATCAATTGTGAACTTCAGAATCTTGGTCCCTTTCCACAACATCAGAGCCTGATTAACAAAGTTTTGGACCATCTTGAGATCATAGATAATCCCTGAATCTTTGTCAATAAAATCACTGATATTAAGGCAGGGGATGGTGGTCCAGAGATTATTCCATCCTTTTGAGAGAAGGGTTGTCGAAACAACATCATTCATTGGCAAGAACGAAAGGATGTGAAGAATTAATGAGTCGGGTAATTCACTTAGTCGATCTCGATTCTCTAAATTGACCATCTTGTGATCCTTAGACAAATCACCCATGGTTCTACAAATTGAATCACCACCCAAAACTCTAATTAAAAAAATAACAAAAAAAAACAATAACCAATCTAAATAGTTTGGAAACAGTAATATATAACAAATCTTGAAATCTAACCGGTGAGAAAAATGTAGCACAGAACAATAAAATTACCTAGAGAGAACACTTTCCAAATGTAGCTTGGTTTAAAATGAAGAAGCCGGCCACGAACCCTAATTGTAATCCATAGCCCCAATTTTGAGGGTTTTTTTTTTTTTTTTTTTTTTTTACGATTTATAGTGCTTTTGTATTACAGTTAACCAAATGTAGTGATGAGACTTCTAATAAAGCAAGTGAAGTCGCCACAAGAAATAGCGACGTTACTTATAGTCGTCAGGCTCCGGCCACAAGAAATAGCGATTTTATATGTAGTCTTCCAACTTTTATAATATCTATATATATATATATATATATATATATATATATATATATAAAACATAACACCACCAGTTATGCCATTTAAATCTTATGACATATTTGGAGCATATAATTTGTTGAAATACGTAAACAAACTAAAATCACGAGTTCACGTTGTTAGCTTTCTAACTAAACAGCTTTCTCTAAGGAAGATGAAATGCTATAGCCGATATCTAGCACTTCAAAGCTCTATATTTTCTGGATAAGCTTATGAACGAGTATTATGTATATTGAAATCAATTGAATAGATGAAACACAATAAATTTCTAAAACAACATTTTTATATTGCACTGTGAACATAACAATCTCCTTACAATACATGATATGAATCTTAACTGCCGATATTCATTAAATTACGTACTTCTAATCATGGAATACAATGGTGATTCAGACACACATCTAAAATATGCAAACATCAGTTTAAGCAGTTGATTTGAGCTACTAGAGTTGGCAATTTCTCATATAAATAAGTCTAGAATCGGCAAAGTGAAGGATGTCAATGAATGCTGTTACCTTTCTGCATAGAAGACAATGGTTTCTTACTTGGAAGACATAACTTGGCCACGATCAATTTCATGACCAAAAGAACTTTGCAGTTGGGGAGGATTTTGGCATTCGCAGCAGTTTGTTTGCTACCATAATCAAAAATCTCCGCGGCGGAGGTGACAAGATTGCGTCAGCCCGAATCACCACCTTTTCTAGCATGCTAGCATGTTTCAACAGAAATTCTATAAACGAAAATATTGAAACCTCAGACAAAGACGAAGTTATCTCAACTGTCCTCAGATGCAACAGAAAGGACTTCGGGATATTTGCTTCAGACTCCATGGAATTCTGGACATCCAATTGGTTTTGAGGAAAAGTTTGGTAGTAGACGCCATTTGGTGGGTAACCCGTCTGTTTAATGACTAACATCTCTAGCTTAGGGAAAATTCCAAGAAGACCCACCATTTCTTTGAGTTCAATTAAACTGACATTTAACTTTAAGAACTTGGCATCCAATAATGGTGAAAGGAAATATTTCTTCTGCATCCTTACAAGTGCCTATTATAATGATTAAGTTAGATCGCGTTCATATAAAAGGAAAAAGGATATAAATGCAGCATCTACTAACTAACTCATAAAAGCTTAAAAATGTAACTTAGAAGAACTAGGGTAAAAATCATGAGCTCATTGCCTAGCTACTCAACATAATAAATTTAAGAGAACAAAACTAAGAAAACATATAAACACCACCAAATCTATACCTAGTCAATTTTCACGTGATTAGTATTAGCATCAATTCTCTGTATTAATTTATCATGATGCAATGCATGGGTAGATATTGAAAAGAAACTGAACCTGAAAGCAACATTCTGATAATTTGACTCTTGCAACGTGTCCGATAGTTGGGAAAATATGCTTCATCATTTCTCTGAGCAAGTCTTTCCAGCCGTCATCATCATAATAAAGTGAACCATAAACCTTGAGATTTAGATCACGTAAAGACGAGACATTCATCAGCAAACACTTTCTGTAGAAAAATCCCGAAACTTTTAAAGTTTCAAGATTTGGACACCATATTCGCAGCACTGTATCTGTCGATGGTTGATCATCATTATAAAACAAACACTTACTAACTGTCAACTTTTTTAGACTACTGGATCGGATATTCATGTCCTCACGACTTTCCAAAAGGCACAACACGAAAACTTCCAACTGAGGAGAACCCGATAGAATTTGGTTAATCAAATGTTCACTGAAGCAATAGCCATCAAGTCTTAAACTTTTGAGCTGAGTCCAATTCGGAGATCCCTCGATTTGAAGAATGCAACCCTCAAGAGATAGTTTTGTAATCGAAGAACATAAATAAAGGCACTCCGGTGCACGATAAGCAACTTCCTCACCATTCTTCATCACATGTTCGTACGTCAATCGTATGCATAACTCTTCTACTTTATTTTTGATAGCAAAACGCGCCCACGAATCAATGTCACCATACAATGACTCATCAACATAAGAGTAGAAATCAATTGTGAATTTCGAAATCTTGGATCCTTTCCATAACATCAGAGTCTGATTGGCAAAGTTTCTAACCAAGTCCAGATCTTTTTCATAAAGATCGGTGAAATTAAGGCAGGGGATGGTGGTCCAGAGATCCTTCCAACTTTTGGACAGAAGCATTGTCCCAACAACATCTCTCGTTGGCAAGAACGTAAGGATGTGAAGAATCAACGAGTGAGGTAACTCACTGAGTCGATCCTCCTTACTGCTTTCCAATTCTTCTATCTTGTCAGACAAATCCTCCATAGCTACAACAATTGAATCGCCGACAGAAACTCAAAAAAAATATCTGAATAATTTCGGACAATTGCACAACAAACCTCGAAAACTAACAAACAATTTCAATGGAAATGCTGTAAGAAAAATGTAACCGAGAGCAAGAAATTTACCTGGAAATAGTTTCTAATCAACACTTCAAGACAACTCCAAAAACCTAATTGTACTCCTTAGGGTTCGATCGTTAATTCTCACTCTCAGGTTTTCTTTGAGAATTTGATAAGTACTAGAAGGTTTGGGAATTTGAAAATTGAAATTATATAAACTAATACAAAAAGAGTTTTTAAATTTTTACAACACACAGAGTTACACACCATCTAAGATAATTTAACCTAATTTATAAGAATATATCTTTAATATATAGTGAAGGAGAGTTAGCTTTTTGCACAAATTTAAATTAGAACCTAGACTAAATTTCTCCTAGGTTCATTTCATACTATTTTTATGGTAAATTATTAATTATGAATACTAGACCCCAAAATTTTGTATTTTTCTTTTAAGGAAAACTTATAACTTTTATTCCAAATGGCACAAGTCCAAGGTTACAAGTTTAACCATCCAAAATGGAAAATCTTCCTTAACCCAAACAAAAGGGGAGGAAGAAGATAAAGCAAAATTAGCAATGTAATGGGCAATCATATTGTCCGATGGTTTACAATGCAAAATATGAGAATTAGGCGACTTGATGAGTAAGCAATTAATATTATTGGTCAAGATGTCATTGTCATCAAAGAAGTCTTTAGGTTTAGTGACTACTCGCACCGCAACTAAAGAGTTGGAGAAAAAGATGACCAATAGAAGATTACATTCCGAAACAATTATGAGACTTTCTTTAACTGTCGTAAGCTCTCCTTCAACAACAGAATTGATTTTATCAAATTTCTTCCCAAAGGCCACAATCGGTTGTCCCTCACAGTCACGACAAACACCCCCGATAGAGAAGCGACCTTTCTGATCATCCCAACATGCATCAATATCCACCCTTAAATGTCTCACGGGTGGCTTGGCCCAAGAAACATCACCAACACCACAATCTTGAGAGATGTTCTTTTTTAGAATCTGATTAGCGATCCTAAAAGAAAGAAAATCATCGGATGGAGTCTACCAAATGGGGCCAACATGAAGTTTTGATTCATGGCACCATTTCTGTTTTGCAGAACACCTTGCCATGTGAATGAAGTAAACACTTCAAAATCAGCTTTGGATAAGAAAACTCGGATCCAAAAGCAAAAATCAAGGGTTGGCCCTTTGGCAAAAATTTATACTTTGTATCATCTTATACTTTGTTTCCTGATTTTTTGCACCCTACACTTGTACATTTTCATTTTATTTTTTTATTTTTGTACAATGAGGCAAAAGCCAAGAAAATGTACATAGGAGTTGGGACATAGTTTTAAAAAATAAAAATAATTTGTAGGAAGGGCAAAAAACAAGAAAATATAGTATTGAGCAAAAATGATAAAAAAAATATAAAAATATGGGTGACATCTAGATACGTGTTTCCCGTAATTTAAATAAAGAATTGAATGCCAAGAAATTGGGAGATGAAGAAGAAACAGGACACAAGTTTGTGACTCATTTGTATACAAATGGACAAAAAAACAGAGCACAGCAATATTATTTGTATCGCATTTAACAAAGACCGCTAAATATCTCAAAAAAAAATAACAAACAAACAAACAAACAAAAACAAAACAAAGACTGCTAAACAAATACATTCACACATCCCTCAAAAAAGAATGTAAGAGAAACAATTCCAGAAAGAGAAACTGAAAAAAAATATAAAGCAACTCTCCCTTCAGCAAAAAAAGACTAGATCATCTCTTCCAGAAGGTTCTAAATATCATGTTCGTGCTGCGTTTTGCAATTGTCGCTTGTATAGAACAGCAGAACGTGCAAAGTAGAGGCAATAGATGTTCTTCGATCCTTCAAATGCAAGACTTCAGTAATTATCTTTACTCGTTTCTGATGAGACCTTGAATGGACCACTAGAACCAAACGGATCAGAGTCATCGAATGAATAATTGCTGCTGTGATCGAAGCCCCTTGTGCTGTTTATGGAGTCGAACCCAGTGGGGTTCTCCCGATGGGGTGAAGAGCCATGATCGTGGGTACTGAAAGAATCGTACCTTGAAAAACTATCAAAGAAGGGGTCTCTTGACTCAACACTGTACCTTGGTGAATTGCCAGCTTTTGAAAGTGGGGACCCGGGCACAGAGTCCTCAAAGGCAAACATGTTATTCTTTTGGAAAGCACTGTTGGCCTGAGGGGAAACACTTTTATCGGAACTTGCACCAAAATCATTAGACCCAAAGAAATATTTATCTTCAGGCTTCACATGATCAGAGTCCTGATAGAGGTGATAGTAGAGTATCAGTACCATTAGAAATCAGAAAGATGTTGATATGAAGCATATTAACAAAAAATGCAAAAAAGTTGAATATATAGAGAAAGAAACTGCACTGCCAGTCCCTCAAACTTTACAACTTTCTTGAGATGGATATGATTAATGATGGTCCGTGTGGACATAGCAAGTCTGCAAACATTTTGTTATCTCGGTGTGTCCTAGATGCGAAAATTCTTTTTAAGGAAATTACAAGATCTCTTTTACGATGATAATCATGAGAAGGATTACACATAAATTGTTATGTTTTGCAGCAAATTCACAGACGACACAACAAAGTTCATGACATTATAGTCCAGTAAGTGCAATAGAAGGAAGCATACAACAGCAGTACTTGCCTTGGCATTGAAGCCCCAGACTGAATCAACATCATCATTGTTGTCGAAATCACCCCAAGTAGGTTCATCAAAGCTTCTGTGGGTCAAAGAAAAAGACAAGGAGAAACTTGCTTAACAAATTCACAAGGCAGTCCTGCGATTTAAAAGCTGACAGGATGTGAGTGTATATAACGACAAAACACCAACCTGTGAGTTTCAGCATCTCCATCGAAGCTCTTTCTGAAATGATCATCCGCATACTCTTTAGATGGGCTTTCATACATTGTTTGCCTCCTTGGACTTGCCCGTGGGCTCTTTGATTCATCTGCGCTAAACACTGATTCTGCATCAAAGGCACTGACGCCTGAGTCAAAGGGTTTCTCAGAATTGGCAGCATTTGACTGTGAATCAGGGGAAAAGCTATGAGTTGGGGAAGAATTTTCTCTTTGAATGGATGCTGAGTTGGCATTTTCAGGAAGAGCAACATCAAAGGAAAACCCTGTAAAATAAAGTAGGTATGTAATCACAAATGCCATGATTCACTGGAAGGGTAAACTTAAGAGCCAAACCTTCATCTTCAAACTTATCCCATTCTTCATCCCAAATCGCTGCGAACTCTGGGATCCCAGGTTGCCAACCTTAAGAAATAAAAAGTATCATTAGACTATTACTTTAAGAGAACATATACCAGAAACATACGTAGATAACAGCAATGCCCAAACAGTAACTTCAAATTAGTTTCAATCATGACCTAAAAAGAAATGATTAAGGGATTCTGTCAAATAATATAACAGAAATTTTATATTAAAAAAAGCTCCTTTTAAATAAGGGAAGGGACTCAGATCAGGTACTTCCAACTATGTTATTAGGGTGGATCACATAGTCAAGTAATGTCTTGGACATCATGTGATTCAATCTTCGAACTACATAATAAGAGAAGTCCAATTGACTTCACATGCTTTAAAATGAACAATTAATCTAAACGACTATCAATATGACATAGAATGTTCCGTAAAATACTAAAGCTACAAGTTCGGAAGAAATAGAGTATGGCATGAATTCCCAATTCAGACAACAATACATAAAAGGTACAACAGCAAATTAAGTATCACACAGAGGCCTAACCATATTCAGTGAAAAAGGAAATACTACTCATAAGAGCAAATCGGTCAATGAAAATGCAAATCATAGGTAAAAACTAGCCAATGTTACAGGGTTACCTGGGGGAAGCTCAATTAATGCAGACGATTTAATATCCATGTTATGTTTCTTGCAACGATCGGTCAATGCCTTCAATAGTTCCTCAAGATCTGATTGTATACGATCAGCACGCACCTAAATAAACCAGAAATGCGTTAAAATTGCAAAACGTCAATTGCAGTGCATGCATAACACCGATTTACATCCTAAGAAAGCAGCAGTACTAACCTGAAGAATGCCATCAGCACTTCCACCTTGTTCCATTTTAATGATTGCTTGCTGTAATTCCATTTTTCGAGCCTATAAATACGATATATTGCATTTTGAATCAATCATATGGTAATCGAAGTAGAGTAAATCTAAGAGGAATATAGGATGCACGATGTAAATAAAGGTTGCGCTGCAAAGAGACTAAGACTTGATGTCACATGTGTGGCTGAAGATTTCCAATGCATTAAATCACAATCCTTATACTGAGAGACTTCACAGCAGGTTTTGAATGTACCCACAGATTCAGTATAAAATGACTGACCATAACTCTGCTCTCAAACTTCATTTCAATTTGAGATTTAAATATTTTCATAGAAATGCGGATTGGAGACACCAACCAAAAGAAAAACAATAAACTATCTTACAGGTGGGTGATTGTACTCTAAGCTCAATCGAAGCCGTAACGGGTACAGAGGGTGATGAATCAGAGAAAGGGGAAGGTAGATTCATTTGGGTGGTATGACTCAAGGAAATAAAGGCAGTGTTGATGGTGGCCACTAGAGAGATGAGCATTTTGGGTTTCAGGAAGGATGGGTCCTTTGAGTGGTTGCATTGAGAAAGTAAGGTTCTGGATGGAGGTTAGGTGTGATAAGATAAAAGTGATTCGATGTGTAGGTTGTTGGGCAGAGGAAGGAAAAGAATAAATTGGTGATCAAGGGTAGCACACAGCTGATGGATGGGACAGGGTTGTGAATGGTTGCTTTAATGGTAATGGGTGGTGGACAAGACAATTATCTTGAGAGTTTTCAAAATAGTTTAAGGTAGTTTCTGCAATTTCAAAAACATTTTTTTATCAAAAGAGGTTAGCAAGACAGACTAGCACAAAAGGATGAGAGAACGGCAAATACATATTTTTGGAAAGGTACTCCATGATAAACCTAATTTATTTTTACCAAACTCCACCTTAATAAAATCTTAAAAACTCAATAATTATAAGCTCGGTAAAAATCAATCAAGAAAACAAGTTGACAATATGAAAAAGGATACTCGGATCCATGTGAATTTTACCTGAATTTCACGAAATGAAGCCTCTTCCATAGTTAATTTTGAATGAATATCGGATACTTGTTTGTATTTCTCTTGATATTTCTTCTCCAGCAACTCGGCCTGGAAAAAAAATATATTAATAAGTATGAAATTATGGGGCCATAAAGCATAGATCTTAAATTTCAAAGTACCTCACTCTTGTCTGCTCTAGCTCTTTCGGTAATTTCATTGAGCCGATTATCGCATCTACTTTTATACAAGACCTGAAAGGTAGTTCCGATAAATAAGGGAAGAAAAGTTCAGAAAAAAGACTCTTCAAGATCATATGATGTATATTATATCCACCAGCACAGGTTAAAAAGAAAACTAGTGCAGATAAATATTACTCAGTTGTGGGTGAAGCATGACTCCACAATGATGGCAAATAAGGAAATAGATACTAGAGTACAGAAACGCACAAGGTCTTGCATTTTTGTTCGATAGAATTCAAGCTTCTCTCTAGAATCCATAAACACCTGTTCATTGTCAACCTAGCATTCATGAACAAAAGTGTGTCAGATCAAGTCTTACAGAAGTTGCTCATTCAAGAACATTTGAAAGAAGAGAGGTTATTCTAATCCTAGCAAAAGCCCAGTCAGAACACAGGCAGTAGATATTAGTTTCAATAAGGTCAAGTTTGCCAGAGAAATATTCTTTTTCAGTTGATGGCTATAAAATTATCAGTCTGGAAAGCATAACATGCTACTTAACATTCTTTCTTAAGGTCATTCTGATCTAAACAGTCTAGGTTCCTGCCTTTCTTTCAGTCAAAATATTACAGAAGAAACGTCTTCATAGGATTTTTTTTCTGAAAGTAAAGTCCAACTTGGGAGTTACAGATCAGCAAGCATGACGAGATTAGAATGAGGTCATGTTAAGAATTGCAACAGAGTCCTGGACAGGAAAGATGTGAAAAGAAGTCATCACCAACCTTTTCAGTGGTTTCTGCCGCCTCCTGACTCTCACTATCAACAAAATTCACCTGCCCATTACTGAGTTGATTAGCATGGGAATTATCTACTGTATCACCCCTGGCATTTTTCTGATTGAATTGCATTGATCCATCAGCCTGAGAGACTACCGGCTGCATTGGTGGTCTTAAACCAGGTCTAATATGCTGAGAACCAGGCAAGTCGTGTGGTGGTCTAATGCCTAAAAGTCAAGAGGAAAATAGAGTATTACAGAGCCATGCGAAGCAAGAAAGCTAAATAGCAGAAAAGCAGGTCAATCAATACCAGTAGCAGAACCCCATCCCATGTAAGCTGTAGGTGGACCTGCCATAGACAGTAGGGATTCATCAAGCATGACACTATTTGGAAGCGCAGGTGGAGGCGGGCGCCCTTCCTTGTACCTCTCCATAAAATAAAGTGCAATGCAAAACTCCCGTAAAGAAAGCATGCTATCGCTATCTTGATCTGATAAATCCCAAACCTGCTTTAAGACCTCTGGTAATGACCAAATAAATAGTATTAGGCATAATATTATCCAATAACCCAAAAAAGTGTTTAATGCACTGGGGAACCCGGCGAAATCCCCATTTAAAAAAAAAAAAAAAACACCATAAGGACATTGCATCTGAACAATGATAGTCTCAAGACTCAGTATCTCAAGCTATACTCCTCAGATATATTCACGTAATAAGTTCCAGGGGAACACATGTACAACTGCAAAATCAGAAAGCAAGTACCAGTCTAGATGAGTAGCTAGGAGCTTCATGAAATTCAACAATTTGTTAAGAAAGCATAAAAAGGGAAGGGGGAAAATATTCCATTCCCAGTCAGGGAAATAGGAGAATTGGAAACTTTGCAATTGCTTTCCACATCTTTCAGTAGATCTTTAGGGGATATCTTAAGTTCATCAGGGAATGGTGTTGGTCTGAGCATGAACAGAATCATCAACAGAATTTGGATCATCAAAGAGGAACAAAGCTTACTAAATTCAATTATCTAACAGTTTGAAAAGGCTTGGTTACAGCTAATTTTATGTAAACAGGTTAATCAAATGACTCCCATGTAATTTCTATTCAAACACGACAATTGGTTATCAACACATTGAAGTCAGTGTTATCCCGAAAATAGAAATCATACATGATAGAAGTATCCAAGTGTGCAATTTAACAAGCATTCTAGATAAATAGGACAAATGCAGAAAATATCCATAAAGAAGCAAATGCATGAAAATACTTATACATTTCATACCTCTTGGAATTTTCCAACTCAAGAATAGGTTACGTGCCTGATCGCCAGTAATTTTTCCATCTCTATCATTGTCTACTTCCCTAAAAACATTTGCATACTTTTGAACGTCAGCTCGTGTCATTTTTGGCCATGAAATTTGAGACGGCTCTGATGTTGAATTCCCTATACCAGTTTGGACTCCAGAAGACAGGACTGGGGAAGTGACTTGAGTTGGAGCCTGCAGATTGGACCTTGGGATACTTGGTGTCTTCACAGCCTGAACTCCAATGGAAGGTTTCATAAGCGAGCTCTGTAAAGTTTCAAATGGATCAGGTTTAGACAAAGACTGTGAGTCTGCTGTGACAGGAACAATGGCTGAAGAGGTAGGCAAACTACTTGCAGGTGGCTGTGGTACAGAAGAAACTTTCTGGGATGAAAACTGGTTGGCGAACACATCCCCAGCAAACATGGGGTCCGAATTCGACCCATTTCCTGAAGTAAATGATCCTTTAGGATCCTTGGCGGCTGCGGAGAAGGTTGCAAGTGGATCTTGAGGTTTTGGAGCAACTGGCAAAATAGATGGACTAGCTGTTCTGTCTAAGACTTGTGTTGCTGGTCCACTGGAAGCTGAAACACTTTTCCCAACATGCCAAGCATTATTTGTGTTTTGAAGACCAACGTTGGTAATAGCCTCAGAAACATTTACACTACTAGCAGCCTGAGGTGGACGTGAAGTAGGACCAGTAGGCATGGATAAAGATGGTCTCATCTGGTTACCTTGAGAGGGAAAAAACTGCTGGTTCATATTTGCACTTGGAGGTGCCGATCTAAACTGCTGGTTCATTCCCGCACTTGGAGGTTGTAACTGCCCAACCTGTCGGTTCACACTTGTGTTTGGAGGTTGGACCTGCCCAAACTGTTGGTTCATGGAAGTTGCAGGCTGTGCCTGTAAAAGCTGCTGGTTCACTCCCGACCTTGGAGGTGTCATCCCGAACTGCTGGTTCAAGCCTGTAGGTGAAGGCATTGGCCTAAGCTGTTGGTTCATGCCAGCAATTGGCACCGCCGTCCCAGGCTGCTGGTTGACACTAGGACTTGAAGGAGCTGGCCCTCTAAATCCAAAACTTTGAGGAGATTGCTGATGAGTTGCACCCATCTGTGTTGAAGGTGAAGCAGTTACTGGTGGTGGCCCAGATGCGGGGGCTACATTTATTTGTGGAGCTGGGATTTTGGCAGAAGCCGGACCATACAACGCCGCCTTGACAATATCTGGTGTCAATTCTCGCTTGCTTTGAGCCACTGTAACAAGTTTAAGAGCATTATAAAACTCAGGACGACTGAGGAAGCCAGTGCGAGTTTGGTCAACGTGCATCCATATCTGCAAAACACGTAATATACATCAATATAATAGTTTCATCAACAAAATCATGGTCTGCATGCAACAGAGACTATGTTTCGTGAAGCAAGACGGGCAAATGACATTGAGATTCTCCCAGTCCCATGAGCAGAAATGAGGCACGTCTATGAAATAGCTGCTACTTTTGGGTTACCTTAACAATCTCCAAAGTTTGCACCATTATCATCACGAAGAACAGTTTTAATAAATGTGATGCTCTTAGTAATTGGGTGAATCCCATTTCTTAGGAAAATTGGTCTACATTATAGGCTAGTGCTCCGATCATATATACGATTATCCTAGAAAGTGGTGATAAAGACAAGATAAATATCTAAGCAAAGCCCTCTAATTCACCCGTACCAACTTCTTCTATAACGTCACTAAATCGAGATTTATTATATTTTTCACCAAAAAAAAGGGCACATGTAAACAATGAAAAGACAAGTTGCATAAAAGATCAATCATATCTGCAGTTTCTTAATCATTCTCAAGGCACAGTCAACAAACTCTTCTAAACATCTCCATCTTCAGTACAAAACTCAAGCTACGAAGTGAGCACGGCAACTCCAAAGCTCAGTACAATCCAAATATCGCTGTCCACCCAGCATGTCTATCACTTTACACAATTTTAAAATTCAAATCATCAATAGAACCCTAATACAAACAACCAAACGCATTTCATTTCAAAAAGTCCATTTCTACACATCTAAGACTAAATATCTGATACATAAACTCAAACTTCACCGACAAATCCAATGAACCAAAATTTCGTAAAGGAAGCAAACCAATCAAATATGCTAAGAATGATGAGAAAACTTTACATTTCCAAGAACTTGTCTGGGCAAATTGGATCCCTGCAAAAACGACACAGCTTCATTTCCACTGATCCTGCCATCCCGATCCACATCTGCCCTTTGAAAATACTCCTCAAATTTATCCATATTTGCTCCTCCAGCCCCCGCCATTTTTACCCTCTTCCAAACCCCAGATCACCGCATAACTTCACCAAATCGCGTCACAAGACGTAATACTCCAATTTTTCTATAAAATCAGCTTAGAACAGAAGATGAAAAGTAGAAAATTCGTGAAAATAATCAAGCTTCCAATCCTGGATCGAGGATAGAGAAGGGTGAGATGATGAAGATTTGAGATTTGAGGAGAGGTGAAAACTATAATAAACAGCAGATTTAATAACTTTGATTTTTAATCTTCAGACAAAGGAGGAAAAAAAATATACACTTTTATTTATATGATATAATTTCCCCCTGTTTTTTATCGTTTTTTCGTAATTAAGAGAAAATTTCACAAAATATATAAGGGTTAGATGAAAAAAAAAAACCTAAATTATTAATTTTTTTATTTTGCAACCTAAGTTTTTCTTTTTTATCAGATTGTAATCTAAATTACTAAAATTTATCAAATTGTAACTTTTGAACTATTTTTTTTTTAAAAACGTGAACATGTGAGGCATAAGCTAACTCAATATAAGGGTCACCTTTAATTAAAAGATTACAAGAATACTCTTATGTTTTCGCCGTGCGAATTATGTGTTCTCATTTTCATCGAAAAATGGTTCAAAAGTTGTAATTTGATAAATTTTAGTAGTTAAGGTTGCAATCTGATAAAAAAAAAAAAAAGTTGCAAAATGAAAAAAATAAATAGTTTAGGTTTTTTTTGTTTACATTTAACCCAATATATAATATTGGTTTTCAATTACACCAATTGAAAATATTTCAATGACGCGGGTCAAACTTCAACTCACAATAAACATGATTCCAACTCAATAGGCAGTCTGAGTCCAATTTGGACTCACAAATCACAATATATATTTATAAAATCGATCATTGTCTAGATAGACGATATCTAGCTATATTGATTTTAGTTTATTCAATCATTTAAAGTTGTGCTAAACGTTAAATAACTTTTTTTCTTCTAGCTTTCGAGCAAAACGATGTTATTTCTATTGTATTATTGGATGCTATCAAATTATTATTATTATTTAAATAAAGATATAAGATCAACAAATTGAAAAATACAAATGAATAAATTAATTTATAATCATTAAGAAGTCATATATAAATATAATTCAAATGGGATATTAAGTTTTTAGTTGTCATTCAACATTATCTCAAAAAACAAAACTATATAAAAATTTAATTTTTTTTTTTACAAATTAAAAATTAATGAATACCTAGAGTTAGTAAAGTAGCAACAAATCTATTTATCTACAGGCATCGAGGCATTACACGTCGGTCTAAACCTGTCAGACATCCATCGAGTTTTAAAACACTAATCACAAAAGTTCTGTCGACTGTTACTGTTAGGAACCGAACTTAACCGAATAGGATGGGTGTAAATCAGCTAGGGTCTAACATATATCCATTAACATCCTTATGTAATAGAAAAAAAAAATTATCAAATTTATTTATTGAATAAAAGATGCAACTTTTTGTGAATACAATATACTTTTTTTAGATTTAATTCATATTCATCAAATTATTTACATATTTGTTCCTATGGTTGCAAGATAAATTGGGTTCACAATATAAATCTATGGAATGTAACACAAATTAGTTTGATGCATGAAACTCCATATTCTATCAATTTCACTGCATATTTCCCCAAAAATTGTAAGAATTAATCAATTTTCAAGTACATTGATAAATTTTGACTTATTTTAAAATTACATATCTCGATTTCAAAATGAGTCAATAATCAAGGTGAATAGGAGCTCAATAGCCCACCCATACACAAATGCATAAGTCAATTCAAATTTCAATTACAAAATCAATATTTACAATGATTTATTCTTCACATCCACTAAGAACCAAACGAGAAACTTTATCCCATTTTTTCGTATCCTATCAACATGCCGATGCTAAAATATCATAGTCTATCAAAACTACATAGTCTTGACAGTATAACAAATTGCTAACTTTGTATATAAGGCTATAACACAATGTAAAGGTTATTCACTCAAGAACACATAGTAAAGATCCTATTTCTAGAAAACCTAAAAATGTCATCCTTTAGCTCTCCAATATCTTTGTGCATTTTTACTAACACGAGCAATTCTTAGCTTCAGAAAAAGCTTGTAAGCCATCTCAACTTTATCAGAACCCATCCGCTTATTGATAAGTTTGCTACAAATAACCTTGTCAGGGAAAAACCCCTTTCGAATGCATTCCTCCATAACCTGGACAGCGGTTTCAAGCCTCCCTGTATTGCAGAGACCATTTATTATATACTCGTAAACCTGCATATCAGAAGCATAACCACTTTCTTGCATTTCATCCCATATACTCAACAACATCCCACATTTGCCAAACCTAGATAGCCTCATTAGCAGCAACTTATAGGCGGTGAGCGATATTCTACAGCCTGCTTTCCTCGCCTTCTTGTAAACCATCAGTGACGTGTGAGGCGGGCCATAGCTACACAAGGGTCTGATGAATTCAGTCAGAATCCCCGTTAAGGGAATTACACCTTGACCAAGCATCTCATCCAGCGTTTCAATGACATCAGAAACTCTCCTACTTTTGAGAAAATGCATTATGATCCTAACATAAGTATCCATGTTTGGATCAATGCAATCACTCAGCATTGCCTTGTAGTATTTCAATGCCCCATCAATGTCACTATTGGCAATGCAATTGAAAATCATGGCATTGTATACCTCAACACTCAGCTGTTCTTCCTTGTTCTTTAAGTACTCGAAGATCTTAACAGCATCATCAAATCTACCAACTCTGCCAAAGCTCTCGATAACGTGGCTGTAAGTTGGACAATCAGGCTCAACTCCATCATCCACCATCACCTTCAAGAACTTCTCAACTTCTGCAACTCTACCAAGTTTCGACCACCCTCCCACGATGATGTTATACATCGAGCAATCACATTGTACCTTCTCTCTCATTTTATTGAACAACAAACAGGCAGTGCCAACGTGTGATCGCTGCGACAAACAACTCAATGCAACACTCAATGTTTCCTTGTTCAATTCCAACCCATACTTCTCCAATTCTCCAAAAAATTTAGTAGCTTTAGAAACACGATGAACTCGAAGATAACTATCCATAGCAACAAAAAGGGTCTCCGAATCAGGGCTAATTCCCCTGTTCTCCATATCTTTCAACATTTCCATCATATGCACAAAGAACTTCCTCCTACCTAAAGCTTTAAGCATCAAATTGTAACTATCAACGCCCTTAGACAAATTTGGCTGCTCCATCGCCCAATTGAAGAACACAACCATCGCTCCACCGGATAAATCCCCTTTATTCACTACTTTGGCAAATACATCATCATTCAGTTCTACACCAACGCCACTCAGTGCGCGACATGCTGCAGTTTTGCCACTGAATTTCTGCAGGAAAATCCCTCGCAGTTTATCTTCAGACGACAGAAATTCATCAACGGCCCTAATTTCCAACTGCTCACAGGGTGGAATTTCAGCGCTGGGGTTGCGATTTGATATGGGCAAAACTTCAGAGAGCTGATTCAGTACGCGAGATTCGTCATTACTAAAGTGATTCTTGTTTCTGGGATTTAGAGCAAAATCTAGTGTTGAAAAATGAAAAACGAGAAATGGAGATCGACGATGGATCAGCAATGAACTGTACCTGAAGGTGTTCGACGAAAATCCTCTGAGAAACATAATCTGGTCCAATTCTGTATTTTGAAATAATGTTGATTTTAGTATTCGTGCGAATATGAATTACTTCCACCCTTAGTCTCTATATGCCCACTTATTATATAGTTATAAGTGGTAATTTCAGATTGTTATTTGAACTATTGTACTATTTTTCAGTAAGTGTTTAAATTTTAAAAAAATTGATCAATAGTCATTCTCTTAAAAAAAAATTGGTTGCTATTCCAAGCACATATTTTCAGATCAAAATTGGTCGGAAAACTAAAATATGCAATTTGCCTTTAATTATTAATCAAAATTTCATGATTCGTGTGCCAAAATTATTCTCTTTCTAAAAATCAAATTATAACCCTAAGTTAATTTAACGAATCTTATTTGATTTAAACTTGAACCGAACGAAAAATGTTCAATACCCTAAAATAATTTTTGTTCGATTTGTGATCGGGTCGAATGAGAATCATGAAATTGATTTGGGTTTATAATTTGGCTTCGAATAAGAGTCATTTTGACATATGAATCATGCATTTTTTATTGATAATTGAAGGTGAATTATATTTTAAGTTTTCCAATAAATTTTAGTTGTAAAATCTGTCAAAAAATTAAGTTTGGGTAGTAATCGAAAATTTTCGAAAAGAATGACTAGTGATTAGAAGAAAAAAGTACAATAGTTCAAGTAGAAAATTGAAATTAACCCTAGTAATTATAATAATGGTTGATTGGAAGAAAAGGAATAAACTTTCAATATTTTTGTTATTACCTTCTTTTGATTTTGGAAAATAATATTAATAATAGTTTTGTATTTTATTCTAGTTCATTAATGACAATTTTAGTGAAAATATTCTAATATTTCCAACAATAAATCACAAACTAAAAATGTCATTTAGGGTTAAAATGTGACGTCTTCATGTAAATATAGACCGATACGTTTGAATGTTCTCATTGAATGTATGATTTGATGTTTTAGATAACAATTACAATAAAACACACACTTTGAGTCATTTTTTATCGGGACAAGTCTTTGTTAAATTTTGTAAAAATATATAGAATACATATTTACCTTACTTGAACTAAAAATAAAAAATCATCGATAGGCGATAACATAATATATATAGGTTAATTACATCCCAACCTTTTATTTTGGATCATAATTTCATTTAAACCATAGTTAAAAAGTATCATGTGAGTTTTTTGAATATTTGAGATATTATAATTAAGAATGTAAAAACATTTTAATTTTAGTTAAAATATCACAGTCAACTATAGAAATATTTTAACAAAATTTAAATACATCCGATATTCAATACTTGAAATAATTATAGGGATTTATTTTTATAACTTTAATTTTAATATTTCAAAAAATATATAATTTTTAAAACCTTTAAAATATATTCTCATTCAAACAATATATGAGTTGACACTTTCTTTATATAAACTTTGAAAAAATCCATTTTGCCATAAAAATTGATGCATTATATCATATTCAACAAATACAAATCGTTGATTTTGCACAAATGTATGACAACAATTAGTCTCAAACTCCAGTGGGATGCACAAAATTTAAAAATTGTATAAAATAATGAAATTTTCAAAATTTATAAAGAAAATGTAAAATCATATATATTTCGAAATAGAAACTATATTTTACCCTATTTTAAAATACATGTTGGGTGGAAAAATTAAGTAATCTATTTTGGATTATGATCCTATATACTATTATATATAGATATATAGATTAATTAAAGCAAGAAAATAAATTCGAAAATGGAGGGATAAATCATCTTCCCGCCGAAATACTAAACTCCGCCGCTAGCTATAAAGCTTC
Source organism: Scutellaria minor (assembly GCA_954870855.1). NCBI lineage: Eukaryota > Viridiplantae > Streptophyta > Magnoliopsida > Lamiales > Lamiaceae > Scutellaria > Scutellaria minor. The sequence continues at coordinate 424,989 of OX940734.1, forward strand.
AGATCTCCCACTCTACCTCTCTCTTCTCTCTCTCACACACTCATTGACACAAACACCTCCAGTGCGTTAAAAATGGAGGACTACCCGACGCCATTGGAAAGCCATAACCCTAAGTTAATCCCCAATTCGAACCATAGTTCTAGGAACACAATTCACATAGGGGGAATCCCCGTGGAGTTCCCATACCAGCCATACGGCTCTCAATTGGCGTACATGAACCGAGTTATATCGACACTGGATAGGTCGCAGAGGGACGGCCATTGCCACGCGCTGCTCGAGTCGCCCACGGGCACCGGGAAATCTTTGTCGCTGCTTTGCTCCACCCTCGCGTGGCAGCAGAGCCAGAAGTTGAAGAATGTTCGCGCCAATTTAACGCATTCAAGCTCTAGGCCTGATCCTCGGGCTGTTTCTGACCCGATTAATCATGGGGGTGGTTTCATTCCTGAGACTCAACCATCAGGTATTGGATCTTGGGAGAAAGAGCAAATAATCATGGTGTTGGTGTATCTGTTGCTCAATTGTGTAAATTGAAAGAAGCCATGTTCTGTTATAGCACTTAAGCAGATATATTGTAAATTGAATTTGATTCCATCCTTATAGGAAAAGTTTGGTCTGGTGATGCTTTGTCTCCCATGTTGTTTGATTTGTAAATTGTTGTGGGACTTTTCTGCTTGACTCATAATGTCTTCTATAATGTTATTTTTTTAGGAAATTCAGCAGCACCTCCACCCTCCACAAATAATGCCAAAAAGGAGAGACTTAGATTGGCACCGACTATCTTTTATTCATCGTAAGCTTAATTACCCTGCATTATATGTCTGATCAATTCTGATAAATTTTTTGCATGATATTGACTAATTATTGTACTTTAGTTTGTTTTCACTGTTTCACCAAATTTTCGTACTCTCTTGGATGTCCAAGAGCCAAATAATATTAAAATACTTTGAATGTCAAAAGAACTGATCACTGTAATTTTGGTACATTTTATTTAGGAGAACTCATGCTCAAATCAGTCAAGTGATTCGAGAGTACAAGAAAACCTCATACAGGGTTCCCATGGCAGTTTTGGTAGGTTTGCCATAAACTTCATTTTCTATCTTCAGTATCACGTGCATTTTTAAGTTGTGTTAAATATAATCTGTCCATTGCCATGGCCAGTATGCTAAGGATTTATAGCAGCATTGCTCAGTTGGATTTCAATCTAATCTAATATGCTTGCATATTTAACAAGCACATGGCCAAATATTATGTTGCTTGTATGTATTATCAGCTGTATATATGTTGAATTTAAAAGGTAAATATAAAAGGTTTTGTGAAGGGAGGGAATGCAGATCAGGTTTTGTGAAGGTGGACATAGTTGATAATAAGAACACTGGAGTCAATAAGTAATCTAGCTTTCAAAATCCATCTTATTCATGTTTTCAATAACTAAAATTAAAATTGATTCACATATTACCTGACACATATTTATATCATTCAATCCATTTTCTGCATGTCGACAATTACAAGAGAAGCTAAAAGAAGGAAAAGGGAAAATAGTAAAGTGAAAGAAGTGATCAGAAAATAGTGTTGATTTATGTTGGAAATGAGATAGTTGTTGTTCGAGGATTTGCATTTCATGTGGTTTGGGATTGTATTTATGCTGCAGTTTGTGTCACTGCAATAGATTGAAATGTTTTCTCTATATATCAATCATTTTGTGCATTCCAGTTGATTTTATTTTTTCAATTAAAATTATTGAGTTTGTAGGGCCTAGTTTATGGCTACAACTCAACATTTTTTAATTTTGCACGTCATATATAAATAAAATTGGACTATAATTGAGTTCCACTTTTCACCAGCCTGCATATATATGCTTAAGTGCATGCTTCCTGTGTTCATTAATATTCTTTTACTTATTCCTTTTGTGTTTTCCAGGGATCGAGGAAACATTATTGTACAAATCCCAACTTGCGCGGTGAAGAGAATGTTGATGAGCAATGGTAGCTTCCCTCCCCCCTCCCCTGAAAATAAATAAATAACTCCTTATATATGTTTTCTGTTCTAACAGTAGTTTAAAATTTCAGTAAGTTGCTTCTGAAAAATAAGGAAATTACCTGCCAAGAATTCAAGTAAGTTAAATTATTATTTTAGGTCTGTTGAGGCCTATTATATCTCTATATATGCGATTTCAATTCCCTCATTAAAACTTTCCCCATCAGAAATGTTCATAAAGTGAAAGGTCATCCGTCTCTTCAAAAAGGAGGCTGCCATGAGGTCCATGATATTGAAGACCTTGTTAAAGTTGGGCAAGTAGTAAAAGGTTATGTTTTACTCCTTTCCTGTTACTCATGTATTTTGTGAAACAATTAATTAAGCCTCTGAAAGAGCCTTCCATTTTCAGGCTGTTCATATTTTGCAGCGCGTTCCATGGCACAAGAAGCAGAATTGGTATTCTGCCCATATAACTATATCATCAATCCACTTATCCGGGAGGCAATGGAAGTTGACATTAGCAAGAGCATTATCATTTTAGATGAAGCGCAGTATGTTAGATCTATTCACTTGATCCATCAATTTTAACTTATTATCGAAGGTCGACTTGTTTTTGATAAATGAAGTAACTGATAATTGGTTCTGTGTTTCTTCATAAATCATACAATAATAGAATAGTTGAAAAAGAAACTCAAGATCTGATTTGCTTTTGCATTTTTTCCCCTTATTTTCATATTTGTAGTGATTCACCAAATTGAAATCAAAATTGAATTTTGACTGTACAAACTTTTGATCATTAAGTATTTGGTCCGTGTTATAAGTTTTCAACATATGTATTTTTCTTCTCCTCATCAACTCTAACTTTAAAAACTGGTGCAGTAATATAGAAGACATAGCTCGTGATGCTGGTAGTATTGATCTTGATGAAGAAGATTTGTTGTGTAAGTGCAAGCCTGAAATTCTTACATAAATTACCTATCATATTATCTTAGATTGCTTTGTGTTTTTGAAGTTTTGCAGACAGAACTGGGACAGCTGAGCCTCAATGATAGCATGACTTATCAACCGTTGTTTGAGATGACTGAGGTGCTGATATTTATTAGTGAACTTGTGTTAGTTTCTTGAACTTTTTTTTGCCAGTTTTCAATTTTATTTTAATCTTTGTAGGATATCTTGAGCTGGATTGACCAGAGGAAAGATGCTTTAGTAAAGCGTGAGTTTCGGCGTTATTTCCGTTGGTTAGTATTTACTAATATAGTGATATATCCTGATCCTTTGTTTTGTTACTGATATTTGTTGCCGATCACCCTCTAAAATGCTGTGAGCTAAAAGCTGCTAAGAATATAGATTTCGGTATCTGCTTTTAGTCAATTTGTTATATATTAGATGCAAGTTAGAGAATTCTGGGAACTTCCTGTAATGGTTCTAGGCTTGGTGATGATACAGGTTGTGCTTCCTTTTTGGTCAAGTCCTTGTAAAACTGGCGGGAACTTGAAATATGATGTGGAAAAATGTTATACGGATCTATTATTATTTGTTCATATAATGTGTTTCTCCTGCCAGAAGAAGATGGTTTTAGTTTTTTTCTCTGCCTTTCAAGTTTCATCTTAGCCTATAAATGAAGAGAACATTTGACTCAATTATGATGGGACTGACACCTCAATTACGCAGTCAAAGGAAGTAGAATAGATTTGTATTTAAACTCTTGTGTTTGGAATGATTTGATGTTTCATGAAATTGTAATTAGTTTATTACCATCCTTTCCCTAAAATATTAAATGATATGAGGATTGTATCGTGGAAAGACATTTTTTATTGCATATGAATCCAAAAATTAATTCCCCCCACTAAACTGTATTCTTTCTTTGTTGATTCTAAGCACCTAAGCAAAGATTTCAAGCTCAAATAAAGTTTATTCCATGAACTTTCTAGACAACTGCATAGAAAAACCCGTATCAGAGTCATCCTTTCTTTCTTTGAGATATTATTTGGTAGGATTTCTAAGCAAAATCACAGGCTTGTACTCATTCTTTTGTTTTTCTTAATTGGTATGACCTACTCAGTTGGAGTGGAGATAAGGCTTTAAAAGAGCTACAGGAAGCTAATTTATCAGTGCAGAGTTTTCCTATCTTGAAAGAATGTGCCAAAAAGGTACTTGAATAATCAATACTGTTCAATTGATGAATGTTCTGCTGCCATTCATCATGTAACAATCTTGGTTATTTTTGTGGCTACCCACTCATTATGATGATTGCATTGCTATTTAGGCAATCAAAGCTGCTTCAGAAGCTGAGCCAGATGTCTCTCATTTAAGTGGAAAGGCAGCAACTACACTGGAAGGTAATTCATCTCCATTTTCATAATTGTACATATCTGCTGCAGTGAAATGCTGTTGTTGATTGCCCTATGATTATCAATTTATCATACAGGATTGTTTTCTTCACTCACTTACTTCTTCTCTGGGAATGGTGTCCATGTTCAGGACTTTGAACTAGCACTACAAAGATTTCTGAAGAAAGATGACGGTAAATGGTGATATTATGTTCTACCATGAATGCTTAGTTCTCTCTTCCTCTTTTAGCCATGTCGGACGTTAGAGGATATTGAACTTTGCAATTCTTATCTTCTTTTGTGGTTTTCATTCTTGTGTAGAGTATTTCACACTTATCCATTTTGGTCGAATATTTCTCTATAATTTTGTTATGCACCAACGGAAGAATGTCAAGCTTCTTCTCTGGTGTCATTGAGGAGAGTGGATATTAAGCAAGCTTTGAAAAGAAAGTGAATAAAATCTAATTTCCAAAGATTTCCAAATTTTAAAATGATAATTACAGTGCTTAACTGGATAAAACTGAAAGTAAATTCTGAGATCATGGGCCCGGTGCACATAGAAAGACCATTGCTAATTGTGATGTCCATCACTACACTGGTTCTTCCATTTGGCGAGGCATTGAGTTTTGGACGAGAGTTCAAAAGGGGAAAGTTGTGCCACTTGACTCTACTGCCCTCAGAAGTAGTGTTGATGAATTATCTCTTCAAATAAAATGGTACTTTTGAACTCAGTTCTCATTTTAGGAATAGGAGCTTTATTTGGGATGGTTCCTTAAAAGGAACAGAGAAATAATACGTTCAAATAGATGGAGTAGAAAGGTTGTTTTAGTTTTATGGTTGTAAAATAAAGGTCATTTCATTCTCAAGTAATCATTACTGACTTTTCCTTTAAAGATAATATATAAAATACCTACTATGCCAATCTGGTCTTTGCTTGATAGAGAATTTAAATCAGTAACTTCATAATCTTTATTGCTGCTTCAGTTTTTAAAGTTCCATAGCAAGAAGACATGACGTGATCATTGCATTGGAAATGCTGCAGGTGGTTGGACGACCACATTCAGCTTCTGGTGCTTGAATCCTGCTGTTGTTTTCAAAAGCATTGCTGAATTTTCACAATCAGTGATTCTGACTTCAGGGTAAACATTGTCACATGTTTTTATAGAAGAAGTGCTATTTTAATTATTTCACTGAAATGTTTTATTTATTATTATTATTATTATTATTATTATTATTTTTATTTTTTATTTTTGGCTAACTATTAAACTTCTACAATTTCGTTTGAGTTTCCCCTTATTAGGGAGTGCTGACAAGTCCTCTATAAGGTCATGCTCATCTAAACATGTTAATACTGCCAAAAGAGTTGTTCTGATTTGTATCAGTGCTATAATTTTAAATTGATACAATGTATCTATATTTCTGAGCATAAGTAATATAATTTAATAAAGGATTTGCATACAACGAACTTAATTCTAGAGACATTACTTTCTTTTCTTACTGTCACAGGACTTTGTCACCGCTGAATACTTTCTCTTCTGAACTTGGTGTTCAGTTTGGTACTTGCTTGGAAGCACCACATGTCATAGATGTTGATTCTCAGGTAGAATAGCATCCCATCCCTTTCTGTATTCTCTCTCAGCATCTTGCCCCAGGTTGGATGTGTTTGTCCAATCTGAGAGCTTGTTTGTCATCGGTTATAGGTATGGGCGGCTGCGATTTCCAATGGTCCTGGTAACTATCCACTGAATGCAAGTTACAAGTGTGCAGATGAATATGCTTTCCAGGTATTGTGCATCTTCTAACCATTATTGAAGTTGAAAGAAATTTATTTTCCTGGTGTACATGAAATTAGGCTGTGTTCTTGTGGAAAAAAGGATGCAGTCGGCACATCTTTGGAGGAAATATGCAAGGTTGTTCCTGGTGGGTGCCTCGTTTTCTTTCCTAGCTACAAGCTGCTGGATAAATTAAGCAATCGGTGGCAGGAAACAGGTCAATGGTCTCGATTAAATGCTCAGAAATCCTTGTTTGTTGGTAAGCTCATTTGAAACCTCTCGACTGGATACACGATATGTATAATTTGTTACATTGTGTATGAATCATTACATACATGTGGAATGGGACTTCGCTTTCCTACATATTATTTAGATGCTTTATGCTTTTTATCCTCCTGAATATTACTAATTTTTTTTGTAACTACTTTCAATTTCAGAACCAAGAGGATGCAGCCAAGAATCTTTTGATGATGTCTTGAAGGGATACTATAATTCCATTCGCTATGGCACAAGGCAGGTGGGTGGAAGAAAGATAAGGGGTAAAAAGCTAGGCCTTAAAAGTGGCAAGGCAATGGTGTCTACCAAAGATACCAAGAAACAAGGTGCAGCTTTTCTGGCAGTTTGTAGAGGCAAGGTAATCCAGGCCATCCCTTTATTTGTTCCACTTTCATGTAATTCTGTGGTTTTTTATTTGCATTAGGAAGGTACATGTACAACCATGACATTTGTTGTCTCTGTTGTAGAGTTATCTGCTTATTCAACCCCTAAACTTTATTATCATCTGGTGCATATGAGTCAGATGGAGTTTTTCCATTCTCTCTTTATGAATCTGTTGGCTTACATTTTTATTGCCAAATGCAACTCCATGTTCTTTCCATTTCTCATTTTGGATATAGTTGAAAGAGAAAAACACCTGTTAGGATATAGTAGATCCTCTAAAGCATATTGGTTCGGACTCATTTCCTTTTCCAATCGATCTTCACCAACCAAAATTAATTCTAGTCATGGAATATCTGCTCCAGGAACATTATACTTATAAGTAATTTTGTCCACATTTTGACTTATTAAAGTTCACATTTAGATTGAACACTTGCAGGTATCTGAAGGGATTGACTTCTCAGATGACAATGCCCGAGCTGTTGTATCCTTCAACATTTTGTTAGTGAGCTGGATAATGACAATGCTGAATAAAATTAACAATGGTTCAAATTTTTCGCATATGTTGAATTCTGAAGACTTGTGTCTACTTTATCTGCATCATATTTTAGTGAAGAAACTCTCTATGTTGTGTCTGATCTAAATTTAAATGATCTATTCTGTCAAATGTTAGCTTTAACTATATCAGGTGATTGTTGGGATTCCCTTTCCGAACATGTAAGAACAGTCCTTTTCTTTTGCTGTATTTCTTTGATGATTGGGGATTATTTCATATTGATAATTCTTGATATTTCCAGTTACGACGTTAAAGTGGAACGAAAGAAGAAGTTCAATGACACATATGAGTCATCAAAAAACCTTTTAAGTGGGAATGAGTGGTACTGTCAGCAAGCCTTCAGGGCTCTAAACCAGGCTACAGGTAGTTCTCATAGCTTCTATCTCTTGCTCATTATCCTGACATATGTTTGTTCCAATTCTAGCTTTAGAATGCTATTGTTCTCTTCTTTATTGCCCTTATCTAATATATCCACCAGTTCAACTTTGCTATTTTTCATGTCAAACAATGCTGTAATAAATTCCTTGAGATTTTCAAGTTTGGTCTATGGGTGGTGAATATATTAAAATTTTATTGAATGTTTGAACTTCATTTCCTTCATAAAAAGGTAAACCGTGGTATGGAAATTTGAACTTTCTGTAAAATGAAGTATGCTACAGGGATCATTGATAGGCCAATTTAGCAGGTCAGTATTCTTTTAGCATCTCTAAAGACAATGCACTTTGTTCAACATTGCTAAAAAGTAAAGAACTACTTGAGTCTGCAACAGTTTGTCAACAAAACTAAAAGAAGATAAACTACACTGTTTTTTATCTTCATAATATTTAATTTTGGATAAGAGAGCTAAATCCGGAGGTGCACAATCATTGTTTTGTCTTATGTAAATATGTGATGCAAAACTTAATTTATTCCCATGAAAATATACAATTTTCTTTTGTATGCTTAACAGTAGTTATATAGTTATGTCGAGAACTATAAGAGAAAAGTGTAATGCGGTAGGTGATACATCAAATCACATGGATATTTTATAAAATCGGGTTCCATGTTTATGAAGTGAATGATGAGTACCGTAATTGTATATTGATTGACTCAAATCAAGTCAATATTCGAAGGTTTATTTTGCTCGGTTGCTTGGATTTCATTCTGGTACAATTCTAGGTCATGATCAACCTATTTCTATAATTTATGTAGGCCGTTGCATACGACACAAATTTGACCATGGAGCTATCATCTTCTTAGGTACTTGTGATCCATCTTCCCTATGAGGGATAAGTAGTTATTCCATTCATTTATATTTGAAGTCTTATATCTTATTTCTTTTCATCTACACAAACGAATTAAACAGTATTTAATTTTTGGTGGTTTATTTCTCTAATTGCATGTTGTACCTTGAACAAGTTTTTAGAAAGTTTAGATAGTCCCGATTACTATTGTTTTGGAATCATATTGGTGTTCTGAAACTAAGTATAAAAATTGTTTTTTCTTTTGCATGCAGATGAGCGGTTTCATAAAGACAGAAATATAGCATACGTATCAAAGTGGCTGCGCAAGTCAATTGGGCTGTACAGAAACTTTGAGGAATCAATGGATGGTTTAAAATCCTTTTTCAAAGATGTAAAGGTATTGCAATAGTCATATCTTAGTATTGCATCATTTATGAGAATATTAATATTATATATTAGGGTCACTGGTTTTTGTTGAGAACAGATACATTGATGTTAATACTTTATTTTGTGGATGCAGGTTCACACTGGCATAGCTGCTAATTCATCAGAAGATCTGGAAATAGATTGTGAAAACATCAAATCTGCAGATTATAAAAAAACGGCATGGAAGAGATATGATAAAACGACAAAATCTAGTTGTTGCTCTAAGAAAGTAGGATCAAATGATAGTTTTGTGGGAGAAACAGCAGTTGGATTGACCCATCCATCATTTCCTGTTGCAAAGTGTGATTCTCTTTCTACTAAGACAACAAACGAAGCTGTTATGCTAAAGGATGATAAAGGTGCTAGTGTTTGCCATGAGTACATTGACCTAGAGTGTGATTCTGACAAGGACTCGAGGTAACCTTCAACGACTTTATATTGTGAAAGTCCTCAGAACCTCCCAATGAAACTTGAGGAAAAAAAAAAACTGTTAACAATTGAATTTTCCAATGAGAGTTGTTTAATCTATTTTCGTCTTTTATTGGTGAAGTTTTTATTTGAGCACATCTAAACATTAGACAAACTGCTCAACCACAGATTGATTCATCCTATATTCCTTTTCTTGGTAGTTCTAGTGTGAATTTCTAGTCCTCTGAATTGCTGATGGACATATTAATTATTTTAAGATGTAGCCTCTTGGAGCTTACCACTAAAGTATTTTAGCTTACATAAATGTTCCACAGATGCAGGTCTCCTCCCCCAACACCTATGGTGGGTTTGCCCTCAGATGATCTTGAACTTACTATTGTTAAAGAAACGCCTGGTGTGGATTGTAGGGGCCCTGAAACAACTCCTCGACAAAATTCGCATCCCAGTCCTAATTTCATGTGTTTAGAAGTTGCAACTCCCAAGAAAGCAATCACATCTACAACAAATAGCCCAATTACTGAGCCAGAATCATCCTGGAGTGTCAATTCTAATGCTTGGAAAAGGAGAAGAATTCTTGGTTTGTCATTAGTTGGCCGTCTCCATGAATTTAGTACCCCTATTGAAATTCCTGATAGGTTTAGTCCTTTGGCAAGTTCAATAATTACAGCAGAAGCAACCTACAGAACTAAGGAGATGAATCATTTTGAAAAGGAATGTCACAAATATCGATCCAATCATTCAACTCCTTCTGCTGGATCACATGTGCCTTCTGGTCTTAACATGGATGAGGAACTTCAAATATATTGCTTACACTGCAAAAACCCGTTGGGTCTACCTGAAAACGATTTGTTGGTTAAGTGCTCACTCATTTCAACATCAAAAGCTCATTTAGTATCCCTGCAGAAGAAGTCTTCAGAATCTTTAACTTTAAGTACATCAAGTGTGGAGGTTTTTGTATCTGATGCATCATTAGTCAATCAGCGTGTCTTTGAAACATCTCGAGAAGGCCCTTCTGGACAGGGGATTTGGTGCAAAGAAGATGGATGTGTATTCAACTCTGTTGTTTGCCCCTTTTGTGTGGAACCCAACATTTGTCTTGGTGTTCATGTGGTGGCCACTGATGCCTCGAATATCAAGTTCCAAAATAAGGTGAGAGTCTGTTTATTGTAGAAGACAGTTACTTCTTCCTTACGATGTTACTCAACTTTTGACTCACCCTTGCATTTGTTTTCTTGTATACAGATATTGTTTTATCGTGAAAGCTTGCATGTTAAGAAGTTCGAAGCAGAGACTAAAAATTTAGGAACAAAAGAAGAGGTATATGAATTTTTTCTTTCGCAACTTTAGTTTTACATGGTTAAGCCAAATGATCTGGGTAAATGTAATAGTCATTATCCTAAAATATAGTTGTGAAGCCAAGAAATGCAGCTGAACACTGTTCTTATTTAAATTGCATGCTAGCTTTTCTATCACAAATCACAGTTGCTGCCATTTTTTTCATTTGATCCACGAACTCCATTCTGTTTTGATCTGATTCTTCTATGTACAACAGAAACAGATAATACCATTCTTCCATAGATCTCATTTTATTGCTAACTGTAGGCCTTATCTTCTCATGGTGACTCAAGCATAGTGGAAAATAAGAGTCTAATTGCCTTTGAGAAGTTCGCATATACTTCACCAGTTCAAGATTCAGTAGGCTGGAGGAACACAAAAAAATCAAGGGTAAAAAGCTAATTAACCTACGCTTCTGTTGCCTCATTCCATTCTAGTAGTAGAATGTTACTTTTTTCTTTTTCCTTTGTTCTTTTTTTTTTCCTAGCTGTAGTTAAATTTCATATCTCATTCTTGCAGATGAGACTGCCAAAGAAGGCTTAGATAGCTTCTACACAAATCAGATGCAGGAAAATAAGAGTTGGATACACGGCGTACTCCACTCGTAGATTCTTGTTGCCATTGTTTGTAAAATGGGTTGAGTTGTGTGAAGCTCTTCAGATTGGCTCATGTAATGCATCGGTGCTTCCTAGTCGATCCTTACGTTCTTACCATGTTTTGACGTGATATCTTCCCTAAAAAGAATATTGTATATAACATGTCATGATTGTAAAGTTGCCTTCATGTGTGAAATGAAATGAGGTAGGCAGTTTCATCTGCTTTGAAATAATGTATAATTGCTAGGCAAGAAATTGGTAGATCTCTTAAATTTAAAGCTCGGATGGACTTATTACAGAAAATTTTGATGTTTATGTACCAAATAATGAGATTCATATTATATTAGTAATGAAATCTACTTTCTGTACCATTGGTGTATCATTATTTTTAATAGTTTAGAGCATTTCATTTCAAGCATAGTTCTTTAGCTTCTATATCATGCATCAATACATGGTTTTTGAGCTTTGTAATAAGGATTTGCTAGAAATCTAGCCAACCCAATCCCATACCCATTGGCCTCGGTTGAGCAATTCCACCATCGGACAGTGCTCGTCCCTGCTTGAGGACGGACTGCATTAATGAAAGGTAAGAATAAAGTCAGTTCAAGATTCGGACAATATCATTACTACTATGCAGTTCAAACTATCAATATGAACTTTAATTTCATCTCCAATTCTTTCTTGTCATTATAGTAAAGAGCCACGACGACAAGCCCTGAGATATCTACACTCAATAGTAGCTCTATGAATCAAACTTCATGAGCAGTTGGCAAACATGAATATAGTGATTTTCAAATAATTAGAAAGCCAACTCCACCAGAATTAGGAAAAATAAGTATGTACTATACTTTTTTCAAGTAGTCATTGTTCTCCTTTAATGATGGGAAATACTCTTCTCTTTAATGACATCTGAAAGTTAACAGAGCTTGATCAAATATGTGATATCAAAATACTCGAACATAACTAATAACAAAACAAAGAACATGAAACAGATAAGTGTGTGCAAGGAGGCTCGATATGTGTAGTTATCAACAACCTAGGAAGATAAACTAATATCACTATTTCAAGAGGAACTGGAAATTCTAGATTATGTCACTCTGCTTAGTGTATGTGATGCTCGTTAATGAACTCAGAAGTCCATTCAGGATACATCCTCCTAATTCACTTTACTTCGTAGAATCAAATTCTCAACTTTTACAATAAAACTATAATTCAGCATTACCATAACTTAATCAAGTAATAAAACCTACTGTAAATGAACATTTCTCACCATAAATCACTAGATCAAACACCTTTCATCAGATCAACATAAATTTCTAGTAATTCCAAAACCGAAATCAAATTTCCAAGTTAAAGCGAGAAAACTAACATCAAATTCCTACATTCAATCAACACAACAAACCCAAAAATTATAAACGAAAATTATCATCGCAAAATACTAAATAGTTGATAAGCAGATGTACTAACAAAAAAAGCTTACAACCATACTCACAAGTATATATATTGTTTGGAAACCTATGGAAACTGTGAGCAGTATTGAAAAGCCTACAAAATGATTATGCACCACCCTAACTCAAAAGCAAAAGAAAGAATGAGGTGGCCACAACTGACGCTTTTGCTGTCCGAGGGTCAACGAGAACTTGTAAGATTTCACAATTGCAGTCTTAATCAATTTGCCTGTAATATAAGACCCTTGGTCTGGTCGTGACTTCTCATAATCATCTATGTATGCGTTCAGATCAGAACGACACACATCTATAATGAAACGATAGCCATACTGAGGCAAACGGAGTCTCTCCACTCGTAGTTGACAGTAGTCCACTTCTCCCAACTGCTGGTTATAGCTCAAAAAAGCTATCATCCCATCCACAACCACAACACCCTTAGCCGAATGGTAAGGATGTAGTCCAAAACCTGTTGGTAATGCAACGAACGGCCAACTGAATCCACCAGCACAAGATAATTCATCATAGCAGAGATCAGAAGAAAAAGCTTGCAGATCGAAAGCTGCAGTGTCTGAGAAACAGAAGCGATCCTCAATCAATAGGAAGTTGGAAGCACCATGGTATGACGGGATTCGCCTAGCATCACAACAAATCCTATCTACATGTACCCACTGCTTGTTCGATGCGGTAAGATCTAGAACATACATCCCAAACCCCCTAGTTATCTCGATCAGAAGGGTGCACTCGTTGATAAAACCATATGATAACCTTGACAACATCAACCCTCTGACCTCTAAAGGAGGGAGTTCTTCCCATGTTCGACTGACTGAATCATACAACTCAATCGTATCACATCTACGGAATGGAAAGGTGTTTGAAGGCAACACAACAAATTTTTTGGTTATCCGGTGTTGGAATGACCACTGGAATTGTTTTTGGGACCCCATTTCACCTATCTTTACGAGATTAGTTTTATCCAATTTCAGAGATGTTGAGTCCAGACGGAGTGAAGATAAATCGAAGGTAAAGACAGATTTTTTGCAAGAATCCCCAATCTGACAAGTTCCCTCAAAAATATAGAGGGTTTCACCAAACACACAAAAAGCATCACTGGAGAATTGACGCTTTTCAAATTCAGATTCAGATTCGTATTGAAGGGTAGGGATAATAGGGATGAAAGCATCGGCACTACAATCTGAATCTAAATCAACTATGCAGATAGAGTATTCAACCTTATATTTCATCCTCTCATCAATGTCACGATGATGGAAAACGATACAAGCTCTCTTACCTGAAGTTTGTAGGTGCAACCTTTTCGATGGGGTGGGTGATGAAGGTTCCTCTCCATGGCTTTTAACAGGTGATGGTGTTGCTGCTGCTAATGATCGATCGCAATCCATGGAGTTTGGATAAAAGAACCCTAGCTAACAAATTGGTTTATCGATTGGGAGGGACAGAGGCACCACACCCATTTCTAAGGCACCACTTTTTTTTAAAAAACAAAAAAAAAATTTCCAATTTTATCCTTAGGGTTTGTACAACTACCCGCATACCGAATATCATCATACTAACGTGAAGTCTCGTTTCTGTAGTAGACCAATTCGCCATGGGAAGGTTACAATTCTGAGGATGCGGTACTCGTTGGATCCTATTTCAATGGGAACTAGTTCCGACCCGCACGAAAGTCGTAACGATCCCCAGCCATTTCGGGTTAAGCCTGAGAAGCTTCTAGTCCAGTAGGTCCGTAAAACTCGCTATGACCCAACGTACTTCACAGTCGTTATATAGTTATGTCGAGAACTATAAGAGGCAAGTGTAATGCGGTAGGTGAGACATCAAATCACGTGGATATTTTATAAAACTGGGTTCCATGTTTATGAAGTGAATGATGAGTACCCTAATTGTATATTGATGGACTCAAATCAAGTCAATATTCGAAGGTCTATTTTGCTTGGTTGCTTAGATTTCATTTTGGTACAATTCTAGGTCATGATCAACCTATTCCATCCATCATTTCCTGTTGCAAAGTGTGGTTCTCTGAATCTCTTTCTTCTAAGACAAGAAACGATGCTTTTATGCTAAAGGATGACAAAGGTGCTAGTGTTAGCCATGAGTACATTGACCTAGAGTGTGATTCTGACAAGTTCGATAATTACAGCAGAAGCAACCTACAGAACTAAGGAGATGAATCATTTTGAAAAGGAATGTCACAAATATCGATCCAATCATTCAACTCCTGCTGGATCACATGTGCCTTCTGGTCTTAACGTGGATGAGGAACTTCAAATATATTGCATACACTGCAAAAACCCTGAAAACGATTTGTTGGTTAAGTGCTCACTCATTTCAACATCAGAAGCTCATTTACTATCCCTGCACAAGAAGTCTTCAGAATCTTCAACTTTAACTACATCAAGTGTAGGCCTTATCTTCTCATGGTGACTCAAACATAGTGCAAAATAAGAGTCTAAATGCCTTTGAGATATCCACTCGTACATTCGTGTGCCATTGTTTGTAAAATGGGTCGAGTTGTGTGAAGCTCTTCTGATTGGATCTTGAAACAAGGATCAAACAAGCTATACATCGATGCTCTCTAGTCGATCTTACGTTCTTAATTACCATGTTTTGACGTGATGATATCTTCCCTGACAAGAATGTTGTATATAACATGTCATGATTGTTAGAGTTGTTTTTATGTGTAAAATGAAATGGGGTAGTCAGTTTCATCTGCTTGTGAAATATTGTATAATTGGTAGGTATGAAATTGGTAGATCTCTTGAATTTAATGCTCGGATGGATTATTGCAGAAAATTTTGATGTTTTTATACCAAACAATGAGATTCATACTATATTAGTAATGAAATCTACTTTTTTTACTAATGATGTATCATTATTTTTGATTGGTTTTTAGAGTATTTCATTCCAAGCCTAGTTCTTTAGCTTCTATCACATGCATCAAGACATGGTTACATAAACCGAATGAATGATAACATCACAATAATTCCAACTTTCAATTCTAATTTTATGATTCGAGGCTTTGAAGCATGTACTTTCATTCAAGATTTCCTGTGTGTGAATGGCTCCAACATATTTTACCATGTCAGAATTCAACGGTGTCATGCATTCAATTATACCATCCATGACATCAAATGTATGAGCTAATATAACACACTGTTAACATATGAAAAACATTCCTTGTTTCTTTCATGGAAAAATGTAGCCATTGATTCCGTCCATTCAAAAGAAAGTGTTAATTTAGGGACTTTCAATATAACATCATCACTACACATGTATCGTGTACATATTTTAACAAATAAAGGATGTATCTATTTTATGCAGTTTACACTCAGATTGTTATGTACTGTTGCAATATCAAATGATAAAAACATCTGTGTTAGACAAACCAGAAAGCACAAAATTGTGATGTCAAGAAAAGGTATAAACATCATATCCAAACATCATCAACTTTTTCTGCTTGGAGTTTCATTGTTTACTTCGTCTTCGTATCATGTCAGAACCCGACCCAATCCCATCCCCATTGGCCTCAGTTGAGCAATTTCAGCCCCGGGACAGTGCTCGTCCCTGCTTGAAGATTGCTATGATGAAGGTTAGAAACCAGTCAGTTAAGCAACTTCAAAAATTCCAAAATCCAGCAACTAGCCTAAAGATACGTGAATACATGTGTATCTTGGATACAATTAGTACCCATCTCATGACGAAGTACAAATACCAATATTAAAGATCACGAAGCTAGAGAACAGATGAGAATTTTAGACAATGACTGTGAAAGGCAGATTGAAGGGCATTGAACAAAAACTATAGCATCAATTCAGAAACACCAAAGATCAAGCCAAAATGGTTTAGATCATTAGGTAACTCACAAGGCCAACACAATATAAGTTGCAGAAAAGACAATGAAATCACGACAGCCTATGAAGTGGTCTATTAGCTCAAAGAAACTATGCAATGAATTATATAATGCAAAACTGAACACCTTGCGAGCTTGAGCATTCATGATTTGTTCGGCATTTTCTCTCTAGTACAAAGCAATTCTCGCTTCAATATCAGGAACATCTATTCCCTCGACTAAACTAACTACTGCAAACAAACACATTTTACAATCGAATGCAGATATAAGAGAGGACCATATAAATTCATCAGTTATACCTACTTCTTCCAAGTAGTGATTCTACTCCTTTAATGATGGGAAATCCTCTTTTCTTTTATTATATCTTAAAGTCAACAGCTTGAGCAAATATGTGATATGTGTAGTAAGATAAACTTAATCATCCTGTCATCACACATTGCTTCATCACAAATATCACTATTTCAAGATTATATCGCTTCGACACTTAGTGTTCATGCTGCTTGTTAATGAACTCTGAAGTCCATTCAAGATATCACATTACCTTAATGTAGAATCAAATTCTCAGCTCACTACTAATTGTATAATCTCAAATCACATAAAAAACTAAGAAATGATAAATCAGCATTAACATAACTTAATCAAGTAATAAAACCTACTGTAAAATGAACATTGCTAACCATAAATCACTAGATCAAACACCTTTCATCAGATGAACATGAATTTCTAGTAATTCCAAAACCGAAATCAAATTTCCAAGTTAAAGCGAGAAAACTAACATCAAATTCCTACATTCAATCAACACAACAAACCCAAAAATTATAAACGAAAAATTATTATCGCAAAATACTAAATAGTTGATAAGCAGATGTACTAACAAAAAAAGCTTACAACCATACTCACAAGTATATATATTGTTTGGAAACCTATGGAAACTGTGAGCAGTATTGAAAAGCCTACAAAATGATTATGCACCACCCTAACTCAAAAGCAAAAGAAAGAACAAGGTGGGGACAATAGACGGTTTTGCTGTCCGAGGGTCAACGAGAATTTGTAAGATTTCACAATTGC
Organism: Scutellaria minor; assembly: GCA_954870855.1. Classification (NCBI taxonomy): domain Eukaryota; kingdom Viridiplantae; phylum Streptophyta; class Magnoliopsida; order Lamiales; family Lamiaceae; genus Scutellaria; species Scutellaria minor. Next base: position 442,668 of record OX940734.1, read on the forward strand.
AGTCTTCATCAAGTTGGCTGTAATATGAGAAAAGTGGTCTGGTAGTGACTTCTTCTCCGTATAATCATCTATGTATGCGTTCAGATCGGAACGACACACATCTATAATGAAAAGATAGCCACAGTGAGGCGAACGGAGTCTCTCCACTCGTAGTTGACAGTAGTCCACTTCTCCCATCTGCTGGTTATAGCTCAAAAAAGCGAGCATCCCATCCACAACCACAAAACCCTGATCCAAATAGTAAGGATCTAGTCCAAAATCTGTCGGTAATGCAACGAACGGCCAACTGAATCCACCAGCACAAGAGAATTCATCATAGCAGACATCATCAGAAAAAGCTTGCAGATCGAAAGCCGCAGTGTCGGAGAATAAGAAACGATCCTCAATCAATACGAAGTTGGAAGCACCATCATATGACGGGATTCGCCTAGCATCACAACAAATCCTATCTACATGTACCCACTGCTTGTTCGATGCGGCAAGATCTAGAACATACATCCCAATCCCCCTAGTTATCTCGATCAGAAGGGTACACTCGTTGATAAAACCACATGATAACCTTGACAACATCCGTCCTTTGACCTCTAAAGGAGGGAGTTCTTCCCATGTTCGACTCACTGAATCATACAACTCAATCGTAACCAGATACTACGTTATCATTATACTGAGTTAGAATATAGCAGTTCTAGTTAGAAAATGGAACATTTGTTCGGAAAATTTTCATTATTATGAATAAAAATAAGCCGCCTCTTGTATCGCCAAAGATCCCTATATTGCCATTATACCAAGCAAATCCATTGAAAAGAGCGAGACAGCCCGAGGCTGAGGGAAAAATACGAGGTACTCTATTGCTTAGTTTAGCTTTTATGGAAGCTTTAACGATTTATGGATTGGTTGTAGCACTAGCACTTTTATTTGCGAATCCTTTTGTTTAATCTTAGAAATAGGAAAAATACATATTTTTTCTATTTTATTGCCTTGGACTTGTCGTTTGCTTTTTCAAATTCAATCAAGATTTCACTCCTACAATTCCTTATTCGTTGAGAAAATAACCTACGGGAAGGGCTGATTCGCAGATGAGGAATTAGTATGCCGACTGGCCTTCCCCCTTCCCCCTTCCCGCTCGTAGTCCAAGGGAAACTCTTTTTATGATGTGTTACAACATCTACGGAATGGAAAGTTGTTTGAAGGCAACACAACAATTTTTTGGTTATCCGGTGTTGGAATGACCACTGGAACTGTTTTTGGGGACCCCATTTCACCTATCTTTACGAGATTAGTTTTATCCAATTTCAGAGATGTTGAGTCCAGACGGAGTGAAGATAAATCGAAGGTAAAGACAGATTTTTTGCAACAATCCCCAATCTGAAAAGTTCCCTCAAAAATATAGAGGGTTTCACCCAACATACAAAAAGCATCACGGGAGAATCGACCCTTTTCAATTTCAGATTCGTATTGAAGGGTAGGGGTAATAGGGATGAAAACATCGGCACTACAATCCAAATCTAAATCAACTATGCAGATAAAGTATTCGACCTTAACCTTATCTTTCCTCCTCTCTTCAATTTCACGATGATCGAAAACGATACAAGCTCTCTTACCTGAAGTTCGTAGGTGCAATCTTTTCGATGGGGTGGGTGATGAAGGTTCCTCTCCATGCCTTTTAACAGGTGATGCTAATGATCGATCGCAATCCATGGAGTTTGTATAAAAGAACCCTAGCTACTAGGGGGTCCGCTTTCTTCGTTTTAGTGTATTTGGCCGAGCGATGATTCAACGGAAGAAACTGTAGTTCCCAAGTATTGGGAAATAAGGTTTTTTCCCAAAAGAAAGTGTAGTTGGTCAATCACAATCATAATACTAAGTGATCCATTGGGTTTAACAACTATTACAATCTAAAATATAAAATTCGAAACCAAACACTATCATAAGTTCATAACTCTATTACATAGTTCATGAGAAAACTCGGCTCTCGAATCTTGCATTATGATATTGTAGCATTTGTCAAACAATTCTATCTTCATGGCAATATTACTTGTGCAACTGTTTTCACCTATTGTTTTGAGGCATATTCCTCTATTGTTTTGGAGTTTCGAATATACTTCAACAACACTTACGATGCTCACTTACATTCTTTAGGCACCTGCATATGACGAACTTGCAATAAATCGAATTCTCTTTAATCATTTTCATTCGTATAAGCAAATAGTATTTAACATGCATGTAAAAAATAGACCATTTTTTTTCTTTCTATACACTAGGTTTGGACCCGTGCGTTGCATGGGCTACATGATTGTCGTCTAATTTTACATGTTAACTATTATTATCAAGATATTAATATCCTCTCATGACTATGATACATTTCCATCACTCTCATCAATTTACATTTTTTGTTGCATCTTAATTCATACACTATCATCATATCCATGTCATTCTAAACCAAATTTTGATGACCATCACTACTGCATAGTAAATATAACACAAAATAATACCATAATTATACAACATAATTAATTCAAATTTATAAAAATCTCATTCAAAAAAAAATAAAAAATCCTTAACGTGACAATGTAAACCGAAAAGTAATTTTAATCTATATATATGTAGTACAGTTTATTCCCTCAAGTGGTGACACTTGAGTTTTTCTCCACACCTTCACAATCATAAAAGTGACTATCAATCAATTTGTTATGTGCTTCCATCTCTTCATAAAGCTCATGCTCTTCTGCATAAACGTCCACAAAAACTGTCTCTATGGTTTTAGATGACGTGCCAACCAAGCCTTTTTCTTTTGTTCTCCTTAAATGTTTGGCTGCCATAAGAACCATACAATAAGAACATGATTTCATGCCAATTAAAAGGATGATACATGACACTAATTCTTTACATATAATTCATTGTATTTTAACTCACTGGAACAAAACATAGTAAGCACCCTTTGACCCTATTTGAAAAAATCAAAGAAAACAAATTAACTACACAATTTAAAGGTTTTAACACCTAGAGGCATTATACATCTCAATCACTTCAAATCCACAAAAGAAAGGAAATTTGTATGACGTTAAACTAATCAAATAAGGAGTAAAAATGTTCAAAGACAAATAAACCATTTTGGAAATTAGTCTGATTCACATAAACCCCCATTCTTCTCTACCCAAAAAGGAGGCAATTCACTGGAATTCTCTCTACTAACAATCCATCCCAGACCTCCCATCTGATGCAAAAACAGCTCCGTTTTTATAATTTATTTTGGTGGCTCTAATGCCTTCAATACCCATTTCTTTCTAACTTGCAAGTCCAATAGCTTGAATATCTCATCTAAACTTTTCACCCCTATAATGCCATTGCCTCTTATAACGTAAATGTAGCACTGTTTTCTGTAACTAACTCCAACCCGCCTCTAATTAGCACCACTTCAACTCTCTCAAACCCTTCTTCACATGCAAAACTGTGAACTTGACAGGGAATCTTATATTTTCTTCCCTTCCCCACTGGTTTTGGCACATTAATGTATGTTACATGTTCAATACATATGATGTTGTTAAATATTAAACATGATTTGAATTGGAAAAGACATGACAGCTACCAAAGTTGGCTTCAACATAGCAATCAACTTGAAAAGAAGTTACAAGTTTTCATTCATTTCTAATTGGCTTGAAATCTACAGAATTCTTGACGTCTTTATAGAGAGGTCATCTTGAGGGTGAAAAATCCTTATAAAGTGGTAGAAGTGAGAGTTGTGATTGATTCTTGGTTTGATCTCTTTGTTGTTTTGTAGTTTTCATTGGTTTTATGTGCAAATCTTGACACTAACAAACATCATATAATCGAATCAGAAGATAATGGATAAAAAGAGTCATTTTCCCTAACTTTACACATTCGTTTCCATGTAAACACATATTACGAAGGATGATTTTGAAGAACACTTTTGTTGTGATTACCAATATTTACTGACACAAATCAAACAAAAATCAAAATACCTTCGACGTTGATCAAACCAGCATCAATCAAAGGGGACAAACCGGTGAAGGCGGAGAGCTCAATGTATCCCACCTGCACGGCGAAGTCAGAGAGCTCAATGTATACCACCTGCACCGAGATACCATATTGAGAACTTTAACGGTGTTTGAAGCATAGGGGTTCAACTCTTCACAAATCAATCCCACCAGTTCAAAGCCGCTGTAGTTCTCTGGTAATGCTTAAGCCCTACCATATTAACAATCACAAAACCCACCAATAACATTTCAGAGTACTATCGTCAAAATCCCTTATTCTATTGTTTGAGAAGCTAGTTCGCCTTAAAACTGAAATTAAAAAAGCCAACCTACATAAACTTATTTCCTGAATCATAATGGAAAAAAAGAAAACAGTCCTATGCAAATGGAAAAATAATGAATATTTCATATACCATATGCCATTGTCTGGTTCTATTCAATCAAAAGGGGATAATCGTTGCGTACTAAAAACAAAGATCATGTAAAACTATCATCCATCCAAGTTCAATTCACATCACTAGAAGACTGTTTGTAGCGAGGGATTTGAAATGGAAGAGATTTTGAACAGATCACGCAAATTAGTTAAAACTGAGAAAAATAGATTTCCAATCGATCCACAAATCTAAGCCAGACACAACACAAAAGTATATAATCCAAAGGTTAGATATGTTTTGCAAATATAAGCATTACACGAACTCAAATACAAAGTGAATCTTAAAAATTAGCCAACATAAACCAGCCTCAAATCAAAGAATAAGCTAGGATAAATTCAATCATGTGGGGCACATACACAAAGATTAAATTAGGTGACAAATAAAGTAAGTTTTATTACGAAGTGCCTAAACAGGCAAAATAACAAAAAAAGAGTATAATTAACCAAAAGCCTGCTATCATCATCAAACATAAATTCCTACATTCATAAACATGATAATTGCAAGAACAAAAATTTTCAAACTGTTGTTATGCTTCATAGTTTCGATTATCTTCTGAGACAACATACTTTTCCCCTCAGGCTTCTCTCTCTTTTCCCTGCTCTCTCGCTCTCATTTACTCTATTTCATTAAACTTGGGCATCTACATTGCCGTACGTTTCTCTTGTAACAGTCATGCGTGGGTTGTTCTTCTAAAGTAGCTATGCATTTCTGTTGTAATTAAAATATGGATTTTTTTCCTGTATAGAGATGCCTTTGTAATATACACATGGCAGCCTAAGAGACTCTAAAAGAGCTGATGTGTCAACATTATATAACTCAACTTGTCAACACTTGAAAGATACAATCCTCCTTTTATATATATATAGATTTGTTTAAAACGTAGCAACATGCTTTAATTAAGTCAGATATAACTAATGAAACATCTCTATTCATAAGCCTAACGAATATATAAGCTAATAAAAACATGAAAATGCAAGGGTTCTTTATACATAAACAATGAACCAAGAAAAGTAAGTGTAGCAATCAGAGGAATTTAAATATTCGCAAGAGAATCTTCACATCTCACTACACAACTACATTACAAATAAATAACACTAAGAAGAACATCGCAAGAGAATCTTCATATCTCATTACACAAATACATTGTAATTAACCGGAGAAAATAACACTAAGAAAAAAATTGTGGGGAGAGCTTTATTATGCCTTCCAGACAAAAAAATATGGAAATCACATTATTTTGAATTTCTGTAATAAGAAAGTTAAGCCTGCAAAAGATTCTATGGGTTATGAACCTATACTTATAAAAGAACCTTGCTCCCATTGAAAAATAAATCCTAGCTCAAATTCTCTTCATCTACATGAATTTTGTACTATTCAAATGCGTAGAACAAGTAACCTTTCCATTCCAAATGCATATATGTTAATATGTTGAAAGCACTACATTATAGTTGCTTCAGCTTTGATTACACAACAAATATTGTTTTCCTACTCTGAAGATTTTGTTTAAATACAAAGATCAGCTACCCTGGCATGGTCTTACTCTTGGTTTTTCTTAATTTTTACATGTAGGTTATAATATGTCCACACATTCTTTAGGGTATGTTTGAGAAAAACAGCTTCGAAAAGCTAACTGAAATATAATAGATGATGTTATATATTCTCAGATAATTATGTTGCAACCTAATTCACATACGAATCAGACATGGTCACTTGCTAATATGTGTACACATTCTTTAAGGTATGTTTAAGAAATAGAACTTCCAAAAAGTAACTGAAATATAATAGATGATGCAACATAATCCACATACGACTTGCAAATGAGTAATGAGTCCGAACAATCTTTATCACCCTTTAAGAAAGGAGTCATATCAGGCGTAATTTCAAAGATTTCATCCAAATCACCCTACTTCTCTTTCAAGGTCGACTTCCATTTGACCAACATTTTTTTCAATTGAATAGTAATATGCCAGCAATGCAAAACTTCATGTTCCAAGTTGTATCCATTAGTGGGACTTAAGCACTCCCAAAGACATTCCAAAATCAAAGCGTTTTAAGCATTTATGATGAAGTGAACAGTTCAACTGCAACGAAATATTAATGTTCAAATAATAAACAATAAAAATGATACGTATTTTCGAGTGTTCCAGCTCTAAAGTGTAAATGAAACATTTCACGCATTTAAATTGTAGAAACTTGTCCTAATATAAATAGAAAGTGTTCGCTAAATATCACATCATGTGGGGGGAAAAATATCAAACATACAATATAATAGGCACACAAGTAACATTATTCATGACAATTATGAGTAGTAGTCCAAAATTAGAAATTGTGAACAAAATATAGGATTTCTAAACATATCATCAGTAATAAATCGAGAGAAGCAAGAATATATCAAGCCATTCCCCCCGCCCCTAGACAACACACACTGCAAAATAAGTTTTAATATTAAAATTTATCGTATTCCATATCTATATCTCCTTTCTAAAATATCCATTATATTAGGAAATAATTCAATTCATTTATATTATTATGAAAATCAATAGCATGAAATTGATCATTATGCCAAAAAACATATGATACAAAACATTTACTGTTTAGATAGTTTTACTAGTGAATACTCCGTGTGTTGCTCGGAATTGATTTGAGAGTTATATCTTTAAAGGGAAAAAACTTAGTAATTAATACTCTCTTGAAGTAGTATGCTTGTGCAACACACACGCACGGCCCGGCCCTTTCCCGGACCCGACCTCAACCGTGGGCCTTGGTCCCTGGCAATTGGACTGTGGGCGGATGGGGCCCGGGTTTTGCCTTGGGCTGGACGCAAGCCCATGTTAACTTTTTGGAGTGGATTTGGGTGAAGGTTACAGCAGAGTAACCTAGGTTGCTACAAAGTAAGCTGCAAGGTTGCTGCAAAGTAACTTAGAGGTTACAGCATATCAAGCTGCAAGGTTACTTCGAGTAACCTTGAGGTTACAACAAGAGTAACCTCTGGAGCAACGCAATTTAACCCCACCCTAACGCAAATTCTTAGTGTATTTGTAAATAAATATAACTTTTTTGAAATATAATATTACATTTTTAACCTAATTTTATAAAAATTGAGACATGCGCGTGTATAGTTGTGCTTTAAGTTTAAAAATATCAAATAATGCCCACCATTTCTTGAGTCCCAAAGTATCACCTCCTAACTGTAACTCATCAAGTCAATAACTTGTTTAATTTCCTGAGACGATCTTGTTTTCTAAAAATTGAGGAAAATGAATCTTTTTTTGGGATGGAGGGTGTAATAAACATGATATTGAGAATCTCAACTACTGAATTTCCCCATTTGTGCCTGTCACTTAAAGAATGCAATAGCTATTGAAATTTCCATTAAATACCACACATCATGAGAAAACATGAAGGAATACCTTTTTTAGCCTCCTCAAGAGCTCCTTTTAGGTCCTCAAATACAAGCTGAAAGATGTTACCATATTCAGTAAATGGGAACTAATATAGAGTTTCATAAATTTTAGACCAGTGCAATATAACAGAAGCATAATAAAGCAAAAACCTCGGAGAGCAATCTGCTGAAACATGATTCAACAGCCTTCCTTGTCTCCTCATAACATTTGTCCTTGTAGCCTTTACCTTTAATCTTCAACCTCTGCTGTGTAACATTTCTATAAGATGACATTGTAGTTGTAGATTTTGTCAATTACAATAATACAGCAAAACACAAAAACCAACAAAACCATGCGAAATTGTTTTGCAACACTAATCTGCAAGCTTAGAGTTGAAACTAAATAATGAGCCAAGAGCAGATGCATCAGGTGACCGGGGTACATATTACATACTTGCTATTTCTATGAGGATTTTCTATAGACTCCACTGCACCATCTCCTTCAGCCTCAACTGCTTCTGTAGCTAGTTGTTGATCCGGGATTCTTGCATTTCAACAACTCTTTTCATATTATGGGTAGTGATAAAAATAAAAAATAAAACTCAATAATACCTAAACACTCCCAACCAAAAAAATCTTATATAAATGTTTTAATTCAGGTTAGACATGCCTCAATGCACGAACTAGAGTTTGTGGGCTGCAAAAGAAAATAACTGAGATAAATGAGCAGCACAAAGACATACACAGAACAGCTATCAAAATCTAATGATAGAACTGAGAGACTTCAGACTGAATGCAATATGTAATGGAAAGTTGGTCAAAATTTTGCAATTCGAGACAAGACAGGACCAATGGGTTCCATTGCTAAGCTATCACATCTAAGTCACATATCTGATACTCATCTTTATTGACACAGGCTCAATATTTATTTATGAAAGAAATTTTGTTTTCGTATATTAAATGGCATCCTCAATAAAAACTTAATCAAGATTATTCTTATGTAGTTTAATGTCTTCAACAGTGATTTCAGGTGCAAACTGAAGTCTTTTTGAGGCATTTCTTTGTAAATGTTTGTGAGAAAGAGAGAGTGAGCAACAATTAAATCTTCCGATAATGACATAAAAACTATGAACACGAAGCAGAAGAACAAGTAAAGGGCATTACAACAAAAGCAAACCCGGAAAACTATCGTACCTTTCTTTAGCAAGTCTAAAGAAGTTGGAATATGACCCCATAATGTCTTCCCGAATGTCTCCCATCTGCGACCTATATCTTCAAAGTATTCCCTGTGAAATGTAACTAGTCCAATCATAAAGAAGTGACAACAGTCATTTTAAAAGTAATAGGAAAATCATCAAGGCATACAAAATAATGAATGCGAGAACTACTTCTTATATTTCAACATTTTTTTGGTTAAGGTCTTATATTATCAAATTCTCTAGTTTCTCGAGCATATGACGCAGATCTATAAATTTCCCATCCAAGAAAGATAAGACAAGATCAAAATGTCTTAAAAGAAAAGCACACATGATCAAAAAACCATCTAAATGTCTAAAATAGCAAAATCTTTTTTTGAGTCGCAGCTTGAGTCACTGACATGATATTACGTGGATGTGCCAATTTGTCCACTAATGCTAAGTTGCCATATACATTATTGATTGAAATACTACTCAATATTGTGAGGATTGTTTGTCAGAACATAATTGACCATGCAATAGCATTGTGATAAATGCAGGTAAACTTCCTTACCTCAGCCGACCAACCTCTTCTTCATTAGATGATGCAGCAGCTAGAGCAAACCTTCATTTCCCATCTAGTGCAGTTAACCTCTATAGTTTATTTGACATAACAAGTTCAGTAGTATATTTAAGATTTGATCAATTACATAATACAATATCATAATCATAATCAAGGCTATGAATATCCAAACCTCATAGGTGTTAATAAGTTCTTTATCATCACTCAAAGAATCTCGCGCCTCAGCAGCCTCGACAGAGATTGACATCATACCCTCCACAACCTGCAAAAGAGCAATGGGGTTATATGACATTAATATCAAACACATGAAATCTGTAACGAGAACAATAATCATTAACTTAGAAAGTATAAAGGAAAACCCAGGCTCCTTACGAGATTGTACGGAGATAAGGCTAATGTCCATATACCGAGTTAGGTGACATAAAGCACATAAGTCAAACACTCATCTTCAGAGTTGTGTTGAGGTTATTCCTTGCATTACTGAGGAGCTTTACTTGATCATGATTTTCTATCAATGTTTGGCATTCTTGACATAACCTGTTACCAGGGAAAATTTTACATCATTTTAAAGCATTAACAAGCCAACACATGACATGTAATCTATTATCAACTATAAAGGAATAGAGAGCATATATAAAGTATGATACGTCATATTCATACTTTTCAATCTCAACAAAATTTTCTCTGAGATGACTTATTGTCTTCTGAGACAAGGACAGCGATTCAAGACCTTCTTGTGCCTCCTCAACCTGAATTCAAAATTCAGTGAGAAAAGTTAGAACGATTGGAAACAGTCTAAGGGAAATTAGTTAGTACAGGCTGTCAGGCTCTACAACCATTTGTTTAAGAAGGCTAAAAAAGGAAGATATAACACTTCCATAATAGTTATTTAATTTGCAAAGAAGAAGGTTTACAAGCTCAGGATCCACCTATACCCGTTCAGCAACCATTGTACTGAGTTGTGCATCATTTGCCTGACACCAAACCATAAAGAAATGTTCATCACCATATACAGGAGTAATCTTAATCATAATGCAAGGGAAAAACAGTCAAAATTAAAAAGTTAGACAAAGGAAAACAAAGTTAAGAACTAATTGAACGTAACATAGGCACAACATATAAAACTTTATCAAACAATGCCACCTCAGACGCTGTTATTGAACAAAGCTGTGACCATGGCATATAGAAGTAATGCTCCGTGGATCTACAATGTTTTATTTCCAATAGCATCATTCAAGGAGAAAGTGAGTTATAGGTACTGATTACTTGAGATGATCAATATCCCTGAAAGAGATTTCTTATTTATTGGAGCTATCAAGAGGATCAGAATCCCACTGAAAAGAGTGATGTAGGTGCACAGAGATAGAAATTCACTCAGTTGTATGGGTAATGTACTTCATCATAGGATATAACAGACCAACAATATCTTGTGATCAAGATTAATTTATAATTCTTTTAGTGACTTCCATACTAAAGAGGAGCATAAAATATCAACACACAACTTGATTATGCCTAACCAGTAAGCATTGAATGAGAGATACATGCTCTCAAAAGTTGGTTTTTTACAGAATTATTCTTTAAAGGGGATCCCAAATTTCTCCATTTACACATTAAATTTACTACTTAAAGAGTCCTCATCCTAAAATTAGTCGCATTGATAAAGATGTGATACTTCAATGACCTTCAATTAACATTTTTTACCTCTTAATGATCTTTTGATCTCAATACAAAAATCAAGTTACGAACATAGTGGTAATTAAAAACTAATTGAAACCTAAAGCTATTTCCATGTATACTTGAGCTACAAATGCCCTAGTTCGAGATTTATTTCTAAAAGCCCCGGCAGCGGCAGCGGCAGCGGTAGAAGCTTCGCCACCTCCCTCACCGCCGCCTCCTTCGCCTCCACACCTAGATCCTCCGCCATCAGCATCTTCCACCTCCCTCCACCAAGCTCAGATCCTTCAGATTAATCGAAATTTTTAACATTAATCAGAACGGTGAATAGTGATCTCAACTGGATCGTGTGCGGGAAAAAAAGAAGGTGAGGACTAAAGGCAACTGCCCATTTTCTAAGGGCACGACCCATTTAAAAAAAAAAAAAAAATTAAAAAAAATATCAATTTTATCCTTAGAATTTTGTACACTAATTTTGTTCGGTTATTATGACCGAACGTACTTGTTTGTGTTCGGCCAAGGTGGCCGAACAGGCTTCTAAATTTTCGGCCAAGGTGGCCGAACATTTTTCAATGTGTTCGGCCAATCGGGCCGAACGAAACTGATCCGGTTTAATCATTTTTTTATGTTTTTTTCTATGATTTTCACACATCCGTGGAATGTTCGTCATTATGTTGACATTACAAAATTAAAAAAATTAACATAAAATAAAAAGAATGCAAAAAAATCGATCAAACTCAGATTTGTTATGTTAAATCCGGATTTTTTTTTTAATATTAAATTTTTTAATTTTTTTTTTAAATGTAATGCCAACATAATGACGAACATTCTACGAATTTGTTAAATGTGTGAAAATCGTGTGAAAATCGTAGAAAAAAACGTAAAAAAATGATTAAACCGGATCAGTTTCGTTCGGCCCGATTGGCCGAACACATTGAAAAGTATTCGGCCACCTTGGCCGAAAATTTAGAAGCCTGTTCGGCCATCTTGACCGAACACAAACAAGTACGTTCGGTCATAATGACCGAACAAAATTAGTATACAAAATCCTAAGGGTAAAATTGATATTTTTTAATTTTTTTTTTTTTTTAAAAAAAATGGGTGGTGCCCTTAGAAAATGGGTAGGTGCCCTTAGTCCTCCCCAAAAAGAAATAACACTTAAGACTTTGTTTGGACTCAAATCGGGTTACACCGACTAAATTCGGGTTGAAGCATTTTATTTGGGCTCTAGCTTTATTCTCCACATACTATTGGGTTTTTACTTGGCCCAGTAAGGGCTAGATTTATTCTCCACATATTATTTGGGCTTCTCACTTGTGTGCGATATAAGTAAATTGGACAATTAATTTAAAATTACCACAATCACAATCCTGTGAAATATAATAATAAGTAGGATTACGTTACACAAGATTTTCTAATTTTTTTAATCATAAATTACAATAATTTAAGTATGGTTACATGAGATTTTTTTTTTCTTCAAAAAAAATAATATGATTTTTTTTCATTACTATCATTTTTAAGGTTTAAGGATAATAATTCAAACTTCTCGATTTGAAAGGGAAACTTACTTTTAGAGGCGACAAATTAGGTGTTGTGCCTTTGTGGCAAATTACTATCATGACATCGAATAACTGGTGTCGTACTTTTGCGGAGACGGTTGAAAACAATCGTCTTTATGGAATTTCTGTAAAGAGGTGAACAAATCCCTATGTTAATTTCCAAAGAGAAGAAAGGCAGAACATATACAAGGGTTTTGGAAAACATGGTCCACGTAAGCTCACAGGAAAAGGATGGGCCACACAACTAGAAAAAAAAAACCTCATTACTACAAGAAAGCTCAAGACTAAAGGTTCATTATATACATAAATAATACATAATTCGTGTACGTCTCCTCAAGTTGGAGCATGCAAATCACAAATGCCCAACTTGCCGAGGAGAAAATCAAATTGTCGTTTCCGCAACATCTTGGTAAAAATATCCGCCAATTGAGAATGTGTATGAGCATGAGACGTGCAAATTGTACCATCTGGAATAGCATCCCATAAGAAATGACAATCCACCTCTATATGCTTCGTTCATTCATGGAAAACAGGATTTTGTGCAAGAGCTAAAGTAGATTGACTATCACAATATAAATTCATAGCACAAGAGTGACATACCCCAAGACTACCCAACAAACTCTTAAGTGACTTCAGTTCACAAGTGGCTAGCGCCATTGAACGATACTCAGCCTCAGTCGATGAGCATGAAACTGTCAATTGTTTCTTACTCTTCCATGAGATGGGGGATTGACCAAGAAAAACTATCCATCTAAACAATGATCTGCAGGTAAGAGGGCAACCAACTCAATTTGAATCACACCAAGCAGACAAAGTCAAATCACAATCCGAACAAAGGAGGACATCGTGACCTGGAGAATTCTTCAAGTAGCGTACCATCTAAAGGCCGGCGTCTCAATGATCATGTCGTGGTTCATGCAAAAAATGAATACTCTATCATATGATCTATGTTAGTTAGACTTCATGTTAAAAAAAGAAATAGAGATTTGAGAAATCTTCACGCACTTGTTATTTATTCAGAAGTTTTTTCACATTTTTACATTCTATCTTCTAATCTTAAAAAGAGTCAAGGGTTTAGTAAATCAACATCAATAGTATTTCATCATATTGGCACTTTGCAGGGATACAATAAGTATATATGATCATTTACCATATCTAATATAGTTATTTCTTTTTTTACCACTCTAAATAGATTATATATTACTGGGAGGGATTAAAGACACCCCATCATTTCCTAAGCACACCCCAATAAAAAAAATTAAAAAAACAAATAATACCAATTTTATCCTTTAGGTTAGACTGTATTAGTTTCATTCGACCATCATGGCCGAACGTACTTCCACGTGTTCAGCCAAGGTTGTTGAACACTGTTCTATGTGTTCGGCCAATCAGGGCTGAACGAAATTGCTCTTGTTTGATCGATTTTCTATGTTTTTCATTTGATTTTCACACGATTTTCATAAATTTAACAAATTCGTGAAACATTTTACGTTATATTGGCATTACATTCCTAAAAAAATTGAAAGATTTAAATTTAGAAAAACAAGAAAGATGAAAAGTAGAGAAAAGGAGGAAGAAGAGGGAGACTAGAGTTTTCTTTTTTTTTTTTTGCATTTTTTTAAAAGGTAAAATTAGTATTTTGAAAAAAATTCTTTTTTTTAATTGAAATATTTTTAATTAGAACGTGAATAGAAAATGATGGGGTGCTTTTCGTCCCACCCTATATTATTTGGGAGGGACTAAAGGCACAACACATATTTCTAAGGGCACCACACTATTTTTTCTAAAAAAAAAAAAATTCCAATTTTACCCTCAGGATTTGTGCAATTACTTCCGTTCGGTCATTACGACCGAACATGCTTCACGGCGTTCGGTCAAGGTGACCGAACGCCCTTCTAAGAGTTCGGTCGGGGTGACCGAACACTCTTCTATGTGTTCGGCCACCCGGGACCGAAGGATACTGCTCCGATTCAATCATTTTTTTACGTTTTTTCCTACGATTTTCACATATCTAATAAATTTGTGGAATGTTCGTCATTATGTTGACATTACATTCTTAAAAAAAAAGATTTAACATAAAAAAAAACGTAAAAAAATCGATCAAACTCTTTAGAAACCCATAGAAGCCCGTTCGGCCAACACGAACGAACACATAGAAGCCCGTTCAGTCGTGTTGGCCGAACACTCTTCTATATGTTCGGTCAACATGACCGAAGGAAACTAGTTATTCTACTCCGAAAGTTAAATTCGGAATTTTTTTTATTTTATTTTAAATGGGGTGCTGTTAGAATTCAATGGGATGCTCTTAGTCCATCCCTCGGAGAATCCCAGAGTTGTTCGATTTTTGTAGATGGATTTCTGCGAATGTTGGATCGGAGAAGGTGGAATTCCATTGCGTGGAGACGGATTTGAATCTACAGAGGTGTTTCACGGGTATTCTAAACAGGATTTCTTCGATGATTACATTTGGGAGATCAGTAATTGGTGAGTTTTCTATCTGCTTTTTCTTGATTCCATCCATGTCTGCCTAGCTATCAGGATGTGAAGAAGACATAGTTTTGAGAGAGAGAGGGGCACGTTAGGTCAAGGAAGAATAAAAGGAAATTATATTCTTATAGGAAATGTTTGGTCTGCTGATTTGTCTCCCATGTTGTTTGATTTGTAAATTGTCGTGGGTCTTTCTGCTTGACTCATAACTTCTTCTATAAAGTTATTTTTTTAGCTTCCACAAATAATGCCAAAAAGGAGAAACTAAGATTGGCACCGACTATCTTTTATTCATTGTAAGCTTAATTACCCTGCATTATATGTCTGGTCAATTCTGATGATTTTTTTGAATGATATTGACAAATTATTGTACTGTTAATTTTTGGATGTCCAAGAGCCAAATATTGAAATACTTTTGAATGTCAAAAGAACTGATCATTGCAATTTTGATTTCAATTTGTTGAATCACTACAAATATGAAAATAGGACGGAAAAAATGCATATTACCTGACACATATTTATATCATTCAATCCATTTTCTACATGTTCGGCAATTAGAAGAGAAGCTAAAAGAAGGAACACGGAAAATAGTAAGGTGAAAGAAGTGATGGTTTTAGTTTTTGTCTCTGTCTTTAGAATGCTTTTGGAATCAATTATGATGGGATTGACACCTAAATTAGGCCGTCAAAGGAAGTGGAAATAGATATGTATTTAAACTCTAGTGTATGGAATCATTTGATGTTTCATGAAGTTGTAATTATTTTATTACCATCCTTTCCCTAAATTACTATATGATATGAGCATTGTATCGTGGAAAGACATTTGCTCATTGCATATGAATCCCAAAATTGACTCCCCCAACTAAACTGAACTCTTTGTTTGTTGATTCTAAGCACCTAAAGAAAGATTTCAAGCTCAAATAAAGTTTATTCCTTGAACTTTCTAGACAACTGCATAGAGAAACCTGTATCAGAGTGATCCTTTTTTTTTTTTTGTTGAGATAGTATTTGGAAGGATTTCAAAGCAAAATCACAGGCTTGTTCTCATTCCTTTTGTTTTTCTTATTTGGTATGACCAACTCAGTTGGAGTGGAGATAAGGCTTTAAAAGAGCTACAGATAGCTAATATATCAGTGCAGAGTTTTCCGATCTTGAAAGAATGTGCCAAAAAGGTACCTGTATACTCAATACTGTTCAATTGATGAATGTTCTACATGTGACATGCTTGGTTACTTTCGTGACCACCCACTCATTATGATGGTTGCATTGCTCTGAAGGCATATCTCATTTGAGTGGAAAGGCAGCAACTACACTGGATGGTAATTCATCTCCATTTTCATAATTTTACATATCTGCTGCAGTTAAATGCTGTTGGCCCTATGATTATCATACAAAGATTTGTGAAGAAAGATGATGGTAAATGGTGAACATGTTTTACCATGAATGCTTGGTTCTCTATTCCTCTTTTAGACATGTCAGATCTTAGAGGATATTGAAGTTTGCAATTCTTGTCTTCTTTTGTGGCTTTCATTCTTGTGTAGAGTATTTCACACTTATCCATTTTGGTAGAATATTTCTCTATAATTTGGTCATGCACCAATGGAAGAATGTCGAGCTTCTTTTCTCTGGTGTCATTGAGGAGAGTGGATATTAAGCAATCTTTGAAAACAAAGTGAATAAAATCTATTTGCCAAAGATTTCCAAATTTAGAATGATATTTATACCCCTTATCTATCACACCTTTAAAAAAGAAAAAAAACTTTTAACCAGTAAAAGACATAGATACCCTTAAGTTAACTATTAGTCTTGAAGGTCTAGACCCAAACAAGATCTTTTATTTTATATTTGTGTTTCATCTGGTTTTCCAAATAATCACCATATGTCATATATATATATATATATATATATATATATATATATGACATTATTAATAAACGTGTTGTTTGTATTAAAGATAATGAAACATAAGATGAAACACAAAAGTAGAATAGAGGATTCAGTTTCATTATTGGTGGCCAACAAGCTCAATGTTTTGTTCAAACCGACCAATCCCACACGTATCTCCATAATATGAATGAGATTATTATTAAGGGTATCTCTTTGGTCTTGGCATAGCTAGGTTAAAGTATAACAAATTAGAAAATATAAAACATTTTTTCGTAAGCAATAATGTATGTATCCTTAAAAAATGAATACATACGTACCCTGGAACCATAGGGTAATTGGTGTCATAGTTCATTTCCCCTCGAACCTGAGAAAGGTCAGTGTGGTCTGCTCCACAGTACAACACTCTCAACAAAATGTCTTCTTTTGTGTCTTTCATTCTTGTGTAGAGTATTTCACACTTATCCATTTTGGTCGAATATTTCTCTATAATTTGGTCATGCACCAATGGAAGAGTCATGCACCAATGGAAGAATGTCGAGCTTCTTTTCTCTGGTGTCATTGAGGAGAGTGGATATTAAACAATCTTTGAAAATAAAGTGAATAACATCTATTTGCCAAATATTTCCAAATTTTAAAATACTTTTGAATGCCAAACAAACTGATCACTGTAATCTTGGTACATTTATGTAGGAGAACTCATGCTCAAATCAGTCAAGTGATTCGAGACTACAAGAAAACCTCATAGAGGGTTCCCATGGCAGTTTTGGTAGGTCGTCATAATCTTAATTTTCCATTTTCAGTATCACGTCCATTTTAAAACATTTTTAAAGTTGTGTTAAATATAATCTGTCCACTGCCATGGCCAGTTTGCTAAGGATTTATAGCAGCATTGCTCAGTTAGATTTCAATCTAATCTAATATGCTTGCATATTTAACAAGCACATAGCCAAAATATTATGTTGCTTGTGTGTATTATCAGTTGTATATACCTTGAATTTAAAAGGTAAATATAAAGGGTAAAATGTAAATATTGCAGTTTTTGGTATATTTTCTACCTGTAACTTAGCCATCGGGTTATTTGAGCAATCATGGCAAGTTCTGAAGGGAGGGAATGCAGATCAGGTTTTGTGAAGGTGGACATAGTTGATAATAAGAACACTGGAGTCATTAAGTAATCTAGCTTTCAAAATCTACCTTATTCATGTTTTCAATAACTAAAATTAAAATCGATACACATCTTAGCTGACTGACACATATTTATATCATCCAATCCATTTTCTGCATGTAGACAATTACAAGAGAAGCTAAAAGAAGGAAAAGGAAAAATAGTAAAGTGAAAAAAGTGATCAGAAAATAGTGTTGATTTATGTTGGAATGAGATAGTTGTTATTCGAGGATTTGCATTTCATGTGGTTTGGGATTGTATTTATGCTGCAATTTGTGTCACCGCAATAAATTGAAATGTTTTCTCTGTATATCAATCATTTTGTGCATTCCAGGTGATTTCTTTTTTCAATTAAAACTATTGAGTTTGTAGGGCCTAGTTTATGGGCTACAGCTCAACATTTTTTAATATTGCACGTCATATATAAATAAAACTGGACTATAATTGAGTTCCACGTTTCACTGGCCTGCATATATATGCTTAAATGCATGCTACCTGTGTTCATTAATATTCTTTTACTTATTCCTTTTGTGTTTTCCAGGGATCAAGGAAACATTATTGTTCAAATCCCAAGTTACGCAGTGAAGAGAATGTTGATGGATAATGGTTGCTTCCCTCCCCCCCTGAAAATAAATAAATAACTACTTATATATGTTTTCTGTTGTAACAGTAGTTTAAAATTTCAGTAAGTTGCTTCTGAAGAATAAGGAAATTACCTGCCAAGAATTCAAGTAAGTTAAGTTATTTTAGGTATTATGTCTCTATATACGGAATTTAATTTCCCTTACTAAAACTTTCCCCATCAGAAATGTTCATAAAGTGAAAGGTCATCTGTCTCTTCAGAAATGAGGCTGCCATGAGGTTCACGACATTGAAGACCTTGTTAAAGTTGGGCAAGTAGTAAAAGATTCTGTTTTACTCCTTTCCTGTTACTAATGTATTTGGTGAAACAATTAACTAAGCCTCTGAAAGAGCCTTCCATTTTCAGTCTGTTCATATTTTGCAACGTGTTCCATGGTACAAGAACCAGAATTGGTATTCTGCCCGTATAACTATATCATCAATCCACTTATCTGGGAGGCAATGGAAGTTGACATTAGCAAGAGCATTATCATTTTAGATGAAGCGCAGTGTGTTAGATCTATTCACTTGATCCATCAATTTTAACTTATTATTGAAGGTCGATATGTTTTTGAGAAATGAACTGATAATTGGTTGTGTTTCTTCATAAATCATACAATAATAGAATAGTTGAAAAAAACACTCAAGATTTGATTTTCTTTTGCGTTTTTTCCCCTATTTTCATATTTGTAGTGATTTAGCAAATTGAAATCAAAATTGAATTTTGACTGTACAACCTTTTGATCATTAAGTATTTGGTCCGTGTTATAAGTTTTCAACATATGTATTTTTCTTCTCCTCATCAACTCGAACTTTAAAAACTGGTCCAGTAATATAGAAGACATAGCTCGTGATGCTGGTAGTATTGATCTTGATGAATAAGATTTGCTGTGTAAGTGCAAGCCTTAAATTCTTACATAAAGTACCTATCTTAGACTGCTTTGTGTTTTTGAAGTTTTGCAGACAGAACTGGGACAGCTGAGCCTCGATGATAGCATGACTTATCAACCGTTGTTTGAGATGACTGAGGTGCTGATATTTATTAGTGAACTTGTGTTTGTTTCTTGAACTTTTTTTTTTTTTGCCAGTTTTCAATTTTATTTTAATCTTTGTAGGATATCTTGAGCTGGATTGACCAGAGGAAAAATGCTTTAGTAAAGCGTGAGTTTCGGCGTTATTTCCGTTGGTTAGTATTTACTAATATAGTGATATATCTTGATCCTTAGTTTTGTTACTGATATTTGTTGCCGATCACCCTCTAAAATGCTGTGAGCTAAAAGCTGCTAAGAATATAGATTTCGGTATCTTCTTTTAGTCAATTTGTTATATCTTAGATGCAAGTTAGAGAATTCTGGGAACTTTCTGTAATGATTTTAGGCTTGGTGATGATACAGGTTGTTCTTCCTTTTTGGTCACGTCCTTGTAAAACTGGCGGGGACTTGAAATATGATGTGAAAAAATGTTACGGGGTCATCTATTATTTTTTCTTCATATAATGTGTTTCTCCTGCCAGAAGAAGATGGTTTTAGTTTTTGTCTCTGCCTTTCAAGTTTCATTTTAGCCTATAAATAAAGAAAACATTTGACTCAATTATGATGGGATTGACACCTAAATAAGGCAGACAAAGGAAGTGGAATGGATTTGTATTTAAACTCTAGTGTTTGGAATGATTTGATGTTTCATGAAATTGTAATTAGTTTATTACCATCCTTTCCCTAAAATATTATATGATATGTGGGCTGTATCGTGGAAAGACATTTTTTATTGCATATGAATCCAAAAATTGACTCCCCACACTAAACTGAATTCTTTCTTTGTTGATTCTAAGCACCTAAAGCAAAGATTTCAAGCTCAAACAAAGTTTATTCCATGAAATTTCCTGACAACTGCATAGAAAAACCTGTATCAGAATCATCCTTTCTTTCTTTGAGATATTATTTGGTAGGATGTCAAAGCAAAATCACAAGCTTGTTCTCATTCTTTTGTTTTTCTTATTTGGTATGACCTACTCAGTTGGAGTGGAGATAAGGCTTTAAAAGAGCTACAGGAAGCTAATTTATCAGTGCAGAGCTTTCCAATCTTGAAAGAATGTGCCAAAAAGGTACTTGAATAATCAACACTGTTCAATTGATGAATGTTCTGCTGCCAGTCATCATGTAACGATCTTGGTTATTTTCGTGGCTACCCACTCATTATGATGACTGCATTGCTCTGAAGGCAATCAGAGCTGCTTTAGAAGCTGAGCCGGACGTCTCTCATTTAAGTGCAAAGGCAGCAGCAACATTGAAAGGTAATTCATCTCCATTTTCATAATTTTACATATCTGCTGCAGTGAAATGCTGTCGTTGATTGGCCCTATGATTATCATACAGGATTGTTTTCTTCACTCACTTACTTCTTCTCTGGGAATGGTGTCAATGTTCAGGACATTGAACTAG
The DNA here is from genome assembly GCA_954870855.1 of Scutellaria minor. Classification (NCBI taxonomy): domain Eukaryota; kingdom Viridiplantae; phylum Streptophyta; class Magnoliopsida; order Lamiales; family Lamiaceae; genus Scutellaria; species Scutellaria minor. The sequence continues at coordinate 464,067 of OX940734.1, forward strand.
CACTACAAAGATTTGTGAAGAAAGATGACGGTAAATGGTGATATCATATTATACCATGAATGCTTAGTTCTCTATTCCTCTTTTAGCCATGTTGGACCTTAGAGGATATTGAAGTTTGCAATTCTTATCTTCTTTTGTGGTTTTCATTCTTGTGTAGAGTATTTCACACTTGTCCATTTTGGTCGAATATTTCTCTATAATTTGGTTATGCACCAATGGAAGAATGTCACGCTTCTTTTCTCTGGTGTCATTGGAGAGTGAATATTAAGCAATCGTTGAATATAAAGTGAATAAAATCTAATTGCCAAAGATTTCCAAATTTTAAAATGATAATTACAGTGCCTAAATGGATGAATCTGAAAGTAATAGAAAATTATGACATCATGGGCCCAGTGCACATAGAAAGACCACTGCTAATTGTGATGTCCATCGCTGCACTGGTGCTTCCATTTGGCGAGGCATTGAGTTTTGGACGAGAGTTCAAAAGGGGAAGTTGTGCCACTTGACTCTACTGCCCTCAGAAGTAGTGTCGATGAATTCTCTTCAAATAAAATGGTACTTTCGAACTCAGTTCTCATTTAGGAATAGGAGCTTTATTTGGGATACTTCTTGAAAAGGAAAAGAGGAATAATACGTTCAAATAGACGGAGTAGAAAGGTTGTATAGTTTTATGGTTGTAAAATAAAGGTCATTTCATTCTCAAGTAATCATTACTGACTTTTCCTTTAAAGATAGTATATAAAATACCTACTATGCCAATCTGGTCTTTGCATGATAGATAATTTAAACCAGTGACTTCATAATCTTTATTGCTGCTTCAGTTTTTAAAGTTCCATAGAAAGTAGACATGACATGATCATTGCATTGGAAATGCTGCAGGTGGTTGGACGACCACATTCAGCTTCTGGTGCTTGAATCATGCTGTTGTTTTCAAAAGCATTGCTGAATTTTCACAATCAGTGATTTTGACTTCAGGGTAAACATTGTCACATGTTTTTATAGAAGAAGTGCTAGTTTAATTATTTCACTGAAATGTTTTTTTTTTTTGGCGAACTATTTAACTTCTACAATTTCGTTTGAGTTTCTCCTTATTAGGGAGTGCTGACAAGTCGTCTATGAGGTCATGTTCATCTAAACATGTTAATGCTGTCAAAAGAGTTGTTCTAGTTTGTATCAGTGCTATAATTTTAAATCGATACAATGTATCTATATTTCTGAGCATAAGTAATATAATTTAATAGAGGATTTGCATATAATGAACTTAATTCTAGAGACATTACTTTCTTTTCTTACTGTCACAGGACTTTATCACCGCTGAATACTCTCTTCTGAACTTGGTGTTCAGTACTTGCTTGGAAGCACCACATGTCATAGTTGTTGATTCTCAGGTAGAATAGCATCCCCTCCCTTTCTGTATTCTCTCTCAGCATCTTGCCTCAAGTTGGATGTGTTTGTACAATCTGAGAGCTTGTTTGTCATTGGTTATAGGTATGGGCGGCTGCGATTTCCAACGGTCCTGGTAACTATCCACTTAATGCAAGTTACAAGTGTGCAGAAGAACATGCTTTCCAGGTATTGTGCATCTTCTAACCATTATTGAAGTTGAAAGAAATTTATTTTCCTGGTGTACATGAAATTAGGCTGTGTTCTTCTGGAAAAAAGGATGCAGTCGGCATTTCTTTGGAGGAAATATACAAGGTTGTTCCTGGTGGGTGCCTCATTTTCTTTCCTAGCTACAAGCTGCTGGATAAATTAAGCACTCGGTGGCAGGAAACAGGTCAATGGTCTCGATTAAATGCTCAGAAATCCTTGTTTGTTGGTAAGCTCATTTGAAACCTCTCTACTGGGTACACGATATGTATAATTTGTTACGTTTTGTATGAATCTTTACATACATGTGGAATGGGACTTTGCTTTCCTACATATTATTTAGATGCATTACGGTTTTTATCCTCCTGAATATTACTAATTTTTTTTGTAACTACTTTCAATTTCAGAACCAAGAGGATGCAGCCAAGAATCTTTTGATGATGTCTTGAAGGGATGCTATAATTCCGTTCGCTATGGCACAAGGCAGGTGGGTGGAAGAAAGATAAGGGGTATAGAGCTAGGCCTTAAAAGTGGCAAGGCAATGGTGTCTACCGAAGATACCAAGAAACAAGGTGCAGCTTTTCTGGCAGTTTGTCGAGGCAAGGCAATCCAGGCCATCCCTTAATTTGTTCCACTTTCATGTAATTATGTGGTTTTTTATTTGCATTAGGAAGGTACATGTACAACCTTGACATTTGTTGTCTCTGTTGTAGAGTTATCTGCTTATTCAACCCCTAAACTTTATTATCATCTATTGCATATGAGTCAGGTGGAGTTTTTCCATTCTAACTTTATGAATCTGTTGGCTTACGTTTTTATTGCCAAATGCAAATCCATGTTCTTTCCAATTCTCATTTTGGATATAGTTGAAAGAGAAAAACATCTGTTAGGATATTATTGATGCTCTAAAGCATATCGGTTCGGACTCGTGTCCTTTCTCAATCGATCTTCACCAACCAAAATTAATTCTAGTCATGGAATATCTGCTCCAGGAACATTATACTTATAAGTTATTTGTCCACATCTTGACTTATTAAAGTTCACATTTAGATTGAACACTTGCAGGTATCTGAAGGGACTGACTTCTCAGATGACAATGCCCGAGCTGTTGTATCCTTCAACATTTTGTTAGTGAGCTGGATGATGACAATGCTGAATAAAATTAACAATGGTTCAAATTTTTTCGCATATGTTGAATTCTGAAGACTTGTGTCTACTTTATCTGCATCATATTTTAGTGAAGAAACTCTCTATGTTGTGTCTGATCTAAATTTAAATGTTCGGAAAGGGAATCCCAACAATCACCTGATATAGTTAAAGCTAACATTTGACAGTTCTTTTCTTTTGCTGTACTTCTTTGATGATTAGGGATTATTTCATATTGATATTTCCAGCTACGACGTTGAAATGGAACGAAAGAAGAAGTTCGACAACACATATGAGTTATCGAAAAACCTTTTAAGTGGGAATGAGTGGTACTGTCAGCAATCCTTCAGGGCTCTAATCCAGGCTACAGGTAGTTCTCATAGCTCCTAACTCTTACTCGTTATCCTGACATATGTTTGTTCCAATTCTAGCTTTAGAATGCTATTGTTCTCTCCTTTATTGCCCTTAACTAATATTTCCTCCAGTTCAACTTTGCTATATTTCATGTCAAAAAATGCCATAATAAATTCCTTGAAATTTTCAAGTTTGGTCTATGGGTGGCGAATATATTAAAATTATACTGAATGTTTGGACTTCATTTCCTTCATAAAAAGGTAAACCGTGGTATGGAAATTTGAACTTTCTGTAAAATGAAGTATGCTACAGGGATCATTGATGGGCCAATTTAGCAGGTCATTATTCTTTTAGCATCTCTAAAGACAATGCACTTTGTTCAACATTGCTAAAAAGTAAAGAACTACCTGTGTTTTAAGTCGCCAACAGTTTGTCAACAAAACTAAAAGAAGATAAACTACACTGGTTTTTATCTTCATAATATTTAATATTTTGGATAAGAGAACTAATAGAGTCTGGAGGTGCATAGTCATTGTTTTGTCTTATGTAATTTATTCCCATGAAAATATACAAATTTCTTTGGTATGCTTTACAGTCGTTATATAGTTATGTTGAGAACTATAAGAGGCAAGTGTAATGCGGTAGGTGAGGCATCAAATCACATGGATATTTTAGAAAACCGGGTTCCATGTTTATGAAGTGAATGATGAGTACCCTAATTATATATTGATGGACTCAAATCAAGTCAATATTCGAAGGTCTATTTTGCTTGGTTGCTTAGATTTCATTTTGGTACAATTCTAGGTCATGATCAACCTATTCCATCCATCATTTCCTGTTGCAAAGTGTGATTCTCTGAATCTCTTTCTTCTAAGACAAGAAACGATGCTTTTATGCTAAAGGATGACAAAGGTGCTAGTGTTTGCCATGAGAACATTGACCTAGAGTGTGATTCTGACAAGTTCGATAATTACAGCAGAAGCAACCTACAGAACTAAGGAGATGAATCATTTTGAAAAGGAATGTCACAAATATCGATCCAATCATTCAACTCCTTCTGCTGGATCACGTGTGCCTTCTGGTCTTAACATGGATGAGGAACTTCAAATATATTGCTTACACTGCAAAAACCCGTTAGGGCTTCCTGAAAACGATTTGTTGGTTAAGTGTTCACTCATTTCAACATCAAAAGTTCATTTACTGTCCCTGCAGAAGAAGTCTTCAGAATCTTCAACTTTAACTACATCAAGTGTAGGCCTTATCTTCTCATGGTGACTCAAACATAGTGCAAAATAAGAGTCTAAATGCCTTTGAGATATTCACGTATACTTCACCAGGTCAAGATTCAGTAGGCTGGAGGAACACAAAAAAATCAAGGGTAAGAGGCTAATTAACCTATGCTCCTGGTGCTTCATTCCATTCTAGCTGTAGAATGTTACTTTTTTCTTTTTCCTTTGTTCTTTCTTTTGTTTTTTTTTGTTTTTTTTTAATTTCCTCCAACTGTAGTTAAATTTCATACCGCAATCTTGCAGAAGACAGCCAAAGAAGGCTCAGATAGCTTCTACACAAATCAGATGTAGGAAAATAGGTGTTAGTTACACGGGGCACTCCACTCGTACGTTCGTGTTGCCATTGTTTGTAAAATGGGTCAAGTTGTGTGAAGCTCTTCTGATTGGCTCTTGAAACAAGGATCAAACAAGCTATACATCGATGCTCTCTAGTCGATCTTACGTTCTTACCATGTTTTGACATGATGATATCTTCCCTGACAAGAATGTTGTATATAACATGTCATGTTGTTAGAGTTGTTTTTATGTGTAAAATATGATCTCTAGTCGATCTTATGTTCTTACCATGTTTTGACGTGATGATATCTTCCCTGACAAGAATGTTGTATATAACATGTCATGATTGTTAGAGTTGTTTTTACGTGTAAAATGAAATGGGGTAGTCAGTTTCATCTGCTTGTGAAATATTGTATAATTGGTAGGTATGAAATTGGTAGATCTCTTGAATTTAATGCTCGGATGGATTAGTTTTTATACCAAACAATGAGATTCATACTATATTAGTAATGAAACCTACTTTCTTTACTAATGATGTATCATTATTTTTGATTGGTTTAGAGTATTTCATTCCAAGCATAGTTCTTTAGCTTCTATCACATGCGTCAAGACATGGTTACATAAACCGAATGAATGATAACATCACTATAATTCCAACTTTCAATTCTAATTTTATGATTCGAGGCTTTGAAGCATGTACTTTCAGAAACACCAAAGATCAAGCCAAAATGGTTTAGATCATTAGGTAACTCACAAGGTCAACACAATATAAGTCGCAGAAAAGACAACGAAATCACAATAGCCTATGAAGTGGTCTATTAGCTCAAAGAAACTATGCAATGAATTATATAATGCAAAACTGAACACCTTGCGAGCTTGAGCATTCATGATTTGTTCGGCATTTTCTCGCTGGTACAAAGCAATTCTCGCTTCAATATCAGGAACATCTATTCCCTCGACTAAACTAACTACTGCAAACAAACACATTTTACAATCGAATGCAGATATAAGAGAGGACCATATAAATTCATCAGCTATACCTACTTCTTCCAAGTAGTGATTCTACTCCTTTAATGATGGGAAATCCTCTTTTCTTTTATTATATCTTAAAGTCAACAGCGTGAGCAAATATGTGATATGTGTAGTAAGATAAACTTAATTATCCTGTCATCACACATTGCTTCATCACAAATATCACTATTTCAAGATTATATCGCTTCGACACTTGGTGTTCATGCTGCTTGGTAATGAACTCGGAAGTCCATTCAAGATATCACATTACCTTAATGTAGAATCAAATTCTCAGCTCACTACTAATTGTATAATCTCAAATCACATAAAAAAAACTACGAAATGATAAATCAGCATTAACATAACTTAATCAAGTAATAAAACCTATTGTAAAATGAACATTGCTAACCATAAATCACTAGATCAAACACCTTTCATCAGATGAACATGAATTTCTAGTAATTCCAAAACCGAAATCAAATTTCCAAGTTAAAGCGAGAAAACTAACATCAAATTCCTTCATTCAATCAACACAACAAACCCAAAAATTATGAACGAAAATTATCATCGCAAAATACTAAATAGTTGATAAGCAGATGTACTAACAAAAAAAAGCTTACAACCATACTCACAAGTGTATATATTGTTTAGAAACCTATGGAAACTGTGAGCAGTATTGAAAAGCCTACAAAATGATTATGCACCACCCTAACTCAAAAGCAAAAGAAAGAACGAGGTGGCCACAATTGACGCTTTTGCTGTCCGAGGGTCAACGAGAACTTGTAAGATTTCACAATTGCAGTCTTCATCAAGTTGCCCGTAATATAAGAAAAGTGGCCTGATAGAGACTTCTCCTCCTTATAATCATCTATGTATGCGTTCAGATCGGAACGACACACATCTATAATGAAACGATTGCCACAGTGAGGCAAGCGGAGTCTCTCCACTCGTAGTTGACAGTAGTCCACTTCTCCCAACTGCTGGTTATAGCTCAAAAAAGCAATCATCCCATCCACAACCACAACACCCTTAGCCGAATGGTAAGGATGTAGTCCAAAACCTGTTGGTAATGCAACGAACGGCCAACTGAATCCACCAGCACACGATAATTCATCATAGCAGAGATCAGAAAAAGCTTGCAGATCGAAAGCTGCAGTGTCTGAGAAACAGAAACGATCCTCAATCAATACGAAGTTGGAAGCACCATGGTATGACGGGATTCGCCTAGCATCACAACAAATCCTATCTACATGTACCCACTGCATGTTCGATGCGGCAAGATCTAGAACATACATCCCAACCCTATTTATCTCGATCAGAAGGGTACACTCGTTGATAAAACCATATGATAACCTTGACAACATCCACCCTTTGACCTCTAAAGGAGGGAGTTCTTCCCATGTTCGACTCACTGAATCATACAACTCAATCGTATCACATCTACGAAATGGAAAGTTGTTTGAAGGCAACACAACAATTTTTTGGTTATCCGGTGTTGGAATGACCACCGGAACTGTTTTTGGGGACCCCATTTCACCTATCTTTACGAGATTAGTTTTATCCAATTTCAGAGTTGTTGAGTCCAGACGGAGTGAAGATAAATCGAAGGTAAAGACAGATTTTTTGCAAGAATCCCCAATCTGACGAGTTCCCTCAAAAATATAGAGGGTTTCACCCAACACACAAAAGGCATCACTGGAGAATCGACCCTTTTCAATTTCAAATTCAGACTCGTATTGAAGGGTAGGGGTAATAGGGATGAAAGCATCGGCACTACAATCCGAATCTAAATCAACTATGCAGATAGAGTATTCGACCTTGACCTTATCTTTCATCCTCTCATCAATGTCACGATGATCGAAAATGATACAAGCTCTCTTACCTGAAGTTCGTAGGTGCAACCTTTTCGATGGGGTGGGTGATGAAGGTTCCTCTCCATGCCTTTTAACAGGTGATGCTAATGATCGATCGCAATCCATGGAGTTCGGATAAAAGAACCCTAGCTACTAGAACTCCCTCCTTCCTTAGGTCCCACCTGTATATTGTATTTGGCCGAGCGATGATTCAACAGAAGAAACTGAATCTGCTTCCGTGTGGATGCGAGATGCCTAAGAAAAGGTTTTTCAACAAGAAACTGAATCTGCTTCCGCGTGGATGCGAGATGCCTAAGAAAAGGTTTTTCAACTTTTTTTGCACGGAGGCTTAACAAATTGGTTTATTGATTTTGTTAGGGTATCCAATTTCGACGCATGCACCTGCTTAGAATGGGTGTTTTTTTTTTTTTTTCTGGGCAATGATCACTGTGCCACACGACAGTTATTGGAAGAAAAAAAAATTCAACCCAAACGCCAATAGTTATTAATGTTATTGTAATCATTATTATTAATAATAATGTTGAGCTTTTCTTGATTACTAGGGGTGGAAATTGGAATGGAATTTCCGATATCGTTGAATTCGATCCGAAAATTTTCGATTTTGGAACGAATATTTTTAATCCGAAATTCCGATTTCCGATTTTTCCGAAAAATTTCGGATCAAAATTGGAATTAGTTTTAAAAATTTTGGAAATTCCGAAATCCGATTTTTAAATAGCAAAATATAATAAGTAAATATATCATAACTTTCTAATTTACATAAGTAAATATATCATAAAAATATAATATATATTTTTTTATATAAAATAAAAAGTGAATATCTAATTTACATAGGAAAATATATCATAAATTTCATTAAAAATGATAACATTTTATATAAATTTATTATTTTAATGATAAAATATATGGATAAAATGGAATTTCCGATATCCGTCGAATCCAATCCGAAAATTTCCGATTTTGGAACGAATATTTTAATCCGAAATTCCGATTTTCGATTTTTCCGAAAAATTTCGAATCGAAATTGGAATTGGTTTTTCAATTCCGAAATTTTTTGGAATTTTTCCAAAACACCCTATTTCCGATCTGATCCGTCCGATTTCCACCCCTACTAGTTGGTAGCCGGTTCCGGGATTTTTGTTCTTTATTTTTTATTGATGTTTCGTATTATAATTTATAAACATCTCATAAATTTTATGCTCGCCATCTAAACTTTTTAATTGAGATATTTGAGTAGGGCCCGGCTATCCGCACCCCACTTATTCTAAACACACCTCATTTATCTAAACACACCCACAATTAAATCAATTTCATTTAAAAATGTCTAAACACACCTCAACACATTACTAAATACCCTTGATACCTAAATTATACTCACATACTAAACACACCCCAACATACCAACACACCACACAATTCATTTTTCCCCAAATTAAACCCTAACCCAAGAAATCCAAGTTCACAATCCAGGTTTGTTCGAAGAAATCGTTCGGCCAAAGTTCGAACAAACTTTTATTAGTTCACATTCAACGACATATTGGAGTACAATGGATCCTTTCCAACAAGATGAAGAGCCAAGTAAGTTTGAGATTTTCTCTACAAATTTTGTTGGGATATTTCAATTGTTATCTTGATAAGACAAAACTCTAACACAATAAGAAAAGAACAGTTTGCTTAAGGTATTGATACCTAGTTTCCACATCACATGATCAAGGAAAGAAAATGTAATGGTTTTCCAAAATACAAGGAAAACCAACCTTAGAAGAAGTAAGAAAACTTCTAAGGGTTAGCATGCTGTAGGGAACAGCAAGCTAGAAGAAGTATACTTAGTAGAGAGGAGCTAGGATACTGAAAGAAGCAGTCAGCAAGCAGCTGTTGCAAGAAATCGACAAGAGCTGCAAGAACCCATGCTTGCAGCAGAGATTGTCGAGGTTACAGGACCGGCTAAAGAGATGGGGTCCTTGCTGAAGACCTCAGGCGAGGCTGTTGTTCAGACAACACTCTCTGAGGATAAGAAGACCTCTGAAGAGACGACTGTTGAGACAGTACCCTTAGAGGATGTTCGAGGAGAAGCTGAGATAATCGCTAAACAGCTAGAGACACCTCATGAGGAGGTTGTTGCTGCTGCTGCAAGCTCAAAAGAACCTATCCAGGTTACAGCAGTAGAGGTTACTGAGGAAGCTAAGTCTGCAAGAAGCTGCTGCAAGAAAAGTATATACAACAACACTGCAAGAAGGCAGTTACAGCAGCAGAGTAAGAAAGAACGGCATGCAACATCGCTACAAGAAGAAGATACAGGAGTACTGCAAGAAAGGTTACAACAGTACTGTATGAAGATACTGCAAGAAGGTCTAAGTTACAACAGCACTGTAAGGAACTAACAGCTGCAAGCAGACCTAGGATACAACACCAATGACAAACAGTCAACTGAAGAAGTATCCTACAATCCGAGGAAGGATAAATGCAGTACGAGGAGATAAGATTGAAGTTGCAGACACGGAGCCAATGCCAGGACGCCACGTGGACTGACGCGCTGCAGAAAGCTGCGAGCCGTAATCACCGCATTAAATGCTCTGGAGAGAAAAGTCAAGTCGCATTAAATGCAAGTCATGCCTTTGGCCTAGAAGCTCAGATGCATTTAATACGACCACAAAGAAGATCTTGGAGATCAGAACTTGATTTCAAAGAAGGTGAAGTATCTCTCTTCGACGGATACTTCCCAACGGATAAAAACTCTCAAGATCTATAAATAGAAGGTGTGGATGATTGAAGAGATTGCTGGACAGAGTCGAGAGGAAACTCACACATCATCCAAAGCTTTTAAGCTTTCACATGTTCAGCCCTCAACCTTCTAAGAGTAGTTCTACAACAACATATGAGCTTTTAGAGATCAAGACTGCTCCTCACCAGTTGAAGACTTATTTTCTTTTTAACCTTGAAGTTGTGTGCGTAGGTTGTTTTAGGTGTCGAACAGTTGATAGGAGAGATCCTTGTTGTTTGTATAGTTGTCTGGTGTTAGGCAACTTCCCTGGTGGGAGTGTGGAACCCTATGTGGGTTAGCCTTTAGAGTTTGCAGTTGCTGTGTGGACGCTGGACTCTAGTAGGTGGTTTGCTTTGTAAGTTGATAGATTGTTAGGAGTGTCCTGTAAACCAATCTTGCTCAACAAAATTCCTGTTCGAGGTAGCAGTAGAGTGGACGTAGAAGACTTACACCACCTTCGAACCACTATAAGCCATAAGTGTTTTATTATTTTCTTATCTGCGTTTTATCTTTCATATCTATCTCTGTCATAAGCATAAAACGTTTTGAAAAGGATCATATTTGAGAAAACCAGCCAGCCTTGTGTCTTAAAACCGTTTATTTTTCGCTGCGCATAAAACTCTAGTTACAGCGTGCAGCACTGCATTCTAGTGTTGTAAGCAGTAACTGACTGGCGCTGCAAGTTCAAGTAACTTGCAGAACAGTAAGTTTTAATAGATTTTCAAAATCGACCAAGGTTCATTCACCCCCCTCTAAACCTCGGACACACACTTGGGACCCAACAATTTTTTTGATATATTTGGGTAAATTTGTTGTTTTGTTGTTAGAATTTGAGGAACATTGTGTAGAAATTATGTTTAGGATGTATTATTGTTGAAAACATGTGTAATTGTGGTAGATTTTGGACGGGAAATAGAAAATCGCGATCGACATTTTTAATTCTTGATCATGTTCGGTTCGACCCTGATTGACCGAACGACATGCTAACTGTTCGATTGTAGTTCGAACACACTGTAATGTGTTCGACTATTGTTCGAACATTATGTAGTACATTCGACAGTTGTTCGAACACATCACACATCACATTGTGTTCGAACTACAGTCGAACAGTTAGCATGTCGTTCGGTCGAGATGCGTCGAACAATTTGTTTTCGCATTTTCATATAATAACTTTATATGAACAATTCTTTTATGTTATTATGTATTATCTTTCGTTCATAAAATTGATGTGTATATTGCAGGAGAGGTTCGTATTTATCAAAAGAGGAGACCTACTGCGTCCAATAGAAGACATCGGACGGAACAGCCCAAGCCCGAGCCCCAGGCCACTGAGGAATCGATTGCTTCGTCTTCTGGTCTTTTGTTGATGGAGTATGTGGCCCCGGATGCCACTGAAGCTGAAGAGGAAGACGAGGCACCGGAGGGGCCAGAGAATGAGGATGATGAAGAGGAGATTTTGACGGGTCCTTGCCTTAGCGGACCCATTGATCCACAGTTGATCCTAAGCTTCAAGACACATATTGCCTATGCGATCTGACATGGGGAAGAAAGACCGATCTTGAAGTGTTGGTGCCACACCACAAAAATGAATACGTGGATGTTTGAGAACCCCAACGAGGAGTTTTGGAGGATACTGGAAAGAAACAACATTTCAGATTGAGGTGGACATCGTATAAGATGCCAAACAAAAATCTAATATGTGCATTTGTGGAGCGTTGGCAACCAGAAACCAACACATTTCACATGCCGTGGGGTGAGATGACCATCACATTGGATGACGTGCAATGTATAACTGGACTTCCAGTCAGTGGGCACTCGGTCATGTTGCCACAGACTAGGGGCGTAGAGGAACATGACCATTCGAAGATTTGTCGGTTGTTGGGTGTCTCCGTAGCAGACGCAACAGAGGCACTTTCCGGTCTTCGAGGCAGTAGTGTGAAGTTTGAATGACTGCGGAGTCGGTTTGCAGGAGACTGTTCATCAGATGATGTGGACACGTTGGCACATTCTGCTCGGGCTTACTTATGGTTTGTGTTGGGCTACACACTCTTTACCGATAAGACTGGAACCCGAGCCGACACCAAGATCCTAGCACTTCTAGAGCGTCTAGACCGTGTCCACACTTACGCTTGGGGAGCGGCGTGTTTGACAATCTTATATAGACAGCTCGGACTCGTCTCTAGAAGTGGGGTGAGACAAATGAGTGGTTATCTAACACTACTCGATGTACAATAGCGATGAGCCTCATTTGATTTTGTCCTTCTTATTTGTATATACTTGTTTACACGTGTTCTTGTGGCAGACTTAGATATACGAGTACTTTCCGATTTTCAGGCCAACACATAATGTCAACTACCGACGGGATGAGCCCCTGACGAGAAAATGGATGCAACGAGCCCACGACGGTGGAACCATTGAATGGTTGATTGCCACTCGAGAAATCTTGGATGCTATGTCACCGACAGACGTGAGTATTTAATTTGTCGAAAAGAAGATTTTTTGCCAAGTCTTACAAATATGCATTAATTATATTTTTATTCTATGTAGGTTAATTGGATGCCCTATAGTGATATTCGGGGTCACCATTCATTTGATGAAGTCACCTTCTATCAAGGGTGTATACGAGCGTTCGAGATCGTTGAGCCGTATCATCCAGATCGTGTCCTTCGCCAATTTGGGCATCTTCAACGTATCCCTGATGAGCCACTCGTCCCAATGATCGCCCGACAGGGAACTACGGGTGCAAAGTACAAGGTCACGTGGGATGCACTCGAAGCCTATTTCTGAATTTGGAGGAATCATGTACTCTCTCAAGATAGCCGAGGGAGGAGTGCGTGCCCAGATTGGGAGTGCTCGGACGACTACTTGGAGTGGTTCAATAACGTCTCACATCCAATAATCCAAAATTCAGCGACCGTGTCCGAGCATTGCGTTCCTCCGTCTCGACCTCGGGGGCCACAACCGTGGGATATGATTAATTCGGCGTTGGGACATCTGGAGCCGGTGTATCAACAATGGATGGTGGAGCAGGTGGGCTCGATGCATCGATGTTGGTCCCAGCCCTAGTGGGGGCATATCGTGCACTGAAAATAGATGACAGTGAACAACCACAATCATCCAGACGCGCATTCACATCTAGAGCACGACGGGGTCGTAGATGGTAGAAGTAGGGCTTTATATTATTTTGTATTGTATTCTTGACATGCCATCGACACAACAAATTTGTGGAGTTGAGGAACGTAACCGATATAACATTCATGAGTGCAAGCTCTCGATCGGTTACAATCATCTTAGGTAAGCATCCGTCGTTCATCAATCCTTTCAATGTAGTCAATACCATCTGTAGTTGTCCTCACGCTCGTGGGACATATACATAAACGCAACTGAGAAAGTTAAGTTTGTGGACGTGACACCAACTACTTCCAACAACGACATCTTATACCTATTCGTCTTATAGGTACAATCCATGAACAATACGCTTGGAAATGCACGCAACAACTCCACAAATGTTGGATGAGCATAAAACAGATCGGTAACACTATTTGTTTGACCACATCTCCTGGTCAAGTAGTAGTACTTCTTCAACTCCAATTTTCCCAATAAGTATTACAATTGAGTACGACCGCCATGCTCGATTACTCTATGCTTCTTTTGGGCATTGTAAATGGTCTTCAAGGTCGACTCATTCTCGGGAAAAGAAAGCTTGACTGTACTCAATATGTCCTTTGGTTTCGTATTGTTAATAGTCAAGTCACGCACAAGTTGATCTTCGGCACTTGTTAGTCGACCTACAAATGAGTGACCGACCAAGTTCAACCCCATTGGATGATTATGCGATCCGCATTCAACAACCAAACACCATTGGCCAGTCTCTTTCAACTGTACTCCTTTCAGCATAAAAGGACAATCACACTTCTTAGTGCCAGTATTCCATCATTTTAACGACTTCTTACCATCTTCCCCCGATGTGCTTGCAATAACTTTTGAATTCGATGGACGATACTTACCACCATGCTCACACCCCAAAAATACCCGAACTCGCCTTCCACTTTGTCCACTATCTGATCGTCTAACCAATATGACCATGTTTAGACGAATTCCCACCCTAGTTGCCCAATTCACCAACGCTTCACGATCATCAAATACTTCATTCGTTCTAAAATCGTTTGAAAAATCAATTTGCTCATACATCGGATCGTCTTCCACGTTTACGTTCACAATGCTCATTTTAGATTCATGTGAATCAATTTCCTATAATGTATGTACGAAATGTACAAGTAAATACATTGATAATCAAACAAAATAATTGTTTTAAAAAACAGGTTGTTCGACCAAAGTTGGCCGAACATATCACACATTGTTCGACTACTATTCGAACATATACAATTTTTTCGACCAGTAGTGGTTGAACAGTCTTCATTATGTTCGGCCATTACAGGTCGAACACTCTTCGATTTGTTCGGCCTGTAATGGCCAATCGGGAAATTTGAAGTTTTTTTTAAGCTAAAAAATACAAAAAAACAATCGGTAGAAAGCTTGTAAACGACTTACATTGTCCATCTCATGTGTGCTTTCTTCGGACATGATAACTTTTGAGTACGAGCAAGATATGAGGTGAGTGTTTGCAAGATTAGGGTTTTGTTTTGAGGTTTAGCAAAAAGATGAAGTGAGGAAGGAAGAGATTGGGTGTGTTGTAAATGGGTGTGTTGGAATGGGGTGTGTTTTAATAATTGGGGTGTGTATAGTATAGCTTTAATTTAAGTATAATCTTTATATATATATCTTTATATATATATAAGAAGGACCAAAAATGCCACATGACATTCATAAAAAGCTTGAACATTTATTTCTCTTATTAAATATTATTTTTAAAGATAATCTATTATTATATATGTAAGTTTTTTTTTATTATAAATATATATTATTCATACAAAGCTTGAACATTTATTTCTCTTATTAAATGTTATTTTTAAAAATAATCTATTATTATATATGTAAGTGTTTTTTTATTATAAATATTTATTATTCATATAAAGCTTGAACATTTATTTCTCTTATTAAATGTTATTTTTAAAGATAATCTATTATTATATATGTGAGTGTTTATTTTATTATAAAAATATGTTATTGAAAGAATATAGTTTTAATAATTAGATCATGTTTTTTAAAAACCACAATATTATTTGAAAAATATCATGTATAAAATTTCAAAAATATCATGTATAAATAAATGCTATTATTTATATCTTTTCTTTATATATCTTTATATATATATAAGAAGGACCAAGAATGCCACATGACATTCATACAAAGCTTGAACATTTATTTCTCTTATTAAATGTTATTTTTAAAGATAATCTATTATTATATATATAAGTTTTTTTTTATTATAAATATATACTATTCATACAAAGCTTGAACATTTATTTCTCTTATTAAATGTTATTTTTAAAAATAGTCTATTATTATAAATGTAAGTGTTTTTTTATTATAAATATATATTATTCATACAAAGCTTGAACATTTATTTCTCTTATTAAATGTTATTTTTAAAGATAATCTATTATTATATATGTAAGAGTTTATTTTATTTTAAAAATATGTTATTGAAAGAATATAGTTTTAATAATTAGATCATGTTTTTTAATAACCACAATATTATTTGAAAAATATCATGTATAAATAAATGCTATTATTTATATCTTTTCTTTATATATATCTTTATATATATAAAAGTAAGACCACTTATGTCACATGTCAAGCTCACATTATTTTGATATTAAATATGTTAATTAATGAGTTCAAATTTTATGTTACAAAGAAAAATTACTAAATAATTTAGAAGTGTTGACAATATTTATCTAAATAAATATGTTAGGCTTCAATATAGGAATTATTTGCATATTTGAAATTAGTTAACTTTAAAATTTTGAAGAAAAATTTAAAAAAAAAAAAAAAAACTAAAGTAAAGATGAGCTTATTGAAAATGATTGTTCAAAATTTTCATTTAAACTTATTAATTAATGAAAAATTGAATTATTCTTTTTTTAATTTGTATTTTAAAATAAACTATAAAACTAATTTGTGAAATTTTGACTTTCAATTTTTTTTAATGTAATTGGAAAGAAGAACCGAGGGTTGTTATAGATGTTAACAATAAAAAAACGAACAAAAAATAATGATTGGTGGGTTGAAGATATAATAGACATATCAATATATATTGTTTTCCAAATAATAAATAAAATTATTTATAATCCTCTACAAATGCAACATATTTTGACAATTAGGTAATTATTCAATTATATTATGTTATATTTAATGTTGCTATATTTATTGCACAAATCATAAAATTAATTTTACTATATAAATAATATTTACATTTTTTTAATTTTACTAAATTTACTTTACTTTTTTGTAAAATCTCGTGTATTACACGGGTTCTATACTAGTGATATATAAACATTAGATATAATGAAACTAAGAAATGAAAGAATATTTAGAGGTTGAAAATTTCTTCTAAATTCACATTGTCTCATATCTTCGTCTTTAGAGAGAGATAATATTTTGACAAAAATATTATAAACAAACTTTATTTAGTACAAATTATTATTATTAAAATCCAACAATAAATATGACAACCCGTGCAACGCACGGGATAAATACTAGTTGCTTATAAAATTATCTTTAAGGGTATAAATGTCTTTAACTAAATCATTTATTTTTTATTTAATTTAATGGGGTGTG
Source organism: Scutellaria minor (assembly GCA_954870855.1). Taxonomy (NCBI): domain Eukaryota; kingdom Viridiplantae; phylum Streptophyta; class Magnoliopsida; order Lamiales; family Lamiaceae; genus Scutellaria; species Scutellaria minor. Next base: position 481,112 of record OX940734.1, read on the forward strand.
TTTAGAATAATTGGGGTGCGGATAGTCGGGCCCATTTGAGTATATACAAAAAAGAATACGGTGGACAAAATATACAGTCATGTATTCTAAATATTTTACTTAGATTATCTTTCTCAATAACTTATTTTGGAATTTGTACAACCATCTTTAAATGATCACAAAATTACAATCCCATGTATTGGGAAATAAGGTTTTTCCCAAAAGAAAGTAGAGTTGGCCGATCACAATCATAATACAAAGTGATCCATTGGGTTCAACAACAACTATTACAATCTAAAATATAAAATTCGAAATCAAACACTATCATAACTCTATTACATAGTTCATGAGAAAACTCGGCTCTCGAATCTTGCATTATGATATTGTAGCATTTGTCCAACAATTCTATCTTCATGGCAATATTACTTGTGCAACTGTTTTCAACTATTGTTTTGAGGCATATTCCTCTATAGTTTTGGAGTTTCGAATATACTTCAACAACACTTACGATCCTCACCTACATTCTTTAGGCACCTGCATATGATGAACTTGCAATGAATCAAATTCTCTTTAATCATTTTCATTCGTATAAGCAAATAGTATTTAACATGCATGTAAAAAATAGACAACATACTTTTCCCCTCAGGTTTCTCTCTCTTTTCCCTGCTCTCTCACTCTCATTTACTCTTATCTCATTAAACTTGGACATCTACATCGCCATAGGTTTCTCTTGTAACAATCATGCGTGAGTTGCTCTTCTAAAGTAGCTGTCCATTTCTGTTGTAATTAAAATATGGATTTTTTTCCTGTATAGAGGTGTCTTTGTAATATACACACGGCAGCCTAAGAGACTCTAAAAGAGCTCATGTGTCAACATTATATAACTCACCTTGTCAACACTTGAGAGATCCAACCCTCTTTTTATATATATAGATTTGTTTAAAACGTAGCAACATGCTTTAATTAAGTCAGATATAACTAATGAAACATCTCTATTCATAAGCCTAACGAATATATAAGCTAATAAAAGAACGAAAATGCAAGGGTTCTCCATACATAGACAATGAACCAAGAAAAGTAAGTGTAGCAATAAGAGGAATTTAAATATTCGCAAGAGAATCTTCATATCTCACTACACAACTGCATTACAATTAACAGGAGAAAATAACACTAAGAAGAACATCGCAAGAGAATCTTCATATCTCATTACACAAATACATTTTAACTAACAGGAGAAAATAACACTAAGAAATAAATTGTGGGGAGAACTTTATAATGCCTTCCAGACAAGAAAAATGTGGAAATCACATTATTTTGAATTTCTGTAATATGAAAGTTAAGCCTGCAAAAGATTCTATGGGTTATGAACCTATACTTATAAAAGAACCTTGCTCCCATTGAAAAATAAATCCTAGCTCAAATTCTCTTCATCTACATGAATTTTGTACTATTCAGATGCGTAGAACAAGTAACCTTTCCATTCCAAATGCATATATGTTAATATGTTGAAAGCACTACATTATAATTGCTTCAGCTTTGATTACACAACAAATATTGTTTTCCTACTCTGAAGATTTTGTTTAAATACAAAGATCAGCTACCCTAGCATGGTCTTACTCTTAGTTTTTCTTAATTTTTACATGTAGGTTATAATATGTCCACACATTCTTTAGGGTATGTTTGAGAAAAACAGCTTCGAAAAGCTAACTGAAATATAATAGATGATGTTATATATTCTCAGATAATTATGTTGCAACCTAATTCACATACGAATCAGACATGGTCACTTGCTAATATGTGCACACATTCTTTAAGGTATGTTTGAGAAATACAACTTCCAAAAACTAACTGAAATATAATAGATGATGCAACATAATCCACATACGACTTGCAAATGAGTAATGAGTCCGAACAATCTTTATCACCCTTTAAGAAAGGAGTCATATCAGGCGTAATTTCAAAGATTTCATCCAAATCACCCTACTTCTCTTTCAAGGTCGACTTCCATTTGACCAACATTTTTTTCAATTGAATAGTAATATGCCAGCAATGCAAAACTTCATGTTCCAAGTTGTATCCATTAGTGGGGACTTAAGCACTCCTAAAGACATTCCAAAATCAAAGCGTTTTAAGCATTTATGATGAAGTGAACAGTTCAACTGCAACGAAATATTAATGTTCAAATAATAAACAATAAAAATGATACGTATTTTCGAGTTTTCCATCTCGAAAATGTAAATGAAACATTTCGCGCATTTAAATTGTAGAAACTTGACCTAATATAAATTAGAAAGTGTTCACTAAATATTACATCATGTGGGGGGAAAAATATCAAACATACAATATAATAGGCACACAAGTAACATTATTCATGACAATTATGAGTAGTAGCCCAAAATTAGAAATTGTGAACAAAATATAGGATTTGTAAACATATTATCAGTAATAAATCGAGAGAAGCAAGAATATATCAAACCATTCCCCCCGCCCCTAGACAACACACACTGCAAAATAAGTATTAATATTAAAATTTATCATATTCCATATCTATATCTCCTTTCTAAAATATCCATTATAGTAGGAAATAATTCAATTCATTTATGTTATTATGAAAATCAATAGCATGAAATTGATCATTATGCCAAAAAACATATGATACATAACATTTACTGTTTAGATAGTTTTACTAGTGAATACTCCATGTGTTGCACGGAATTGATTTGAGAGTTATATCTTTAAAGGGAAAAAACTTAGTAATTAATACTCTCTTGAAGTAGTATGCTTGTGCAACACACACGCACGGCCCGGCCCTTTCCTGGACCCGACCTCAACCGTGGGCCTTGGTCCATGGCAATTGGACTGTGGGCGGATGGGGCCCGGGTTTTTCCTTGGGCTGGACCCAAGCCCATGTTAACTTTTTGGAGTGGATTTGGGTGAAGGTTACAGCAGAGTAACCTAGGTTGCTACAAAGTAAGCTGCAAGGTTGCTGCAAAGTAACTTAGAGGTTACTACATAGCAAGCTGCAAGGTTACTTCGAGTAACCTTGAGGTTACAGCAAGAAGTAAAATTTGGAGTAATGCAATTTAATCCCACCCTAACGCACCTTCTTAGTTTATTTGTAAATAAATGTAACTTTTTTGAAATATAATATTACATTTTTAACCTAATTTTATAAAAATTGAGACTTGCGTGTGTATAGTTGTGCTTTAAGTTTAAAAATATCAAATAATGCCCACCATTTCTTGAGTCCCAAAGTATCACCTCCTAACTGTAACTCATCAAGCCAATAACTTGTTTAATTTCCTGAGACGATCTTGTTTTCTAAAAATTGAGGAAAATGAATCTTTTTTTGGGATGGAGGGTGTAATTAATAAACGTGATATTGAGAATCTCAACTACTGAATTTCCCAATTTGTGCCTGTCACTTAAAGAATGCAATAGCTATTGAAATTTCCATTAAATACCACACATCATGAGAAAACGTGAACGAATACCTTTTTTAGCCTCCTCAAGAGCTCCTTTTAGGTCCTCAAATACAAGCTGAAAGATGTCACCATATTCAGTAAATGGGAACTAATATAGAGTTTCATAAATTTTAGACCAGTGCAATATAACAGAAGCATAATAAAGCAAAAACCTCGAAGAGCAATCTGCTGAAACATGATTCAACAGCCTTCCTTATCTCCTCATAACATTTGTCCTTGTAGCCTTTACCTTTAATCTTCAACCTCTGCTGTGTAACATTTCTATAAGATGATATTGTAGTTGTAGATTTTGTCAATTACAATAATACAGCAAAACACAAAAACCAACAAAACCATGCCAAATTGTTTTGCAACACTAATCTGCAAGCTTAGAGTTGAAACTAGATAATGAGCCAAGAGCAGATGCATCAGGTGACCGGGTTACATATTACATACTTGCTATTTCTATGAGGATTTTCTATAGACTCCACTGCACCATCTCCTTCAGCCTCAACTGCTTCTGTAGCTAGTTGTTGATCCGGGATTCTTGCATTTCAATAACTCATTTCATATTATGGGTAGTGATAAAAATAAAAAATAAAACTCAATAATACCTAAACACTCCCAACCAAAAAATTCTTATATAAATGTTTTAATTCAGGTTAGACATGCCTCAATGCACGAACTAGAGTTTGTGGGCTGCAAAAGAAAATAACTGAGATAAATGAGCAGCACAAAGACATACACAGAACAGCTATCAAAATCTAATGATAGAAGTGAGAGACTTCAGACTGAATGCAATATGTAATGGAAAGTTGGTCAAAATTTTGCAATTCGAGACAAGACAGGACCAATGGGTTCCATTGCTAAGCTATCACATCTAAGTCACATATCTGATACTCATCTTTATTGACACAGGCTCAATATTTATTTATGAAAGATATTTTGTTTTCGTATATTAAATGGCATCCCCAATAAAAACTTAATCAAGATTATTCTTATGTAGTTTAATGTCTTCAACAGTAATTTCAGGTGCAAACTGAAGTCTTTTTGAGGCACTTCTTGGTAAATGTTTGTGAGAAAGAGAGTGAGCGACAATTAAATCTTCCGATAATGACATAAAAACTATGAACACGAAGCAGAAGAACAAGTAAAGGGCATTACAACAAAAGCAAACCCGGAAAACTATCGTACCTTTCTTTACCAAGTCTAAAGAAGTTGGAATATGACCCCATAATGTCTTCTCGAATGTCTCCCATCTGCGACCTATATCTTCAAAGTATTCCCTGTGAAATGTAACTAGTCCAATCATAAAGAAGTGACAACAGTCATTTTAAAAGTAATAGGAAAATCATCAAGGCATACAAAATAATGAATGCAAGAACTGCTTCTTATATTTCAACATTTTTTTGGTTAAGGTCTTATATTATCAAATTCTCTAGTTTTTCAAGCATATGACGCAGATCTATAAATTTCCCATCCAAGAAAGATAAGACGATCAAAATGCCTTAAAAGAAAAGCACACATGATCAAAAACCCAACTAAATGTCTAAAATAGCAAAATCTTTTTTTGAGTCGCAGCTTGAGTCACTAACATGATATTACATGGATGTGCCAATTTGTACTCTAATGCTAAGTTGCCATATACATTATTGATTGACCATGCAAAATCATTGTGATAAATGCAGGTAAACTTCCTTACCTCAGCCGACCAACCTCTTCTTCATTAGATGATGCAGCAGCTAGAGCAAACCTTCATTTCCCATCTAGTGAAGTTAACCTCTATAGTTTGTTTGACATAACAAGTTCAGTAGTATATTTAAGATTTGATCTTACATAATACAATATCATAATCATAATCAAGGCTATAAATATCCAAACCTCATAGGTGTTAATAAAAAAAAAAAATTAAAACTTATTTAGTTAAATATAAGCTCAAGCGGTATCCCATCTTTATAAATGTGTAGATTGTGTTAACCAGACTTCACACCTGGGTCACGCAAGTTTTCTAGTCTTATCGTCCCCCTCCCTTCCACTTCCACAAGCTCATTAAAAAACACATGAAATCTGTAACGAGAACAATAATCATTAACTTAGAAAGTATAAAGGAAAACTCAGGCTTCTTACGAGATTGTACAGAGATAAGGCTAATGTCCATATACCGAGTTAGGTGACATAAAGCACATAAGTCAAACACTCATCTTCAGAGTTGTGTTGAGGCTATTCCTTGCATTACTGAGGAGTTTTACTTGATCGTGATTTTCTATCAATGTTTGGCATTCTTGACATAACCTGTTACCAGGGAAAATTTTACATCATTTTAAAGCATTAACAAGCCAACACATGACATGTAATCTATTATCAACTATAAAGGAATAGAGAGCATATATAAAGTATGATACATCATATTCATACTTTTCAATCTCAACAAAATTTTCTCGGAGATGACTTATTGTCTTCTGAGACAAGGACAGCGATTCAAGACCTTCTTGTGCCTCCTCAACCTGAATTCAAAATTCAGTGAGAAAAGTTAGAACGATTGGAAACAGACTAAGGGAAATTAGTTAGTACAGGCTGTCAGGCTCTACAACCATTTGTTTAAGAAGGTTAAAAAAGGAAGATATAACACTTCCATAATAGTTATTTAATTTGCAAAGAAGAAGGTTTACAAGCTCAGGATCCACCTATACCTGTTCAGCAACCATTGTACTGAGTTGTGCATCATTTGCCTGACACCAAACCATAAAGAAATGTTCATCACCATATACAGGAGTAATCTTAATCATATGCAAGGTAAAAACAGTCAAAATTAAAAAGTAAGACAAAGGAAAACAAAGTTAAGAACTAATTGAACGTAACATAGGCACAACATATAAAACTTTATCAAACAATGCCACCTCAGACACTGTTATTGAACAAAGCTGTGACCATGGCATATAGAAGTAATGCTCCGTGGATCTACAATGTTTTATTTCCAATGGCATCATTCAAGGAGAAAGTGAGTTATAGGTACTGATTACTTGAGATGATCAATATCCCTGAAAGAGATTTCTTATTTATTGGAGCTATCAAGAGGATCAGAATCCCACTAAAAAGAGTGATGTAGGTGCACAGAGATAGAAATTCACTCAGTTGTATGGGTAATGTACTTCATTATAGGTGCTCCTATGATGATATAACAGACCAACAATATCTTATGATCAAGATTAATTTATAATTCTTTTAGTGACTACCATACTAAAGAGGAACATAAAATATCAACACACAACTTGATTATGCCTAACCAGTAAGCATTGGATGAGAGATACATGCTCTTAAAAGTTGGTTTTTTACAGAATTACTCTTTAAAGGGGATCCCAAATTTCTCCATTTACATATTAAATTTACTACTTAAAAGAGTCCTCATCCTAAAATTAGACGCATTGATAAAGATGTGATACTTCAATGACCTTCAATTAACATTTTTCACCTCTGAATGATCTTTTGATCTCATTACAAAAATCAAGATACGAACATGGTGGTAATTAAAAACTAATTGAAACCTAAAGCTATTTCCATGTATACCTGAGCTATAAATGCCCTAGTTCGAGATTTAATTTCTAAAAGCTCCGGCAGCGGCAGCGGTAGAAGCTTCGCCACCTCCCTCACCGCCGCCTCCTTCGCCTCCACGCCTAGATCCTCCGCCATCAGCATCTTCCACTTCCCTCCACCAAGCTCAGATCCTTCAGATTAATCGAGATTTTTAACATTTATCAGAACGGTGAATAGTGGTCTCAACTGGATCGTGTATTCGTGTGCAGGAAAAAAGAAGAAATAACACTCAAGACTTTGTTTGGACTCAAATCGGGTGACACCGACTAACTTTGGGTTGAAGCATTTTATTTGGGCTTTTAGTTGGCCCAATAAGATTTTCTAGCTTTATTCTCCAGATACTATTGGGTTTTTACTTGGCCTAATAAGGACTAGATTTATTCTCCACATATTATTTGGGCTTCTCACTTTTGTGCCATATAAGTAAATTGGACAATTAATTTAAAATTACCACAATCACAATCCTGTGAATATAATAATAAGTAGGATTACGTTACACAAGATTTTCTAATTTTTTTAATCATAAATTACAATAATTTAAGTATGGTTACATGAGATTTTTTTTTCTTCAAAAAAAATAATATGATTTTTTTTCATTACTATCATTTTTAAGGTTTAAGGACAATAATTCAAACTTCTCGATTTGAAAAGAAAACTCACTTAGGCAAATTAGGTGTCGTGCCTTTATGGCAAATTATTATCATGACATCGAATAACTGGTGTCGTACTTTTGCGGAGACGGTTTAAGACAATCGTCTTTATGGAATTTTTGTAAGGAGGTGAACGAATCCGCATGTTAATTTCCAAAGAGAAGAAAGGCAAAACATATACAAGGGTTTTGGAAAACATGGCCCACGAAAGCTCACAGGAAAAGGATGGGCCACAACAGCTAGGAAAAAAGAAAAAAAAAAAAAAAAGAGCTCATTACTACAGTAAAGCTCAAGATTAAAGGTTCAATATGTACATAAATAATACATAATTTGTGTTCGCCTCCTCAAGTTGGAGCATGCAAATCACAAATGCCCAACTTACCGAGGAGAAAATCAAATTGTCATTTCTGCAACGTCTTGGTAAAAATATCCGCCAATTGAGAATGTGTATGAACATGAGACGTGCAAATTGTACCATCTGGAATAACATTCCATAAGAAATGACAATCCACCTCTAAATGCTATAATTTGTATCAGTGCTATAATTTTAAATTGATACAATGTATCTATATTTTTTAGCATAAGTAATATAATTTAATAGAGGATTTGCATATAACGAACTTAATTCTAGAGACATTATTTTCTTTTCTTACTGTCACAGGACTTTATCACCGCTGAATACTTTCTCTTTTGGGAAGCTATGTTATTCTAGCTATCGTCACATTTTATGAAAGTTATATCTTGCATTAGTATCCATATGATTTTAGAACTGTAACATCCTCGACCCAAAACATACACGTCATTGGGCATTCATTTCATGCATCATATGCATTTCGTATTATTTATATGCACATATGTAATTGGTGTTGAGAAAACTCTATTATAATTGGTTGAGACTTTAATAATGTTCAAATTCATAATGTAAATTATTAAATTAATAGTATTAATAATTAATTACATAATTTTATATTAATTATATATATGGGTAATAATATATATATACACACGTAGTTGTGCATGTGCATGTTATATAAAGTTAATTAATATTATTATAGTATATAGAGAGAGAGATCAGTAACACATGTATATATGTATTGGTGTGTATGCAATATATATTATATATATAGATCATTAGTAGTTTATGTATAGTTAATTTTATATTATAATAGCAATGTTAGCATAGCCATGTGATACGTGTTATCGCAGAGACTTGCCATCATTTGATACACAAATAATAATATAATAACAAATAGAGTATCAAAAGAAAAAGAAGAGAACAGGAACGATACAGATAAGAAAAACAGGCAGGGGAGACGGAGAAGTAGAAAAGAAAAGAAAAGGAGAAGGATTTGTGAATTTTGGGTTCGTTTCTTCACCGTTTTTCTTCAAATTTTGAGAGGGAGCTCGTGGTAACATACTCTTCGATTTGATCGGAGTGAATTCTCAAAAATTGACTCAAAAAGGTACAAAAAAATTAGTGAATTATATATATCCAGTTCTCGTAATTCATCGGATATTTTGGTAGCTTTATAGGCCGAATTAGGAAAAACTTAAAACATGAAAGTTATAGCCCTATCTCTTAGCTAAACGCAGAAGAAGACCGTAGATGTTTCGGTTAAATATTGAGTGAGATAATGTCAAAAGAATAAAGGTTGCTAGAATTTAGTATTATATATGTATGATGTGATTGTGGCTTAATTTTAAGGAGAATAGAGACTGAATTTTGAAAAATGCTAAACATGAAAGTTGTAGAGCTATATGTTAAGTTCCTACCGGATTTTACCTTGCTCGACTCGGAATTTTATAGCTCAAGTTATAGGGAAAATACTGAACATGGCTAATAAAGTATATATGCATTGCATTTCATTGCATAATAGAAATATATCTTAAGGGGACAATTAGACTAAATTGCATTAAATCGTATAGGAGCACGGGCTATAGAACGGGAAGAGGAATCAGAGCGACAAACGAATTACTTATCATAACAAGGTGAGTATAAACCGTATATGTGATTTATATGCAATGTGATGTGATTTATATGCAACGTTTGATATATAAGGAATATGTATTTATATGAGTTTGTCATGGGATCGAATGATATATTGGTAAATGCATACGTGATCATATGTTCAGATGATTATTGTGTTGCATTACAATTGCACGAAATTAAAATGCCTGTGACTGTCTTGCTATGGATCTGTATACACAATGGAGACTTACGGGTCTAAATCATATTGGAGACCTACAGGTCAAATTCATATTGGAGACCTATGGGTCTATATACACAATGGAGACCTACGGGTCTAAATCATATTGGAGACCTACGGGTCTATACACAATGACATATTGGAAATCCCGGGACAGATCCAAGCTTGAGCAGTTCACAGAATAATAAACCGGACATAGTGGCATTTGCATATGTTTATGATTAATGTTAATGATTGTTATTGGCTTATTGTGTAATTAAATTAACGGTTTATATTCACTGAGTTGCGACTCATAAAAATCGCATATATATATTATTTTAGGTTCGATAGCTCTTTTGAGGTGGTTTGTATATATAGACACCACGCTATACCAGGTCGGCCGGCTCGTGCAACCTTCTCCTCCTCCTCATTTTGCATTTTGGAACACATGTATCATGATTTGTATTTAATATGACCTATGTTGAGATATTAGTTGTGTGTTTTAATTTTATACGATATTAGTCTTTAAATAATATTTTTATACTTATATGGATAAATGAAATGTCAGTATGACATGTCTACATGATGAATATTTTATTATTAAATATACGTCAGAGGGGTATAGGGTGTCACAAGAACACTCGAGAAACATTACGCTCAACCAATAACATTATTCCATAAATCAATTAATAATCTCAATAGATTTCTCTGTCATTCATTTATCATCATAACATAATATTATCATATAGGATAACATATACCCAATTTGCATATACTAACCATAAAAAGTACTTCATAAGAAAAACATCATGAAACATATTATAAACATTCACACATGATCCCCATAGACCTCAAACATTAGTCGTGGTTTTACATATCACACCTGTGTACTAGGGAGAATGCATACATTGGCTCATCGTATCATAGACAAGGGTCCATGGTAGTTTCATTTCTATGTAACCCAACGACTTAACAAAACATACACACTAACTCACTCAACACAGTGGCTAGTGGCAGTGTTCACCGATTCACATAAAGCTCACAAATAGCATAACATAATATAACCTACCACACAATACTGCACCAACTCCTGCAAACGGCCATTTACGCACACGAGCTCATGCTGCTGCAGACAGTGGCTCAGTGGTGGCGTCCAGCAAGCAGTGTGTCGATAACAATGACATTAAACCAAGAAGATCATAGTTCATTAAAGCGATTTAACAAAAAAACATCGATAAGCACAACTGTTTCCTCATCTGGAACCCTGCTATATTGAAACATGTTCTCTATAGTTCTCAGCTAGTCTTCTGCATCAGTGGGATCTATAGCATCCTCAAACATTGGTGGATTCAGTTTTCTAAATCTTTCTTCCACCACTTCTACATGTTCCGCTCGATGTGGTGGTTGATTCATTTCATCCTCTAATTGTCCATCCATATTTCTTTGTTGGATGAGTTGTTGTATCTGTTGGGACTGTCGTTCTATTAGTTCTATCAACCTAGTAATGACAGAATCACTGTCATTACCTAATCCTTCAGTGGATGCCTCTTGTTCTTGGGATCAATCTCTTCCATTACTCTCACCTCAAGTTCTTACCATTGTTATCAACTAATATATGAAATCCTAGATCACATGGGAAATATGAATCATGAAGTATATGAATACAAAAATAAATAAATAAAATAAAACTTACTGACATTGGGTCGCGTTCCACAGGTTCTAAGAACTTATTAACACCTGTGAGGTTTGGATATTCATAGCCTTGATTATGATTATGATATTGTATTATGTAATTGATTAAATCTTAAATATACCACTGAACTTGTTATGTCAAACAAACTATAGAGGTTAACTGCACTAGATGGGAAATGAAGGTTTGCTCTAGCTGCTGCATCATCTAATGAAGAAGAGGTTGGTCGGCTGAGGTAAGGAAGTTTACCTGCATTTATCACAATGATTTTGCATGGTCAATTATGTTCTGACAGACAATCCTCACAATATTGAGTAGTATTTCAATCAATAATGTGTATGGCAACTTAGCATTAGAGGACAAATTGGCACATCCATGTAATATCATGTCAGTTACTCAAGCTGCGACTCAAAAAAAGATTTTGCTATTTTAGACATTTAGATGGGTTTTTGATCATGTGTGCTTTTCTTTTAAGACATTTTGATCGTATCTTATCTTTCTTGGATGGGAAATTTATAGATCTGCGTCATATGCTCGAGAAACTAGAGAATTTGATAATAGAGTAAACTACTTTTTTTGCCCAATAAGAATTTCGATTAGCAATTTCGCCCTTTTTTTTTTCGGGCTCGCAATTAAGGACACTAAGTTTTAAAAATTAGCAATTCGTGCCCAATTTCAGCCCGAAGTGCCTAATTGGGCTGAAATTGCACGTGTTTCGCACGTGAGACCCCCAAACGGGCTCGATTTGGTGATGTGTCTCTTTACTTTCTGACGTGGCCTTTTCCATTTATTTACAAGCCCGACACGTGTGAATTAAGTGGCGCCAACTAAAATCAGAACGGGAATTGAAAACAGGGGAAATTCACACCAAAATCAAACCTTCTTCCCCCCACAAGTTGTGAACCCTAATTCCCAAATTCACACATTCACATTCACACATTCACACATTCAACCCTAAGAAGGATCTCACCAACAACACCAAACTGTCCGTCTACTGTTCCTAATGTTAAAAAGCTCAGAACCCGATCTCCACCGTCCAGAATGAACTACAATGTCTTCTGAACATGATGTCCAAAATACAGCTCGATCCAACGGTTGGTTTGTGAGAAACGACCTCTTCAACTCAGCTGCGCAGAAATAAATCGCCCAGAAAACAGACCCCTCTGTTTTGGCTATTCCCGACAATACAGAGCTCCAAATGCGATCTCCACCGTTCAGAATATACCTCGACGAGTCCTGAACGTGCTGTCCAAATTTCAGCTCGATCCAACGGTTGAAGCTCAAGATATTGCTTCTGCAAATTTCTGGCTCTTGGGATTCTCTCAAAAAACGTGAAAAACAAAAATTGGGGGTTAATGTCTCACTACTCTCTCTCTCTCCTTTTATATCTCTTGCTGCTTACTTATAGCAAGAAAGATCTTGCTTACAGCAACAAACTTACAGCAAGAAACTTACAGCAAGAAAGATCTTGCTTACAGCAACAAACTTACAGCAAGAAACTTACAGCAACAAAGATCTTGCTGCTTACTTGCAGCTACCCTCTCTTTCTTCTAGAGTAAGTTAAACACCAAGTATTGGGCCTACTTGGGCTTCCACAAGTATGTTGGCTATTGGGCTTCTCCACATGTTGGAAACCCAACCCAACACTCCCAAGCAAAGAAACGACAATCACCTCTCTGCAACATTCAAATAAGGCATTACTTAATCATGCATGTTCAGCCCATTCTGTTTTCATGATTTATTCAAACACAAACTTAGAAAACTAATTTTAGTGTTCGAAATCGAACAAAATAAGGTGAAACCCAGGGATTTTGAGAACTATAGCTAGCAATTTACTTACATTATAATGGAGACAAGAACTGAACCTTCTTCCGGGGTTATCATTGCTCCAAGACGTGCGAACTACGGCTCTTCTTCCACAATTGCAGTCGATATCACCTGTTGTGAATGACATTTCTGAAATTTCGAGGATTCACGAGAGGAATTTGGGTTGTTCTTCAATTTGGGAATTAGGGTTCCAACTTTGCAATGGGGAGGATCGATAAGAAGGTTTGATTTTGGTGTGAATTTCCCCTGTTTTCAATTCACGTTCTAATTTTAGTTGGCCCCACTTAATTCACACGTGGCGGGCTTGTAAATAAATGGAAAAGGCCACGTCAGAAAGTAAAGAGACACATCACCAAATCGAGCCCGTTTGGGGGTCTCACGTGCGAAACACGTGCAATTTCAGCCCAATTAGGCACTTCGGGCTGAAATTGGGCACGGATTGCTAATTTTTAAAACTTAGTGTCCTTAATTGCGAGCCCGAAAAAAAAAAGGACGAAATTGCTAATCGAAATTTTTATTGGGCAAAAAAAAGTAGTTTACTCTTGATAATATAAGACCTTAACCAAAAAAATGTTGAAATATAAGAAGCAGTTCTCACATTCATTATTTTGTATGCCTTGATGATTTTCCTATTACTTTTAAAATGACTGTTGTCACTTCTTTATGATTGGACTAGTTACATTTCACAGGGAATACTTTGAATATATAGGTTGCAGATGGGAGACATTCGGGAAGACATTATGGGGTCATATTCCAACTTCTTTAGACTTGCTAAAGAAAGGTACGATAGTTTTCCGGGTTTGCTTTTGTTGTAATGCCTTTTACATGTTCTTCTGCTTCGTGCTCATAGTTTTTGTCATTATCGGAAGATTTAATTGTCGCTCACTCTCTCTTTCTCACAAACATTTACCAAGAAGTGCCTCAAAAAGACTTCAGTTTGCACCTGAAATTACTGTGGAAGACATTAAACTACATAAGAATAATCTTGATTAAGTTTTTATTGAGGATGCCATTTAATACGAAAACAAAATTTCTTTCATAAATAATATTGAGCCTGTGTCAATAAAGATGAGTATTAGATATGTGACTTAGATGTGATAGCTTAGCAATGGAACCCATTGGTCCTGTCTTGTCTCGAATTGCAAAATTTTGACCAACTTTCCATTACATATTGCATTCATTCTGAAGTCTCTCACTTCTATCATTAGATTTTGACAGTTGTTCTGTGTATGTCTTTGTGCTGCTCATTTATCTCAGTTATTTTCTTTTGCAGCCCACAAACTCTAGTTCGTGCATTGAGGCATGTCTAACCTAAATTAAAACATTTATATAAGAATTTTTTGGTTGGGATTGTTTAGGTATTATTGAGTTTTATTTTTTATTTTTATCACTACCCATAATATGAAAAGAGTTGTTGAAATGCAAGAATCCCGGATCAACAACTAGCTACAAAAGCAGTTGAGGCTGAAGGAGATGGTGCAGTGGAGTCTATAGAAAATCCTCATAGAAATAGCATGTAATATGTACCCCGGTCACCTGATGCATCTGCTCTTGGCTCATTATTTAGTTTCAACTCTAAGCTTGTAGATTAGTGTTGCAAAACAATTTGGCATGGTTTTGTTGGTTTTTGTGTTTTTCTGTATTATTGTAATTGTGATGATAATGCATGCATATGTATATCCTTATTTTTGAAAAGGAAAAGAAAAGAAAAAAAAACATTTATGCAGGTGCTGTAAGTTTGTTATGCAGGTGCAGCGCTGTAAGTTTGTTTTGCAGGTGCAGCGCTGTAAGTTTGTTATGCAGGTTTGGAAATCAGTTTTGCGGAGGGGGCGATAACTTACTCGTTTCTTAACGGAATCAAGAACGGTTTCTTTCTAAGTGCTCTATAAAAGATGGGGTTCATTCTCAACAGAACGCAACGAAGTCATTAGAGCTGTGTAGAGAGAGAAAGCTTACTGAAAACTTTGAATAGCAGTTTAGGGTTTTCTTTTCTCTTTCTATTGTGTTGTAAACTCTTGGATTCGTTTTGAAATTAGTGGATTAAAGCTCTCAGTGGATGTAGGGATTGTTAACCTGAACCACTTAATTCTTGGTGTTCTTTCTCTGCTTTATCGATTTCTTGGTTGAAAGTTTCTGGGTGGGTTTTGTAGTATTATCGTATTTCTTGATCTGAACTTTAACAGTAATTGACAAAATCTACAACTACAATGTCATCTTATAGAAATGTTACACAGCAGAGGTTGAAGATTAAAGGTAAAGGCTACAAGGACAAATGTTATGAGGAGATAAGGAAGGCTGTTGAATCATGTTTCAGCGGATTGCTCTCCGAGGTTTTTGCTTTATTATGCTTCTGTTATATTGCACTGGTCTAAAATTTATGAAACTCTATATTAGTTCCCATTTACTGAATATGGTAACATCTTTCAGCTTGTATTTGAGGACCTAAAAGGAGCTCTTGAGGAGGCTAAAAAAGGTATTCGTTCACGTTTTCTCATGATGTGTGGTATTTATTGGAAATTTCAATAGCTATTGCATTCTTTAAGTGACAGGCACAAATGGGGAAATTCAGTAGTTGAGATTCTGAATATCATGTTTATTAATTACACCCTCCATCCCAAAAAAGATTCATTTTCCTCAATTTTTAGAAAACAAGATCGTCTCAGGAAATTAAACAAGTTATTGGCTTGATGAAATGGTGGGCATTATTTGATATTTTTAAACTTAAAGCACAACTACACACGCGCAAGTCTCAATTTTTATAAAATTAGGTTAAAAATGTAATATTATATTTCAAAAAAGTTATATTTATTTACAAATAAACTAAGAAGGTGCGTTAGGGTGGGATTAAATTGTGTTACTCCAGATTTTACTTCTTGCTGTAACCTCAATGTTACTCGAAGTAACCTTGCAGCTTGCTATGTAGTAACCTCTAAGTTACTTTGCCGCAACCTTGCAGCTTACTTTGTAGCAACCTAGGTTACTCTGCTGTAACCTTCACCCAAATCCACTCCAAAAAGTTAACATGGGCTTGGGTCCAGCCCAAGGCAAAACCCGGGCCCCATCCGCTCACAGTCCAATTGCCAAGGACCAAAGCCCACAGTTCAATTGTCTTCAGAAAGGAGGCTGCCATGAGGTTCACGACATTGAAGACCTTGTTAAAGTTGGGCAAGTAGTAAAAGGTTCTGTTTTAGTCCTTTCCTGTCATTAACGTATTTGGTGAAACAATTAACTAAGCCTTTGAAAGAGCCTTCCATTTTCAGTCTGTTCATATTTTGCAACGCGTTCTATGGTACAAGAACCAGAATTGGTATTCTGCCCGTATAACTATATCATCAATCCACTTATCTGGGAGGCAATGGAAGTTGACATTAGCAAGAGCATTATCATTTTAGATGAAGCGCAGTGTGTTAGATCTATTCACTTGATCCATCAATTTTAACTTATTATTGAAGGTCGATATGTTTTTGAGAAATGAACTGATAATTGGTTGTGTTTCTTCATAAATCATACAATAATAGAATAGTTGAAAAAGAAACTCAAGATTTGATTTTCTTTTGCATTTTTTCCCCAATTTTCATATTTGTAGTGATTTAGCAAATTGAAATCAAAATTGAATTTTGACTGTACAACCTTTTGATCATTAAGTATTTGGTCCGTGTTATAAGTTTTCAACATATGTATTTTTCTTCTCCTCATCAACTCGAACTTTAAAAACTGGTCCAGTAATATAGAAGACATAGCTCGTGATGCTGGTAGTATTGATCTTGATGAATAAGATTTGCTGTGTAGGTGCAAGCCTTAAATTCTTACATAAAGTACCTTATCTTAGATTGCTTTGTGTTTTTGAAGTTTTGCAGACAGAACTGGGACAGCTGAGCCTCGATGATAGCATGACTTATCAACCGTTGTTTGAGATGACTGAGGTGCTGATATTTATTAGTGAACTTGTGTTTGTTTCTTGAACTTTTTTTTTTGCCAGTTTTCAATTTTATTTTAATCTTTGTAGGATATCTTGAGCTGGATTGACCAGAGGAAAAATGTTTTAGTAAAGCGTGAGTTTCGGCGTTATTTCCGTTGGTTAGTATTTACTAACATAGTGATATATCCTGATCCTTTGTGTTGTTACTGATATTTGTTGCCGATCACCCTCTAAAATGCTGTGAGCTAAATGCTGCTAAGAATATAGATTTCGGTATCTTCTTTTAGTCAATTTGTTATATCTTAGATGCAAGTTAGAGAATTCTGGGAACTTTCTGTAATGATTTTAGGCTTGGTGATGATACAGGTTGTTCTTCCTTTTTGGTCACGTCCTCGTAAAACTGGCGGGGACTTGAAATATGATGTGAAAAAATGTTACGGGGTCATCTATTTTTTTTTTTTCATATAATGTGTTTCTCCTGCCAGAAGAAGATGGTTTTAGTTTTTGTCTCTGCCTTTCAAGTTTCATTTTAGCCTATAAATAAAGAAAACATTTGACTCAATTATGATGGGATTGACACCTAAATAAGGCAGACAAAGGAAGTGGAATGGATTTGTATTTAAACTCTAGTGTTTGGAATGATTTGATGTTTCATGAAATTGTAATTAGTTTATTACCATCCTTTCCCTAAAATATTATATGATATGTGGGCTGTATCGTGGAAAGACATTTTTTATTGCATATGAATCCAAAAATTGACTCCCCACACTAAACTGAATTCTTTCTTTGTTGATTCTAAGCACCTAAAGCAAAGATTTCAAGCTCAAACAAAGTTTATTCCATGAAATTTCCTGACAACTGCATAGAAAAACCTGTATCAGAATCATCCTTTCTTTCTTTGAGATATTATTTGGTAGGATGTCAAAGCAAAATCACAAGCTTGTTCTCATTCTTTTGTTTTTCTTATTTGGTATGACCTACTCAGTTGGAGTGGAGATAAGGCTTTAAAAGAGCTACAGGAAGCTAATTTATCAGTGCAGAGCTTTCCAATCTTGAAAGAATGTGCCAAAAAGGTACTTGAATAATCAACACTGTTCAATTGATGAATGTTCTGCTGCCAGTCATCATGTAACGATCTTGGTTATTTTCGTGGCTACCCACTCATTATGATGACTGCATTGCTCTGAAGGCAATCAGAGCTGCTTTAGAAGCTGAGCCGGACGTCTCTCATTTAAGTGCAAAGGCAGCAGCAACATTGAAAGGTAATTCATCTCCATTTTCATAATTTTACATATCTGCTGCAGTGAAATGCTGTCGTTGATTGGCCCTATGATTATCATACAGGATTGTTTTCTTCACTCACTTACTTCTTCTCTGGGAATGGTGTCAATGTTCAGGACATTGAACTAGCACTACAAAGATTTGTGAAGAAAGATGACGGTAAATGGTGATATCATATTATACCATGAATGCTTAGTTCTCTATTCCTCTTTTAGCCATGTTGGACCTTAGAGGATATTGAAGTTTGCAATTCTTATCTTCTTTTGTGGTTTTCATTCTTGTGTAGAGTATTTCACACTTGTCCATTTTGGTCGAATATTTCTCTATAATTTGGTTATGCACCAATGGAAGAATGTCACGCTTCTTTTCTCTGGTGTCATTGGAGAGTGAATATTAAGCAATCGTTGAATATAAAGTGAATAAAATCTAATTGCCAAAGATTTCCAAATTTTAAAATGATAATTACAGTGCCTAAATGGATGAATCTGAAAGTAATAGAAAATTATGACATCATGGGCCCAGTGCACATAGAAAGACCACTGCTAATTGTGATGTCCATCGCTGCACTGGTGCTTCCATTTGGCGAGGCATTGAGTTTTGGACGAGAGTTCAAAAGGGGAAGTTGTGCCACTTGACTCTACTGCCCTCAGAAGTAGTGTCGATGAATTCTCTTCAAATAAAATGGTACTTTCGAACTCAGTTCTCATTTAGGAATAGGAGCTTTATTTGGGATACTTCTTGAAAAGGAAAAGAGGAATAATACGTTCAAATAGACGGAGTAGAAAGGTTGTATAGTTTTATGGTTGTAAAATAAAGGTCATTTCATTCTCAAGTAATCATTACTGACTTTTCCTTTAAAGATAGTATATAAAATACCTACTATGCCAATCTGGTCTTTGCATGATAGATAATTTAAACCAGTGACTTCATAATCTTTATTGCTGCTTCAGTTTTTAAAGTTCCATAGAAAGTAGACATGACATGATCATTGCATTGGAAATGCTGCAGGTGGTTGGACGACCACATTCAGCTTCTGGTGCTTGAATCATGCTGTTGTTTTCAAAAGCATTGCTGAATTTTCACAATCAGTGATTTTGACTTCAGGGTAAACATTGTCACATGTTTTTATAGAAGAAGTGCTAGTTTAATTATTTCACTGAAATGTTTTTTTTTTTTGGCGAACTATTTAACTTCTACAATTTCGTTTGAGTTTCTCCTTATTAGGGAGTGCTGACAAGTCGTCTATGAGGTCATGTTCATCTAAACATGTTAATGCTGTCAAAAGAGTTGTTCTAGTTTGTATCAGTGCTATAATTTTAAATCGATACAATGTATCTATATTTCTGAGCATAAGTAATATAATTTAATAGAGGATTTGCATATAATGAACTTAATTCTAGAGACATTACTTTCTTTTCTTACTGTCACAGGACTTTATCACCGCTGAATACTCTCTTCTGAACTTGGTGTTCAGTACTTGCTTGGAAGCACCACATGTCATAGTTGTTGATTCTCAGGTAGAATAGCATCCCCTCCCTTTCTGTATTCTCTCTCAGCATCTTGCCTCAAGTTGGATGTGTTTGTACAATCTGAGAGCTTGTTTGTCATTGGTTATAGGTATGGGCGGCTGCGATTTCCAACGGTCCTGGTAACTATCCACTTAATGCAAGTTACAAGTGTGCAGAAGAACATGTTTTCCAGGTATTGTGCATCTTCTAACCATTATTGAAGTTGAAAGAAATTTATTTTCCTGGTGTACATGAAATTAGACTGTGTTCTTCTGGAAAAAAGGATGCAGTCGGCATTTCTTTGGAGGAAATATACAAGGTTGTTCCTGGTGGGTGCCTCATTTTCTTTCCTAGCTACAAGCTGCTGGATAAATTAAGCACTCGGTGGCAGGAAACAGGTCAATGGTCTCGATTAAATGCTCAGAAATCCTTGTTTGTTGGTAAGCTCATTTGAAACCTCTCTACTGGGTACACGATATGTATAATTTGTTACGTTTTGTATGAATCTTTACATACATGTGGAATGGGACTTTGCTTTCCTACATATTATTTAGATGCATTACGGTTTTTATCCTCCTGAATATTACTAATTTTTTTTGTAACTACTTTCAATTTCAGAACCAAGAGGAAGCAGCCAAGAATCTTTTGATGATGTCTTGAAGGGATGCTATAATTCCGTTCGCTATGGCACAAGGCAGGTGGGTGGAAGAAAGATAAGGGGTATAGAGCTAGGCCTTAAAAGTGGCAAGGCAATGGTGTCTACCGAAGATACCAAGAAACAAGGTGCAGCTTTTCTGGCAGTTTGTCGAGGCAAGGCAATCCAGGCCATCCCTTAATTTGTTCCACTTTCATGTAATTATGTGGTTTTTTATTTGCATTAGGAAGGTACATGTACAACCTTGACATTTGTTGTCTCTGTTGTAGAGTTATCTGCTTATTCAACCCCTAAACTTTATTATCATCTATTGCATATGAGTCAGGTGGAGTTTTTCCATTCTAACTTTATGAATCTGTTGGCTTACGTTTTTATTGCCAAATGCAACTCCATGTTCTTTCCAATTCTCATTTTGGATATAGTTGAAAGAGAAAAACATCTGTTAGGATATTATTGATGCTCTAAAGCATATCGGTTCGGACTCGTGTCCTTTCTCAATCGATCTTCACCAACCAAAATTAATTCTAGTCATGGAATATCTGCTCCAGGAACATTATACTTATAAGTTATTTGTCCACATCTTGACTTATTAAAGTTCACATTTAGATTGAACACTTGCAGGTATCTGAAGGGACTGACTTCTCAGATGACAATGTCCGAGCTGTTGTATCCTTCAACATTTTGTTAGTGAGCTGGATGATGACAATGCTGAATAAAATTAACAATGGTTCAAATTTTTTCGCATATGTTGAATTCTGAAGACTTGTGTCTACTTTATCTGCATCATATTTTAGTGAAGAAACTCTCTATGTTGTGTCTGATCTAAATTTAAATGTTCGGAAAGAGAATCCCAACAATCACCTGATATAGTTAAAGCTAACATTTGACAGTTATTTTCTTTTGCTGTACTTCTTTGATGATTAGGGATTATTTCATATTGATATTTCCAGCTACGACGTTGAAATGGAACGAAAGAAGAAGTTCGACAACACATATGAGTTATCGAAAAACCTTTTAAGTGGGAATGAGTGGTACTGTCAGCAATCCTTCAGGGCTCTAATCCAGGCTACAGGTAGTTCTCATAGCTCCTAACTCTTACTCGTTATCCTGACATATGTTTGTTCCAATTCTAGCTTTAGAATGCTATTGTTCTCTCCTTTATTGCCCTTAACTAATATTTCCTCCAGTTCAACTTTGCTATATTTCATGTCAAAAAATGCCATAATAAATTCCTTGAAATTTTCAAGTTTGGTCTATGGGTGGCGAATATATTAAAATTATACTGAATGTTTGGACTTCATTTCCTTCATAAAAAGGTAAACCGTGGTATGGAAATTTGAACTTTCTGTAAAATGAAGTATGCTACAGGGATCATTGATGGGCCAATTTAGCAGGTCATTATTCTTTTAGCATCTCTAAAGACAATGCACTTTGTTCAACATTGCTAAAAAGTAAAGAACTACCTGTGTTTTAAGTCGCCAACAGTTTGTCAACAAAACTAAAAGAAGATAAACTACACTGGTTTTTATCTTCATAATATTTAATATTTTGGATAAGAGAACTAATAGAGTCTGGAGGTGCATAGTCATTGTTTTGTCTTATGTAATTTATTCCCATGAAAATATACAAATTTCTTTGGTATGCTTTACAGTCGTTATATAGTTATGTTGAGAACTATAAGAGGCAAGTGTAATGCGGTAGGTGAGGCATCAAATCACATGGATATTTTAGAAAACCGGGTTCCATGTTTATGAAGTGAATGATGAGTACCCTAATTATATATTGATGGACTCAAATCAAGTCAATATTCGAAGGTCTATTTTGCTTGGTTGCTTAGATTTCATTTTGGTACAATTCTAGGTCATGATCAACCTATTCCATCCATCATTTCCTGTTGCAAAGTGTGATTCTCTGAATCTCTTTCTTCTAAGACAAGAAACGATGCTTTTATGCTAAAGGATGACAAAGGTGCTAGTGTTTGCCATGAGTACATTGACCTAGAGTGTGATTCTGACAAGTTCGATAATTACAGCAGAAGCAACCTACAGAACTAAGGAGATGAATCATTTTGAAAAGGAATGTCACAAATATCGATCCAATCATTCAACTCCTTCTGCTGGATCACGTGTGCCTTCTGGTCTTAACATGGATGAGGAACTTCAAATATATTGCTTACACTGCAAAAACCCGTTAGGTCTTCCTGAAAACGATTTGTTGGTTAAGTGTTCACTCATTTCAACATCAAAAGTTCATTTACTGTCCCTGCAGAAGAAGTCTTCAGAATCTTCAACTTTAACTACATCAAGTGTAGGCCTTATCTTCTCATGGTGACTCAAACATAGTGCAAAATAAGAGTCTAAATGCCTTTGAGATATTCACGTATACTTCACCAGGTCAAGATTCAGTAGGCTGGAAGAACACAAAAAAATCAAGGGTAAGAGGCTAATTAACCTATGCTCCTGGTGCTTCATTCCATTCTAGCTGTAGAATGTTACTTTTTTCTTTTTCCTTTGTTCTTTCTTTTGTTTTTTTTTGTTTTTTTTTAATTTCCTCCAACTGTAGTTAAATTTCATACCGCAATCTTGCAGAAGACTGCCAAAGAAGGCTCAGATAGCTTCTACACAAATCAGATGTAGGAAAATAGGTGTTAGTTACACGGGGCACTCCACTCGTACGTTCGTGTTGCCATTGTTTGTAAAATGGGTCGAGTTGTCTGAAGCTCTTCTGATTGGCTCTTGAAACAAGGATCAAACAAGCTATACATCGATGCTCTCTAGTCGATCTTACGTTCTTACCATGTTTTGACATGATGATATCTTCCCTGACAAGAATGTTGTATATAACATGTCATGATTGTTAGAGTTGTTTTTATGTGTAAAATATGATCTCTAGTCGATCTTATGTTCTTACCATGTTTTGACGTGATGATATCTTCCCTAACAAGAATGTTGTATATAACATGTCATGATTGTTAGAGTTGTTTTTATGTGTAAAATGAAATGGGGTAGTCAGTTTCATCTGCTTGTGAAATATTGTATAATTGGTAGGTATGAAATTGGTAGATCTCTTGAATTTAATGCTCGGATGGATTAGTTTTTATACCAAACAATGAGATTCATACTATATTAGTAATGAAACCTACTTTCTTTACTAATGATGTATCATTATTTTTGATTGGTTTAGAGTATTTCATTCCAAGCATAGTTCTTTAGCTTCTATCACATGCGTCAAGACATGGTTACATAAACCGAATGAATGATAACATCACTATAATTCCAACTTTCAATTCTAATTTTATGATTCGAGGCTTTGAAGCATGTACTTTCAGAAACACCAAAGATCAAGCCAAAATGGTTTAGATCATTAGGTAACTCACAAGGTCAACACAATATAAGTCGCAGAAAAGACAACGAAATCACAATAGCCTATGAAGTGGTCTATTAGCTCAAAGAAACTATGCAATGAATTATATAATGCAAAACTGAACACCTTGCGAGCTTGAGCATTCATGATTTGTTCGGCATTTTCTCGCTGGTACAAAGCAATTCTCGCTTCAATATCAGGAACATCTATTCCCTCGACTAAACTAACTACTGCAAACAAACACATTTTACAATCGAATGCAGATATAAGAGAGGACCATATAAATTCATCAGCTATACCTACTTCTTCCAAGTAGTGATTCTACTCCTTTAATGATGGGAAATCCTCTTTTCTTTTATTATATCTTAAAGTCAACAGCGTGAGCAAATATGTGATATGTGTAGTAAGATAAACTTAATTATCCTGTCATCACACATTGCTTCATCACAAATATCACTATTTCAAGATTATATCGCTTCGACACTTGGTGTTCATGCTGCTTGGTAATGAACTCGGAAGTCCATTCAAGATATCACATTACCTTAATGTAGAATCAAATTCTCAGCTCACTACTAATTGTATAATCTCAAATCACATAAAAAAAACTACGAAATGATAAATCAGCATTAACATAACTTAATCAAGTAATAAAACCTATTGTAAAATGAACATTGCTAACCATAAATCACTAGATCAAACACCTTTCATCAGATGAACATGAATTTCTAGTAATTCCAAAACCGAAATCAAATTTCCAAGTTAAAGCGAGAAAACTAACATCAAATTCCTTCATTCAATCAACACAACAAACCCAAAAATTATGAACGAAAATTATCATCGCAAAATACTAAATAGTTGATAAGCAGATGTACTAACAAAAAAAAGCTTACAACCATACTCACAAGTGTATATATTGTTTAGAAACCTATGGAAACTGTGAGCAGTATTGAAAAGCCTACAAAATGATTATGCACCACCCTAACTCAAAAGCAAAAGCAACAGAAGTTGCCCCGGGATTTACAGAAATCGGGTTTTCTTGATTTTGTTTCTGAGGATTCTAACTCTTTCTCTTGTATCTGTGTTTGATTTTCACCAAGAAAGTATTTTCTTTTGTTGATAAAACTTCTTTATCATCATCTAACAGTCAATGTTATAAACTAATATACACTGAGAAAAGTTCTAATGTGAACTATGTCACATTTAAAAGAAACCAAGATCTTTATAACATTGACGATTAGGTCGCAATACAGAGGTGTGCGTGCAACCACCAGACAGAATTATCAAAACATGGTTTTCGTAATAGTATTCCATATATATGTTCTAGTTCTACATCATAACCACCAGCATTACTAAAACAACATCGACCAGTCTCAACAACGAAAAGATCAGCACTTGGAGCAATGAATCAAATCAAGAACAAAACTCTCACTATTTGTACCAACAAACCGAGTTTCAAATGAAACCATATGTTACCATGTGATTCATTGTAGTCCATAGAGAGAACACCACATATTTTTCACCATCGTATTACTAACCACGGAAAAACGCCTGCTTAAAATGCAACTATATCCAATCATCTTGTTCGTTTCTTGCAAACTTGTATGTTGAAAAATATAAAATATGACCATAACTTTTGTAAGTTAAAGAACCTGATAAGAGAGATGCATAACTGATAGGATAATCAATCACATGCTTTGCAGAATTTATCTTAAGAAGACACAAACAAGAGATTACAGTAAATCAATAACATTTTGTGGTTCCAATTCAGACAGCGACAGTGGGAAGAATCCCTTTTATATAAAATATTCTAAAATACCGTTGATAAAAAGACATTTTTGAAAGTTCACCAATTCTTGCCCAAATGCATGCATGATCATGACCGCAATAGTTTCATCATCGACATCATGAACAGTTCTGGAACTTTCCGGAAGATGGACAACCAGGTTTCTACACATTCTTATCAGGGCTCGGTTGACCGTCTCAACAACACCTACATCGTTATATTGAGTACGTAGATCTTGAATAAAGGCATCAGAACCATAATACTCATTATAATCAACATTGAAAGTAATATCTCTCTGTCTCATAACGTTGATAGTCTCATGGACAACATGAGAAATGACATCTTCAAAACAAAGTGGATCATAATTGAAGTGAAAACGCTGAATCCAGTGTCGATTATCACCCATCATTTGCAACGCAGTATTATAATTGTTGTTGTAATTTAATGGCAGAGTGCTAACCTTTTGTTTGCAGTTGTAGATGAAGATTAATCTTTGTGAAGATGTCATAAGTGCAAGGTGGTTAGAGAATAGATATGAATCATTAAATTGGACACGAATCCCATTCAGATAGGCAGTACGGTCTCGATACGCCATCATTCCTTGAATTAGTTCCGAAAAACCATCCGGAAGTGGATTTGGACATCCAAACAACAAATGTTGTTCAATAACGAAAGAAACTAACCTGAAGTCTCTTCTTCTCGACGCCACTGTGGTCGGACTCCGGAAATTGACTCTCCAAAACTTGAGAGTGTTGTTTTGAACACCAAAGTTGTATTCAAAATCTAGGTTCTGACTTGCATGAAAAGATGCATTCTGTAAATGCATGTATTCAATAAAGCTTATCATAGACTTTGCTATCTGTTTGTACTCCATCCTTACCAGGACATATGAAACTGTATTATTTGCCTCACTAAATGTATCAATCGGATTACTCCCTATTCTTTCAAGATACTGTGGAAGAGTCTCATCGAAGTAGTCATGCACTCGGTGGTCTTGGCCGTCCAGAAAACGAACATAAAGGTAGTTCGGATGACTTAATGTCAATCCGATGTTCCGACCCCTTGCCACATTGTCCAAACGATCATCCACACGGACTCTCGTGTTTGTATCCTCGAGAATCCCTTCGCCTTCGTCATTGAAACGATAGCGGATTCTGGCTTCTCTTCTAGCTTCTCTTCTATCCGCCATTTCTTCTGTAGATTTTTGAATTTGGTAGGAGGAGAGTACGAAGGGGTGGAAACAAGCACAAAAAACTTGTCTAGATTTTTTAATTTGGTTGGAGGAGAGTATGAAGTATAAATAGGAGAATGATGATGTAGTGGTGATTAATACGGATGATGTGTTCGAGGCTCAGGACAATCAGACCGGATCCTCTGTACCAAAATCTCTGTCTCATTTGTGTGCCACATTAAAACTACGTAGTTTTGATATTGGAAAAAAACTTATAATTTGTAACCGCTTTTAATTTGAAAATCAATATAACGTGTTTTGGGATGTGGTACATGAATATTTGGTATAGGGGATCTGATTTGCAGGACAATAGTGATTATAGGGTGTGTGAAGAGTTTTCGATGAAAATGTAACAAATGATTTAATTTTATCGCAAAACATACACCAAAATCCAAAGTGTCGATTTTTTCATTTGATTCAATTTTGAAAACCCTCAAAATTGAGTATGGCAATAATAGTAGTTAAAATTAGAAAAAACATTCTTAGTTTGGAGGCTGAAGTGACTTTTACTCTGGTTAAAAAAGTTGAAACCTTTTGTATTTTTTATTAACATACTTTTGTGGTAATTCTTTAAATTTTACCTCAAAAAGTTGAAGAACCTTTTGCATTTTTTATTAACATACTTTTGTGGTAATTCTTTAAATTTTACCTCAAAAAGTTGAAGAACCTTTTGCCTTTTTTATTAACATACTTTGTGGTAATTTTTTAAATTTTACCTCAAAAGGTTGAAGAACCTTTTGCATTTTTTATTAACATACTTTTGTGGTAATTCTTTAAATTTTACCTCAAAAAGTTGAAGAACCTTTTGCCTTTTTTATTAACATACTTTGTGGTAATTCTTTAAATTTTACCTCAAAAAGTTGAAGAACCTTTTGCATTTTTTATTAACATACTTTTGTGGTAATTCTTTAAATTTTACCTCAAAAAATTGAAGAACCTTTTGCATTTTTTATTAACATACTTTTGTGGGAATTGTTTAAATTTTACCTCAAAAAGTTGAAGAACCTTTTGCCTTTTTGTGGTAATTCTTTAAATTTTACCTCAAAAAGTTGAAGAAACTTTTGCCTTTTTTATTAACATACTTTTGTGGTGATTCTTTAAATTTTACCGGGAAGAGTAAAATCCATTTTCTTGATCTTGAAGGAAATTTTGCTGTGGGATCAGTGACTTTTGTGGTGATTCATTCGAAGTTTCACAATTATGTATGAAATCATTTTATGGGGAGATGCAATTTTATTGAGTTTGTTTTGTTGAAAAAAGGAGATCTTATGGGGGCAGAGGATATTCTCTTGTCAAGGAAAATATTTTCTTACAAACATATCTCACCATTTTACATTGATTCATTTTTCACAAAATAGTTTTATTATTACCAATATTTTGGTCTTGTGTTTCGGCTCAAATTCAAGAGTTGGAGTTTGGACATCAAACAATTGTTGTAGAAACGATTTTTCATACCATAATAATATAACCACAAAAACTTATACACAACGGTTTTACAAATAGATTTCATGAGACGGAACTCTATTATATGAATTGTGGGTTGTATGGATTGACTTGTCTCACAGAAAAAGATCCATAAAATGATTTTACAATATAACAGAATACACTAATTTTTCTTTTTTGAAATTATTGCATGATGTGGTAATTTAACTATCAAAACATGACTTTTCTATGATAGTCTTGACCTATATAATATCGAACAAATAAACGATTTTCATTATTTCTTAATATCACTGAATAAAATCAATTTTGTTTAATTTATGCAATCAGAGTAAATGATTCTACAAATCAAAATATAATTAAAAAAAGAAAAGAAAAAGAAATCTAGTGAGATCATCTCACCGATACAAAATTCGTGAGATACAATGTATTATATATTCATCCACAAATTACATAAGAGTTGATGAGAATGATTTGATTTGTGGGTAGTTGGCTCTATTTCACTTAATTAGTGAGAAATTGAGATTGTCTCATTTGAATATTTGTGAATGGAAAATAAAAAACAAAAAAGTTGATGAAAAAATCATATAGATGCCATTATTATATATCAATGGGGTTGTTTATACCAAATTAGAGTTTTATCTTCCATTCACTCGTTGCAGTGTCATATTTTAAAATCCAATAAGCAATGCATGCATCTTTCAAAACTATGACAAAAACCTCGTTGAAATTTAATAACATGATATTCTATATTTCTTTTTTTGACATATAATAAATTGTGCTTTATTGATACAAGGCAAAATCAATTGGATGCGTGTACGAAAAAGGGACCAAAATAGTTCCGAAAGTCACATGGTTAGGACTTAGGTGTAGTTGCATAAATACGGCATTCAAAGAGCATGATCTTTACTTAGTACTAAAAGAAGTTCCATTTATTTGTGGATCAATTACAAATTTCTTCTTTTTTATTTTGTTAGCATTGGAAAAAGAAAGATAAACGAAAGGGAATCAAGTATTGTTATTTTGGAGTCATTACACTATTTGAAATTAAAGGCTACACAATATATATATATATATATGTGTGTGTGTATATATATTCTTATTTTCCAGTTTATTTGATTGCATGTATTAATTATAAGATATACTTCATCTGTTTTAAGATAATTGTCACTTTAGAAAATATAATTTTTTAGTTTATTAGTCGCTTTTTTCTTTTATCAAGAAAACAAGTCAAATAATGTTTTTTTTTCTTTATCAAGTTTTTATTTTGTATTAAATTTTTATTTAATGTTATAAAATAATTATATACATAATTGGGTAATATATACATAATTATATATAGTAAATATTTTCTATACAAAATGTAGCATTTATTATTTGTCTACTCATATCACATCCAATAATGCAAAAAAAAGACTAAAAATGTGAATGTTTATTTATTTTTTTATTAACTTTTTTAAGGTTTTTTTGTTTTGATTGGTGGAATGAACATCTTATGATAATAGGAAAATGGTCAAATAACTCATTAATATTTTCTACTAGGTGTATATAATTCACTTGTGTTTTTTTAGGTACAATAACATCATTAATGTTTCATTGACACACATGACAAGATCATAGGATGTGATAGTATTACCATCACATGTAGAGAGGCATTTGTCTTGACATATATTAGAATCTAAAGTACACATGTATTTAAAATAAAATAAATATATAAAAATATGTGTTTGATTGCAAAATGCCAAAATCCAATTATTTATGTCAACATTTTAGTTTCTTGATGAATGAAGGACGTGACTTTACAAAATGTTTACATTTTTTACCTAATTAATTAAGTTTATTTAAGATCCTGATGCACAACTAAGTTGGTAAAATTTGATGATATGAATGAGAAACTTAAAACTATTGGAATACTATTCACTTAACTCTTAAAACTTCTTTTTATCAAAAAATTTCATCTTAATACAACATTTAATTAATGTTTCATTGACACACATGACAAGATCATATGATGTGATAGTATTACCATCACATGTAAAAAGACATTTGTCTTGACATATATTGAGAATCTAAAGTACACATGTATTTAAAATAAAATAAATATATATAAATATGTGTTTGATTGCAAAATGCCAAAATCCACCAAAAAATTATATTGACATATGGTTGACAATACATTGAAAATCTAAAGTACATGCACATAAAAATAGATGGAGTAACACGTAGAAAATATAATGATCATTATATATAAGTATGGTATAAAATGGATTCATGAATTTTCACAGTCAATTTTTAGTGTTAGTAATTCATAAAATTGTTACTGGTAAAGTTTTAATTAGTGTTGGAATATTGGATGGACCCCAACGGGCGTGACACATAATATAGACAAACTAGTCGGATATGGAGACAGACCCCCCTTCTATTCTTAATTATTTTTTATACTTTTTCTTTAATTAATATTTTGGTTAAATATTTTGGCCATTCTTGAATTCTCTTGACACTTAGTTTGGAATTTTCTTTATCAACACATTTTTGTATTTTCTCCAAACCTTGTTAAAAAAAATTTACCTCGTAAATTAACTGTCAAATTCAACATTTTATAATCAATAAGTAGGGCAGATATAAAATCTTATTTAAAATTTTATTATATTATATAAATAAAAATTATTTCCACAAATATAGAAAAGAACCCACGGAGGATTTTAGGTTTTAAAAATAGAATGTGATCATTTGACAGATTGTTAGACTTCATGTGGACTTATTATGATATTTAAATTATCAAAAAATAAAGAATAGATTAAATCACCAATTTACATATTATAAGATAATTTATCTATCTTCTCCACGTCAATTTTCACAAATCCAGATTTCTCCTAAAATGACAACTTTCCCAACATGAAAAAGAAAGAAAAAAAACTATTCAGAAAATAATATTCTCAAGTTTAACTATTCAGAAAATTAACTTTCCCAATATATATATATATATATATATATATATATATATATATATATAATGTATATATATATAATGTGTATATATATATATATATATAATGTATTCCTTGTCTCAAGTTTAATCAAGTCCAAATAAATTTAATAAATTTTAGAGTTTATTATCCAAAATACTCAATAACTTAGAGTCCGATAATTCAGAAGGCAATGAATGTTTTCACTTTTATATTGTTCTTGTCCACCATTCTGAATACCCTCCTTTATTTGCAAACTGTAGCATTTATTATTTGTCTACTCATATCACATCCAATAATACAAAAAAAAGATTAAAAATGTGAATGTTTATTTATTTGTTTATTAACTTTTTAAAGGTTTTTTGTTTTGATTGGTGGAATGAACATCTTATGATAATTGGAAAATGATCAAATAACTCATTAATGTTTTCAACCAGGTGTATATAATTCACTTGTGTTTCTTTAGTTACAATAACATCATTAATGTTTCATTGACACACATGACAAGATCATAGGATGTGATAGTATTACCATCACATGTAGAGAGAAATTTGTCTTTACATATATTGAGAATCTAAAGTACACATGTATTTAAAATAAAATAAATATATAAAAATATGTGTTTGAGTGCAAAATGCCAAAATCCACCAAAAAAATATATAGACATGTGGTTGACAATACATTGAGAATCTAAAGTACATGCATATAAAAATAAAATAAATATATATAAATATGTGTTTTGAGTGCAAAATACCAAAATCCACAAAAAAGATGATCATGTGCAGAGATATTATTGGGTCATCCTCAAAATCCAAGGTAACATCTTTTATATTGGGTCATCCTCAAAATCCAAGGTAACATCTTTTATACTCGCGTGCAAAATTTGAAAGCTCTTTCATGAATGAGAGATAAAGAGAGATGAAAAAGTAAACTTTGAGAGAATACAATGCAAATATATTTGGAATTTAATGCCAGTATAGAATGACTCAAAAGATGCCCAAAGTGATAGTTTTGGAAAAAAAGAAGAATTGTTTTTTCTATGATGATGATTGAACCTCTAAATCATTTTTTCTGTACTCTTTTCTTTTCTTTCCCTATTTATTTATTTATTTATTTATAACCCTTCTTAATTTGGTCTAGATCATGGCATCATGAGGATAATCTTACTAAAATATAACTATATTTCTTGTGTCCTAATTACTTGAGATTTGATGTCTCAACTCTGATTTATGATAATTTAGTGTTGTACAAATTAATAATATGTGTTTTTAATATCATTTATAAATAGAGTTATTAAATATAATTATTGTGTTTTAAATTATTTAAAAATCAACATTTCATTGAATACACTATTCTCTATGTATGGTCAAAATATCATTTTATGGATCTCGATATATTTATGATGCAGATCACTATAGTTTTTTATCCACATAATTTTCCAAAATTTTAAAATCGGCCCAATCCTAAAATATAAGCTCAATTAATCTTGAATCTCTTAAAAATGTATTGGGATTAATGTAAATAAAAGAAAACAATGTTTTATCATGGGC
Source organism: Scutellaria minor (assembly GCA_954870855.1). NCBI lineage: Eukaryota > Viridiplantae > Streptophyta > Magnoliopsida > Lamiales > Lamiaceae > Scutellaria > Scutellaria minor. The sequence continues at coordinate 514,195 of OX940734.1, forward strand.
CGACGGGATGGGGTTGGCGGGCTTCTTTTAATGGCGGGTTGACCTACCAAAATTTTTATTATTATTATTTTTTAATTTTTTGCAAAAGGAAAAAGGATATATATGTAACATATATATACACACACATTTACTAAGATATTATGCATTCAAGTACATATATTATATGAAAAAACTATTTTAAATATTTTTTTCATTAAAATTTCTTCATTACTATAAATAAACGACTCATATCAATATATTTATAAATCATTATTTGTTCTAGGTAAGAATTTGAATTATTATTATTCATATATATATATATATATATATATTTCCAATGAAAAAATATTAAAAAATACGAAAAAATAAAGGTGGATCAACCCACCAAAAGTCCAACCCACTTAGACCCTTTTTTTTGCGGGCCTAAAATTACTCAACCCAACCGTCCATTTTAGTGGGGTGGGAAGGGACGGGTCAGCCCAACGAGTCTAGCCTGTTTTGATAGCTCTAACTGTTGCTATACTTTTGTCATATAAGATCTTATTTTGAAATATATTTTAATAAATTGTTTTCCTTTTATCAATTTACATTGTATGTACAATAATAATATCAAATTAGAACATGGCAAATACTTATACACATGCATAAATTCAAACCGTACATCTAGGAACTTAGTTATCAACATCCTTGCACTTCTATGTTATAAATGGACAAAAATACTTTGATCTTCCCTTATCTATTATAAATTATATAAATTTGAATAAGACCGTTTCACATGTAATTTCATGAGACAAAACCTTGTAATGCATAATTCAAAATCATTTAATATAAATTAATCTTTATTTTATAAGATATGAGTTGTGAGATATGTTTTTTAAGGTGTCGGGATGGTATCAAAAGTTTGAGATTGGAGTCGAGGGTGGGATGTGGGCCTCAATGGGCTTTGTTTTTTAGGCCTAGAATTGGATAAGAGTTGCTTGGGCTTCATGGTGGCAAATGGGCCGGTTTGGGCCTCCTTTCATATTTTATTAGGATAGATACAATACACAATTACCAAATTTCCCAATATAAATATCATGAATTGAAATTTCATTTTTACACTTGAATTTCATTATGAAATTTTCTACAATTTATTCTCTTTCTTTCTATGTTTTTTATTTAAAACATTGTGTATTTAATCAAGTTGTGGTACAGATTTTTTTTCTCTGGTATAATCGAAAAGTGGATCTATCATATATATCCGAAAATATTACATCAATATAAATCAAAGTTTTAATAAAAAAAGGGAAGGGGCTGAACAATCTACCTCTATTTTCATCTTTTTTTTTCAACAACTGCATATGATCAGAGATATGAGGTTGAGTTCTCCAAAAATCTTATTTGAGGTTGTTAGAGTGTAATTTGTTAAACTCTTATTTTATTTTATTTTGCATTTCTCACAAAACATAATATTTGGTATTTTTATCCAAAATAAATTAATATTTTAATTGATTTGTTTGGAGTGATTTTAGGAGATTTGGTTTTCTCTTATTTCTCACGTGTTTTGCAGATTAAATCAAAGGAAGAGTTTTGACAAATTCAAACACCTATTCCTAGTTTATAGGAATAAGTTGTTATTGTTTGTTCCCTTCTTTTACTTAAGAAAAAGTGAGTATATTGGAAGGAAGAGAACTGACTCATGAGAGAAAAAGAGATAGAGAACGTGAAGAGTGAAAGATCGTGGAGTATGAAGGAAGAACGTGAAGTGGAGATCATGGAAGGAACATGAAGTGGAGTTCATGGTGTGATTGGTTTTCAAGATGATTGAGCATTAAGGAAGAGATCATGGAGCACTACATGATCTCATGGAGCACTACAAGATCATGGAGGCTCATGAGATCTATAAATAGATGAACTCATTCTTGAAGAAGAGATAGACACAGATCAGAGAGCGTAACAAGAGCAAGAGATTTCGAGTCTTATACAGTCTGTGAATAGGAGCATACGGACACACTTTCAGAGGTTCTCCAAAAGAGATTTGGGGTTTTTCAATTGCTACATATGATCAGGGATATGAGGTTCTCCAAAAATCTTACATGGGCCGGGTTCTCCAAAAATCTTCTTTCTTTTCTCAACGGTTGTATATGATTAGAGATTCGGGGTTTTCCAAAAATTTCGTTCTCCAAAAAAATTCTTCTTTTTCAACGGTGGCATATGATCAGAGATTTAGGGTTCTCCACAAAATTTCACTCCCAATAATTTGGTTGGGCAATAAAATTTGTAGTTTGTGTAAAAATGATTGTGTGGGTTGTGAATAAAAAGAAAAAAACTAGACAGGCTGGGCCAAGGAGAAAAAAGAAAGAGAAAGAATGTAGCTCTAGAAACTAGAAAATATTTTAAAAAGAAAAAAAAAACTAGAAAAAATCAATAATAAGGGTAAAATTGAGATTTTATTTTTATTGTAACTGTATTGAGAATTTTCTTGACTGTATCATCCATTTTATTAATACTGATTGTTTGTCTTAGTATATGTCCATCAGTTTTTGGTGTGATTCCGATCTTCTATTATATTTTGGTATTTGAATTTCTATTTTATTATTCTTAATGTATAATATAGGTTGATCAGTAATAGTATTTATCTAAGTGATATATGTAATTATTTTAAAATATTAGATTAAATGTATATGTAATTAGTTGTTTGGACTATTTCTGACTTAATTATCTTTTTAAGTCGTAACCTTCTTTTATTTGGATAATCAGAAGTTAATTTATAATCATTATAACAAAATAAGTTTTAAAATATTTTAAGGTGCATTTTTTTGTTGGACGCAATATATAAGCAACGCTTAAGTTCTTGTGATAAGATATACATACTTCCTCTGATTCAACAAACTATCTAGATTATGATGTTTGGTGTATTTATAAATAAATTATTATATTTTAAATTTTCAGAAAAAATTATGTTTTCTTTAATGAGTTAAAAAGAAGTGGAAGGAAGGAAATAAATACAAAAAAACTTACATGATCCAAGATCGAATCCACCATTTGAGTTACAAGACTTGTGGTTGGACTTATTTTATACTTACCGGTCACTTTTGTCGTTTCAATTGGAAATAAGTTTTATTTGTTTTTACATTTCGAATGATTCTCATTACATCTTCGCTATTTATTCATCATGTCCAATTGTAAATAAAATTTACGTCCCACTGTTATAAAATAACACAAACAAATCTTTCACAAAAAGAAAAAAAACATTTAAAATTATTACTATGATGGTGAAACATCAACAAACATATGAATAAATGATCCCCCAATAATATCCACCTATTTCCCAACTTGTGTCTCCTTTCTCTAAAAAAATTGCAACACGAAGAAATATACAAAAACATTTATCACCAATTCTCTATTTCATCAATTAAACGTGCATGAATTCTTGAATGAGATCAAAACATTCACCTTCTTCGAATCAAAGATGATACAACACTTGATCTTGTTAACTCCAACCAATTTACCTAACAGATAATTTCTTAATCTTATAATAATTAAACTACAAGAGACTATTGAAATGTATTTAGAAATGAATGAGGTGTGTATAGCCCCATCTTATCTTTCACGTTGCCAAAAGTGCAGAGAACTTGGAGAGTTAGTTTTATCAATGGGGGAGATGAAAATATGACTAATTTATATTTTCAAATTGGGATTATGAAAATTCGAAATAGAAAGTTTTTTTTTAATATATATGAAATTGCATTTTACATTTATTTTTTACTACTACTCTAATATCTGAACTTTTTGTATTTTCTATATCATTTCACAAATATAAAGTCAATATTCTCGTTAAAAAACGTCAATATTAACGATTTTAAGTGATAGAACTATCATTAATAAGGGCGGATTAACGACAACGTAATTACAAATATTCACTGCATATTTGGCATTAAGGGACATAAAATTCAAAATAAAATATCATTGTACAATAAGAAATCCAGTTATTACATCTATTCGATTTACATTATACTATTTTTTACAATATTATCACTTTTGAAAGTTGTATTATATTACTATATATACCTCGAATGTTTAATACTTGTCAAATTCAAAATTACGAGTAATAAGATTTGAAATAAACCAAGCTACTTAATATTTCAAATTCAAGATTGTTTGTTAATATATTATTTAAATTTAGTTGACAAATTAATAAGTGAAAGAAGATTAGTCAATATGAATATCAAAATATTGAAACTTGACTCTTGTTTAATTTGATTAAAGATAGTTCAATCTTAACTTGATTAATAATCAGATAAAAGATAAAACATATATTACTTTTTTAAGATAAGTATTATTTAGAACAAAAGTTGAATAATGTTACACTTGGCTGTACCCAATTGATTTATAAGCCTAATAACAAGCCCTTTAAAGTCGAAATCAAATAATATATTGTATGCTCATTGAATTCAACAAAGTCAATTGGATTTTGACATTATCTAACAAAACAATTGTCTTTAATGGAATTACGACAACCATCTCTCTATTGCATGACAAGCTTTTTTCCCTTAATAACTAGTTGGTACCGATCATTCGAATCAAACAAAAGTTGGTGATGATGATTTAATTTTTGGCTTCATATTCTTCATTGTTACGTGTGTGTGTATATATATATATATAGATAGATGTTTTAGAAGATCGTCGATCTCAATATTAAATAACATTAATAATTTTAATATTTCTAAAATGTGATGTTTATAAGTTCGTCTTACAAATTTAATTATATGAGAACTTGTAAAATGAAATTCAATTTATAAAAATAGATATAGATTATGAATAGTATGATTTTGTCTATAAAATTATATTTATGAAACGTTATAATATAAATTTTGTGTTATCTCTAACATTCATTTATAATTGGTTTGACTTTCATTAAACAAAAATAATGTTATTACATTGTATGCAGAGTACGTATGTAAATTAAGTAAATTGATTCATCAACACATTTGTGTTATATATACATTCATGGCGAATAATGCATTGACTAGAGTACTATTTACCCAAAATACGTATTCTACTTTCATGCAGGAATATTCAACTCATTTTCTTAATTGAAAATAGGTGTGACAACTTTTAAAAGGATCATTTTCTTATCCAAAAAAAAAAAAGTTATTTCTTAGTTTCACTAAATTCATTCATATTTCTCCATATAACGCAATTATCGTGGATTAACTTAGTTCAAATGAAACATCATACTATGCAAATGCTCTCTTAATTAAGAGACATGAATGGAGATGTGGATGGAAAAGTAAATATAATATGCATAGAAATTTACGATATTAATTGCTTATTTTTAATGTTTGTTGGTAAAATGAATCCCAATGGTTTTGACTTTTACCATTCCCAACCAATATATATTTACAATATTCATACTTCATTTCAAAATAATCCATTTACCTTTAAGTTTTTTAAAAAATACTTATTAAGTACTACAATATGTATGAGAGTATTTTCTTTTATCAATGGCACATTATCATATATATATTTTGGATATATACATAAGAGTTTTTTTTTTTTCAATTTTCCCAACCAACGTGAGATTTAATTTGAAATAGAATTTCTCCAACCCTAATCCTATTAGAATTCTTCATCGCAATAATCAAAATCAAAAAAGGACTTGAGTTTGATTCATACCAAATCAAAAAAGAATATATATTAATATTATTTATGGAAACACATATAGACGCATCATATAATTAGTAAGTCGACATATAAAAGGGCAGCCCCTCTCTCGCTCCTTAACATTCTCTCTCTAAAATATTAATGGCCCGCAAAAAAAGCCTGCGCACAACCTTCCTATACGTCGTCGCTTCGATAATCTTCTGCGCTTCTCTCTACCACCACTACCTCCGCGACGCCATCTCCGCCTTCTCCTTCGACCAGCTTTCTCCCTCCCCCGCCATAATCACCTTCTCCGCCACCTCTCCCCCCTCCTACTTTGACGATGAAAATATCACCGATGTTGCCTCCCCTCCGCCGTCGCACGCTCTGCTAATCGCCACCGCCGTTCTCCTACCTGATTGGGAGGTTCTCGTGATCGTCGCACCGGAGACAAATCTCGATGGCGGTGGTAATTACTCCTGTTTATTCGACACGAATGAGATATCTCAGGCGAGATTCTCCGGCTTGCTGCCTTTTCCCGATCGGAAGACGTTCACTTGCGTCCTGCCGACGAGAGCTCGCCGGAGGTATCCTTTCAAGGAGCCGATGCTGCTGATCAATCCGGAGAGAGACTCGCCTCAGGAGAGAGACTCGCCTCCGCCGCCGCTAATCCGGTCGTCGTATCTGGCGTACGACTCTCTGACGACGGACGACGACGTCGTCTTGTTCGTGAAAGGCGTCAACACCAGGCAGGGAGTCAATCGCGAGCCGAGCGAATTCCGATGCGTGTTCGGCGACGCCGTCAGAACAGCCGTCACGTCGTCCACGCAGGAGGTGTTCCGCTGCAAACGGCCTCAACTAACGGCCGTTTCTGCAACTGTGAAGGTCTCTCTAGAAATCGTAGAGGAAAACAGGGTGGTCCCATCCGTGGCGTACTACACGCCCCCGCGCAAGCTAGCCTCCAACAACGGCAAATCGCTACTCTGCGCCACCACCATGGTGTACGATGTAACCAAGTTCTTAAAGGAATGGATTCTCTACAATTCCAGAATCGGAGTCGAGAAATTCCTCCTCTACGACAATGGCAGCGACGACGATCTCAGTCGAGCCGTTGACGAGCTCGTCGAAGAAGGTTTCGATATTAGCACCTACCATTGGCGATGGCCTAAAACACAGGAAGCTGGTTTCTCACACAGCGCAATCTACGCTAAAGATGCTTGTACCTGGATGATGTATTTAGACGTCGACGAATTCATATACTCTCCATCATGGTACAACATCTCATATCCCTCACCATCGTTGCTCCACTCATTGATCTCATCAACGTCGTCGAAATACGGCCAGATCAGCGCCAACTGCCTCGAATTCGGGCCGTCCGATCAGAAGGCCCACCCGCCCATGGGAGTGATCCAAGGGTACAACTGTCGCAGGAAGCTCGAGAATCGGCATAAATCCATAGTCCTATTGGACGCCATTGACGATTCTCTGCTCAACATGATTCACCATTTCATCCTAAAGAAAGGGTACAAGACGAGGAAGCTGACCACCTCGTCAATGGTGGTCAATCACTACAAGTACCAAGCGTGGCCGGAATTCAAGGCCAAGTTCAGGAGGCGCGTCTCGGCCTACGTCATGGATTGGACTCAGAAGGTGAACCCTAAATCCAACGATCGGACCCCCGGGTTAGGGTTTTCCGCGGTCGAGCCAGAAGGATGGCCTCATAAGTTCTGCGAGGTTCATGACAATAGGTTGAAAGATTTGGTGTTGAGATGGTTTGCAATCGAATCCGATTCCGAGCTCCGAATGCCATGGCAAAGATGATGGTTAAGGTGAGACCAAATTAGGGTTTTGGAATATTCCGAGGAAGAGAATTGTTGATATATTTATATGTATAGATTAGGGAGGGAGGAAAAGAATTATATGCACATGCATTAAAGATAGGTTGATGACATTTTTGGCCATACTTTTGATTAGAGAAGAAAGGAATTGATTCTTGATTTTGACTTATTTTGGTAGCTAGGGTTTTGACTTTGTTAATACTCATATACATATAGTGATAGAGGGGGTGGTTAAATTAATTCATTGTGCAGTTTTCTCTGAAGAAATTTGTATTATTATTCTTGTTATTCATTTTGTTTATAAGAAATAAAACAAAATATGACATTGGATTTATTGCATATCTTGGTGTGTTTTATATTTTCATTGTACTAATGTATTATGGTTGATTATTAGATATGATGAATTCAGTGTTGAGCAATATTGATGTTCCTAATTTAATGTTTCTTTTTTTAAATAAAAAACAGAGCGTCGAAAATAGATTGTCATAGCTATGTAATTAATATGGTCAACACAACAAACCTACTTTGTAGTTGACTTGTCATCAAATAATGTTGAAATAATTACTAATACATAGCCTCAACTATCACGTTTTCGAGATTCACTTTTTGTTTATTGTATAGAATTTGAAAAATTGGAATTCTGATCATCACAAACTGTTCCAAATATTGTAATTGTAATTAAGGTAAAATTAGAGATTAGCGGATGAAAATATATATTGAATTATATAGTGTTTTAGGGAATTATATTCGTTAAACAACTTTATAGTAAAAAGGGAAAAAAACTAAAAGAAGTTTTGCAATGCTGTCCGGTAAATATCTATAACAACAAGATTATTGAAAAAAATTATGCCTATAATTAATTCAAATGAATTGGTAGCCTGCACAATGAAGTACCATATTCAAAGATATTATTGGCCATATCATTTAATGGAATAGTAAATCACAAGACATGAATGATGCAATATTATTCAAGACGCAAAAAAGGGGGAAAAAGGCTCAATTGAATATATTATGAAGGATATTGCTAGCTAATGTAGAGTTGGCCTTTGTATATGAAAATAAAACACATGATACAAACTAGCTAATATTTATTATAAAACTAAATTTATGGTGATTTATTATTTTCTAGGTAGTTCCATATTTTAGTAGTACTTTTAGGTTATGTGACCTAAAACTATATATAACATACATCAACATAAGTGTATATTATATCTAAATAGACGACAAATATTACATCTTATGTAATCCATCATGTAATTTCAGAGGAAGAGATCATTATATATTATCGATGAATATATATATTAAATTTGATGCTTTACTCGAAGATAATTTCTATGTATAAATAGTCATAAAGTATGAGACATATGCATATCTTTAGTCATGAACAATCAAGTTATAGAACAAATTAACAAGATGAATACAATGTAGATGAAAAAATTGGACTATGTTCATCAATAAAAAATATAGATATTCACATTTTGGAAAATATATTTTGAAAAAGTGAAACTCTAACCATCTCACAAATTAAATGGGTTTTGAGTTGTGTATCATGAAATGCAATCTGTGAGATAATATATTAAACAAATAAAGATTAAAAAAAAAGAAAAAAGAAAAATAGACAAAGTAAAATGGAAGTAATATTTAATTGTTGGGGAGTGAAAATAGAGTAGGAAGAAAAGGAAGAGCGGGGGTCATGGCTTTACACACTTTATTATTATTAATATATACTTATTTTATACAATACCTTTAATTTCTACTTCAATTTCACACAAAGTTGATAATTCCAATCTTTTATGCCTATTTTTATTATTATAAGATTGGGAATTTTATCCTTTAATTGTTTCCAAAGTCACTCCTGCTTAAATTTAGCCTTTTGCCTTCACAACTCATATTGACCTTCTTTTTTCTTTTTTGCTTTTTTATTTTTGGTTTTTCGATTATTTTTATTGCTGAAATATATGAAAATGACGATGTTTCGTATGTTACTATTACATTGATTAGAACTTGATACTTGGCTTTCATAGGAGTTCTAGTGTTCAAATATATCTCAATTTATCGAAAGTTTTTTTCTTTTTTTGGAGTGAAATTTTGAAAAACAAACATAGGATGTTAAATGAAATATAAAATTGATAATCCAAATTAATCCTTATATATAAGTTAAGTTAGATAGATATGGTATTGCGACAATAAATTAAGATTATATAATATTCCATCTAACGTTTCATTTTCAAATTATGTTTATTGCTATTTTTGATGGATAACTCACACGCCTTTGACCATTTAATTTAATTAGATTCATGTAAGTTGCACCATAGAATTTGCATAGAAAATTGTACTAGGAAAAACATCTGGAAATTTTGAAATAAATTACTTCTAACAATCAGTATTTCAGAAAAATACTCCTTAATTCTGTTTATAAAACAGTTCTTGTCCCAAATACAGTAGTCATATTTAAAAATTAAAGATTCTTTATAGATGAAGTTTTAAAATATAAAACATTTTATTTAGATGAAATTTCTACGATGCTTTTATAAATGTTACATATTGACACGTACTTCATGTTACTTACAAATTTACACACTTATTAGATCCAACAACATATTGTCGAAATCTCAATTTGGTAATGGACCAAATTATCTGGGCCTGAACTTAAAATTATTATCTGGGCCTAAATCCTTTGGGCCTAACTAAACAATTATGCTGTTCAGTATTTCTGTATAGTTGGGCCCTGATCAATTTAAATTATAATCACATTTGTGGGTTTTACAAACAAATGGGAGGTTGGCTTTCTTTTTCATCTTCAAATTTCAATTTTTAATATTTCTGACATTGTTCATGAGGTTTTATAGAGTTTTTATTATTAAAAAAAAAGGAATTAGTCTCTACATTTTATATATTTTGGTTACAAATAATATTGTAAATGAATAATATGCAAGTGATGAGTTCTATTTTTTCTTTCTTGCATCAATGAGTTCTATTAAATTACGTTGTTTGCAATATATTATACTATATTAGATAGATTTGATAGTAAATGGTCTTATAAATTGCTTTATTTGAAAGTTGAAACTTATTGTGTTATATTAGATGAATTGATATAAAAAAAAAAAAAAAAATTGATGAATTTGATTACAAGTGAATCCATTAGATTATTAAATTCAAAATTGATTATTGATTTGAACCTTCTCATAATCTAATAGGAGTTTTACTTAAATGAAAATGGGTGAAATAAACATAATTTTGGTACTTAACAAAATGAAATATTGGAAACATTCATTTGAAAATAAAAATTAAGTCTCCCAGAAGTTTCTAGACTTTTTTTTCAATTCAAAAAGAAAAAAAAAAAAAAACCCAAAAAACATCAAATCATAAAATGGTCCCAACCTATTAAATAATACTCCATATATCCATCAATCCATATTAAGATAAATCAAATAATTAATCATTGCCAATTAGGAAATTCTTTGAAGAGAATTTTCTATAATCGGAAGAATATAATTAACTAATCATCCATCAATCCTTGTAAAGACAGATCATGTCAAGTCGTTATCAAATATATGTACCTAAATTTTATTTGTGATTATTATGAAAAAAGCAATATTTTCCCCAAAACATATAAATTGGGTAGGGAATTATGCTAATCATATTTGCTTGGTTTTATTAGGGAAAAAAAAAATCATGTATGTTGACATACAATGAACATTGTGTTTAATGAGTGGAGGGTGGGCCAAATTTCTTGGTCATGAGAGTGACTCTTCCCTATTTTCAATAATATTTATTATTGTAATTCCAGTGAAAAGTAATTTTGTGAGAATAATTAATTTATAATCCTAAATTCATATGTGAATTTATTAAAAATAGTTTGATTTGTGAGTAATGACCAAACCGACCGTTTAATATAAGTTTTTTGAGAATATTCATTTCCAAATTGTATAACAAAAGAATATTCTGCTACAAAAGAAAGTGAAATATAATAATCTTCACATCAATCAATATTATATATATATATATATATATATATATATATATAAAATGAGTGCTCAAATCCTCCATTTTACCCATCACTAGTTCTATAAATAGATTGTTTATCATTTATAAATTAATAACTTTATTTTTACTAGATATTGACTTATTGTGTTCTATTTTGTTTTCAATGAAGCATATGATGATCTTATAAAGTGTGACAACTAAACTAGACCTGTAATTGGACCCATAACACAATCATCTTGAAATTTTGTGAAGTCTAACATCTATTTTGTCATTTTTCAAAAAATTAGTTGAACCAATGAGGATGAAATTTCATGTTTATTTGTCAATAACTTTCTGTCTGGCATTTTCTCATCATCCCATTGTCAAAACCAATAATTGGGCTTTTGTCACTATCTTTAAAAATAAATAAATAATTCAATTACTAGGGGTATATATTTTTCCCAATTACCAATTAGGGTTTTAACAAATTATTCGGTGAGTTTGATTAGATCACTTATCATTGAGAAAAAATAATTAAAAAAAGGATTAGTGTGGAATTTAGAGTGACAAGTATCGTGTAAATTATTAACAAATTCTAAAATATCATCATATTTCATATATTTTCAATATTTATGGGTCTTCAATATCAATAGGATTATAGGAGAAAGATGATTTTCAAACTATTGAAAAAAATATTAGTTAATATTGATGTTAACATTCTATAAACCTGCATCAAGCATTATTAGTTTGGCCAATAAACTGACATTAAGACAACATTAAGAATTTACAGAAATGGAAAATATTTCGTTAAATACCAAGAGTCTATATATCTTTAATAGGTAATGATACAATATTATTGTACCATAATGTTTATAACTTTATATGGTTTATAATCTATTTATTTACCATATACATTTATTTATTTCAAGTTAGATTTATATAATCATAATTTTTTATAATATTCCAAAAAAAAAACATATTAAATTGATTTTCAAAATTTTAATAAAATTTTCATCATTAGTTTTTTTTTTTTTTTTTTTACCAATTTCAACATTTATTAATCAAGATTTCTAAAGAAGATTATTCAAGATTGATTTCTAAATAAATTACAAACAAATTTAATTGTTTGATATAAGACTTGATACTAAATTTGAACCCTTATCGATAGAATTGAAAATATCATAGTATATATTAATTCTAAATTATGTGAAATTTTACCTGAATAATTGAACAGTCAAATATTTTTATCATAATAAAAATTGTTAATAATCAACACATTACCATTTTCCATCATGGCTTCATCTTTTGCCTTTTTTTTTTTTTTCACCTTATCGAATTTTCTAAATATAATAACATAAACAATATTGTTTTGTTGGTGTAGCCATAATTTTAATTCAGATTTATATGAGATGATTTTATAAATATAATTTTATAAGATGTAGTTTAAAATCCTCATTTTAAATCCATTTTCACAAGTCAATTTTAATTTTATGAATCAAATGTTGGTGAATTGACTCATCTCATAAAATTAAATACGTACGTGAGACAATTTCATAAGAGTTCAACTTATTTTCAATCTTGAAAATAAAAAAATAAAAGTTTGATTTATTATTATACCATATTTTATAAATCAAAACCACTACAATTTTATATTGTTGAAGTCTCACTATCAATTACCCTAAATCATACCACTTTCCATTACATTAATTTTTTGCCCCAATTTGCATAATAATTATAAAGCAACATTCTTTATAATCACTAGTGATTAATAAAGTGTGATTTTATACTGTTTCCACATTACTATTTTCAACAATTGTCCCCACCCTAAAACCAATAAAAAGAAATTTAAAAAAATCCCAGATCAAATCTATCCTAAATTACAAACAAATAAACAATTAAAAAGTGACCCTCCAAATCTAATCTATTATTAGATAAACCCCCAAAAAATATTCCCATGCAATAATCCCCATGTGAATGCCCTTTTTCCAACAAATCTAAATCTAGTTCCCTTTTTTGTCCCACTCTCTGTCCAAAAGTCCCCAAAATAATAATTAAAAAATTTGACTGATCAAGATTACTGCAAGAGGTTAAGACAGTGGCATGTGCTTGTAAAATCCAGTAGAACCAGGGGTATTTCGGTTCTTTCACATCCCTCTCGAACCCAAACGTTTAAATGCTAGCTGGTTATGAGAGTGACCTGAAAACACTCATCTGAGTGCTTTTATTGCTCTGCTTTCCCCAAAAGGCCCACAATCCACACACACTACACACAGTAGCAACTCATGAGAGAGAAAAAGATTGCATTTTTAGAGAGAAGATAACAAGAAAGGGGGCTGGGGTTACCGTTAAAGGTGGCGCTAAAAGAGGGCTGATGGAGAAATGGAAAAAGAAACAATTTTTGGTGTTGAATTCTGGGCTTTTCTGTGATTAATATATTCCAATGTGCTTAATTTAAAGCTGTTCTTGTTTGTTTTTCTTGGAATTTGAATTGTTTGGTCTCGTGCAGCTTTTGGGTTTTGTGGTCAAACCAGCCCTAGTTTTGCATAGATCTGTTTAGATTTTCTGGGATTTGGGGTTTTTGTGTGGTGGTTTTGAGGGAGGGGGAATGTGTAATGAGTCTCTCTCCTAGTGATTGTTTTTTAATTGTAAATGGTAATGAGTGATGGATTAGGTATATCTGATGTTGATTTAGTATACAGATTGTTTTTGTAGATTGGATTTTATTTAAGGAATCAGATTTTTGTTTTGAAAGAGAAAAGAGGGGTGGGGTGGTGTAGAGAATAGAAAAATGGGTTGCTTTTCTTGCATGAATCCTCCAAGTAAAGACTATGGTGAAGATATAGCCCCGAGATCCAATGATTCCTCAGGTTCATATTTTGCTATTTTGCTCCATTCATATATGTCAATCACTGGTTTACAATCTGTTTGATGCTGATGATTATTTGATTTCGATCGATTTTTCGATGTGCAGTTGGTGGGAAGCGAAAGGCGAATGCCAATGGTAATGGTGAGTTATCTAGTGTAGCTATTTTAACCAAGTAGTTGTGAAAGGCACTCATATTTTTCCTTGCTATGGTTTTCTATTGTTCGAATTATGTAGTGAGTGTGAAGAAGGGGGGTTCTTTGAGAGCAAAAGGCAAGGAAAGCAATTCACAGAAGGGCAATGCGGCTCGTAGTTTCACATTCAAGGAACTTGCAATGGCGACTCAAAATTTCCGGGATGCTAATTTGATTGGTGAAGGCGGCTTTGGAAGTGTTTATAAAGGCCGTTTAGAATCTGGCTTGGTGAGTGCTCTCCTTTTGAATTCTTGATAATATTAGTTGCTATATCTCATTGTTTTAATTGCTTATATATATTGGTGCAATTTATGCTTTCATGATCAGATTGTTGCTGTGAAGCAACTCAATCTTGAAGGGCTTCAAGGGAATCAAGAATTCATTGTCGAGGTTCTTATGCTAAGCCTTTTGCATCATCCGAACCTAGTGAACTTGATCGGTTATTGCACTGTCGGTGACCAAAGGCTCTTGGTTTACGAGTTCATGCCTATGGGTAGCCTCGAGAATCATTTATTTGGTACATTTTTTAGTCGAGTTTTTCTTGATTGATTTTATATACTACTATAAGCTAGAAATGTTTCGTCATAAATGCTTTTAGTAGCTTCTAGAAGATGCGCATTATACGAGTGCTTAATCTTATTACCAGATGTGGAGGCAGGGCAGAAGCCTCTGAGTTGGGGCACAAGATTGAAGATTGCAGTCGGAGCGGCCCATGGGCTCGAATACCTTCACTGCAGAGCAAATCCACCCGTCATTTATCGTGATCTCAAGTCTTCAAACATATTGTTGGACAATGACTTCAATGCAAAGCTCTCCGATTTTGGGCTTGCCAAACTGGGACCCGTTGGGGACAATACTCATGTCTCAACACGAGTCATGGGAACTTACGGATATTGTGCCCCGGAATACGCAATGAGTGGCAAACTCACTCTAAAGTCCGATATTTATAGCTTCGGTGTGGTTCTATTGGAGCTGATCACCGGACGTAAGGCTATTGATTGCACTAAGATTCCGGGAGAGCAGAATCTTGTTGTGTGGGTGAGTGTACTCTAACTTCTCCTCTACACTTGACACATTATACACTTGTTTGGAGCTTTTAGTTTGTGTATGGATCAAGGATGAAAATTTCGATTTCGGTAGAAATTTCAGTACTTTGATTTTACGGAAATTTTGATTTGAAAAGCTAAATTTTAGTGAAATTTTTATCCTTGGTTTGGATTGATGGATTTGAAATGAATGGGTTTCAAATTCACCAATATCAGAGTGGATTCGAAAATCAATTCAAAATGAGAGTGATGGATTTCGAATCCCTCCATCCAAACAGAACCTTAGATGTATCGCTCACATGTTATCACACTTTAGTTTGTGGAATACACACCTTTGCAAACACCATAACATGATCAAATTGTACCATAGTTCTTCTCCTAAGTAATATTACCTTACTTCTGATTTCTGATATTAAAAAAATTATCTTTTTTTTTCTTATTACAGTCTCGTCCGTTTCTGAAAGACCGGAGAAAATTTGTTCAAATCGTGGACCCATTATTAGAAGGGCGGTTCTCAATCCGGAGTCTACACCATGCCATTGCGATCACTGCAATGTGTCTTCAAGAACAAGCAAGTTTTCGTCCCTTGATCAGCGATATCGTAATGGCACTCGAATACTTGGCCTCTCAAGCTGAGGATTCCAGTAAAGGAAGATCTCACAGTCGAACATCATCGTCACCATCTCATCTGGATGTTAAAGGTGATTCTAGACGACAAAATCTTGAAAACGCGTCTAATTGAAGAGTTTTGATCTCAGACATCGTTTGTAAGAAACAATTAACAAAAAAGCCATCATCCACGGAAGCAAACGAGCCCTAAGATGATGACGTGCTCCAAGGTGTTGTTCATTTTACTTTTTTGCTGCTAGCCAATACATACATAGTTATAATCCCTTTTTAGCTATATACTGTAAATAATTGTTGAAATTGTTGCCTCTTTTCTTTATTGGTCTTTTTGTTGTCATGAAAGTGTGGTTTTCATGAGCACATATGGCTGGATTTTTTTTATTTTTTTTAATGATCTTCTGTTTAATGTTCATGCTTATTGACATCTTCAAGAAAAAGGGTTATTTGTTCTTGAATTATTTTTTAAAGTTGGACCCTTTTGCTAACTGGAAATTGGGAGTTTAATACATTGATTATGTGAACTGGAAATTGATTGTTGATTTAATGATGATGTTACTGATATTTGATTTATCTTTTCAGTTTCATTGGATTATTAATGTACCTTTATGCATTCTATTTCTACCTTTGTTATTTTGTTTGGGGCCCACATTTTGTGTTGTATTTTATATACATAAAATAACTTTATATATATTGTGAATTTTATACTATGAGGTGTTTTTGTGATGTATATTATAAGATGCAACACTAAATCAACTTTAGTCACTATAAAAAAAAGTTTGAATGCTATAAAATCAAGTTATAGCATGACACAACTATTAAAAATGAAGAAACTATAGCAGTTTTGGTACTGATTTAAAATTAAATAAACAGTTTCAATATGAGTAAATACAAGATAGGATCTTGAAATAAAATAAAAATTACTTTTGTATCCAAGATGTTTTCACATATTCAAATTTATCCTATTATTAATTTAAAATGAGAGCTCTACATTCAAATTTTCTAAAATAAGACTCCGTTTGACGTATAAATATTGGTGAGATATTTGCAAATTAATGAGACGATAATTCATGTCATTTGACATAGCACTAGTAAGAACTTAGAAATAAAGATAGACTATGATTTTATGTGATAAGTTACTCTTAAGGTAAATTCGAAAAAAAAAAAAAAAAGTTGCTCTTAAGCAATAACTTAACTTTAATTTTACGAAGTGAAAATTATTAATGTCTCTTTTATATTTGGAAAACAAGCTATATTAATATTCTTAACATTGTTAATGGGTAATTGGGCTTTTACAATAAAAAATGGGCCAGGCCCGTACCAAAAAATAGGAAAAAAAATCAATTCACATTCTATGGTCCAATACTCTTCAAAAGGCCCATATCCAATACTCCTAAAAAGGCCCCAAGTCCCAACTGCTCTTTAATAAATTGGGCTCTCCAAAAATATAACCCTCAAATCATAAACTTTTAGATTTTATTATTATGTTTCAATTTTGCGATTTAATTTTGATTTTAATATAGTAACAATCAATTCACTTGATAATTATTCTTTTTAATTGAAAACTAAAAGTTAAAGCAATATCTAAAACATGATATGTTGCATATATAAGTACTCATGAATATTATTATATAAAGTAGACATTTCAAAATCTTACTCAATATTTTTATTTAAATTCATGAAAACACCTAAATTCATCTCAGCAGTATGGTTACTTAAAGTTATATATAGTAAGTAATAGTAATAAAATTGCACATAAAACCTTTATTTTATTTTTCCCTTTTACCAACTAAAATAATGATTTGAAAATCAATCATTATATTGAAATGTCACCTCGTATGGCCCATAAAATTATTACCATGAACATACATATGAGAGACAACTTTTTTGCCTGTTAGATTCTTTATATATTTAAAATTAATCAACTTCTTTTTGAAAAGTTCTTGATGAAAATTGGTGAATTTTAATTTTTTACGATCTAACTTTTTCCCCCCTTTTCACTTCCTGTCCATAAATTTTTCCTCTTTATAAGAATATGGAATTTTCGACATTATTTTTCGAGAAAGGAAGCAATAATGATGCAAAAATATTACAAAAATTTAAATTTTTCTTTGGAGTTACGCATAGTAGTAATAATGGATGTATGGATAGGCTGATGATAATAGCTATTATGAATTTAACTCTATTCTCTGTCATTTTCATAGCATGCGCAGACACTAATTTAATAATCTAAATTAATTAATTAATTAATTTTCTCAAGTGGAAACTAGCTAGTAATATGTGTATATATATATATATATATAATCTTGATTATATAATATATATTTATTAGGCACACTATTAGAGCACCTTAAATTAATTTTTTTGGTTTTACCTCAAAGAATATGATTTATGAGATGTGAATTAATTGTTTTGGCTTTGATATAAATCTTTAGTTTGTTCTTCGTTTTTTAATTGATCAATGATCATTCTTCTATGCTATGAACAATATTTGAAACATTTTTTTATGAGAATATTATTTTTATTTAATTTCCAAAAGTATTTTATTTATATAATTGGAAATTAATTTCTTGGTTAATATGTGTGTGTGACTTTATTAAAGTGGCGCATTTTTTACTATTTCACAATAATATAGTGATAATTAATTTAATTAATTAATAGTTAAATTATATATGTTATTACAAAATTATGTTAAAATTTAAAAGCTCGACAATCTAATGAGTGCCAGTCATTTCCTGATCAAATTTACGAATTTAAGTTTATAAGATCATAATTAAATGCATATATCGTATATATTTAATTTATTTGTATAAAAAATTTATGTTTTACCAATCATCTCGTTTAGAAAAAACTTTCAACTTTTGTCACCAAAGTAGTACCAAAAAATATCTGATTAAATTTGCTTTAAAAATATTTTTACCTCACACATTCTCCATAACAAAATACAACTTGAAATTTATTTTTCTACAGTAATACTAGTAAAATATAAAACTCAATTATTTTTCTTTAAATGAATATTTTATGTCATAAGTAATAGACTCAATACAAAAGTATTAAGATTGACTTCATAAAAAATATTGAATTCAATATCATAACCTATTATAATGTAAAAATATTATACATAATATATACATTATACGACATTATAAAACAGCTCTAGCTGAATAAAGTTGGAATCTCTCTATAATACTTTTTTGATATTTTCTCAAAAAAAAAAAAAAAAAGACTTTTCGAATTTTAAATGAAGTAATTGCTGGCCTGCAAATGCTGGAGTTTAGAGAGCAATGATTGGGACTCAAATCCCTAAGCATGTTCTCAATAATCATTACTTACACATCCTTATTCATTCCCATATGTCTTCTATTCATCCAACATTAATTACTACTTTAATTATCAACAATATTTTTTTCTCCTTTTTATTTTCTTAATAATGTATTTTGTATACCATTTTCATTTACACTATACGTTTTAAAATAACTATTAATTAATATTATTTTGTAGGTATTAAAAAATAATCAATAGATGTAAATATGTGTATATAATGACTATATTTCACGATATTTAATAGGCGTAATTAATACGTAACACTAAATAAAAGTTTGGTAAATAAAAGAATGGGTCGAAGCTAGGAAAAAAATATTTTGCATAATTACAAAATAATAGATAAATTAAAATAAATTATATTATTTTAAGCGAATGTTGTTTTAGAACGAACGGAAAACTATATAATCTTTTCGTTGTAGTTTAATTATGGTTTCATAACATACCATCAAATATAATTACATTAATGGGCTTCCAATAGTCAAACTATATTAACTTTGATTTCATTTGTAAATATGCTAAATTTTCAAATTTTAATCCCTTTAACATTTTTTAAGTTTGCTTTGCTTTTCATGTGACGAACAAATTTTTATGCACTTATTTTATAAAAATAATAAAATTTAAAATTTAATAGATTTTAGTCAAAGAGGGAAAAAGAAGAAGAAAATGGAAACCTCATGGTGGATAGTTAATACACTTTGTTAGATTCTTGATTATTAAAAAATACAAATGTATTTAGAATTAAATACCAATTTAGCCCATGCTAATCACTCATGAAGCCCAAAATTTTATGGCTTTATCGTACACTTTAGACCTATTTAACACAATAAAGATCATTTAATTTTGAATTAATTAAAATGATTAAGCATGGTGCACGCTCTGCGCCGTTGGGAATTATTCCTTATGTTTCTTTATTAAATTATTTTTATTAATTATGTGAAACTGATCTAATTTTGAACATATAAAAATAGAAATAAAATTTTAAAACAACTTCGTACTATGATACACTGGCTATCTTGAATTAATTAATTAATCATGGTGAGATTATTATCCTACCTAGCTAAGTCTAGCATGATAACTAACTTTTATTTCAATAATTTATTCTATGAATTGTTAGTTAATTCAACATATTCGATAATTTCTTAAATAATTATTTTGTGACAATGAATTTGGAGTATCTATACCACATAGTAAAAGACATAATTTGTTTAGATATACTAACGAATGGAGTTGGGTTAATCAAATATGTTACTGATCGAAATAGAAGGAAAAAAATATTGATTTTCAAATTAAGTTATATGGAACTAGTTATAAACAAATTGAATGCAATTCAAATATATCATGATATATGGTTAGATGATCTTTAACAATTAACTTTCTAATGCTTAAGTGAATTGAATTATTTAAATTTCCCTTACAAGCAAAATATAAAAAATCATGAATTTCCTTACTATAGAAATTTTCAACGTAATTGGGTTGAATTCAAACTTCATATGGCAAACAAGAAATTTTACATTTTATACATATATTATGAAAATTAATGCAGTATATTTAACAACTCCAAATCCTCATTAAATACTTAATAGTTTAATTTACTTTTTAGCCATTTAATACGAGGAAAAGGACAAGTGAATAAGTCCAGCCTCAGGCTTTTACTCTGGAGAGAGAGAGAGAGAGAGAGAGAGTTTTCAGATTATTCTGCAAATATAATTAATTATCCATAAACATAATGATCTGTTTGGTTGCTTTCTTACTTTATATGAAAAGGAATTTTGCATTTCTGCTGCTGTTTTGTCTTTGGAGATGGGGGCCCCATCCAATCATGTTTGGTGGGAAAAGATTGAGCCTTTTGGCTAATAGAGAAAATTCCAATTCTTGTAAATTTAAAAGGAAAAAAAAACCTTCATTGTTCATGAATTCTTACACTGAAAATTTTAAGTAAGAATTTTATTGTTATCATTTATAATTGAATAATATTCCATTAATTATACAATCATAGTATTGGTCAAAAAGATAAATTGAAGAATATAATGAATGTTTATCTATATACCAACAAAAACTATTAATTTGTTCACCATTAATTGTTGATGTGTCAAATTATATCTTTGAATTAAAAAAATAATTATTATCTTACTTGATACTTAAGTATTTCATATAACACATTATAAATGACCCGTAAAAACATGAATACGATCAATTGGTAAATATTTCATTTAAAATGTATATGCTTGTAAAAGAAGATTTAAGGGACTATATTTACTAAAAACCGACTAGATTAAGAGATGGCAAATTTTTCAAAAAATTGTCCACTTATAAATACATAGTGAATGTGCTTTTGGCATTCAAATCAAGCACAACATAATTATAATCATTCATTAATATAAATTTTTCTACAATCAAGAAAACCACAGTTACAAATAGTAAATAATTTTAATGGCTTGAAAAATAGCTTGGTCAATTTAGATAGGAGCAAATTCTCTGTCATTCAAATTATTTTTATTTACCATGCTTGGTGTGATTAAAAAAAAGAAAGGCAAATATATTACATAACCAATGTCAAATAGTAATGATGTCTCATTCATATTCATGTCACACTGACATGATTTGCCTTTGGTCAAATGTAGTAGATACATATCTTGAATGATTTTAAGGGTCCACTTTAGTCTAAATAATAGACTAATGTTATTTTCCTAATCACATCCCACAAAGTTGTTCATTCATAAATATAGGTCAAAATTTTATCTATTTTTGAAAAGTCAACAAAAAATATCTTGTCCCAAATTCTATTTTGAAATATTTGTATATCCCAACTCAAATTACTTGGACACATAAACACTAGTTTTTTTTTTTAAATGACAAAAATAACAAAATATATATATATATATATATATATATATATATATATATATATATATATATATATACACATACACTACACTCCTATGAAGTATTGTGAGTACAAGAATTGTGTGGAAAAGAAAATTATGAGATTCTAAACATTTAACGTCCTTTTTTTAGCATTGTAAAGTTTCATCGGGTTTTCGAATACAATACTAATAATTAATAATATATATATATATATATATTTTTTTTGTATCATATATAATTTTCAGTCTATTTACTTCATGAATATAAGGAACTTTACAACAAGGGTCATTCATCTATACATATCTTATTAGCCTTAAAACTCAAATTTTTATAGGATAAAACCATATAAATAATTATTTTTTGAATTTAAACGTTCAATAATTTATTTTTAATTAGGATCGATTGTACTAATTAAATAACTTTGTTATACACTTATGTCATGTGAATATCGACCAACATAAAAAAAAAATGCATAAAATCATTTATCTTTCATTTCTCCATTTTGTGTCACAAAACACACTAATAAACTTATATAAATACTTGTACGATAACAATATTTAATTTTGAGATAATTAGATTAAACTTTAGAATCAAATCCACATGGTGAAGCCTATAAAAATTTCTAAAACCGTACAAATTCCACCTGGCTTCTCTTTTTTGACTTTTCCTATTACAAAAATAAAATAAAATAATAATAATAAATAAATAAAATAAAATAAACAAAAAAAGGGGGAATATTTAGCTGATCCACTTTATAGGCATCAGAAAAGTAAGTTAAAAAGAAAGAAGCAATTCTCACTTTAAAGTCAGATCGAAACAGTTTTTTTATCATGTTTTCTTCTTATATTTCCACGTCATTTGTACAGCATGAGTAATGACTTTATATAAATATTATTATACATTAAATTATAAATTAATCCAAAATATAAACTAATAATATATATATATATATATTATACACACAAAATTTGGCGTGTATTAAAATAATATTAATATTCATTTTTGCCCTATATTTTGGCATGAGCTGAAGCGTGGCCAAAAGTATGAAGAAATGATGATAGTGATGACAATGTCAGTAGAATTGCAATCATCACACCAATTTATATTTTTAATATATAGTTTCATTCATAGTATTCATGAAATAAACAAAATAAGAAATTTGATATGAATAAAAATCATCGTACTTAAAGTTATGATAAGATAATGTAATTATTTTTTCTCAAAGTTAAACTAAAAAAGAAAAAAAAACTTTTAAAATAAATGGTATTGCTAATTAAATAAAGAGGGTGAATATCATTCATTCTATGACCTTTTTAATACCTCGATAATTATTAAACCATAAATCTAAATTCACAGTTGACAAAAATACAAAAACAACAAGCCATGTTATGGAAGATAGAGTATGTTGATACCTACATTATTTTAGTTTAATTATATTTCAGAAATTTATATATATATATATAATTTTATTTATAAAACTTAAAATATTTTGGATGAGATTACTCAGATTAGTATAGATAGGATTTTTTTACAAAGATTGATACCAATTCAATTCATGAGCTCAAGACAATTAAATCAATTGACTTTGATCGAATCATTTATCATTTATCGTATCAAAACAATATCTTACAATGAAACTCAAATATTGCCTATCAAATTCAATAACCTATACATATTGATTTCCCACCTACTTTTATTTTCTATTTCCTCATCTACTTTCTTTTAAACCAATCCATCTCAGGTATACAAGTTTCATATTTGTCTCATAGGTTTGGTTTAACATAATCGATTTATAAGTGTTAATATAAACGGTAATTGTCATTCAATAATGTGGTATCTTGCACTTTATTGTATAATTTTTTTTATGCACTTTGTTAGATAAATTGTATATATTTATTGCGATTTGTCATCCGAAACAAATTTCAATCGTATTGTAAAATTACATTAAAAAAATCACATAGTTCGGATGATAAAATATAATTAAACGTTAAAATCCAATTTGATCCTTACCAATGTATCACATGGTGCATTGCATTGAACTAGACATTTATCCGAGCTAAATAAATTTCCTATAATATCCTAAATAAAATTATTATATATATTTTTTTGAAAAATATAGTTTCAAAAGATTTTAAAAGTGATTTTTTTGGGAAAGTGGGTCCCACATCTAGATTAAAATAATAAGTTAACCAAACTTGCACCAATATATTCAATCACACAAAACACATATTTCACACTCATCATCATTAATCCCACTTCCTATCTTCCCAACTGTCTATATGTCCACATTCTTTCTTTATGTTTTCTTCTGCTTTTTCTGCATTTTCATTCTTTTTAGTCTTCCTCACTAGTCAACTTACTGTTTGGTACGAAAATCTTACATCTCTTAATTTTGGCTTCTTGTTAGAATCTACTATGTGAATTCTTGAGAATTTACCAATTTGTCCTCAATTGTTCACTCACTCTTTTTATTCTTTTCATCTTTACATTAGGGTTGAAATCATTGTTTGTCCTATAATTATGACGTCTTTTGATTTTGGTCTTATTCTATTCGATTTCTGTCAAATATTGATCGGAAATTTTGAATCACTGAAAAATGTCATGTGCGATGTACGTGTCAAATTCTTATTGATTGACATATGTCGTCAAGTCACTGAAAAGTCCAAATTCAACGAAATTGGACAGAAACCGAACACATTCTTAAATCTTGAGGTTAAATTGAAAATTGTGATAATTATATATTACCAAAATAAAAAAACAACTTAATTATGAAATGAAAAATGATTGATATGTTGATTAATTGAAACATAACTTTTTATACACCATAGACATGTTAATCTATCAAACTCTACTTGTTAAAATCACAATTAATGTTACTTCCCTTATTGGGAAAAAAAAAATCCCTATTAGGGACAATGGAGTTTTGTATTTTTTTGCGTTTCATGACTATAAGTAATTAATTGCATCAATAAATATGGTTTTGACAACACATGTGACATAACCTTACCCACCAGGCAGGCAAGTCATGTTGTTTAGTTTTATAAGTAAGACCCATTCTTGTCATTTTCTTAAATTTTGAAGCAATTACTAAATTTTCAATAATTTATAACAATAAAAACATGGGTAAACAATTTAGAAAAGATTAAATATCTATTCCCTAAATTAAAAATACACAACTCAATTTTACACTCTTCATATCTATTTTATTTATTTATTTATTATGAAAAATGAGTTTTGGTTGTTGAAATTAGTGGGCATTAGGACAGTCACAATCTTAGTATGGATATGAGTTAGTGGGGTGGGTGTGGGTGCGGGTTGTGGTCTTATAACTACATTATTTTCTAAAATTGGCCATTTAATTTAAGTGCACAATATCTTATCAAAATCATCTAATCAATTTAATGATTAATCATATATTAAAAGCATGATTTGAGTAATTGCATTTTTATATTGCTACACTACTCCATTTTCAATAGAGTAATTTGTAATAAATTCCGGCTTCATGTGATTTGTTTTTTCATTGTACATACTCTATTTGATAACTTAATTATTTTTCAAAAAACAAATGAAATAATTGATTTGATTTTAAGTTTTGATTAAAAAAATTCAACATAAAAATTCATATTGAACAGTCCATTAATATAACTTGTAAGATTGAGGTTGTAGATTGATCCGTCATCCCATAAAAATCCTTATAAATGTTATAAAATTTACACACACCTGTAAGTGAATAAATATTTCAATCATGAAAATAATAAAGAAAGCCAATCTAAATATTTGCCATATCTCAAAACAAGTATTTTATGAAAATATAATTGACTCCCTCATTTATGGTATTTTAAACCAAAGACACGTAGATAATTTTTGGTACAAATTCATACTAACACGAATTAGACATTGCTGCATATATTTATAGTCTCTAATCAACCAATTACACACACACACACTCATATATATATAGTCAATAATTAATGCTGAACTTTTGTGATAGTGACGTGTAATAGTATTAATTATATTCCTCTCCAGGTCTAGAGCCTGAATTAAATGGATAATTCCCCCTTCAAATAAATAAATGGATAATGCGACCCTATTCTCATACAAGATTTCATATGTACAACATATAATAACATACAAAAAGTCTTAAAAAAAAAAAAAAAAGAGTTTTCATACATAAATTTAAAACCTCCATAGTAAAAAAAAGAAAAAAAAAACTCTATGCTTAAGTTTATATTAACTTGAAACAAAATATTCTATATAGTTTAAATGAAAATTTATGGAAAGTCAAAAATATGCTGATCAGGAAAAAAATATTTTTGTAAAATACTAACTTAAAGATGATTTTTTACTTTAAAAAAATGATATCTTAAAACAAATAGTCGTGGAACTTAATTTTTTCTGCAAAACAATAATAATTTATACTTATTTGAATAATACATCCAAGGCTTAGTTATACAATCAATTAAACTAGGTGAAAATATAATTTAAATAGAATGAAGAAAAAGAACTAGCTATTATTAAATCATATGGGACTCTAAACTCTGATTAAATTGGAGCGGCTTGAATTTCTTCACAGTAGAAAAATGTGGATTCTGTTATACAATAAAAAAAATTCATCTTATATTATGTGAATAATTCAATATTCGAAATAAAATAGTATTGCTTAACAGATGATTGACTAGGTTACTAAAAAAAAAATACTATTGCAACAATGACCAATAAACATGGCCTGTATTTCTCAAAAAAGATAAACAATATCTAGAGTTATCTATTATTAATCTCAAGTTGAGTTTGATTTAATTTTAGAAAATTAAATTATCACCCTAATCAACAAGTAATTATCATCTATCACTAGTTTCCGAATAAGGACTTATGCTAGGCAACTAAATCTCCACTGGTGGGTTTATAATTGCTAAAATTACAAAAAAAGGGTCACACTCTCAATTCATGTCTTGTTTCACCCACTAATTTCAGTTGCATATCATTATCACCCAGATTATTCATTGGAGTCCTTTTTCGTCATTTCACATACAGAGTATGAGACTAACGTGTGAATCTCGTTCTCTTGCTAATTCCGTTTTAATTGAAAAAGGGCCGTTCACATTTGCCTCAAATAATGAAATAATGACATAACAATGTCGAATTTACAGGTTGGAATTTTGTATCTGTCCATTCATTGTTTTATTCGATTATATATATAAGTAAATTATTGATTCAAGCGAAATGACACGTCCATTAAAAAGTTGAGGAAATATCGAAGAATTATTTGTATGTTTTCTAAACAAATGTTTCACCATTCAGGATTATTGTATTCTTTTTAATAATTGTCACTGAGTACAAATCTTGGATTCGTCGCTATTTTTCAGAGTCCAATAAATATTACATTTAATAAATTTTAGTTGCAATATCTATTTTCGATATGTGCGTGTATATATATATATAAGTATGTATGAAATAAATGAAATATATAATGTATTAAGTAATTTATAATATTGTAGCTCACAATATATCTATTTGTAAAATAATTGTTCTTATTCATCAAACCACATTCTATGCAAACTTTCTACGAACACAAAATATGAGCAGTTCTTGAAAATACTTTTGTTTAGACCTTCTACTCCGCAACTATTTCCAATTCGGATGCTGAAACGTAGCTCCGACTTCACAAAATTCCTCCTCGATCCTCCGACCTTGAATGGCCACCAAACTTAGTGAAGACCTTCCCTATACTCTCTAGTATTTGTGAAAATAATAGGTTTCCAGTCCTATCCTTAAAAGTGCCTCAAACGGCGTGTCGAGCGCTACCTGTGCGCAATAACAATAACAGGACATTAGGCAAGTAGTTGGTTTTAGATGATTTTTTTTATATAATTTAAACTGATAAAAATGTTTGATATATCCTTATTTAAATATAATTATTGTGGGAACCTTTTCTATTTTCTTTTAACAACCCTTTTTTAACACATTTAATTTGGTACGAATAAATGAAAATATTTTCGGTATATTATAGGTAAATATGTTTTAAAATTCTATAATAACATTTATTTTGACACAATTTTTTTTGATAAAACAATATTCTCCCATTTCAAAATAAATATCGTTTTGGAGTCTAAATATTTTTTATTTTAAATTAAATGTCATTTTAAACTTTTATGAAATATAATTCACAAATTATCTCTAATAATATTCTTTAATTAAAATTTAGGGATTTAATATGACACTTTTTATGAAATTAGTTTGATTCTCTTTATAATTTTGAATCATAAATTCCTTGATTAATTAGGGTATATTTGTCCGATTTTTATTTTTCATAATTTATGATAAAAACTCCAAAACGATATTTATTTTGATACACAGAGGGTATTTATTTTGAGACGGCTTGAATAAGGTTTTAAATTTATGAAACCAGATTATTTAAGTTTTTGTCAATGGATTTAGTAATAAGGAAAAAATTGAAACTGAATTTAAATTATTGAATTAGTCTTTTTAGTAGCAATGTCATGATACGTAGGCGTATGAATGGAAACATTATTCATTACCCCTTGCACAAAAGATTGACCGAAAGTAAGGGCATTTTCGTAAAAAAACACAGAGATGACTGACGTGTTTCTATATTTATTTATTATTTTTTACTTGCTTGCTTCTTCGATCGGATTTTGTTCCTTAAAACTCGCGAACCAGCTCTCTCTCTCTCTCTCTCTCTCTCTTCATATACATATAAATATACTGACAACAGTATCGACATATATATATATACACACAGCAGAAGAATGGTGATGTATAACTGTGTGTGTATATATATATCCGTAATTGTGCACACCCACCTTTTGCATTGACTCTCAACTCTTTGCTTCATTTGATCTTCGGCTGAGTGTGTGCTACTATATATATATATTTATTGCGGCTTCAGCCTTTTGATATCGGTTTGGATTGAGCCTCCACTTTCTGCAATGGTGGAGAAAATGAGGGCTGCTTCGTGTTGTTTGCTTATGGTGAGTGGAGATTTTCTGTTTCCAGTGCTCCAGACGCCGTCGTTTTTGGTGTTGTTTCTGGAAGCTGGTTGATGTATCGGAAAACGTCCAATTTTGCAGGTATTTTTGGCGGTGGCTGTGGTGAATGCAGAGAGGTCTGATACGAGGCTTCTGTTGACTGATAATGGCAGTGGAGGGTATGCTAATTTACAGATGATTTTATTGAGAAATGTGTGTGTGTGTGTGTGTGTTTTTTTTTTTTGGGTATTTGACGGGTTTATTTGAGGACCAATTGGGATGAATGGCTGATTTTCTTCTGCAGTTTACACTGGTTTTCTTCTTTCTTCTTCTTCTTCTTCTTCTTTTTTTTCCAAAATTGTTTGTTTTTGGGTGGAAAAAGTTTGCTTCATGAATAATCTTGATTGAATTAGGCAAAATTGATCACAATTGTTTTCTGATTGTTAGACAAAGATATTCAGAAGACTACTGTGCTATGTATGACATTTGTGGAGCCCGAAGCGATGGTAAAGTGCTGAACTGCCCCATTGGTACCCCTTCAGTCAAGGTAAGTAAATGTTTGATTAGTAATCTAGTTGTTTTTGAAGCTCAGAAAAACAGAACATGTGAGAGTTGGATTTGTTTATGTTGCATTTTTTGGTTTTTTGGCGGATTGGGAATGTGACTGAATTCAATTTGATGTTGTATTATTGGTTTCCGGACAACAGCCCGATGAATTGTTATCAGCAAAGATTCAAAGTTTATGCCCTACAATTACTGGAAATGTATGTTGTACGGAGGCACAGTTCAATACGTTAAGGACGCAAGTCCAGCAAGTAAGAAATTGAGCTTTTATGTTGATTTTAAGAGACAGTCCGACGATTTTTTTTTTAGGATTTATTGATTTTGTTTTCAAGCATTCAATTTTATACGATTTTGATCACATTGGTCTTTGTTTTTGTTGTGTTTCTTTCTAATTTTTCAACAATATGAACTTATATTCTCTTAGTATATTTGTTGCAGGCTATTCCTTTTCTTGTAGGTTGTCCAGCGTGCTTGAGAAATTTCTTGAATTTATTCTGTGAGCTTACATGTTCTCCCAATCAGAGCCAGTTTATTAATGTGACTTCTATTGCCAAGGTCAGTAATTCATTATTCAACTCAATCACCTGCAGTTTTATAACATGATTTGTTCACTTATTGGGAAACAAGAATTTCCATTCTCTCGGATTTGGACTTCTGAAATACTTTGGATTCTAAAGCTCTTCTCCTCTCCTTTTCTGTTTGTGTCCTGTCCAGGTTGCGAACAATTTGACTGTTGATGGAATTGACTATTACATAGCTGACACTTTTGGCGAGGGAATGTTTGAATCCTGCAAAGACGTAAAATTTGGTACCATGAATACTCGAGCCATAGAATTCATTGGTGCTGGTGCTAAAAATTTCAGAGGTAAGATGTTTCTTCTGTTCTTTTGGGGTGATATGTTAACATACAACCACACATTGTGACTGCACTCATAATTTCTCACATTGCGTTTGTATATATGTATCTCTTATCTCTGGCATGGAATGCTTGATTATGGTTATTTTGTATGGCAGAGTGGTATGCATTTATTGGTAGACGGGCTGGGCTTGGTATACCAGGATCACCATATGCTATCAATTTCTTGCCCGTTGCTCCAGAGTCATCTGGAATGAAACCTATGAATGTTTCCACATATTCATGCGGTGACACTTCATTAGGCTGTTCATGTGGTGATTGTCCTTCAACGGCAGCCTGCTCAAATGCTGCTCTTCCAGCACCTCCGGAGAAAGATTCCTGTTCAGTGAGAATAGGGTCTCTAAATGTGAGAATAATTGATTTTGGTGCCTCTCATTCATTTCATGGGATATGAATCTATGGTTACTCTCCAGTGATATGCCTTGCTTGAATTAGTGCATCTTTATTGCTGACAAATGCAGGCAAAGTGCGTTGAAGTTGCCGTGGCAATAATATACATTATACTTGTTTCTGTATTTCTCGGGTGGGGTTTCTTCCACAGAAAAAGGAAAAGCAGTACTGCATCGAGAACAAAACCGATAATTAATGTCCCCAATAGTGGCATCATTCGCCGTATAAACAGTCAAAAGGATGAGAATATACCTATGCAGGTGTGTGTATGAACCTCTGAATGATGTGTTTGTTCCTTTATCTTATGTAGTGCTTTAAATCTTCATGTTTTGCTTTGAATGGTATATTTAATACAGTCATATTAGATGGTTTTCCTTTTTACTACTGTCTAGCTCACTGGAGTTTTCGAATGCCCTTCATATACTGAAGAGTCTTTTTTTTTTTTTTTTAAAGCGATATGTCATTTGGCCGTTTCTCTGGTTCTGTTTATCTGTTTTTTGTTTTGGTGGTAATCCATGCCATACTACTTGGTGAATCTTTTAACGTTTCAAAATTTCAGATGCTTGAGGATGTTCCCCAAATTACTAATGGAGTACAACTTTCAATTGTGCAAGGATACATGTCAAAGTTCTACAGGTGATTTACCATGTCATTGAGTTAACCTTTCTGCTATTGTACAAGAATATCTTTTTCTAAATGTGAATCATTGATATGGAATGTCTGTTTCAGGAGATACGGAACATGGGTGGCTAGAAATCCAGTCCTTGTATTGTGCTCATCAATATTTATCGTTCTAGTGCTTTGCTTAGGTCTTATCCGTTTCCAAGTGGAGACAAGGCCTGAGAAGGTATAAAAAGGGTCTCTAAATATTATTACAATTATTTTCTGTTTGAAGTAGAGATACTTTTGAACTGCTTACTTTTGTGCTGATCTTTGTTGATTCTCTTGCTGTATACCTGAATTTCTGAATATGCTATACCTCTTCATTTGCATCAACTGTATCATAGTACTCATGAAACCTATTTTTCTAAAATTATTCTGGAGGGTTTTGCATTGTGGATTCAAGCTACAATACATGGCATGATATGTGGTGCTGCAATTGGGGCACATCGGAAAATTTGGGATTTGATGCTTGTACCCTTCTGTCTAATGCCTATTTTGTTGCATTTCAAACTTTAAAGTTTTTGTGCTATTACTTTCCAGTTATGGGTCGGCCCCGGAAGTAGAGCTGCCAAAGAGAAACAATTTTTTGATAGACATCTTGCTCCTTTTTACAGAATTGAGCAGGTACTTTATACTTATAACAATGCTGCATCTTTCCTAAAAAATATTCATGGACTTAAAGCCTAGTGTTGAAACATTCCAGCTCATAATAGCAACAATTCCGGACACTGTTAGTGGAAAATCACCAAGCATCATAAGCGACAGCAATATCAATTTGCTGTTTGATGTACAAAAAAAGGTAATCCTTGCTTTACCTTCTCCCGATGATAATGGAAAGTTGTTCCTCTGATTTTTTCTTTTTGGATATAGAAATGGCTCTTCAAATCCAAAAGGAGTAGTTGCTATATTAAGGATGATAAATTATTGATTTTTTGATAGGTGGATGCTATCAGAGCTAATTATTCTGGTTCAATGGTATCTCTTACTGACATTTGCATGAAGCCACTTGGGAAGGATTGTGCCACTCAAAGTGTTCTTCAGGTAATATACTTTTGGAAATCTGAATCTTATCTGCATGTGGATGATGAGTGATGAAGCTTATATGAGGATTAAGAAATCCAGAATGCTTCCCCAGATGCTATCTCAATCTCTTTTGTTCAGCCTGACAAAATGCATTTCTTACCTCCTGAGACTTGATTGTCGCACAAGATCGTCCTATATTGCATTTTCTCAAGAATTATATTGCTTGATATTAGAATCTCAGTTTCCTTCAGTGTACTTAGTATTTAAGTTCATTTAGAGGCGCTCTGATTTATAGCCTACAATATTCAATTATTTTAACATAACTGCATTTGAAAGTTCAATGTAGATTTATCTGCATCTTTATCTATTAACATGGGATTCTCATGTTGTTATGTTGAGAATATCTTCATTTTTATTCAAGTTACTTGTCTTACATCTCATTATAATGATTTTGATCCCTCATTTTGTTAGATTTTAATGTGGTTTAGCTAATTGATTAGTGTTCATATGGCTTCAAAACCAATATATTTGTTTTGATGATTGAACTTCTGTGTAATTTGCGGCTATTCCCTTTGTGATAGTATTTCAAGATGAATCCTCAAAACTATGATACCTTCGGGGGTATAGATCATGTCGCATACTGTTTTCTGGTACTTTCTCTTCCCTTTTCCTTTCCTTTGGACTTTATGCTTCTTTTTGATGGATACTAATTTGTGATCTGAATCTTTCTTATAGCATTATACCTCGGCAGACACATGTGCCAGTGCATTTAAAGCTCCGCTTGATCCAAGCACTGCCCTTGGTGGTTTCTCTGGGAATAACTTTTCGGAGGTAAGTTTTGTTTCCCTTGTTAGTTGATTTTGCATTTGTGAAGGGTATAACACAACTGTTCACTTCAAACAGGCTTCTGCATTCATTGTGACCTATCCAGTGAACAATGAGATTGACAATGAAGGGAATGGTACTAAGAGAGCAGTGGCATGGGAAAAGGCCTTCATTCAGCTAGCTAAGGTTTCTCATCTGTACTCATCGCCATTTATAATTCCCGAAATGCCAGACTTTTATTGTTTGTCATCCCCAAAAGCTGAAAGCTAAAAACATAAAAGCCTAAAGACTTTCCTCATATAGTGAGATATTATGATCCTTTTGTCTTATTCTTAAGACCCAGATTCTCTTGGGAGTAAACTCTTGCTATCAGTTTGGTTTCACAAAAACTAATGCTTTCAGCTCTCATATTTGAACGAGCAATTATTCGACTGATGAACTTCAAACAAGAACATAGGGCCCAATCCTGTTTGAATGTTCCATTTTTACATGTATATGTGTCTATCTTTTCTTATGCCTTGTCAAGAAAATTCCTGTGATACTTACATGAGTTCACTTATGCAGGAGGAGCTCTTGCCCATGGTGCAGTCTAGGAACTTAACTCTTGCATTTTCATCAGAAAGCTCAATTGAGGAAGAACTAAAAAGAGAAAGCACTGCAGATGCTATCACTATCTTGGTAGGCGAATGGTTCACTCTCTTTTTCTAAATCCACAGCCTTTTTGTATATCATAGGCGCTTGTTTTCAATTTGAAGAGGAACATGTAGTTCCGTACTAAAATGAATCAAACCTCCATTATATGAAGCATTTCTAACTACAAGTCTGATACCTCCAAATGTAATTCTCTCTTTTTTTTTCCCCCTTATTCATTATATTCTCCTTATGCGTTTATCCTTTTGTTTCAGATAAGCTATCTTGTTATGTTTGCTTACATATCCTTGACCCTGGGAGATGCTACCACTCGTTTGTCCACCTATTATATCTCTTCTAAGGTATGTTTAAAAAAAAAAAAGCCTTCTTGCATGCGTATTTAAAAATTTCTGATGCTTACTTAAGTTATTATAAACAGTAAGTTATTAACTTTTCCTCTCACCAATTCTAAAAATGATGGTCTTGTTGTAATTTTTTCTAGTACAAAGTCGTGTTTCTTCATTTGTTTTATTAATGAATAAGTCAAAATAGCTTAAATAAATTTGAAGCCACACAAAGCTTTATCACTATATGTTTATGCGTCTTCACGTCCTTTCAAGAGCTCTATCTTTGTGAAGTTAGATACAAAAATAGGAGATTTTGAGTGATTCAGTCAGCTCAATTCCTCCCTTTTTACTCTTTTCTTCATTTAGATTTTATAATAGCACTCCATGAATATTCCTTCTGCCCAAAGGTTTGGAATGGAATGTTAGATAATCTTTATTTTGGGTCACAGTTATATCTGAAAATAAAAATAAACCATTTCATTCTTTTTATTCTGATTAAATCATTTTTGCACTAAGTATTTTACATCCTCAGGCCATCAGTATTTACTTTCAATTGTATTTGCTTTGTGAAATTTCTTTCTCATTGTTAGAGATGCTATTCTTATTCATGTTGGCATTTTTGGACTCTGAAGAATTGACTTGACATGTCATCTTTTTGGTGAATATTACGTTTATGCCTTCACAGGTATTGCTTGGTCTATCAGGAGTTGTCCTTGTCATGCTTTCTGTGCTTGGATCAGTTGGTTTTTTCAGTGCAATTGGAGTAAAATCAACACTGATAATAATGGAAGTCATCCCTTTTCTTGTTTTGGCAGTAAGTACTATTCTTGGGATTTGAACTATATAATTGCATAGTTTATATATTTGATACAAAATTATGAATTTCCTTTCTCCCAAAGTGTTCAAGAATCATAAAATGATAGAGGTGGGTTTGAAGAAAGTTTAATCATATCAGATGTTCTTTGGGCTTTTGTATGCATCGCACACTTGATTTTCACCCTTGTGCAGATATTTAGAAGAAATTGATTATATGGTGCCGCATTCCATTTTTGTTTCTAGTTAGCCTTTTTCTGCAGTCTGAGAAGCTATATCCATATTTGTTCTCGGATTGCCGGGTCTTAAAGTCATCTTTCATCACTTATATGACTGAGATGAAGTTTTGTAATTAATAATGAGACTATCGGGGTAGACTTACATCAATAGGGAATCGTATTCGTATCTTCTAAAATCTGCTTTTCTCTTAGTTTTTTGGTTTTCATATGATCCATATCTTCACGTTGAGCTCAAACCTCTTTACTTGCCTTTATGTATTTCCACCATTAAACTTAAATTACACGACTATACCTGTCGCATTTGGCTTCTTCTCATACACTACTGGATTATTTCTACTCTTGATGACTTGTTTGGGTTTCGGTTTTTGTTAGGTTGGGGTGGACAACATGTGCATTCTGGTTCATGCTGTAAAGAGACAACAAATAGAATTGCCAATAGAGGGACGTATTAGCAATGCACTTGTGGAAGTTGGGCCATCTATTACGCTAGCTAGCCTGTCTGAGGTCCTGGCATTTGCAGTTGGAAGTTTCATTCCCATGCCAGCTTGTCGTGTCTTTTCCATGTTTGCAGGTTAGAACTCTACCATTTAAATATCAATTTATTCCTTTACACAGTTCCAGATAATGTATGGTTGTGTAAATTTTGTACATGTTCTGTTTGCAGCTCTTGCTGTTCTCTTGGATTTCCTTCTACAAGTTACTGCATTTGTTGCCTTAATTGCTTTCGACTTCCTGAGAGCCGAAGATAACAGGATTGACTGTTTTCCATGTATC
Organism: Scutellaria minor; assembly: GCA_954870855.1. Lineage (NCBI taxonomy): Eukaryota > Viridiplantae > Streptophyta > Magnoliopsida > Lamiales > Lamiaceae > Scutellaria > Scutellaria minor. The sequence continues at coordinate 550,689 of OX940734.1, forward strand.
AAAGTATCTGGTTCCAATGTGGAGCTGGAGAAAGGTATTTTTTCATATTTCTGTTAAGCAAACTGCTTCTTCCATAGGTATCATGCTTTCTCATTGATGCCTATGGTATATTGTACAAAGCTTAAACGTAATTCTTGTGAAATTGCAGGTGGTAATCAGCAGAAACCTGGACTGCTGGCACGATATATGAAGGTAAGAGATAAACTTGATTTTTTTTTAATTTTTGTATGAATTACTTTTTTTTATTTTTATGCCTGTTAAATTGTCTCTCGTGATGACTTGGATATCTAGGCTTCAATTTCTTCAAACTACTTTTATGTATTCTAAAGCTATATTGTGTTTCTTGGTCATTTCTTGGCCAGAAAGTAACACGGCGATTGTCAGTACTGCGCATTTATTCATGAAAGTAGTGTAGTTGTTTTCTCCTAATGTAAGCACTGACTTTTAGCCTGTACAATTAATAAAAAACAGTGATATACTGAAATCTGATTACTGTTGATATTCAGTTGGTAATAATGTTCTATTTTTATCTTCTTGTTTCCGGTATTTACCTTCACTTCATTTATTTTTTCCGTTATATAATAAGCAGTGATTTCTGTGTCTAGGAAATTCATGCTCCCATTCTTAACATTTGGGGTGTGAAGCTGCTGGTTATATGTGCTTTTGGTGCACTTGCGTTGGCAAGCATAGTAAGTTGCTCTACAGCCTCTGGCATTGTTTTGGTGATGTGATCAATATATATTATAACTTTTTCATCTTTCTTAAAAAGTAAATTCTTCTTTTATTTATGAAGGCATTATGCTCAAGAATTGAGCCCGGTTTAGAGCAACAAATCGTTCTTCCTCGAAACTCATATCTTCAGGTATTAATAACTTAAGACTTCTGTTTTACAGCTGCATGTTTCTCTGCCATTCTTCTAGAAACTTGATGCTTGTAATTATCTTTTCTGCTGCAGGGCTACTTTAGCAATGTTACGGAATTTCTCAGAATTGGTCCACCACTCTACTTTGTAGTGAAAAACTACAATTACAGGTATTTGCTTATGAACCTCTGTTACTCTCTGCTGTAAGATCAAATTCTTTTACATATATATATATGCTTGTATTCCATCCATAAATACTCATGTTTTTTTTTGTTTTTTTCGTTTCCTCAGTTCTGAATCAAGACATACAAACCAACTGTGTTCAATTAGCCAGTGCGATTCTAATTCTCTTCTAAATGAGGTAAAATAATTGAATAATAAAAGAATACTTTATGGCTTACCAATATCGATAGTTGTAGGGATCAATGGTCTTGGTGTTTCCAGGAATTGGCTTTAATGTTATTGTGGCTTATACTTCATAGCAATGAGAATTGTAATACATATTAGGATGTTGCTATCAGCATACGTGGCTTGACCCTCTTCATCAGTTGCATTGTCGCGCATGTGCATCAATTATTAAATAACGCCAAATTACATTCCTGCATAATTTTGTTGTTATTATGAAATTGCTACTAACTCGAAACCTTTTGAATTCTGCAGATTTCAAGAGCATCTTTAGTACCAGAATCGAGTTACATTGCTAAACCTGCAGCTTCATGGCTTGATGATTTTCTTGTTTGGTTATCTCCTGAAGCTTTCGGGTGTTGTAGGAAATCCACAAATGGAAGCTATTGTCCTCCTGATGATCAGGTACATCATACATTCAGTGGGACAGATATTTCATTTGTTCTTTAAATTGTTTGTATTTTCTCTAGACATACTGACGGCTTTCTAAAATCTGAAAAAAAAAAAAAATTGCAGCCTCCTTGTTGCCCAAGTGGAAGTAATTGTGGACTCAGCTCAGTATGTGAGGACTGTACAACGGTACTGTAATCCTATTCATCTTTGTGTACTGGTAGAATAATGATAATTGATTGACGAATAACGGTTTTTTCAGTGTTTCCGTCACTCGGAGTTACAAAACGACCGTCCATCGACAACACAATTCAGGGACAAACTGCCATGGTTCCTCAGTGCTTTACCCTCTGCTGATTGTGCAAAAGGTGGAAATGGGGCATATACGAGCAGTGTTGAGCTTAAAGGTATGGATATTTAGGCAACTCTCGCTTTAGTAGCCAAGTAAAACTATGGTTTTTGCTCTCTCTGAAATTGGTGATAATATTTCCCTTTGTCGTTAGGCTATGAGGATGGAATCATTGAAGCATCAGCATTTAGGACATATCACACACCCCTTAATAAACAGGTATAATTGCTCATAAGTTTTTTCACAATCTTTTTATCCTGGCAAATTGTCAAACATTTCATGAGTATAACTGCGATTATATTATTAATGTGTTGTTTCAGTCTGACTTTGTCAACTCAATGAGGGCTGCTCGTGATTTTAGTTCGAAGATGTCTGATTCGTTGAAGGTAATTTCCATCGTCTCCCTCCTTCTCTCTCTCTCTCATGCTGACACTTATTTTCTCTGTTGCAGATTGACGTATTCCCATATGCAGTGTTTTATATGTTCTTCGAGCAGTACCTTAATATATGGAAGACAGCTCTGATCAACCTCGCTATAGCTATTGGTTTGTTCTTTATGTTTTTCAATCAATTCTGTGGTGCTTTGAACTTGCACAAGGATCTTCTTTATGTCCATTGTTCTATCCCACCACTTAATACCACTTTTTTTTTTTTAAACAGGTGCCGTTTTCATTGTTTGCTTAGTTATCACATGCAGGTCAGTGATATACTCGCTCTGATTTTAAGCACCTTTCTTTTTATTCCTTTGTCAAAATGATTACACCTAAATCTCCATTTTCCGTTTCTTTTCATGTTTAGTTTTTGGACTTCAGCAATTATTCTACTTGTTTTGACGATGATCATCGTAGATCTTTTGGTATGTTTTCTTCATGGTGATAATTTGCATTGTTGTGTACCCTTCATAACAAAATTTAAAATTCTAACTTGTTTTTCTCTGTAAATTGGCCCTCTTTCAGGGTGTAATGGCACTCCTAAATATCCAGCTGAACGCGTTGTCAGTTGTCAATCTTGTGATGTCAGTGGGCATTGCCGTTGAGTTCTGTGTGCATATAACACATGCTTTCTTGGTCCGATTCTCATCTCATTCTCAATCACCATATTCTCTTCTAAAAAATAGGGAATTTTTGTAAATTACTTGTGCAAAAATATCGTTAGCTCCATATAGTAATGCTGATACAAAATCGACTGTTCTTACGTGTTCTCATTTCAGGTGACTAGTGGTGATAAGAATCAACGGATGAAGGAAGCTCTCACTACAATGGGGGCTTCTGTATTCAGGTGGAACTTTTCCCTTTTAATTATTGACTCTCTCTCTCTCTCTCTCACACACACACACACACAGAGCAAAGGTTAGTTCAAGAATGTAGTTATGGAGTTAGATGCATGCTAACTGTAGAGAAGAATGCTCGATTTCCATCTACATTCGTCTTACAGAATTCTCTTCGTCTCTCTTTCCATTGCAGTGGAATCACGCTCACAAAGCTAGTTGGAGTGCTCGTTCTATGCTTCTCAAGGACAGAAGTTTTTGTGGTCTCTGATCCTACACATATGATAAAATCTACACTTACGAGCCCTTTTATCCTACTTTCTAACATTGTTCTCTCCCTCGTTTGCAGGTTTACTACTTCAAAATGTATCTTGCTTTGGTGCTCCTCGGTTTCTTGCATGGCCTCATCTTCTTACCTGTAAGATCCGAATACTCCATTCCTCTTTATCCGTTCAATTAATCAACTTTTCAATAAAAACGAGAGCTCATGCACTGATCTTCCTTACTCGTTATTTTGGCAGGTAATATTGAGCATGTTTGGTCCGCCATCACGGTGTGTGCTCATCGAGAAGCAAGAGGACCGGCCTTCTACATCATCGCAGTTTTAACCTAGCTTCGTTGCAAGAAAAATGCGCGTTTTTTAGGGGTAGGGAAAGAGTTTTTTATTTTCTTTTTTATCTGAAAATTTTACATAGGTGCCTAATTATGTGTACAAATAGGTAGAGAACTCACTTTGATAATGTTTCTTCTCCAATTGTAAAGCTGATTTACATGTTCGTTGATGAAAGGGAGAGAGTAAAAACATCTTTAGTCCTGGTTGCATTTTGCAAATTTTGAAGGAAAAGTCTCTTATACCCTTGTAGCTATAGGAGCCATGTAATTGAACTATATATATCCAATGGTAATGGATCGATAGATCGTGCACATTGTGTTCTCCACTCTAATTTCGTATTTTATTTCATATTGAACGACGTTCATAACTTAGTTACGAAAATATCTTATTTATCAATGAAACATAAATTTCAGGATAAACTACTAATTTGTAAATTTAAGTTGACATGCAAATGATGATCTTTAGACTCTAGATAATTTAAGAATCAATTTTGAAAGAAATGGGAATAAATCTAAGTGGAGAAAAAAATATCTTCCAATTTGAGGTTGCTATTGAAGAAGTGACCAAATAAAATTCACTTAGATAGGGTTACAATTTGTCAAATTTCATGTGGTTTTTCATTTGCTATGTGTTCAACTTAAATACCACAAACCCATATTAAAATTCTGAAAATTCACTTTCTAGAATACTCCACTTTAAAATAGAATTATTTTCTCCCTAAAATAAGATGCAATATATAATTTTTTAAAATTATAATTCTGACAATTAATAGAGAGAGAAATTTAAGTTGTGGGCCAGGATAAATTGCGGCCCATTATGATAAGTATAAATAAATAATTGGCTCTACAAGCCCATTAAGGGTGGGTACTTTTTATTTGCGGCACGCATGTCAATGATATTTGTCACGTGGCAAGATCTTACTGGTGGAGTCAACTACCGCCACACAGCAGCTTCAGATAAATTCCAAAATTTTGGATAAGAAATATGGCTGGGCTTCCTCACATCCTCATTTATATATATCACAAATTTATATTTTTGTAAATTTTATAAGAATTTTGTTTACTGCTTTTAAGAATACCTATGTTCATAAAATATCTTTTTGAAAATACACAAAAATATTCTAAATATTTTATATTTTACAAAAAAAATTCAAGAAAATAAATGGGAGGATCTTCCGTTTCACACTATTAAATAAATACTTGCTATTTATGAAACTCCGTAATTATAAGTACAACAAAATACTCAATTATAATTCTAATTGAATAATCTTAGATTGTTTTACACAACAATACTTTATAAGCATTTTTCCTCAATTTTTTATTTTTTTGTATTAAGATAATCTTAACAAGCCACACCTAAACTAATGCAGTTCTCGAAATTTACAAATAAAATAAAATAATATATATAATATTCTAAAGTCAGATAATCTTTTATTCAAGGATAATATTTCCTAACGTTTACATAAATATGCGAGCCACAATAATTAAATTAAAGAAAAGCATTTAATATTATAAATATAAATAATAATTAATTTATTTTTTTCGTTTTTTTATAAACGCTCAAAACTGATTGCCACACGCCATTTTCAAACAAAAAACTATCGGCAAACCTCTGTTACATTTCTCTCTCTAAATGGATCCTTACAAGGTACGAAATTGTGAATTTTAATTGATTTATGCTAGTTTTTGTTTTGTCAAGATTGAATAGTTGATTTGTTTCTGTAGATTATTTCCAGTTACCTGATATCCAGGCTTCATCAGAGTTAATAAGATACTCGTTTGCTTAATCTTTTGGTTTTGATTCAGCTGCTATTTTGGTTTAATGATGTAGTTTTTTGAGTAATTTTCCAAGTTATTTGAATTAGCGATGGTTTCTCAGTATTTTTGGATTGTGATGCTTGACTTTTAGCTCGGGATAGGTAGTTACATCGGTTTAACTGAACTCTTTTGTGAAGAAGTAGTTTTGTATAGCCTTATGGTAGCTCTGTGTATGTGTGTGATTTTGATTTATCGGATGTATCGATGTTTAACTGTTTTATGATGGTGCAGTACCGTCCGTCTAGTGCTTTTAATTCACCGTTTATGACCGCAAATTCTGGAGCTCCTGTTTGGAACAATAACAATTCATTGACTGTTGGAACTAGAGGTATTTCATCTTTTCCCCTTTCTTGTGGAAGTGAGGAATACTTGACATTTGGTTGATGTGGATTTGTTGCTAGAATCTGAAAATTTTGGATCGTATGATGGTCCTTTGTTATTGGTTTATGTTAAATGATCCATGATGTGTGTAGTGAAAAGATATGTTATTTCTTTGGGGAGACATTTAGAATGTTAATTTGATGCTGTTGATTAGTATTTGTGCCAAAAGAATTCGGTCAAAATCATTTGCTCACAAGTTATGCTACTTTGCCCTATAGTTGTAAGAACTAGTGATTAAGTGAATCATTACATTTGTGCATACTTTGTGTGTACTGATGTGATATCTCCATGTAATAGGTCCAATCCTCCTTGAAGATTATCATTTGGTGGAGAAACTTGCTAATTTCGATCGTGAGAGGATTCCTGAACGTGTTGTCCATGCCAGAGGTGCCAGCGCCAAGGGCTTTTTTGAGGTCACTCATGATATTTCACACCTTAGTTGTGCTGATTTCCTCCGAGCTCCTGGAGTTCAAACCCCAGTTATTGTTCGATTCTCCACTGTTATCCATGAGCGTGGTAGCCCTGAAACTCTCAGGGATCCCAGAGGATTTGCTGTGAAGTTCTACACTAGAGAGGTAAAAATATTGTCCCAATTTATTTTTTGTTAAACTCTGTTTCTTATTCATGATTAGAAAATTTGCTAATCAAAACGATTTTTTGTTATGAATATTAAAGAAATTTTGCATATTAAGATTTCAATGTGAAATTCTGGATTACATAAGCAAGAAAGAAAATGTGCATACTTTACGACCAAGTTACGTGATTGATTTTATCTTTTTTGATTTTCCTCACTGTTCCAGGGAAACTTTGATTTGGTGGGAAACAACTTCCCTGTCTTCTTTATTCGCGATGGAATGAAATTCCCTGATATGGTTCATTCATTGAAACCCAACCCAAAGTCCCACATTCAGGAGAATTGGAGAATCTTGGACTTCTTCTCCCACCATCCCGAGAGTTTGCATATGTTCACGTTCCTCTTTGATGATATCGGTGTTCCACAAGATTATAGGCACATGGAGGGCTCAGGTGTCAATACCTATACTCTAATCAACAAAGCTGGGAAAGCATATTATGTGAAGTTCCACTGGAAGCCTACTTGTGGGGTGAAGTCTCTGTTGGAGGAAGAAGCTATTAGGGTTGGAGGAGCCAATCACAGCCATGCCACCCAGGATCTCTATGATTCCATTGCTGCAGGCAATTACCCAGAGTGGAAACTTTTTGTTCAAACTATAGATCCTGATCATGAAGACAGATTTGACTTTGATCCACTTGATGTGACCAAGACTTGGCCTGAGGACATCTTGCCCCTGCAGCCTGTGGGACGTTTGGTGTTGAATAAGAACATTGACAACTTCTTCGCAGAGAATGAACAACTTGCATTTTGTCCTGCTCTTGTAGTCCCTGGGGTATATTATTCAGATGACAAGCTCCTCCAAACTCGGATATTTTCTTATTCTGATACTCAAAGGCACCGTCTTGGGCCAAACTATCTCCAGCTCCCAGCTAATGCTCCCAAATGTGCCCATCACAATAATCACCATGAAGGTTTCATGAACTTCATGCACAGGGATGAGGAGGTACTATACTGATTTGTGCTGTCTCCCAAAAGTTTAAATGGTTTTTGAAGTTGATAAAGGCTTCTATAATAGAGTATAGACTAAGTATTTCATCACCCTTCGATATTTATCTTTTTGGGGAAAAAGAAAGCAGGGTTGTGATTACCATTCATATATTCCAATTTCTTGTAAGATGTGTTTTCGTGCTCTAGGCATGTGGATACTGCTACTCTAAATATTTTTCTTCATGCATCTTTAACAGAATGTTTAATCAGATCTTCTGATCCTTTCCAGGTGAACTACTTCCCATCAAGGTATGATCCTTGTCGTCATGCTGAGAGGCACCCCATTCCTCCTGTGGTGTTGACAGGGAAGCGCGATAAGGTCGGTTTCCATAACTCTGATGCTTGATATTACAATTCTTTATTCAAATTAATTATCTTTTGGGACTTTTTGGTGTTTCTCTATACAACTTATTGGAGCAAAAGTATAGGCGTCTTGGAGTTTGTCATCTGCATTTAATTTAAGTCAATCAAGGTGAAACGGTAAAGCTAATCTGGTGCAAATAGGTTTTGACTGGACTCTGCATATAGTCTATTCTGAAAAGCCATATTAACTGGAAATCCGTGTTGTGTATATCAAATTGATCCATGAATAAATCTTCATCCTTCTCTTCATTGAATGATGCAGTGTTGCATCGAAAAGGAGAACAACTTTAAGCAACCCGGTGAGAGGTACCGTTCCTGGGCACCAGACAGGTACATCATCTCCTACTAGCTTTCAAAATTGCTAAATCAGGGTTTTGAGCTTTTCTTATACACATTATTCATTCTTTGTTATATCATAATATCATGTTCAGGCAAGAAAGATTCATTAAAAGATGGATCGATGCTTTGTCCGACCCCCGACTCACCCATGAAATCCGCAGCATCTGGGTTTCATACTGGTCTCAGGTACCTATTTTTGACGTTTTCTTTTTTATTTGACACACAAGGCTCGACTTCAATTGTAAACTCATGTCTACTCGTATCGTCTCAATGCTACAGGCCGATAAGTCCCTTGGTCAGAAACTCGCTTCTCGTCTCAATGTGAGGCCAACAATGTGAAGGTAATCAGAGAGAAGAGTGGGAAAGAGAGTGTGAAGTTAAGAGGATCTGGTACTTGGAAATTATTCACAGTTATCATCGATTACTTTGTTATATTATGTAATGAAATCGAACTTTTGTGTGGTGTTATAAACCATGACCTTATCCTCTTAATAAAGAGAAAATACTTCATATTATTAATAAATTATTCATGGTTTTTAATTTTGCTTTTATGGATTGGAAATATGTGTGATATATAGGTTGAAATCTCCAAGGGCTCTTATATAATGTTTTGAGGTTCCTGAAATTGTTTGTTTTATTTATTTGAGCTCATGTCTTGCTTGATCAAGAATAATGGCTAGTGTGTATTTATATAAATTATATAAATTTGAAATCAATTTGAAGTTACCTAAAACGTCAAAGAATTATTGTATTTGAAGTTAACCAATCATTAAGCAATGTTCCTAATTGTTTAGTGGCTTGGTACTCGAGCTGTCTCACTTTTATTGGTCATTATCATAATCGTGCAAGAAATTGGGTGTTTTTGCAAATAAATTGAACTCTTAATCCAAATTATAAAATATATATCATGTGTTGGTGGTCATGTGTGTGCAAAAGAAAGAATTTTGCAAGGCATCTTGAGGGGCAGTGTGCCTCTGCACAATTTGCTGTTTTTATTGTCAGTAAATGGCAGACCGAACTCTTTATTTCATGAGACAAAATCAGGGGCTATTGTTACAATATATTATCACACTAAAACAAAATAATAAATTGTTTTATTTTTGGAAATTTTTAACAGCTTTGACCATCTCTTTGTTTGAATATAGGAGGAAATGTGAAGTAATTAGACCATAAACAATCAAGAAAAAACACACACATATAACATATATATATATAAAACGAGGGGATAAAATCAATACACGTAATCGGTGGACGTATTAAGAGTTGTTCACGGTGGAAATTCTATCATTTTCCATATATATATATATTTATTTATATTATACATTAAGGAAGTTAAAGAAAAATGTTTGTCTAAGCTTGTAGAAGGAAACTTTATTCCCACTTATTAAAAGCTTCCTTAATAATGGAAATAATATATGCTATAAATGTGGTTTAAGATTGTTTTACAGAAACTAAGAAAATATTTATTATGTATAATTATGTGAATATAACAACTATATTACTCAACGTTCAATAAACATAATTAATGTAAAATACTAGATACAAAAAGTCCAATACAAAAAACAAGATTGAGGTAAAATAAAAAATAAAAAAAAAATTAGCCCATTAACTATTATGGTAATAATAAATGATGGATGAATTGAAACAAATTCAATTTTCTAAAATATTAATTATATTGAAATGAGAGAGTATATAAGTATTGTTAAATGATAATATCTTAAACTAGTCTCTTACGAGTAGTTGGATGATATACTTATGTTTCACGTGAAAAGAGTCAGTCAACAACTTATTTAAAATCACAAGATACCTCACATGAAAATACTTATGTATCAATGTGTAACAATGAAATTTAACACAAAACCTGAATACCACTTAATTTTACATTAAATATAGCCAAACAAAATCATTTAATGGCTCGTCTATCAAATGTATAACAATGAAATCGAGTGTGAAACCTCTTATTGGTCAAAGCTCCCATACCATTTTAAATGATCACCCCATTTAAAATTTTAAGTTGTTAAAGATGGTTATCATTTATACACATATATACCTTCAACCAGTATAAATTCCCTTATTTACCCCTATACTTAGCATAAATGTAAAATAATTACTAAATTAGAAGGCAAGTCGTAACATTTTTATAGTTTTATATTAATAGTAAATTCAATTAAATTTTTGAATACTAAACACAATCGATCTACTAATGATTTTTTTTCCCTTTTTTTAATAGTTGATAAGAACTCAAAGAATCAAATATATATTCTCTCAACTTTAAAAAAAATCAAATTTATTGAAAATTCTCTTCAACAATATAAAATATAAATCTTGTTACATATTTGCAAGATTACTTGATTTTGGCCTTATGAGCTGCCTTAGCCTTAGGTATTGAAATCATCCAAATTCTTTGCACAAATATCCCTATTTAGAAAAATTTCAAGAAATTAGGGATATTTGTAATACTTTGATTTTTTCTACAAGGGTAGACAATAATTTTTTCTTTAGACATAATTATAAAATCTCAACAAAACACTTAAATTCAAACTTTATTCGGAAAAAAAGTGTATCCCTGCTGCAAAATATTGTGACATGAAATAAAAAACAATAATACCAAAAATAATTAATATATTTAAAGGTTATAAATATTTTGCTGTATTTAATATCGGAAATATAATTTTCAGATTAGAAACCAATTAATTAAAACGGAGGCTATTAATTTATACTTAAAAGAAGAATTAAATAAAAACCTGGCACTTAATACAAGAGGCACATGTGTGGTGGGGGGGGGGGGGGTTGCAACGCGACCTTTCATCAACGGCTATAATTTACTAGCCGTTGCCTTTCAAATATATGAAAAGAGAAAAAAAGAAAAGAAAAACAATAAAGACGCAGACATATATCCGCTGTTTACGTTCTCTCCGAAATCTTTCATTAACCATTCTGCTAAATTCCATTGAAGAACAACACTTTGATTTCTCTCTCTGATTTAGAGAAAGAGGGATTTGATGGGTTTTTCTTTGTAGTCCATCTCTCTCTCTCTCTCGTGGGATCTGTTGAGGAGTGTTTATCACTGGCTTGGTGTAGATTTTTCTGGGGTTTTCTTGATTTGGAGGTTGGGGATTTTTTTCTTTATTATTATTTTTTTGTTTTCTTTATGATCTGGGTTTTTGTCGTTTAGCCTTGAATCTTGATTATTTGAAGCTTTAGTTCATTTCTACTTTATCCTTTCTTTTTCTGGATTTCTTTAATGGGGTTATGACTAAATTCCTTTCTTTTTCAGTAGCTGAAATTCAAAAAGATGATTAAGATGGGATCAGATGAGAATTTTCCGGGTGTGATTAAGCCTTCAAACCCTCAAGGTAGTTAGAAATTTCAAAAATTAAAGCTAGAAATTTGAAAATCACCCCTTGTTTGGATTTCTTTTATTCAAATGTATAATACTTTTATAATCTTTAATGAAGTCAAAGTCATGATAAAAGTTATTGATTTGTATTAATAGGAGGCTTGAAGAATGGAGGTGCAAAAATTGCTGCAGGGGTTGGAAATAATAGAAGGGCATTGAGTACAATCAATAGAAACATCATTAATGCTCCTCCATACCCTTGTGCTGTTCACAAGAGAGGGGTTTTGACAGAGTATGAATTTCATAAATTATCACTATTTTATAGTTTATTTGTTAAATTGATTAGTCTTTTTTGATTTATTCTTGATCTTGATCTTGATCAGTAAAAATGGTGCTGGTATTAGGAATCCCGTTCCTCCGGTTCATCGCCCCGTCACTAGGTTTGTTGTTGATTGCTCATTCTTGTGTTCTTTTTATGTTCAAGTTCAAATCTTTATCTTCTTTATGTATAGTTTGTTGATGATTAGTTAGATGGTCTTGCTTGATTTGTTGTGCTTATAATCTTGATTACTTGTTTAGGAAATTTGCTGCTCAATTGGCTGGAAAAGAGCAGCAGCAATCACATGAGGTTTGTGCTCTTTTGTTTTTTGTGTTCTTTTTATACTTATGTTGGGATTCTATAATAGTGCCTAAGATGATTGAATAACATGTTATACCAGGTTGTGAAGCCATTGGTTCAACCACAGATTAGTCATCAATCCTATGACTGTGTCATTATTGACACAGATGACTACTACAAGAATGTAGATGACCATGATGATGTTCCCATGTTTGTGCAACACACGGAAGCTATGCTCGAAGAAATTGATCGAATGGTATTCATTCATGTCTGTGTATATCAGTATTGGATACCTAAATTCTAGTGTGATGCAATTCTTGATGTTGTGAATTGTGATGTTAGGATGAAGAAGTTGAAATGGAAGACATCGATGGAGACGAGCTAATAATGGATATCGATATCTGTGATAAGAGAAATCCTCTTGCAGTTACAGAGTACATTGATGATATACATGCTTACTATAAAAAGACAGAGGTGAAATACTCGGGTTTTCCCCTCTTTGATTACATATAATCCACTTAATAAGCCTTCTTTTAGTAGTAGCATTTTGTGCATTAGTGATTTCAGTTGAATTGGTTTTTGTATGTTTCTGTCTATTCACATTTAGATTTTATGTTAATCATTTTTTCTATAATGTTTTTCTTTCTTTAGTAGCATTGAGTTTGAGGAAATATTGAATTCTTATTTCAGTATTCTGTCTTCTATTTTCGTTTCTTGATCTTGTAAAGTTGATTGCAGAGCTTAAGCTGTGTTTCACCAGACTATATGGCACATCAATTTGACATAAACGAGCGGATGAGAGGCATTCTCATCGACTGGCTGATTGAGGTAAAAACCAAATGGATTGATCATATCTTGTTCACATTACATAATGCTGTGTTTTCACTCTCAATCATTGTTAAAATGTGTTATTACTACATGTGTATGTATAGGTGCATTACAAGTTCGAACTGATGGATGAGACATTATACTTAACAGTCAATCTCATCGATAGATTCTTGGCTCTTGAATCTGTGGCTAGAAAGAAATTGCAGCTAGTGGGTGTCACTGCAATGCTTCTTGCTTGTAAGTATGAAGAGGTTTCTGTCCCTGTTGTGGAGGATCTTATTCAGATATCCGATCGAGCTTATTCCAGACAAGAAGTGCTCGATATGGTACTTGCTTCAAGATCGATTCTAACCAAATTGTTATAACACTACATCTCATCTCACAAGTTTTAACCAACCAACTCTTTATCATATTGTAGGAGAAGTTGATGGTCAATAGATTACAGTTCAATTTCTCGTTGCCAACACTATACGTGTTCATGAGACGTTTCTTGAAAGCTGCTCAATCTGACAAAAGGGTTGGTCTAAAACACTTAAGTCATAACCAATCAAATGAAGTAATCACAAGTTTTGTTTACTGATTAAATTATGTTATTTCTACTAGCTGGAGTTGTTGTCCTTCTTCATAGTCGAGCTCTGCCTCGTTGAGTATGAGATGCTTCGTTTCCCACCTTCGTTGTTAGCAGCAGCTGCTATATTTACAGCTCAATGCACTCTCAGTGGATGCAGGCAGTGGAGCAGGACAAGTATGATGCACACTAGCTACACCCAAGACCAGCTCATGTAAGTGGCTTTCATTGTCCATCTTTCAAGAAAATCTGTAACCAAACACGATGTATCATACGTGTAATGATTCTTTTGCAGGGAATGTGCGAAGCTTATGGTGAATTTTCATGAGAAAGCGGGAAGTGGGAAGCTGACAGGTGTGCATAAGAAGTATAGCACTTCTAAATATGGCTACACTGCAAAGGAAAAGGCTGCAGCTTTTCTCATGGATGAAGAATTTTAATAGCTTGAAACAACAATGTTTGATTGATCTAATAAGTTGGGGGGTTTGGGGGCTAGGCTTATTCGAGCAACAGAAGTTGCCCCGGGATTTACAGAAGTCGGGTTTTCTTGATTTTGTTTCTGAGGATTCTAACTCTTTCTCATGTATCCGTGTTTGATTTTCACCAAGAAAGTATTTGCTTTTGTTGATAAAACTCCTTTATCATCATCTAACAGTCAATGTTATAAACTAATATACACTGAGAAAAGTTGTAATGTGAAGTATGTCACTTTTAAAAGAAACCAAGATCGGAATAGGTCGGAATACACCAAAGGTAACTGCTCCTCCATCTTCGTTGCTCACAAGTGCGATACCTCGATCAAATAATGGTTTTCTTGGTTCCAATTCAGAACTTACTCTTAACACGTGCAAGGTGATTATATTCTACCCAACCTTGGTCCAGTTTTTCAAAATCAAGAGCAAAAATCCCAAGAATTGTTTTTTCTTCTTTTTCTTCAAGCTGCTGCTGTAGTCATTTTCCAAACACAATAGGTTCATTGTCATTGGAGAGATAAATAAGATTTATTTTTCAGGTTACTGCCATAGTGATTTTAAGAACACAATAGGTTAATTAAATAAGAAATCGCAAAAAATCAGCAAATCTATATATATATATATATATATATATATATATATATAATAACAATTACCCCTAAAAATAGAAATGCTAAAATTTTCCCGCCCATTTCCACCTCCCAAAAATAGAAATACATATTATTTCATAATTTATAAATTATAAGTTATTAATATTATTGTATTAAACATGATTTTTATATATGGTAATAATATCATTTATGATATTGACAAAATGTTGAAAATTATTATCTATACATGGTATATAAATGTTAATATGATCTCATCTAATAAATTTTTAATTATTGATATAATCAAGATTAAAGATATATTTGTTGAATAAATTAAAATAACATATGATCAGATTTCAAGAAAATAGATCATCAAAGTAATTTTTTTTATCTCTAATGTTGTACCTCACACACATATACCACCTCAATAAATATATAACATTGCATTAATTGGGAGCATTCGTAGTGATTGAGGGGGTCGAGGACCAAGAAGTAAGTTATTAATCAAGTTAATCAACATATATAACACAACGTAAATTAACTATTTCTATTTATTATATTCAAAATATGTATTATAAAACTATAATAAAAATCACACAATTTCATTTGACCAGTATATGGTATACAATACTTCAATTTTATATATCTTCTATGAAACAATGTTAATAATATAACATAGTGTTTACAAAATTTTATTTTATTATGCTAAATTAATTCTTATTAAAAATTATATATCTTGAATATAATAAAACAATATACATATGATATATTGTTGCACACAATAACATTTAGGAAGTATAACATTTATGAATTCATACACTTTTTATTAAAATCTACAAATTAAGTATAAAAAATATCATTTATAAGAAATGATATAAAAAATATATCATTTATACTTATACAAATTAATAAAAAATATTTTCTATTTCCTAATGCTGAATTATATAAATATATCTTCATTATTAATCTTGAAGAATAGAAAGTCGATGCCATTTATAAGAGTGATAAACGTAGAAGAAGAATTTTTACATATATATTTTAAATACTTTGAGTTTTTTATTATGAAATATTATTGTCATCTATATAAAAATCAACAAATCTCATTTCTACTTTTAAAGTAGAAATACAAATATTTATTATTTATAAATTGTAAATATTTAGGTTTTCATAATTTATGTATATTCATGGTATGAAAATCATTTTGCATATATGCGAAAATTGAGGAAAAAAATATGATAGTATTTGATATGTCATAAAGTTCGTATGATTTGTGTATATATAACAATATCATGTCATGAAAAGTTCTGAATAATAATTTGTACCTTAGTCTAAATCATTTTATATGTCCACGAAAAATTTAGCGAAAAAATTTATCATTTTTTAGAATAAATAATGTTTCCTCCTTGATTAAAAAGTAAATACAAATCTGAAATTTCATTATCATGGTAGCATGAACTTCACAGAACAATGATAAAATATCTTTAGTTTTTGTTGTAATATAGTTTCATGGTTTTAGATTTATCAGATTTTGAAATGTTTACCTTCCAATATGATTTTTCTAATAGATAAATTTTGATTTTAACGCAATCTGAAAAAAAAAAAATTATTTAATGGTATGTTAAATTTAGAAATTTTATTTTGGAGTAATATACAATAATAATGATATTTTAAGCTAATTATTAATAAGTTATTGAACATATATTTGCACAAGTATTTTCCAGGCCAATTGTGACAAAAACAATTAGTAAAAATAGTCAAACAACATATGATGAAAATAATAAATATTTAGATGAATCATATGTATAGTAGATTAAATTGAAATAACTTTGAAGAACTATATAATTTTTCATGATCATCATTTTTATATCAAAAAATTATTAACACATGAAATTTATTCACTACATTACACAAATACCAAATCAGATTGAAATATTATTAAGACTTGATTATAATAGACAATAATATCATCATTTTATACTCATTATGAATAAGTTATTGAATATAAATTTGCATAAGTTTGGTTCAAGCCAATGGTGACGACAACGTATGATGAAAATAAAAAATATTTAAATTCGTAAATTTTATGGTTAGTAGATTAAATTAAAATAAATTTGAAGAACTATATTATTTTTCATGAACAACATGTTCATATAAAAAAATTACTAACACTTCAAATTTATTTGTCCATACATCACGCGGACACGGGTATACCAAATGAGATTAAAATATTATGAGAATTTAATTTTTTTTTTTTGTAAATTAACATTTTCACATCAAACTCGAAATATTTAGATTTTATGATCGTGAGTCACACAAATAATAAATCAGACTGAAATTCTCCCAAAATTTTTATTGTTTTTCGTATTCAACATTTTCATATTAAAATATTTAAATAGTGAAATTTACATGTCCGTGCATTGCACGAGACTTATACTAGTAGATTAATAATTCATTTACACATCCTCAATATTTCTATCATAAATATCATAATAAGACATCGCAGAGAAAATCAACATAAATTAATAATTCATTGATACATCATCAATATTTCTAAAACATCATAATATTATCGACAAATAATTGAAATGATTGAATTTAGTTCATTTAATATCTAAAATATCATAATATTTCTTTGATATATCATAGATATGCTATTTGTAACAATTAATATCATAGAGGGTATTCCAACAATATCTCTAAAATATTGTTTTCATTATTGTTTTCCCTAAAATATTCTCAACGCATTGGAGAACGCAAACACACTAAACATAAAAGAGACATAACCTAATTTTCCCCACTGCTATCTATGCAAGCATTTACATGAAATTAACGTAACTTAAAAGCTCAAGCAAACATGAACAAGAAAATAGTGATAAATATATTTCACAAAAAGAACTCATCCAAAATAAGATTACATACCTTCCAAAATATATTGATCATATAAATTTGATTGAAACTCGAGCAATTCTTTACTGAACAGATACATGAGTAAGCATCTACTTCCCTATCCATTCTAAAATCATCATGAAACTTTGTACCCATAATGTAATGCTTGAACTGCATGAAATTACTATTAGTTAGACTAAAATTAATCAACCGAATAAAATCAAATTATACTTGCACTTACTGGAATACAACGGAGTATGCCTGTATTCATCCATGACTTATATGGATATGGTGTTTGCTCATTTTCTTTTGGTTTATAATTAAAACACAATTTCATAGGACCAATGATGAAAATTTTGGTTTCAATGGAAATATCGATATTTTAATTTTACAGAAATATCATAGAAATATTGCTATCGGTGGAAATATCGGTACATAAATTTATCAATATTTTTCCGTTATTTAACGATATTTCCCAGAGATTCCACCTATATTTATCGATATTTCAATGATATTTCACGGATTTTTATATAATTTGTACCATAAAACCATCGATATCGAAATCAATATTGATATTTATTGATATTTCGTCGAGATTTCCTCGATATTTCGTCAATATTTCCTCAATATTTTACCTATTTTCCTACAAATTGTACCATGAAGTTATCGATATTGAAATTTATATTTCACCTATTTTCCTACAAATTGTAGGATGAAGATATTGAAATCGATATTTCGCGAATATGAAACAACATTTAACGATTATGTCGATATTTCGCGAATATGAAACAACATTTAACGATTATGTTAAAGGGATATCAGTACAAGAGTACCCACTTCTCCAAGTTGATAATTGTCTCATCTATAGGTGGATAGTGTCGGAGAAGCTGAAATATATAATGCAGATAGGTGGATAGTGCCGGAGAAGCTGAAATATATAATGCGGAACTTGTTACAATTCGTGTGCGACATGCATATGAATGGGAAGTGTTTCGTGTGCGACATGCATATGAATGAGAAGTGTTTGTCCGACTTCAATGAAGAAAATCTCATGGTTTCACAGAACAACTACTGGGATTTCGATGATCTCATGGTTACACAGAACAACTACTGGGATTTCGATGAAGATAGTCTGGAGATATCCAAAAGAATTCAGTCATGTTTTGGAAGGTAGATTTTGTCGAATTTACACTGGAGGGTAGACACAAGGATATGAAATATCTTTATAAGATAATAGTAAAGCTGTTCGAATCAAGTTCTACGCCTATGGATGTAGCACATTTTCTGAAATTGTTGATTCATCATGTGAATGATATGAAGCTCATCATGTGAATGATATGAAGCTGAGATTGTTGATTCATCATGTGAATGATATGAAATGTCTTTATAACATAATGTTAAGATGCCTATGGATGTAGCACATTTTAATTCATCATAGATTGTTATCATGTGAATGAAAACCAATGATATAATTTCATTATGCAATTCAATTATAACTTTTTGATTGTTTTTCGTATTCTTTGAATAATTTGAATGTTATCTTTTTAGGAAATCAATGGAGTTCTATCTGAAGCATCACCTATCCATCTCACCATCAAAGATAGTATGCTATTCATGAAAAGTTGTAATGATCCTCACCATCAAAGATAGAATGCTATTCATGAAAAGTTGTATGTAATGAGAAACAAAAGTTCATGACAAACGACATTAGAAGTTGTATGAAAAACAAAAGTTCATGACAAACGATTCTAGCAAGAAGTTGTAATGAGAAACAAAAGTTCATGACAAACGATTTTAGCAAGAAGTTGTAATGAGAAACAAAAGTTCATGACAAACGACATTAGAAGTTGAATGAAAAACAAAATTTCATGACAAACGATTTTAGCAGGAAACTAGATAGTGCTTGGAGAAGAAACTAGATAGTGCTTGGACAGGAAACTAGATAGTGCTGGGAGGAAGAGGTTTGAGGAAAATCTGAAAATATCTTCGATATTTACTCGATATTTCAATTTTTTCACATGATCGATACGGGTGCAATCGATATATCTTCGATATTTTCATTTTTCCACATAACCAGTAGGTAAAGAAACGAGAAATTTTGTTAAAATATCGGTAAAATATCGGCGAAATATATCAATGAAATATTGATTTCAATATCAGTGACTTCATGATTCAATTTGTAGGAAAATAGGTGAAATATATCAATGAAATATCGATTTCAATATCGGTGACTTCATGATTCAATTTGTAGGAAAATAGGTGAAATATCGATGAAATATCGGTATTGATTTCTATATCGGTGGTTTCAGGGTACAAATTATATCAAAATCCGTGAAATATTATTGAAATATGGTTAAATATCGGTGGAATGTCTGAGAAATATCGTTAAATATCTGAAAAATATTGATAAATTTATGTACCGATATTTCCACCTATACCAATATTTCAACGATATTTCCGTAAAATTAAGATATCGATATTTCGATCGAAACCAAAATTTTCATCCTATAAAATTGTGTTTTAATTATAAACCAAAAGAAAATGAGCAAACACCATATCCATATGAGTCATGGATGAATACAGGCATACTCCGTTGTATTCGAAATGCCAGACTACATTGTTTCAGGTTGTATTTGAAATACGCCAACACATTTGCCAGACTACGTTGTTTCAGTGCAAGTATAATTTGATTTTATTTGGTTGATTAATTTTAGTAGTTCAAGGGTACAAAGTTTCATGATGATTTTAGAATGGATATGGAAGTAGATGCTTACATGATGAGTTTGATGATGATTTTATGTTCTGTACAGAATTGCTCGAGTTTCAATCAAATTTATATGATCAATATATTTTGGAAGGTATGTGAATTGCTCGAGTTTCAATCAAATTTATATGATCAATATATTTTGGAAGGTATGTAATCTTATTTTGGATGAGTTCTTTTTGTGAGGTAAAATATATTTATCATTATTTTCTTGTTTATCACTATTTTCTTGTTCATGTTTGCTTGAGCTTTTTCTTGTTCATGTTTGCTTGAGCTTTTAAGTTACGTTAATTTCATGTAAATGAATGCTGCCGAGTTTGTAAGCTGAAGCTGAGGAATTCACATTAGGTTATGTCTCTTTTATATTTAGTGTGAAAATTGACTTTCCTGTGAATGCTGCCGAGTTTGTAAGCTGAAGCTGAGGAATTCACATTAGGTTATGTCTCTTTTTGTTTAGTGTGTTTGTATGTGTCTCTTTTATGAACAACGTGTTTTGCTCAATCATTTATAAACCTCAACCCTAGATAATTTGGATGATCGATTTGTTGTGCAAATTTCTTTTTCAATGAGTATGATGTATCGATATCCTAGATAATTTGGATGATCGATTTGTTGCGCAAATTTCTTTTCCAATGAGTATGATGTATCGATATTGATCCTGCGTCCACTGCTACAATACCCTCCATTTGTGATAGAATTGTAAGTATAAAACAAATTTTCCGTTTCTACCCGCACAAGATCGTCATTTTCTTCAGAGTGAGTCGCACTTATTTCCGAATGATTAGCAATATACTCTTCCCAATCAATGCTTCCAAATACCAAAGCGTACCCATCCATTTTGAGATTGTCTGAGAAGAGAGAGGTGCGTATCAGATTGAACTAGGTTTTTTTTTTCGGTAGATTGGTTTTTTTTTGGGATGATGATAGAAGCCTGTGAACTTTAGTTGTTCTGCTTTTGATTCTAGATGACTAAGTATTCCATTTTTCTAAATACAACTCCATCCTTTTTAAACAAAAACAATACGATGTAAAATATAAATGCCCCAATAATCGATTTTCCGTTCCACCATTGCCATGATTTCACCAAGCTCCAAAACAGTGGATGATTTTCTGGAGTTTCTTTCTTCAGTATTCCTCTGAGGAATTCAAAAGCTTCTAATACTCTACTTAGCTTCCCTAACAACGCATAGAATCCAAGAAATTGAAGGGGCAAATGCAAACATGAGGAGTGAATATAACACGAGATCTCAGCCTTAACCAATGCAGAAATATATAAAATATAAGTAATCAACACCGATTGCCATTGCCCCACACCACTAGCCATTCAACAAAGCCAGTTATCCACCATGTTTCTTATCCGTTGGATATCAACCACATAATCTTCCATTTCCAGGAATTCAGAAAAATACCTGTAATTAAGGACACACAGGGCAAACATATATACTGCGAATCCATCCTCTTTTCTACCATACCTTTTGCTTTGACTTAAGTAGTTTCTTTAAAATTAAGCACCAAGCTTCTGAGTCTAATAATTGCATAAATCATCAGATCAACGAAAAATGGATCATCCAAGGAACAAATCTCCATAGATGACAAACAAACAGATTCACCTTGTTTGGTTTCATCTCCAAAACCTCAGATTCACCTCTTCTTCTCCTTCTTCTTCTTTCTTCTCAAGATCAGAGATCGATTCTTTTGATAGTTTCAATACATAACAAATTATTCGCTTGACTCATTCTCGAAAATGAATGAAAGCAACATTAGAAAAGAATATATAAAGAGGTGGAACAAGAAAAATAAAATACAACTAACTTTCTCTCTCCTCAATCAATGCAAGGAAATTGTGGAAGCTTCATTTGAGTGGAATTATGGAAAGTTACCGCGTTCAGTTAAAATTTAGTTAGGTAAATCAGATTGTTTTTCTTATCTCGATTCAGCAAAATAACTAATTTATCCCAACTGAATCGAGTCAAAAGTTTTATATAATATATATGTGTGTGTGTACGTATAACTTTTGGACTTTAATCTTGATGATAACTCTTCAATTATCTTTCGAAATTGTTTATTTAAATTCATGCGAATCTACATGACTTTGGATCAAGGATAACATAAATGATATATGGTATACAGAAACTATAAGGAGAGAGGCAAGTATGTTGCTTCATATGAAGTGGATACCCTTCATATGTATTTTCTGGGTGGAAATTGAACACAAACACAAGATCTCCACGTTCAAAAACAATGACCTGTAACAAACAATCAACCAAAAGATCAATCAAGTAAATAAACAGGTATATTGTAACATTGTATGACAGCATGTTATCTTATTAAAAATGAACATTTATGAACATTTAAGAAAATTACTCTTATTAAAAATGAACATTTATGGGATAAGGAGCGAAAAACATGAAAATCACATTAGAAGCTCTTTTGGCAGTAAGTTAAGACTATCCTGCAAAACCACATTGATAATATAGCAAAAAGAAATACTTTTACCTTGTCATTTTCATCTATACTGCTTACAAATTGTTTTGATGATGCAAGGAATTTAAACTTTTCATCAAAAGAATTCATGGCTCTGTCAAAAGCATTCAGAAACTGCATTTACGATCACAAGTGAGAAAATATTGGTTGAGATGCAAATATCAGAACAAAATATATCTAAACTATAATTTCAGAGATTAACATTCACTGTTAAGGGAATGGAGCATCTATTTCTCTACTGAGCAAGTTTGTAATTTGAGTTTCATACGATGGTGTCAACAAATCAAGGATCTGGATTTTAGCAAATATAATGTAAGAAAAGAGATCAGATTTTAAAAGACAAAATTTTCAGAGTTCTTTTATGGAATCTAATAGCAGGGGTTGAGCTAGAGGAGTTATTGCTGCAAATATTGGTTAAAATAATTCCAGATTCAGCATCAAATTTTCTCTAGAAACAGAACTCAAAAAGCAGAAAACCTTGAATCTCAGATGCTCGGTGTCCACGAGGTCCCACTGGCGTCTGCACTTGTCATAACTCCAACCATTGCCTTCTCTAGGGAAGTCAATCCAGTCTGGATGTCCAAACTGCAATAGATATCGATCACAAGATTCAGTTCTGTTGAAAGACTGGAAAATCACCAGTTAAAATCAAACTTAAAAACTATGTCTACCTATTTTATGAAATGGATCCCTTCCAACAGATTTTCAGGACAGCTCTAAGAGCTGCCTTTTTTTAGAATGGATGCCTTTTTAGAATGGATTTTATCATTATTAACTTTCACAAATCCCTAACCACATTTCATGATAAGAAAGTTGGGGGAGTGGCATTCTTTTCAACCATAGTCAGCAATCCTATACACAATATTAACTCCATTCATATGGCAGAAGCTTCAAATTCAAGCAATCTATCCATTGTTGTGATACATCATTTAGAAGAAAGTTCAACTCTAGTCTAGCTTACCTCATTTCCCATGAAATTAAGGTAACCCTCTCCTCCTAATGCCATCGTTAAGAAATGAATCATCTGCAGAAAGGTTGCAACAGTTTTATACCATGTACGGGGAGCAAAAGGCCACAATCTCACATGTGCAGTGAACATAAGATTAATAGAGTACCTAGTGAAGGGCAATTCCCCGCTCAATCATTGGAGAAGCCTCAGTCAGATAAGACATACCAGAATACATTTCTTTATCCATGAGAAGAAATGCAATTGTTTTGTCATCAACAATAGCCTACTCATGCACAAGCCAAATAGCATTGTCAATATAAGAAATTTACTGCTGAAAGAGTTTGTAAATAATAAAAAAATATAAACAGATCTTCATTTGCTTAATAATAGTAAAATCATTCACTGTGTTATTCAGCAAACAGGGACATTGGAAGAAACTCAAGGCATAGTTGGTGGAGGTGATTAGAAAAGTATTTGGGAGTTTTCGGTGTATAATACCTGATCATGACTCTCAGCATAAGCTATACACTTTTCAGCGTATCTTCTATTTGTCAAACTCCATGTTATTTCATTCATTGACCATTCTTTATCCTTCTTATTCATTACGTAGTCAAACCACTTGTCAGGAATGGCCATTGCTAGACGGTAGTCAAAACCAATTCCACCTTCGGAGCCAGGCCTGCCAAATCCGGGCATGCCAGAGACATCTTCAGCAATCACAGTTGCATCAGGCAAGATGCTGTGTATTAGATAACTGGCCAAGACTGTGTGGACCATCTACTACTTTGTTCTGAAACATACTTGGACCAACAACTCTCAAATAATTTTCGAATGATCTCTACTGACTTTAGTAGCTATGCCCTTGAGTTTCTACCGATGTTGTATGGGATTGCCGACTTAGGTTGAAAAGAAGGCAACTGTCCTGACTTTCTTATCATAAAATGTGGTTAGGGATTTGTGAAAGTTAAATGAGATAAAACCTGTTCTAAAAAGGCAGCTCTTGGAGCTGTCCTGACAAATACATTTCATTAAATAGGAAGATATAGACTCTAAGTTCGATGTGTATTTATCCAGTCTTTTAACAGAGCTGAATCTCGTGTATCAATATCTTTGCAGTTTGGACATCCAGACTGGATTGACTCCCCTAGAGAAGGCAATGGTTTGGAGTTATGATAACTGCTGATGCCAATAGGACCTTGCGTATAACTGACCATCTGAGATTCAAGGTCAGCTTGTATCGGATGTCTGTTGTGGTTTTCTACAGATGATAATTGCTCTGATGCTTTTTTATTTTCATGGCATCAAAAAATTTCTTGATAGGTGGGCCACATTGTGCACCTTTTCTAGGTGCCTGAAGGTGTAGCTAGTGTTCCAGAAACAAATTTAAATAACCGCCCTTCCCTCAAAGTGCTTTCTCCTCATACATTTGTGGTATGCCTTTCAACTTACAACCTCCTAGAGATACTCAGGCCTTGTTATGTGTTTATCACCTCTAGTAAAGTAGAAAATGTCAGACTACTGAGAGTATTCACACAAAATACTGAGTAGTGCTGTTAAAATTCATCATTTATATGCGACCAACTTTGAGTGTTTACCCTTACAATTGCCTGAAGATGACTGTCTTTGATTGCAGAATGAGTACTGTAATAATACATTTCACAATTTCACATCATAGAAGATGTAATTAGTAATTGCCAAAATTTAAGCACGAATTAGAGTTACCATAATTGATTGGAGTATATAATATATACAGATCATTAGAACCGTATTTTTCTGTGACTGAAAGCATTTGCTAAAGTGGCAGTGGAGAATTCTGACAACTCTTTTGTAGCTTTACATGTTTCTGTTAAACTGAAGCTTGAAGCTCAAATTAGATTGTCCATTGATAATCAGTTTACCAAACAAGAGAAAACTTGAGGTTTGTCTATGACTGAAAAGTTTCAATCAGAATCATCTCCTTGATCAGTTATGGCATATTTAAATATAAAATCCTTTCCCCTTTAAATGATGTCTTTTAAGTTATAGACTCGTATTTTGCAGCTTACTTTGGTTCACATCTTTGGCTATCACTAATATTCTACTATTGTGCACAGCTCTATTATCGAGTTGAAGAAAGACTAAAAGTAAGCAAAAATGACGAGTCACTAATTTTGACGAGGCAGGTACAGCAAAATTGGTGAGCAATGATAATAGCTCTTATGGAAAATCTTATCCTGATGAAGATAATGATGACCCAGTTCAGAAGTTAGTACCAGAAACCGGAGCTTCGGAAGACAATCAACCAGACGATTGACCATCTTCTACTCTGTATTAAAATGACATAGTAATTGGAATTTTGTCATCTATAACCTTCTTAGATTGAGCTAAAATGTTTTACCATACATTTTCTTGAGACTTGATGTTACTTGAGATCTTGATTTTAGTTTTATCTTTTTGATTATACAAATTTACAAATTTGTGAGGAATGAACAAGATTTATGAATTGCATGAACTCGATGATTGGATATTGTTGCATTGCCCCAAATTTGATAGTTTTAAGCTAGTGTTTTTCGTGGTTAATAATGCAACGGTGAAATCCATGGTATAATACATATGCAATTTTTATCGTTGAAT
Organism: Scutellaria minor; assembly: GCA_954870855.1. Taxonomy (NCBI): domain Eukaryota; kingdom Viridiplantae; phylum Streptophyta; class Magnoliopsida; order Lamiales; family Lamiaceae; genus Scutellaria; species Scutellaria minor. The sequence continues at coordinate 577,210 of OX940734.1, forward strand.
ATGCATGTGGGAGCTATAGTATCATGGAAGGAGCAGTTTGATCTATGTTCAGATAGTTGTGAAGGATTGAGATGAGATGATCCTTTTTACAAGCAACAATTTGTAGTTGGAACTGGATCATTTATTGTAACTATATAAAAGCTACAATCCTTTTGTCTTTATCTTCCTATGATTTGTTTCACTCTAGCTATCTGCATATGAAGCCCTTTATCCACAATTCAAGTATTTCAATCAAAACCTGATCTCCAAGTATTCACAAATTTTGATTTCTGCCATATTCCAATCATTACTTCATTAGCAACTGTAAGTAAATGTGTATCCACAACAACACTACAAATTCTTAATCTTCTTAAAAAAAGTAAAGAAGTTGAAATGGAAGACATCAATGGAGACGGGCTAATAATGGATATCGATAGCTGTGATAAGAGAAATCCTCTTGCAGTTACAGAGTACATTGATGACATACATGCTTACTATAAAAAGGTAGAGGTGAAAAAATACTCTGGGTTTTCCCGCTTTGATTACATATAATCTACTTAAAAAGCCTTTCTTAGTAGTAGCATTTTGTGCATTACTGTCTTCAATTGAATTAGTTTTTTGTTTGTTATAATGTTTTGCTTTCTTTAGTGTAGCATTTTAAGTTGTTATAATGTTTTTCGCTTTGATCACGTACTATTAGCCTTTCAAAATATATCTTGCTCTCAAAATCCCTTAATCATGTTTCCTAATGTAGAAGTTTCATTAACAACAATGAGTTTGAGGAAATTTTGAATTCTTTCTTCAGTATTCTGTCTTCTATTTTCGTTTCTTGATCTTATAAAGTTGATTGCAGAGGTTAAGCTGTGTTTCACCAGACTATATGGCACATCAATTTGACATAAACGAGCGGATGAGAGGCATTCTCATCAACTGGCTGATTGAGGTAAAAACCAAGTGGATTGATCATATCTTGATCACATTACATAATGCTGTGTTTTCACTCTCAATAAAATGTGTCATTACTACATGTGTATGTATAGGTGCATTACAAGTTCGAACTGATGGAAGAGACATTGTTGGGATATTTCTGATAGGTTTTGATGATACAATGTAACTTTGGATAGGAAGTTAGAGTACCAATTTTTCCACATTTTATAAGTGGTTTTTAGCTTGATAAGTTTATCTTTATAAGTTGTGTTTTACAAAGTTGTAATAGCTTGAAACAACAATGTTTGGTTGATCTATTAAGTTGGGGGGGAGGGGGGGTTGGGGGCTAGGCTTATTCGAGCAACAGAAGTTGCCCCGGGATCTACAGATATCGGGTTTTCTTGATTTTGTTTCTATGGATTCTAACTCTTTCTCATGTATCTGTGTTTGATTTTCACTGAGAAAGTGACTTTATCACATTTAAAAGAAACCAAGATCTTTATAACATTGACGATTAGGTCGCAATACAGAGGTGTGCGTGCAACCACCAGACAGAATTATCAAAACATGGTTTTCATAATAGTATTCCATATATATGTTCTAGTTCTACATCATAACCACCAGCATTACTAAAACAACATTGACCGGTCTCAACAACGAAAAGATCAGCACTTGAGCAATGAATCAAATCAAGAACAAAACTCTCACTATTTGTACCAACAAACCGAGTTTCAAATGAAACCATATGTTACCATGAGATTCATTGTAGTCCATAGAGAGAACACCACATATTTGTCACCATCGTATTACTAACCACGGAAAAACGCCTGCTTAAAATGCAACTATATCCAATCATCTTGTTCGTTTCTTGCAAACTTATATGTTGAAAAATATAAAACATGACCATAACTTTAGTAAGTTAGGTAAAAAAGCCAAAATAAGTGATTTTAGCCCTTATAAAAAGATCTTGGGATTCCAATCATTGTTGAAAGGCAAAAATTGGTAAACATCACAAAAGATCAAATGTAAACAAGTCTTCAGTCATTATTGAAAGGCAAATACCGGTAAACATCACAAAGGATCAAATGGAAACAACAACAAGTCTTGAGTCATTGTTGAAAAGTAAAAGTTATCGGCTAACTAGGAATTGAAAAGAAACTCAGAAACTCACACCATATTGCATCTTAGGGACAGAGGAAAATTTGAGTGTCTTTACAATCCTCATCATGATCACTGATTGTGTTTCATCAGCAACAGCCTATCGATGACTAGGTCGGAATACACAGGGATCAAACCACTATCCCCGTTGTTGCTATCCATGTGTTTCTACAATTTACATGAAATTAAGATAACTTTAAAACTCAACCAAACATGAACGTAAAAACAATGATAAATAGAGTTAACCTCTCAAAACATTTCTAGCATGTAGACAGTTGAAGATTTAGCAATTCTTTCAGGAAAAGGTATATTATTGAAGCGTCAACTTCACATCCATCTTTAAACCAGAATCGAGCAACTGATGATCATAATTCTTGAACGGCATGAAATTAAACTAAAATTAATAAACGAGACAAAATCAAGGTCAAATTGAACTTACTTTCATAATATGTCCGGCAAGTGCGCTGCCGCATTTCATATGAAACGAGTTATTCCCAAATCAATACATGAAAGATATGGATATGATTTTTTTTCCTTTGTGGAAGTGCTTTTCTCATCCCTTGGATTATGCAAGAAGCATGACTTCAATGAATCGCGTTCCTTTCAAGTTTTTTTCTCCACTCTACATCTAAATTATCATGAGAGTCATTGATTGTCATATAATATAACAATTTCGCCTTTTTTTTTAATATTGTTTTGCTTATCATAATAGTTTCTCATAAAGAGTATTATTTCTTTGACTGTGAGAATGACCAAATGTTTTTTCATGTAAAACTTCATTACTAACTTGAAAATGTTGACAATCAAATAATAAAAAAAAGAAAATCAACAATATATAAATAAATTGTTAAATTTTACTGTAACAATCTTTTTTTTTTCATTAATTAACAACTGCATGAAGTCCTCAATATCTTTAGGCATATAGCATATGAGTCATTCTGAACAACCCTCTTATCACATTATAAAGACATCTCATGTCTTTAGCCAAACTCTCCATCGTAAAGTCAACATTCCAAAACACGACTGAGATAAACATTTATTTTTCTTATGCATGTGGCAAATAAAATCCAACATATCTTGAATTATCTATTTTAACTTCTCCGACATAATCCATTGATATATCACTTCAAAACAAATCTCAACTCTAAGAAGTTTGTACTCATAATAGGAAATTCCCTCTTGAATGTAGTCCTCAAACAATTGATCATACCCCTTATGAATAATGTGCATTTTCGTTTGATTAACAAACTTCACCCAAGATAATTGGGGTGATGAACTTGTTCACCCAAATTCTTCTCTAAACAGTATGATGAGTCCACGTTAATCCGAAGTTCATTGCAATTGCCTCCATTGGTGGAAGGGTTAATGGGAAACCAATTTCATCTCTTTCTTCACAAGTCCATCTTCTTTTGGCAGATTAGTAGTAGACTCTTTCTTCACAAATTGTTTTATTTTTTTTTAGCAAATTATCAAGAAACTTCACATGTTGTTCATATTCTTGTGACAAAATAGTGTTGTACTTTCATTCCATGGTTCCAAATAGTGTATTATGGTTATCTATGATTTCAAATGGTCTACTATGAGTCACACTTACCACTAATCAGTAGCTCTCAATGGAAGGTCATAATAGACAATTTGAAACCATATAGGGTCATAATACACTATTTGGAACCATGAAGTGGGAGGAGTATTGGTTCCAAATAGTGTATTATGGTCATCTATGATTTCAAATGGTCTACTATGAGTCGCACTTACCACTAATCAGTAGCTCTCAATGGAAGGTCATAATAGACAATTTAAAATCATAGATGGTCATAATACACTATTTGGAACCATGAAGTGGAAGGACTGGGAGGAGTACAATACTATTTTGTCAGAAGAATATGAACATCGTGTGAAGTTTCTTGATAATCTTCTAAAAGAAAATAAACAATTTGTGAAGAAAGAGTCTACTACTAATCTGCCAAAAGAAGATGGACTTGTGAAGAAGGAGATGAAATTGGCTTACCATTAACCCTTCCACCAATGAAGACAATTGCAATGAACTTCGGATTAACGTAAACTCATCATACTATTTAGAGAAGAATTTGGATAAACAACTTCATCACCCCAATTATCTTGGGGTGAAGTTTGTTAATCACCCAGAAATGCACATTGTTCATAAGGGGTATGATCAATCATTTGAGGACTACATTCAAAAGGTAATTTCCTATTATGAGTACAAACTTCTTAAAATTGAGAATTGTTTTGAAGTGACATATCAATGAATTATGCCGCTTATGCCATTTTGATGAAAGACATCTTGTAGTTACTTTCGACGAACACTTAGATTTTGATTTCAATGTCGTCCAAAAGAGCTCAGTCATGTTTTGGAATGTTGAGTTTGTTGACTTTATGAGGACACTTAGATTTTGATTTCAATGTCATCCAAAAGAGCTCAGTCGTGTTTTGGAATGTTGAGTTTGTTTACTTTACGATGGAGGGTTGGGCTAAGGACATGAAATGTCTTTATAATGTAATAAGAGAGTTGTTCAGAAGGGTTCATATGCCTAAAGATACTGAGGACTTCATGCAGTTGTTAATTACTCGAGTGAAAAAAAATAGCTGGTACAGTAAAATTTAACAATTTATTTATATATTGTTGATTTTCCTTTTCTTATTATTTGATTGTCAACCTTTTCAGATTAGCAATGACGTTTTACATGAAGAAACATTTGACCATTCTCACAGTCAAAGAAAGAATATTTTTTGTGAGAAACTGTTATGATAAGCAAAACAGTATTATAAAAAAAAAGGGCGAAATTGTTATATTACATAACAATCAATGACTTTCACGATAATTTGGATGTAGGGTGGAGAAAAAGGCTTGAAAGGAACGCTTTTGGTTCATTGAAGTCGTGCTTCTTGCATAATCCAAAGGATGAGAAAAACACTTCTACAAAGGAATAAAAACCATATCCAGATCTGTCATGTATTGATTTGGGAATAACTCGTTTCATACGAAATGCGGCAGCGCACTTGTCGGATCATTTAATGAAAGTAAGTTCAATTTGAACTTGATTTTGTCTCGTTTATTAATTTTAGTCTAATTTTAAATAATTTTAGGTAGTTCAAGAATTATGATCATCAGTTGCTCGATTCTGGTTTGAAGATGGATGTTGAAGTCGACGCTTCAATAATGTACCTTTTCCAGAAAGAAATGTTAAATCTTCAACGACATCTACATGCTAGAAATGTTTTGAGAGGTTAACTCTATTTGTCATTGTTTTTACGTTCATGTTTGGTTGAGTTTTTACATTCATGACAAAGGACTTATATTGTGCGTATTAAAAAACAAAGCATATGCATACAATACTGATGGCTGATCAGCTCTTTCAACAATCAACCCGAAGCATCTAAGCTTAGTTATCATTAATAACTACATAGACAAAAATCTAATCAAGCCCCACCAACAACTTCAGAACACCATCATTACCTATTTTTGCATATCATTGTCAAATTAAAGAGCACATTAGTAACTAGAATCGCCTACAATCAACTAGTGATTGCAATCAAATCACAACAATCAAAAGTAATCTATGTAGCTTCATTTCAACTTTAACTTGATGAGCTTTCCTCTATCATGCTCAAAAAAATGCCAGAAAAACATTTATAGAAGATCTATTCAAGTAACCAGTAAAAATCAGCATATCTCACCAGTAAAATGAAGCTGCGGAAATATTAACTTCGAGCTAGCAATTCAACCAACAAGCTAAAATTAGTGCAAAAAAAAAAAAAAAAAACTTACCACTGAGGAGATTTCACCTGAAATCGGCGATGAGTCGAACGAGCAAAAAGAAATTGGACGAACCGGGGATCCAATGCAATGTGAGTGTACACCGTGTGCCCCTAATTTGAAAAAATAATAATAATAATAATTATTTACTAAAAAATATTTGATTCCCCTTTTAATATGAAATTATACTTTTGCTCTTATAATTATACTTTTAATATCAAATTATGATGTTTGGTATATGACAGAGCCAACACTTCAATATAATAATAATAATAAGAAGAATAATAATAATAAGAATAATAATAATTTTATTCTTTTATATATACACATTTATTTTATACATTTTTCCCATCAAAATTTTCTCATTATTAATACTTATTATTTGGTTTAATTATTATATTAGTTTATTTAGGAGTTAATTTGATATTGCTCGTTGATGAATTAGGGTTTGTGTTTTTATGTGTATGTGTGAAGTTGGCTGATTTTGTTGTAAATTTTATTGTTAATTCTTTTTGAAGTTGTTTTTCCATTGTAAACTATGATTGTTTTGTTAGCATAGCGAATTGTATTATTTTATATTTTGTGAGTTTACATTGAGCATTATGTTAATTTGCAACTACTTCACCCAACATGTGGTAAAAAATATATTGATTTAAAACTAAATGATTCATAATATTTTCAAGAAATATTATGTCAATAGAGGAATCTTAATATTGAGTTCTTGTTCAGATTACAATATCTTAACTAATAAAATGAAATCACACATACTGTAAGTATTAGTTTTGTCTATGTCTTCTCCTAATTTTGTTCAAATATATTTATTGAACATTGTGTTTGGACTTAAGATATTTATGATGTATTTTGAAATTTTTAGTAGCGAAATTCATTGATGTTATTTGATAGATATGAATTTGAAATTCACTACTCTCATTTTGAACCCTTTTTTCTAGTTATTTTTGATGTAATTTACATTTAAAAAATTTCATAATCCGAAGACAAGCAAGATACAACCTTTATTTATATAATTTTAAAAAAAATCTAGAATATCAATAAATTCTGCTTATTTATAAGGTAGCTTTGAGCTTTCAATATACATGGATCAAGTAGTATTATTTATTGTTTATATGCTCATTGAGACTTTGGTAAAAAAAAAAAATCAAGAGCTTCTAATACTTTACCTAACTTCCCTAGCAACACATAGAATCCAAGAAATGGAAGAGTAAAATGCACAAGTGCTAGAGGAGTGAGTATAACACAAGATCTAATGCAGACATAAATACAAGAAATCAAACACCAATTAAAGAAAGACCAACAAAGCCTGATTATCATATGAAGATGATGCATATTTAAGCACAAAAGCCATAAGGACTCACCATTTTCCAGCACCTCTGTTTAACACTCTTCTTCTAATGCCTAATTTGCCAACAAACCAACTGTCCCAATTCCAGTACTTATCTAACATGCCTCTTAGCCCTTGGATATCAACCACAAAATCTGAAAAATACCTGCAATGTAATTAACCAACACAACAGACACAGTTAACATTTCTGCTAATCCATCCTCAGAAATTAAGCACCAAGCTTCTCAGAGTCTAATTATTCCATAAATCATTAGATCGACAAAAAATGGACAAATCTCCATAGATAACAAACAAACAGATTCACCTTTTTGGTTCAACGGATTTCATCTCTAAAACCTCAGATCCACCTCTTCTTCTTCCTTCTTTTGAAAAACATGATTCGATTGGCTCATTCTCGAAAATGAATGAAAGCAAACGTATAAACTGGTGGATCAAGAAAAATATAAAGTACAACTACCGCTCTCTCTCTCCCCTCAATGCAATACACTTATACACTATAAAAAGATTCATAATAAAAAAAACAAAAAAAAAAATTCACTTAAACTAAATTAATAATAAAAAGGGGAAAAAAAATCAGCATCAATTTAGAAAAAAAAGGGAAAAAAAGGAAAAAAAAAAAAAAAACATACAATACAGCGTCCTTGGTCAGGAAGGAAAAAAAGAAAAGAAAATTATATATATATATATATATATATATCAGTGCGTGCACACCAACAACATTCGATATATGGCGAAATATCGCGATATATTTGCCAAAATCAATATATTAACGATATTTCAGCAATATATCGCCATATTTTTACATAAATAAATTTGCAGTTTATTATTATTTCGGGATCTTCATTTTCACGATATTTCGCCGAAATATCGCGATATTTTAATCCATGACTATAAGTTCCACCTAATAAGATAATTTAAGGTAAAATTAACATTTAGCTAGTAAAAAATATTAATTATAGTATGATGATGATCATAAAAGCTGTTATTATAGTCAGAGAATTCATTTTTATTTTGTTAAATTAAAAAAATAGGATAAAATTGTGATTTTAGGAAAGATGGTTATTTTATTATTGTTGTTGGTATTTTGTAACTATGCCTATTTCTAATTTACAAGTTAAAATATAAAATAAAATTAGATAATTAATATATTAAAAAGTAGTTAGAAAATCCTTCCCCCTAAAAAACGAAATACAAGATTGGTAAGACTATTTATGTAAGTTATCTTAGAAAAAGACGAAATAGGAGATAGGAAAGATCATATATATATATATATATATATATGATCTTTCCTATCTCCTATTTCGTCTTTTTCTAAGATAGTTTGTCAATGTCATTCCTATCTTGCTAATGTCAAATGAGTTATGTATATTTTGTCAATGTCATTCCTATCTTGTCAATGTCAAATGAGTTATGTATATTTGTTTTTGAGGATTCTTACTCTTCATGTATCAGTATTTGATTTTCACCAAGAAAGTCTTTGCTTTTGTTGATAAAACTCCTTCATCATCATCTAACAATCAATGTTATAAAACTAATATACATTGAGAAAAGTCCTACTGTGAACGGTCACATTTTCACCATCAGGTGTTGGAGTGCGTCATATCACCCACCTTCAATAGACTGCTTTTATTCAAATTTTAAATCGATAACATTTTCTCCATATATAATATACATAGAAACATAAGTACAAATGAATTCAAATTCCAATTAGTAGTAAATCATTGTTGAAAGGCAAATACTATTCAACAACACAAGATCCACAAAAGATCAAATGGAAAGAAGAGCGAGTAATTGTTGAAAAGTAAAAACTTTCAAACAAATGCTACAAATTAACTAAGAAATTGAAAAAAAAAACCATAGTTTCGGATGAAACCATATTCCAATTTCATATTCGGCTCAATTGATGATAAATCAATGATATAAATAGACTTGAAAATCTTATCATTTTCACCCTTGTCTCCCTCATACATATTCTAATCGTTTCAATCGTCAACGGCGGTTGATCTGGTTCATTTGGAAACCCAAAATCGGATTTGCGGTCAAACAACATAAAATTGTTCAAATCGGATTTTTAAATTTCTTTTACCTTTTCTTTATCAACTTAAAATTTGTTGGACAACTACACTTATAGACACCAACATCATTTTACAATTACATCATTTATAGTAGATGACTTAAATGTTATTTTAATTTGCTAATCAACATGCACAAACTCTTACGGCATGATTGATATGACTGAATGAAATTGAAGAAGAATGGAATGAATTAAGGAATTGAATGAAGATGAGAATGGAATAGTACAAGAATAATAATTTCTATGATTGGTATTGACAAGGAATGTAACATAAATTCCTTAATTGATTCCAATCTCATGATTGGTATATTAAAATAAAAGATGGGTATAGATATTTGAATTCATCTTAAATAACCAAAATGTCCTTACATAAATTTCATTATATTTTTTTGTTTGTTTGATATAGTTAATATATTATTATTATTATACAATTAATTTGCAAAATTTTATTTTTACAATTTTATTTTATGTTATCATGAAATCAAAATTTAATCAATACATTATTTGTGGGACATTGTATGACATAGTTCATTATATTTTTTTATAAAATTATTCTTTAATCTAATTTTTAAGATATTATATAATTTTTCATTTATTTCTTTGGGTAAAAAAAAGATAAAAAAAACATTAAAAGAAATTATGATACAAGAAACATAAAATATGATATAAAATAAATTAATATGCCAAAATAAAAAAACATTATTTAAATGATGCACTTGAACTTTTACATAACATCATTCATAATAAAGTTGAGTTAATAAATAACTAATAATAAGTTTTTGGATTGGGTAGGATAATGTTGTCAAAATAAAAATAAGTATGGATAGTTTTGTCAAAAATTAGTAAAAATTAGATTGCATCAAGATTAGGAATACATAATACTAGGGGGGAGAGATGGAATGATCATTCATATGTTTTTGGGAATTGCCATTCCCAAGGTAATTAGTATTCTCATTCCTAAAATATACCAATCATAGGATTTAGAATGAATTTGGGAATAATCATTCCATTCCTAATCTATTCATGCATACCAATCATGTCATTATAGTTTATTAGTATAGGACTTGTGTAATACACAAGATTTTATTAAAAAAATAAAGTAAATTTAGTAAAATTAGAAAATTTTAGATATTATTTATATAGTAAAATTAAATTTATGATTTATGCAATAAATATCGCAAAATTAATTATAACGTAACATGATTAAATAATTATTTAATTGTCAAAATATATTACATTTGTAGAAGATCATAAATAATTTTTTATTTATTATTTTGAAAATAATATATATTGATATGCCTATTATATCTTTAATCCACCGATCATTATTTTTAGTTTTGTTTTTATTGTTATTATCTATAGCAACCCCTAGTTTTTATTTTCAATTAAATTTTAAAAAATAAAAGTCAAAATTTCACAAATTAATTTTATAGTTTATTTTAACACACAAGTTAACAACAAAATAATTCAATTTTTCATTAATTAATAAGTTTAAATGGAAAGTTTGAACAATCATTTTCAATAAGCTTATCTTTATTTTAGTTTTTTTTCTTATTTATTTATTTATACTTTTTCTTCAAAATTTTAAACTTAACTAATTTCAAATATACAAATAATTCCTATATTGAAGCCTAGCATATTTATTTAGATAAATATTGTCAATATTTCTAAATTATTTAGTATTTTTTCTTTGTAACATAAAATTTAAAGTCATTAATTAGTTATATTTAATGTGAAAATAATGTGAGTTTGACATGTGACATAAGTGTTCTTACTTTTATATATATAAAGATATTACAATATCTCATATTTTTTTAAGTTTTTTATGTTACTCTATTATTCCGTGTCGTATTGGTCAAAATAATACAAATTTCAAATAATACAAATTAACGTGAAGGTGATCTATCAATAATTACAGCCTTTTATTTTTGAGCCGCACACCATAATTACAGCTTTCCATTTGGAGATGGCCATGCCATACCTACTGACTGTTCCTCGTTTTGTATGGTTAAATTGGTCTCAGTTACAATAGAGACTTCCATGTAAGCTTCACTCAGTTTAAGTCAAACAAAACTCATTTTTTCTTAATTATAGATATTAGTTCAATTTTATTGGAGATATATCTATATCTTGTGTTGAAAAATTCCAATTTATTCCACGTATTAAATTAAATGTGTATAAATATCTTAACAAGACCTAACTAAAATAATCCACTAAAATTTAAATTATGGACTTACATGAGTATCAAAATATTCATGGGTTTTTATATATACATAACATTGAGTGATTTTTAAATTCTTAAGGGACCAAAATAAAAATAAAGAAAACTTATTCTGTAGAAGAACGAATTGATTTATGGTTTGATATAGAGGTAAAACTGATAATTTGATATAGAAGAACAAATTGATTTATGGATATGGGTATGCTTCCACTTTATGATTACTGTCTTTTCTATATTTTGGTTAATTATTGTAGAATTTAGGATTGAGAATTTGGTGTTGGTTAATCATTGTAGAATTTAGGATTGAGAATTTGGTGTTGAAGCATGTTTATGTGTGAATAAAACCTGGTATTTGGTGATTTATTTTTAACATCTTGGACTCGAAGTGCATCTCTAATCTCGCAATATTCTTTCTCTTCTCTAAAGCTATGGAGAAGAGCAGGCAAGGCCAAGGTAGTAGGAGGAAGAGGAAAGCTGTAAGTAAGGTGATCTTTATTCTTGTATTAATTATACACTACTTGTATTGTTTTATTAGGAATACCAATTTATATACATTTGAGTTGCAGGAATTAGTAGAACAAGATGAAGATATGATGAGCAAATTGGCAGACGAAGTTCTTATATCCATAATCTCTCGACTGAATTTGAAGGAAGCTACAGCTACTAGCATTCTCTCGACTCGTTGGCGATATCTCTGCACCTACACCACTCATCTCAACTTTCCTCAATTCAAACTAGAGAAAAATCGCATGGAGGGCAACATGAGTGTTTTAAAGAAGCAGAAGAGAGGTTCTCCAACTACATAAAGGTGATGAACCATATCATGGATTCACACAAGGGAGGTTCTATAAAAGAATTCAGGGTGGACATGGATCGTGTGGGACCTGGTGGAGCCAATATTCAGAGGTGGTTAGAGTTTGCATTGTCTAGAGATGTTGAAATTATCGACATACAAACGTGTCCTGTATTGAATGCTCGGAATTGCACTCTTCAACTTGTGAATTTCTCACTAGTTGGGGTCAAAAGTTGTCTTAAAGAGTTGTGTTTATCCTACATCCATGTTCATGATGCAGAGGTGCAGCTTTTGCTCTCCCATTTTCCTCTTCTGCAAACCTTATCCATTCGCTATTTTTATGAGTTGAAAAGTGTGTCGATTGATGGCCATTCCTTGAAGAAGTTAGATATATCTAATGCTCTCAATCTTGCATCTCTTGTGATAGGCAACATGATGAACCTCGTTTCTTTGAGGTGTTGTCGTACAAATTATTGGCCACCAAATTATGCCATACAACTCTATAACGTTCCCAAGCTTATTGAGTTGAGCACCGATTACTGCTCTACTAGATTCTCACTAGCAACGTGGTTGCCCAGAAGAATTCCGTCTTGCATACGTCATCAATTAAGGATACTTAAGCTCTCAGTGGAATTCAATATCTCCTATGATCTTAAAGAAGAAGCACAAGCACTTGTAAGCAACCGCAGTTTTATTCCTCTTTTTTAATTTGATATGATTCTCAACATATGTTTGATGTTGCAGGGTTCTCAATCTGAATTTAAATTATACGATCCTGGATTAATGAATCTTAAACAATTAGAATTCGAAATCAAAATGTCAAATCTCCCATTCATCGATATCTTTCAGATCGTACCTCTTATTCAAGCTTGTTACTCATTGGAGAAACTTGTGATAAAGGTACGCGCTAATTTATACAATAGTTTTTTGCTTGTTTTTTTTTTCTTTTCCCATCTAATCAAGGTGGACACATTATTTGAAAATTAATTGTTTTGCAGTTTTTGTGGTATAGAAGTGCCAGCCAACTAACTCCTCATAGATATTTGTGCCCTTATCTTCCGGAAAAAATATGTCCAAATCTGAAAACGTTGAAGTTGTGTGGATATTTAGGATGTCCCTCAGAACTAAAATTAGCTTTGTCGATTCTGAGGAATTTGGGGGCTCTTGAAGAATTGATTATTGAACGTGACAAAAGAGTCGGAGCAACTCGTGTTTGGCTTCAATTTCGACAAGAATTATCGAATTCAGTTAATTTGGTAATTATTTAAAGTCAATTCAACAAAATATGTCGGATCTAGTTAGATTAGTAATTCATTTTTTATTCTGTTAAAGGATTGTTTCCGATTTTATTAGTCCTATTTATTCTATTTTTTAATTTTAGTGCTATAATTGAAATTTTGGTCCAAATTTAGTCATTATTTCATAGGAATTCGAATCGGCGAGACAAACTCTCTCAATTTGCCAAACTTTTCAATCAATCCTAGTGATGTTGCAATTTTTTCTTTTACATTCTACTTTGATTATGTGCAATTTTTATTTTTATTTTTTTTATAACTAGCACATTTTTTATAATTTTTTCCCACTTGATACCTAAACTATGGATTTTCGACTACACTCGATTATATGATTTTCTGTTAGGGCACGTTTGGTTTGAAGGTTGGGTTTGTTAAGATTGTGGCTTTTTTTTTTTTTAATAACTAGCACATTTTTTATAATTTTTTTCCACTTGATACCTAAACTATGAATTTTCGACTACACTCGATTATATGATTTTCTGTTAGGGCACATTTGGTTTGAAGGTTGGGTTTGTTAAGATTGTTAAGTATGATGGATGTTTACTGTTCACCAAAAACAAAAATGATGTTATTTGAGTGTTTGATATGTAGGTTTTGTATTAGGTTTGGGTTAAATTATGTGTTTGGTTTGAATGATTATGAGTTTAACAAAATGGATTTGAGTTATAAACTTTTGTTTGGTTTAGTGGTTAAAATTGATAACATTACAATTGACAATTATACCCTTACATCTATAAACAAATTTTTTTGTCCTCATCCAAACAATTCACTTTTGGACAAAATTATAACATAGATACTTCCTCAATATAATTATTTAAATTATTGAAACAAAATTTAAAATTTCTAAAATTATCAAGCACAATTATTTAAAAACAACATGAGTTAGAGGTTAAAATATTTAGATTCTTATTAATATAAATATTTAAAACATTATATAATTCCAAGTTAAGATTATTCATTACGCTGGTTCCAATGGCAGTGACTTGCTGACTTGTTGGATTTCTTTTTCAAATAGAATTTACCATTGCAACTTTTAATTTTATTTTTTATAAAATTAGGAACTTCTTTTGATTGCTATATTAAAAATCTTATAAATAATAGCACAATATATACATAAAATGCAAATATATAATCATTGTAATCAAATATATATCAACTCCAAATATATAGCAACTTCAAATTTAATAACATATCTAATCTAAAAAATAATTGAAGTAGTCAAAATACCCCTATTATCATCACCAACAAAAGGGAAAAAAAAAAGGATTATAACATAAAAATAAAGTCTTAGAAATCACAATCATCAATATCTATGTTTTGTGATCATCTTTCCCATTTTCATCACCTTATCACCAACACTAGTTATGTTCTCTTTATGCAAGGTGAAGATACGCCTGAAGAATATCGTTCATCTTCCGCAAAGGTTGTGAAATGCGCCAAATTTCCTTCAACGTCTTCTAAAAAAGACTAAGAAACGCTGCAAATCGAAGCAAATGAAATATCATTTCTGAAAGTGTTCATTTTGTTATCAAAGATTAAAAAAGGAAAATCTCACCTTAACAGAAAAACTTCACTAATTTATATGATTGAATTATGTGTGCATGTGCCCCTACAGAAAATTTGTTGAAGTCATAGAAGCATCAAGATTTGGTATAAAAATTGATTTACAATAAAATTGCGTAAATAAATTGGTTTAAAAATAAACAAGTTTAAAAATATGTTTAGCATAAGTCACAAACATTTGAAAAAGTCACATAAGCCATTTGATAAGAAATTTGCAAGCATCAAAAACCAGTTTGATACCACATGCAAGATTCCAAATTGAACAAAATAACAGTTTTCAATAATTCATGGAAAAGACTATAAATTAAAATTATTCATATGGTTTAAAAAACGCAAGCAGTAAATCAAAAAAAGGCCAAATATGGAACCCTAAAATCCTTCCAACGACAGGACTCATTTCCCGAAAATCCTTCAACATTAGTGCGAAACATCGAAAAGTCCAAAATTTGGAACCATAAGACCTTCCAAATGGTTCAAATTTCAACTGAAGTTTGGATATTCTCAAATTTCAGCCACAAGATCTCCACAATTTTGTAGAAGTTTATAATTTAAATTTCGAACTATAAAACAAATGATTGCAAAAAGTCTACAGAAACACATTAACAGAAAATGACTTCAAATGGCCAGAATTTACATTGCAAAGAAAGATGCAAAATTACCTCGAGCAGCAACGATCTGGTCGAGCAGTGTGATCTAGGCTTCCACTCTCGATCATTGTGTTCAACTGATGAATATGTGATATATATCATGGCAATTCTTAAATAAATGGTCATAAAAAGATATTATGGTATTTTCAAATGAGAAAATGAGGGTGAAAATGGAATAAGTGATATATTCTACTGTAGCTGTAGCAGGTTTGGGTGGGTTTAATAAACCCACAAATTTTGGTGAGTTTATAAACCCACTGCACAGTGACATTTTATCCCAATACTACCTGGGCTCATATTTAATCCCTAGTCTTTAACTATCAAATTAAACATGGGTTTGAGTTGGTTAAAAGGTCTAAACCCAACTCAACTTATGAACCAAACGAGCCCTTGGTAAAAACAACACGGAACAACCCCAAGACAAAACATAATATCATCATATTGTCAAAGATGACATATCAAATAATAAGTAGATAAGTATTAATCAATATGTAGTGAATAAAAGATAAGTTTCATAGTGAGATTCAATATATAGTTTATCTTTCAACTCTACATCCAATTTTTTAAGTTTCTTAATAAGTGGCCTAATTTAATATTTTTTCTCAATTTAAAACTTGAAATTTGGATTGAGTTTTTAATTCAAGACAAAATTCTATTTTCTTTTTAACTATATATATATATATATATATATAAACGATCTTCATCCGACTTATATTAATTTATATAAAGAAAGAAAGAAAAATATAATTACTTTAATTCATAAAATATAAATAATATTAAATTGATTAATATTAAAATTGGGTTCCTGTACTTTTATTTATAAAATTAAAAAAATTAAAAGAATCTTATTTATGAAATGCATTATATATATATATATAAAAGTGAAATGAAAATTGTTTCAAAATTACACTACCTTATCATAATGTAACTAAAATATAAGTACGTATTGAAATATTAATAAATCTATAAATATAATTAAAAAGAAAAAGGGAAGTAAAATTTTTACCTTCTTGACGCGTAGGATTTTGTGAATAGTGGATAACATACACTAATTATTACATAAAAACACCTTTGATTTAATTAACATAAAAACATTCTTATGAATCACACCATTTTGTTCATGAATGTGGATGATTCTCTAACATATTTATATAGATATATAATATACACACACAAATTAATCGTTGAATACCATGGCTTATAGTTTCTCCAACACAAATACTACTTGTGGTGTCCCTTTTAGCTCTTCGATTGGCCTCTAGCTTACATTGTAATTGTTTTTTTCACTCTCTTGTTCCTATTCAATGGAAACAAGACGTACATGGTTTACAAGTTTGACAATTTACAAGCCCTCAGCTCACCCACCATGACCAACTAGAAAGGTCTATGTCTTTCCTGAGTCAGTGTGCAAATGCATTGAATGCTAGTTGTTACTCTTGAACCGGTTTAGAAATGCAATATGTTTCTTGGTTGTTTCTGTAATGTCTAAACATCTTGCTAAATCTGAGAGGCCAAGGTACATTCTTGACAAATCTCTTCCCCCAACAAATCTTACACTTGCAGTATGCAGAGATGTATTAGTAGGAGATAGGGGATAAAAAGAAAGAATACAGACAAATGAAAACTGAAGGATAAAATTTTATACAGGAGATTAAGTCGCCATTTGAGTTCTGATAGGGATGTGTTGTGATCACCATGAGGTATGCTCATTAACTATGCTACTTCTGCTCTCAAATAAAAATCCGCTACAAATTGATCAAATATTTTTATCTGCAGAGGATGTAGTCACCAAATCCTTGTAGTTGTACGTGACACCTTGTTCTTTGATCATGTAATCTTAGTGTTGGCTGTTGAAAAGCTCTACGTATGCTCGTAATTGTACTGATTATTTCTTCAAAGTTTTTAGAAAACCGCCAACGCCCCCAAAGCTGGATCTCATAGTAGCTTTGCTACTCCTTGCAGACAGTAATGTACATATGTGATTGCTCTATGCTCAACTCATAACTTTTAGGTATAAATTCCACTGAACAAATTGTTCTTTCAAGCTCTACTGTTTCAGTTATGTTATACTAGTTCAAATTTCTCAACTTTTTCTGTCTTTGTATCATTAAGCCTTTGTATCCTCCATAGAAAATGATTGCAAAATTGGTGGAAGTCCTTGTGTGAGGCCCTGAGGGCACATTACATTGCATTATTGCTGGCCAAATAGCATGTGCTCTTTGATATCTTCTTGACATCCTTTATCTTTCCTTTTGATCATTATCACTGATGATAATTGTGTTAATCAATTTATTGATTTATGCCGTGATATTATCGTACAAGCTTTCAATGAACAATCTTAACATGGCAAGCTTTTTTATGAGCCATATTAGTACATGTCGGTGCATGTTGTTTACGTTGTTACCCCTTTGGTATATAGATAGGAAAAAGAAATATTTGGTCAATAACTCAAAAGGACAACCCCTATATCATAGCTTAAATGACAATGGATTGATGGTTGCACAAATTCAATGAACAATCTTAATGTCCCTAGTTCAGCCTTCTAACTTCTATCAAAAATGAAGTCAAACTATTACTAGTTTCATGAGTGAGATATACTATACTTAAACCCCACAATATTGTGTATAAAGATGAATTAAAGTTCCATATATTTCAATAAATCAACAATTGTAGTCCAACATTTGGAGAAACCGGTGTGATAACCGACGTGCCTTTTCCATTGACATTAAGGAAGGAGAGAGGGAAACATGGAAAAATAGGAAGGGTATAAAGGTAAAATTACCCCTATTCTATTTCTAATGGACTTGGAACCATCACCTG
The DNA here is from genome assembly GCA_954870855.1 of Scutellaria minor. Taxonomy (NCBI): domain Eukaryota; kingdom Viridiplantae; phylum Streptophyta; class Magnoliopsida; order Lamiales; family Lamiaceae; genus Scutellaria; species Scutellaria minor. Next base: position 595,822 of record OX940734.1, read on the forward strand.
GTTTGCAGGAAGAAAACTAAGGATATAATATTGGAAAAGAGAGTTATTGTGTTGTCTTTGTCTTTGCAGCCTTTTATTAATGAAGTGATCAGAAAAATGATGTCATCGAGTTTGGGTCCTTTGGGATGATGGTGTTGACCGCGAGGCGAGGAAAGAGAAGGAAAGTTGCCAATGGCTCTCGGTTAATTAGTTAGGTAATAAATTTGTATTCAACAACCAATTTCTGACATAAATACCAGTGTTGATGGTTCTACTACCAGAGGTTGTTGATGGTTCTTCAATGATCTGACATGTACGTGAATTTGACATGTATTACTTTCTACTATAAATACCCTCCATATTAACCTTTGTTTCATATTTATTCACATTTTGATAGAGTTGTAAAATAAGAAGGGAAGATTGAGCTGTAAAATAAGAAAGAATTGAGTTTGGGATTGGGAAAAAAATTTATATTCAATGGATCATCCGTCTTTCCCCGCCCATACATGGTGCAACTTTCTCCTTCCCCCTAATCCATACACTATTACTGACCCAAAGTTGATAAATGACCTATTGGAATCAGAAGAAAAATTGGCTACTTGATGCTTTTCGAGTCTCGGATGCCTTTGGACTTTTGGGGGCGAAGCTATTAAATCGTTCGACTGCGAGGTCGCTGTCCTCCTCACGGCAGCACTTCAAAGACATTCGAGACTCGAAAAACATCAATGTAGCCAATTTTTCTTCTGATTCCAATAGGTCATTTACCAACTTTGGGTCGGTAATGGTGTATGGATTAGAGGGGAAGGGGGAAGTTCCACCATGTATGGATTGGGGGAAGGCGGACGATCCATTGAATATAAATTTTTTTCCCTGTCCCAAACTCAATTCTTTCTTATTTTACAGTTCAATCTTCCCTTCTCGTTGCCAATTCTTAACTTTTGTTTTTCTTGACAACCAAACAAGTCTTTTTTTGCTTTTTAAGATAGTTCTAGTTTTTATTTTGTTTATTGTAGTTAAGTGGTTGTTGTTAAAACTATTCTGGAATTTATTTAACTCCGGTGCATCACTATGCATCCTTTTGGACTCATCATCAGTTGTCGAAAATTACTAGCAAAAAGCTGAGCAAAATTACTCATCAGTTGTGTTGCTGAATAACACAACGAAAGGTGTTGCTATTATAATGCAAATGCAGATATGTTTATATATATGTGATGTCAATTACCATCACTTTCAGCAGTAAATTTCCTATATTTACAATTGTATTTGGCTTGTGCATAAGTAGGGTATTGTTGGTGACAAAACAATTGCATTTCTACTGATGGATGAAGAAATTTATTCTGGTATGTCCTGTTTGACCAAGGCTTCTCCAGTGATTGAACGAGGAATTTCCCTTCACAAGGTACTTTAGTAATCTTATGTGAACTGTACATGTGAGATTGTGACCTCTTTCTCCTCAGTATAAAATTGTTACAACTTTTCTTCAGACAATTCATTTTCTGACGATGGTATGAGGAGGAGAGGGTTACCTTAATTCCAGAGCTGAATCTTGTGAATCAATATCCTTGCAGTTTGGACATCCAGACTGGATTGACTCCCCAAAAGAAGATAAGTGCAGATGCCAATGGGACCTTGTGTATAACTCTGACCATCTGAGATTCAAGGTCTGCCTTGAATCGGATGTCTGTTGTGTTTTTCTACAGCATACTGGCTTGATGGCTTTTGATTAGACTTTCTGAAGAGACATTGCCCTGATGCTTTTATATTTTCATGACATCAAAAAATATCTTGACAATGTGGACCGTTTCAAAGTGCTTTCTCCTCCTCCGTACATGTATTTTGCAGCTTACATCAGTGGCTATTACTTATATTCTACTATTATCGAGTTGAAAAAAGACAAAGAAAGCAAAATGATGAGTCGACTAATTTTGATGAGACAGGTACAAACTGGTGAACAATGAAAATACTTATGGAAAATCTCATCCTAATGAAGATAATGATGACGCGGTTCAGAAATTGGTAGCTTTGGAAGTTGGTACCAGAAATCGGAGCTTTGGAACTTGGAAGACAATCAACCAAATGATTGACCACCTCCTGCTCTGTACAAAAATGACAATTCAAGTATTTCAATCCAAGAGGACTAATCTGCATTGAAAGAAGGTTTTGCAAAGGAAATGTATAAGGCCTCTGGAAAGTCACATCCTTGGTATTGACATTGCTAATTTTGAAGCCAGAATGCAGACCATGACAAAACCAATGAGGGCCTAAGCAGCATAAAACAACATAAAAAAGTCTAAAGACAAATAACTAAAAACGAATTTTGTATTCACCTTCTCGATGAAAACTCGATGCTTAATTTGTAAACCAAAAGCTGTTTTCCAAGCAGCTTAATTGTCATGCTAATAGTTAATTACCATTCACAATTTTTTATCACTGCCATATTCCAATCATCACTTCATTAGCCAGCTGCTTCGATCTACTTCTTAATTACTGATTTAATATATTTATGTTCATAAGATATAGCTATGACAAGATTCCATTGTCTGCTCATCTCATACTGATTTACTATAAGTAATATCCTCTACCAAACCTTTCCAGTGTAAAGCCATTTGCATCACTATCTGCAAGTGAAAATGTATCAATCCACTAACTTTCTAGAGTAACAATGAGGTAGGTGTTTCTTGAGATGCAGTAGCTTGAAAATTGACCTTTTTTCTCTTACCAATAGTTCTCAAGTAATAGAAAAGGTTGATTCATGTTCAACATGTGTCAAACAAATGTGCTATAAAAACATATTCAAACTTCTCCACAGTATCGAATTTCTCAAAGCTCATACATTAAAAGGCATAACACATACAAACACACTAAACATAAAAGATACATAACCTAATGTGAATTCCTCAGCTTCAGCTTACAAACTCGGCAGCATTCACAGGAAAGTCAATTTTCCCCACTGCTATCTATGCATCTCTGTAGCATTTACATGAAATTAACGTAACTTAAAAGATATATTGATGATATAAATTTGATTGAAACTCAAGCAATTCTTTACGGAACAGATACAACATCTACTTCCATATCTATTCTAAAATAACTTTGTACTCATAATGTAATGTTTGAACGGCATGAAATTACTATTAGTTAGACTAAAATTAATCAACCGAATAAAATCACATTGTACTTGCACTTACTGAAACAATGTAGTTAGGGACGTAATCAAACCAGCCATTCGCGAACAGTTCATGGCTCGGCTCGATAAATATTCATTCGAGCTCGGCTCGTTAGCTTAACGAGTCGAACTCAAGCATAGACATGTTCGGCTCAATAGCTCGCGAGCCCCCTAAACGAACATGATCACGAGCCAGACTCGCGAACCCCTAAACGAGGCGAGTCTGGCTTGCGAACATGTTCGTTTAGGGGTTCGTGAATAGACTCGTTTATAGTTCGTGAGTCTGTTCGTTTATATATTTTATTTAAATATGATTATGAATTTTATAAGTTTTTGAAATTTAGATAATTAATAATTAGTAATCAAAATAAAATCTTTAACCAATTCAAAATGTTATGGATATGACTTGAACACAAACCCCCCATCATATAAATAAGTTATACTACCACAAGACCAATTTATACTCTTGTTAATTTACTTGTTAAACTTTTCTTTTATCTATTACTCCCTCCGTCCTACTTCAACTTGCCTACTTGCCATTTTGGTTTGTCCCAACTCAACTTGTCAGTCCATAAATGACAATTTTTTTCTTACCTTAATATCCCTATATTTCAACATTATTACAAAAATGTCATCAAAAAGTGCATATCCACTTGATTTGATGTGCATATTATTACAAAAATGTCATCCAAAAGTGCATATCCACTTAAGTCAACTGCATTTTCTTAATCTCCGTGCCCGGTCAACGTAGGCAAATTGAGCCGGGACGGAGGTAGTACATTTTAAAATATAAACATATTAATAACTAAATTAAATATAATTTACTTATTTCTAATATATTGTTTGCCATGTCATCTGAATTTTTTTGAAATTTTGATATTAATGATACAATTTACCAATGATATATTATCTTAATATAAAAGATATAATTATATTGATGTTTCATATAATTATATTAATGTTTCAAGTATAATCTCATCATCAACATAATAATTTAGCATTTTGGTCTTGAAAATAAGTTATAAGTATACAAAGATATGCTTAATAATATATTCATAATGAGTATAAAAAATTTATCTAGTTCAAAATAAAAAAATCTAATTTCAACATACCATTAAAAAAACTATATAATTTATTTTTCCAAATGCCTTAAAGTTAGAATTTCTCAATTTACAAAAGTTTTTTGAAAAAAAATATAGATCAATTATCTTAAATTCTGTAGTTTAATTTAAAAAGATGTAAAAATAAGTAAAAAATAGTCAATACAAAAAGTGTTGTAATTTTGATATAATTATTATCACCATACTTCAAAAGTGACTTTTCGAGAGTGGAAACCTCAAACCTCATCTACTAACTAAAAAAAAAAAACAATAATCAAAATAAATAAACCCTTAACATATAATATTTAATTTTCAATATGAAAAAAATATAGAAAATTCATACATTTTCAAAATCGAATTCAACATGCTTAAACTTTGAAAATAGATCGGACTTAGTCACTTAGTTATAGAAAGATATCAAACTATAAACATGTGCAAATTTACATATGTATCAAAATTCAAAATCTTTATATAAGAATAATGTATGTATATACCAAAATATCATGTATTTATATGAAATATAATTAGAAAAAATTTAATGTGAACGTGTATTGCAATAATTTCATATAGTTTATTCATTTAATTATTCATATATTTGCAAACTCAAATAGGTATATATCAATATATTATATATGATATACTCTACATTTATATGTGTGTGTATATATATATATTAATTATATAATTATTATATTATGATCAATAATATTGATTTTGAAAAAGATAGCTTGTAAATTAGATTTTGATTATTGAATAATTGATTTGAAAAACAAACCATAATAAACTTATATGTGTATTTGAAAAAAATAGTTCAAAAGATACAATATTTAGTGTTAACGAGCTCGAAATCTAATTTTTTCGAGCCGAACTCAAGCTTGAACTATCGAGCTTGTATTCGAGCCAATTTCAAACTTTTGACGAGCCTTTATCGAGCCTGTATTCGAGCCCCTATTTCGAACTTTTGACGAGCCTGTATTCGAGCCCATATCGAGCTCAATCTTTTGATTTCGAGCCGAGCTCGAGCCCGATTTTCAAAGCTCGAACCGAGCTCGAGCCCGAGCTAATATCAAACGAGCCGAACTCGAGCCCAATACTGTTCGGCTTGGTTCGGCTCGTTTACATCCCTAAATGTAGTCTGGCAAATGTGTTGACATATTTCGAATACAACGGAGTATGTCTGGATTCATCCATGACTCATATGGATATGGTGTTTGCTCATTTTCTTTTGGTTTATAATTAAAACACGATTTCATAGGACCAAGTGCATCGTCCTCAAACCTCTCCCGTTTATAATTAAAACACGATTTCATAGGACCAAGTGCATCGTCCTCAAACCTCTCCCGTTTATAATTAAAACACGATTTCATAGGACCAAGTGCATCGTCCTCAAACCTCTTCCTCCAAGCACGATCTAGTTTCTTGCTAAAAAAATTCAAGTGCCCTCCTATAACAACTTCTAATCTCGATCTAGTTTCTTGCTAAAAAAATTTAAGTGCCCTCCTATAACAACTTCTAAACCTCTCCCGTTTATAATTAAAACACGATTTCATAGGACCAAGTGCATCGTCCTCAAACCTCTCCCTCCAAGCACCTTCTAATGTTTTCATTTGTCATGAACTTTTGTTTCTCATTACAACTTTTCATGAATAGCATTACAAAATTGATTTTATGGTTTACATACCAAATTGAAAGATTATTTTATCTTGATACATATTAAATTTTTGGATGAGATTTTTTTCTTTGACATGAATAAATTTTAATCATTATATATATATATATATATATATATATATATATATATATATATATCTTAATGTGTTCATCTGCAAGCCCCCAAAATCATACTTTGCTGAATTTATCTTAAAAAGACACTAACAGACCACAATTAACAGAACACAACATTTTTTTTATTTTTCATGAATTCGAATTAGTAGAAAATCATTGTTGAAAGGTAAATACTGTTAAGCAACACAAAAGATCAAACGGAAGCAAGACAGTCATTTGTTGAAATGTAAAAACTATCAAACAAATGCTACAAACAAACTAAGAAATCGAAAAGAAACCCAGAAGCTCACACCAGTCCATATGCTCTAGGACAGAGGAAAATTTGAGAGTCTTTACAATCCTCGTCTTGATCTCCAATTGCATTTCCGCGTCGAGATCAGCACGACACAGAGCCTTGTATTCATTGAGATCAGCACAACATAGATTGATGATTAGGTCGGAATACACAGGGGTACGACCATACAGCAGTCGTATCTGTAAAAAGCCAAAGGTGACTTCTCCATTGTCGTTGCTCACAAGTGCGATAGAATTATCAAAACATGGTTCAACTTGGTCCGGTGATCGTATCTCTTCGAATGATGGCAGTGGGAATCCATATTCACGTTCTAGTTTAAGATCATACGCACCAGAATCGGTAAAACATAACCAATCCTCCTCAACAACAAAAAACGGACCGGTACCACCAGGACAATTAGATTCTTCTACCCAACCTTTGTTCAATTCATTAAAATCCAGAACAAAATTCCCAGAGCGGTATATTTGTACCAATAAAACAGAGTTTCGGACGAAACCATATTGTCCAACGTGCATCATACTAGGTGTTCTAAGGTTTATTGAGGGGAGTTGCTCCCATTCTCCCCGGGAAGGAGTGTAGAGCTCGAATTTACCCGGCATAGAAAATTGGGAAGAAAACACCACAATCTTTTCACCATCAGGGGTTGGAATGGCCACTGGATATGATTTTGGGAACATCATATCACTCACCTTCAATAGACTAGTTTTATCCAATTTCGTATTCGGACCAATTGATGATAAATCGATGCTAAAAACAGATTGGGAAATCATATCAGCTCCTCCCTCAAACATGTACAGTGTTTTACCAATCACACAAAAACCATTGCTATAATTATTTTTATCACAATAACCATAATCAATTTCTAATCTACCACCAACGTCTCCACAGATTAAATTTACGATGAATACAAGGTATGTTACTCGATTATCCGGCGTCGCACTTGTCAATATAATACAGAATTTACCTGAAGGTGGTTCCCTCGCCGATGATCTTAACTCCATCGATACCTCGATTTATCTCTGCTGCTGATTTAAACATAAAACCCTAACGCAGGATGTCCACATCTTCTACAAATTAAAAGTAATATTTATCATAATATTTAGCCGTTATGGACCCCACACTTTTTGAACGATGCGTCTTTATTCAAATTAAAAGTAATATTTATCATAATATTTAGCCGTTATGGACCCCACACTTTTTGAACGATGCGTCTTTATTCAATGGGCCCCGCTATCCGCACCCCAAGAACTACTAAACACACCCCAACTCAAGTGTTACTGTTCACTACACTGTTCACTAGTGTAGTGAACAGTAACACTTGAGTTGGGGTGTGTTTAGTAGTTCTTGGGGTGCGGATAGCCGCACCCTTATTCAATACACTTTATTGTTATGGAACTGCACATTTATTATTTATTAAATACCCCCAAAATTTTATCTCTCTAAAACCTTCATCTCTTCCTCTTTTACCTCATTTTCCCACACTCATTTTAACATATCCTTTTGTACCATCTATTGTAAATTTATGCTCAAACTACCACAAATCCTAAAAAAAATATCATTATATCCATTTTATTTTTATTGATTCGATTTTTAATTGATTATAACTACCATACATCAAATCATACGGTAAATGAGACAATCAGAAAGGCATTTAGAGCTTGCACGAAAATTTTGTAAAACTAAGTTTTACACGAAAATTTATGGAAAGTTAGGGTTATACGAAAATTTTAGAAAATTAGGACTTATACAAAAAAAATCAGCAAATTTAGAACTTACACAAAAATTTCTTCAAATTAACGCTTACACAATAATTATGTAAAATTAGGGCTTATACAAAAATTTTGCAAAACAAAGTTTACAAGAAAATTTCGCAAATTAAGGGCTTACACAAAAATTTCTTCAAATTAGGGCTTACACAAAAATTCTGTAAAATATGGCTTATATAAAAATTCTACAAAATAAAGCTTACACGAAAATTCTGCAAATTTAGGACTTACACGAAAATTCTTCAAAGTTAAGGATTACACAAAAATTTCGTGTAAAATTCATGTATATCATGTGATCCTAACATATCAGACATCAGTTGCTTCCAACCCACTATTTAATGTGACATCCAAAGATAATTTTAACTTTTAGCATTTTTATGGTAGAAAAAGTACAACAATATATATTTTGTGGTAAATATGACCATCTACTCTTTTGGCCTGCCTTCTTTCTCTCCTTATACTTTTTTTCTCCTCTCTTTTGTGTTTAGGTTTATTTCTTTTATAGCATCCACAACTATCTACATTATTTTATTGATGAATCTACATTAAAGTAGTGTAAAAAAGTATTTTATATCCAACAGTTTGTACTAAATTTTATAAAAAAATGAAATATTTCTAATTATTAATTCATATAATCATTTTTTTAAACTTTTTTTTATAATTAATTAGCATATTTACACACATAAATATTATTTAATATAATTTTTACTCTCAAATTATTAGGTTTTATCATTATTATCAGTAATTTTATGTTTTATTTTCATATATTTTAATCTATTTTTAATAATTTAATGTTTTATTTTCATGTATTTTAATCTATTTTTTAGTAATTTTATGCAATTTTTTTCCCGATTCACATATTTTAACTATTCATGTTGAAAAATGATCACATATTAATTTTAAAATTTTATGAACCTCATTCAAATGACCACCTTTGTTATTTTAATTTTTTTTTATATTATCATCTATGTTGGAAATTTAACACTTATGTTACCTCAATTTTTTATAAAATTTAAAAACATTTACAAAATATAAATTAAAAGAAAAGGAAAAAAGTAACACAGAAATAGTGTGACGCTCAACCTAGCGCCACACTGTTGAGATCTCTAATTAACTGGCGCTGAAGTTCAACACCTTGTTGGGGAGAGAATTGATTGTGGCCGCTAATCTATCGCCTTATTGCGGCTACCCTTAGTGAGAGTTGGGTTTTCCTCTTCATGGGAGCTTTTTCTTCCCTTTGTGAAAGTTTGGTTTTTTCTCTTTGTGGAAGTTGGTTCTTCGGACTTCAATCGAAAATTGATTTTCTGGTTAAAACTAGATTTGAAGATGCAATGAAAGTTTTGTGTGTGAGTTGGTTTTTCATCTCCTTTGATTTTTTTAAGTGGTTTGAAGAACGTTGAGTTTTCTCCAGAATTAGTCTAAGTGTCAAATGTCTTTTTCTGAGTATTTATAGATAGTGCAAACAGTCATTACTCTATATAATAATTTTTACCCTGTGAATTATGTTTCTTTTTTTCTTTTTATTTCCATGTGTTTCCTGTGGAATAGAATCATGTTTCTTTGTTTGTTTCCTTGTGTTTCTTGTGGATATTTGTTGGGATTTGCATTTGGAATATTTTGTAACGTTTGTGTTTCTTGTATTTTCCATAAAGTTACGAGTTTGATGATTAATAAACTAAATACATTTATTTTTATTTATAATTTACAGTTTATCAATTCTAATAATTAGTACCTATAGAGAAAAGTTTGAATTAAAATTAGATAAATTATTGTTTCAATGGATTATCTTTCCATTGTATATCTATTTCTTCTATTAGAAGAATTGAATCTTGTGATCATTTTTCTTAAACAGTATATTACTCTTTTCTTCTGTTGCTATATTAGCATAAGAAGTTTGTGAAAACTTGGAATATCATCCTTTACTTGTGTTTTCTTTTTAAGAAAATCTTGAAATTCTCCATATAATGGATGATTTTTGTCAGGAATATTTCCTGAGGATATTCCAGAAATATAAATTATATTTACACATATTAAGGAAGAATAAGAAAAAAAATATTTTATATATATTCAAACATATTATGTTTTTCATCAAAATTAGAACACAGGATGGTCTTCACAAATACAAACTATTAGAAAAAAGAAAAAAACGCAACTACAAATATATTTTACAATTAAAGGTGAAATTTTAATTTGTCGAGTTTTATTTGTATAATTAAAGTCGGTAAATATGGTGGGGTACTTGTAGTTTGTGCGTTAATTTAAAAGAAAGGTACCAAAAACACAAAAACAAAAAAGCGGGTTGTCTGGTGTGAAGAGCTGATTTTTTTAAACCAATAATTATGTTTTATTGGAATAAATGAATCTCGTGGTCGTGGGTCCAGCGTTATAAACAGTATTATAAATTCTTAATTTAATATGGACATTATTTTATAGACTTTTTATTTAATATGTCTCTTGCAATTTTTAATCCTTACAAATATTGGAACTTTTTCGGAAGGAATAAAATTAGAGATTGATACAATTATCTTTTCAATATTGTCTCCTTTACATTTATTTTTTTTTATATTATTATGTTAAGGTGTTAATCCACGTAAGACAAGACGTTTGTGATAAAAATATTTTACAACACAATGTACATACACCCCTACTTTTTTATTTAACGAATACCCTCTTCACAACACTTGTTTTTTTTTCTTTATTGAAAAAAAAAATCTCCACTTTCATCCGAATTGCAATATAATCACAATCTTTTGAATTTACTTAAAAAAAACAAAATTTCAACATTGTAATTTAATCATGACATTTAAAAATTAGCAAAAAAAAAAAAATCAAGACTAGAACAAACTATTATAATTCGAGCAACATTTAATTTTTTTTGAGATCGCAACTTTAAAATTTACATAAAAATCAAGATTTTAACAAACCATAGCAATTCAACCTCAATACGCTATTTTACTTAACACGTAAAACTCAAATCATTGGAAAATATAATTGTATTTCGAATTACAATAATTTATTAGAGTTAAGGTTTTACGCTAATTTTTCAAGCAAAGTCTTGCGTAAGATTGTCTTATGGATCTCATTCCATTAGACGAGTCGGGTTTGACCAGATCAATGATCTGGTCATCGGTCAAAGTCAACGGTCAACAATCAAAGTCAACGCTCCACCAACAAAGTCAAAGGTAATACTTTCGTATTATGTACTATGTTTATGTGTATGAGTTAATACTTTTGAAAAATTTAATTTGACAAGTAATATTATGCAATATTTTTGTGCATATGAGTTGATACTTTTGAAAAATTATAATTTAACTTGTAATACTATGCAATATTTTTGTGTGTATCATTTAATACTTTTATTCGTATAATGTAATACTTTCATGCATATCATGAAATACTTTTACTTACAAGATTGTAAATTCATGATTAATTTGAGAAATTGTAATTTGAAAGTAATATTTTTATTATTTTAATATGATACTTTTAGGTATAACATGTAATACTTTTAAAAAAATTATATTATGATAAATTTATGTAATACTTTTGTTTGTATAAGGTAAATATTGTTATATTTAATTCTATAACTTCAATTCTATGATTAATTTGAGAAATTGTAATTTGATAAGTAATAATATTATTATCTAATACTTATATATATACACACACACTTTGTTTTCATATATATGTGTGTGATTTCTCTGTCATGAGAATAGGCTCAATCGTTAGTAGTTTAAAAACAGGGTGTCTAATGTGTGAAATGTCATAAATAGAATAGAAAATAGCTAGTGCTCAATCAATAAAATTATGTATTATGTACAATAAAATTAATAAAAACATAAAAGAGAATTGAATCACATGTAGAAATTGCAAGTTGCACAAAAAAAGCATGGTGGTACATAGTAAACAATGCAGGTACCAGATTAAACACCCTCGTCCACCACGTATATACGAAGCACACGTCGGAATGAACAGTTGAGAAGCCCGTGTAAGTACATATAGGGAGATTGCAGATGACGTCTCGAGCAAACAACTACAACACAATTCGGTTTGATTGATAAGGCACACATAGCTTTGGTCTTCAAGTATTGAAGGATGTACTTCACAGCCGTGCAAGTCTAAAGAATCTTATTTTCACACCAGAAATCGAGGCTATCACATATTGTGGTATAACAGGCTATTCAACTACGGAAATTGGGAAGTTCTTCGATTCCTTCTCTCCAATCTGAGGTGCACTACAACTAAGTTCATCTAATAGGACACTTTTAAGCGTCCTATTATGTTGTATAATATGACACTCTTTATAATAAGACGCTCTTTATAATAGGATGCTTTACTTTATAGGCAGCTTTTAAGCGTCCTATAATGTGATAAGTCAAAATGGATATTGAGACACTTGCAAACATCCTAATAAATCGACTAGTATTTAAACCATATTTTTTCTTGTAGATATTAAAAATAAAAATCTAATATAAATCAAAATAGTGATTTACGAGATCAAATGTAGTCCCACAACAAATACACTAATATTTAACATCTCATAAATTTGAACATTCATCAATTGTTAACCAATTTATATGTACTAACATTGATAAAATAAACATGTAACTAATAAAACATACAAGAGTAGCTTTTGTCCTATTCGATTATTTCTACTCAATTCCAAGTCTTCAAGTCTACCGAATGCAAGTCCAGTCCATGAGATTGTTAGTTTGTCTTTTAACTTCTGCACCTCTGCTTACAAAACAGGGGTCACCAATGTCAAGACATAAACCAAAACATTCAATACATTCAGCATTATGAGGTATTTAAGCAGGTGCAGAACTTTGTCTTTCTCATCATTCCACTCATTAGCCACCACAGATGCTATTCTGTTTGCTGAAACCTTGACCCTTGACCCTTGCTAGTTCCCTTTCCAGAGTTCTCTTCCCCTCCTATGAAGTTCAAGAAAACTAATAACATTTTTTCCCTATTTATGCACACATGTACAAATATACCCAAATACACATCGTGTTTTAATATTAAATCACCAGATGAAACATCTTTTCACAAACTTGAATGTTACATTTCATTTAATTTCAATAGCTAGTGTATTGCCTAAAAACAGTCAATGACCTCAAATTCTTCACAAAATAAAAAAGCTCAGAATGTTAAAGACCTATTTTTTCTCTTAACCAGTGGTATAAAAATCTAGGAACTCTTAAAATAATACTTTAACATGATTGAAAAGAAAACATAGATGTTATTCCACACCTTCTAAAGCCTCCTCATCGATTACGCTATAATACTCAGCTCGTCCAATTCTAGGGTAGTCAACGTAGTCCAGGCTATACAACCATAAAGAAATATTTGTTAGATATGAAGATTTAGGCACTGAATTGCACATACACATCCTGAATACTAAGGTGGGATAATTCAAGAAAACCAGCAAAAGGTCTGAGAGAAACAAACCCCAGCACCAAGAAGTCGCATTCTGAAAACATTAAGTGCTTGTCTCTCCATATCCTGAGCACCCATGTAGATAATACAATGCAGCCAAATACATTAAGTGCCTGTCTCTCCATATCCTGAGCACCCATATAGATAATACAATGCAACCAAATTGAGCACAAGTGGTAGCTGTTGCAATACCATGCTGACTGGCTCCAGTTTCAGCAATTATATGCTTCTTACCGAGGCGTGCAATTATATGCTTCGTACCAAGGCGTGCAATTATATGCTTCTTACCAAGGCGCTTTGCAAGCAAAGCTTGAGCAACAACATTGTTGATTAAGGTTTTGATGTTGTACAATGCAATGCAACCACATACATTAAGTGCTTGTCTCTCCATATCCTGAGCACCCATATAGATAATACAATGCAGCCAAGATAATACAATGCACCCATATAGATAATATAATGCACCAAGATAATACAATGCAATGCAACCACATATATTAAGTGCTTGTCTCTCCATATCCTGAGCACCCATATAGATAATACAATGCTGCCAAGATAATACAATGCACCCATATAGATAATATAATGCACCAAGATAATACAATGCAATGCAACCACATACATTAAGTGCTTGTCTCTCCATATCCTGAGCACCCATATAGAAAATAGAATGCAACCAAATCGAGCACAAGCGGTAGCTGTTGCAACACCATGCTGACCGGCTCCAGTTTCAGCAATTATATGCTTCTTACCAAGACGCAACAACATTGTTGATTAAGGTTTTGATGTTGTATTCTTATTTTCACACCTAAGATCAAGGCTATCTCAAATAGTTTTTGACTTTACTAGCTGTATTTTTCTTGTGACTGAAAGCATTCATACAAATGAAAGATAAGCTGAAGTTGCATTGGAAGAAGCCTTTGCGGTTAGATTAGATTGTCCATTGATAATCATTTTACCAAACAAGAGAACACTTGAGGTTTGTCTATGACTAAAAAGTTTCAATCAGAACCATCTCCTTGATCAGTTATGAAATATTTAAATATAAAATCTTTTTCCCTTCAAATGTTGTCTTTTAACTTATAAATTTACTTGTATTTTGCAGCTTACTAGATCACCTAATGTAAGTTTATAAAGCTATACTCCTTCTGTTTCAGCATATGCCTTTTTTGAACAAAATATGATCTGTAAAGACAAATAACTAATAACTAATTGAGATAATTTATAAACAAAATAGCATAACAAAATCTATAAAGACAAATAACTAAAAAAGTACAAAATTTGTATTCAGCTTAATTGTTGTGCTAATTGTTAATTACCATTCACAAATTTTGATCACTGACCAATCATTACTTCATCAGCAGCTGCTTCAATCTACTTCTTAATAACTGATTTAATATATTAATGTTTTTATATTATATATAGCCATGACAAGATTCCATTGTCTACTCATCACATTCTGATTTACTGCAGATGATGGATGGATCATGCACCACACAAAAGAATACTATTAAGTGTATCCTCTACCAAACCCTCCCAAAAAGCCATTTGCATCACTATCTGCAAGTGAATAAGTATCCATCCACAACACTACATCTAACTTTCTTGAAATGCAGTAGCTAGAAAATAGACCTTTTTCTCATACCAATAATTCTCAAGTAATAGAAAAGGTTGATCCATGTTTCACACATGTCAAACAAATGTGCTATAACAACATATTTAAACTTCTCCACTGAATCAAACTTACAGCTCATACATTAAAAGGCATAGCACATACACATACAAATACACTAAAAATAAAAGAGACATTCTAAACTTACAAAAAAGACATCCTCAATTTACAAACTCTACAAAGCATAGCACATACACATACAAATACACTAAAAATAAAAGAGACATCCTGAACTTACAAAAAAAGACGTACTCAACTTACAAAATCTGCAGCATTAAAAGACATCCTCAACTTACAAACTCTGCAGCAATATTGATGGGTCCATTTTCCACATTGCTACCTATGTATCTCTGCAGCATTTACAGGAAATTAAGATAACTTATAAACTCAAGCAAATATGAACAGTAAAATAATGATAAATATAGTTTACCTCACAAAAAAGAATTCACCCATAATAAGATTACATACCTTCCAAAATTTTTTGATCATACAATTCCGATTGAAACCTGAGCAATTCTTCACGGAACAAGTACATCATGCAAGCATCTACTTCCTCATCCATTCTAAAATTATCATTAAACGGTGCACCATTTGATGTATCGTATCCCTTGTACTACATGAAATTACTATTTATTAGATGAATTACTATTAATTAGATTAAAATCAATCAAACATACAAACTTACTTTAGTAATGTGCTCAGGCAAATGTGTTGCCATATTACGAATTTGGCGGAGTATGGATGCATTCGTCCAAGACACATCGCCCTTTGTTGAGATATTTTTATCATGTTTATGATTAAAACACAATTTCATTGGACCAAGTGCATCATTCTCGAACCTCTTCCCCCAAGAAGAATCTAGATTGTTATTAAAATTTTTAACTGCCTTCAAATAGCAGTTTTTAATAGTTTTGTTTGTAATAAAGTTTTGCTTCTCATTAATATTTTTCATGAACAACATTCTATCTTTGATCGTGAGGATGGCCAAGTGATGCTTAAGATAGAAGCCCATTGATTTCCTAAAAAGATTGACATTCAAATAATACGAAAAAAATCAACAATTTAGAATTGAATTGCATAATATAATAGTAAAACATTCAAATCATTCAAATAATACAAAAAAAATCAACAATTTAGAATTAAATTGCATAATAAAATTGTACCATTCGTTTTCCTTCACCTCAGCAATCAACAATTCATGAAAATGCTTAACATCATCAGGCATAGGCTTAGAACTCTGTGTGAACAACCTTCCAATTATGCGATATAGACAACTCATATCTTTACGTCTACCCTCGAGTGTAAATTTGACAAAACCTACCTTCCAAAAGGTAACTGACTTCTTTTGAACCATCCCTCGACTATCTTCATCCAATTCCCAGTAATTGTTCCGTGTAACCACAAGATTGTCTTCATTAAAGTCGGACAAGCACTTTTCATTCATATGTGTATCGCACACGATTTGCACCAAGTTTCGAGTTATGAGTTTCATCTCCTCCGACACAATGCATTTGTAGATGAGCTGTCGACACGGTTGTGATCCCTTCTTCTTAACTCGGAGGAGTGGGTATTCGCGTACTGACATCCCTTTAACATAATCGCTAAATGCCTGCTGCTCGGGAGTCCTCAACTCCAGATAATTTGGATGATGGGGTTTCTTTTCTGCATTGGGAATAGAATTGTAAGAAAAAGGGGAATCTTTTGTCACTATTCTCACACGATTAGCAATTTCTTTCGACGAATTCTTATATTCTTCCCAATCAATGCTTCCAAATACTAAATTGTCAGCATTCATTGGTGCCATCGGAGAAGAGAAGAAACAGCTGCGGGAGAAGAGAAGAAGTTTTGAGACAAGAGAAGAAAGGCAGACAAGAGAAGAACGGCGGTAAGGTGTTTTGGGCTTTTAGTTGTTCTTCAAACACCATAGTCGATGTCCGCGGCGCGCAACTGATTAAATCCGTACCCCAACCCAACCCACGCGCCCGCCCTCACGCGCGGCCACACCATAGTTGGTGTGTGCCGCGCGCGCATAATGTATTGCGCGAAAAAAATATATGTTTATATAAGGGGCTGGTGCGGATTGGGGCCCCCGGGACACATAAGTCCTCGTAACCCTGATTTCCACAGGGAATGGAGTTTCTTTCTTGGACATAGAATTCAAGGGATTAGAATCGAAGACAACACCAATTAAAGAAGCATTCAATAAAGCCAGTTTGCAGGTTGAAATCAAAAGGTTTCCCCAACTGTTCCAATTCCAGTTATCCACCATGTTGATATCAACCATATAATCTTCCATCTTCAGGACACACACAGTAAACATATATACTTTTCTACCATACCTTTGGCTCTGACTTAAATAGTTTCTTAGAAATTAAGCACCAAACTTTAATAACTACATAACTCATCAGATCAACAAAAAATGGATCAAATCTCCATAGATAACAAACAAACAAACAGATTCACCTCTTCTTCTTCTTCCACTTCTTCTTCCACTTCTTCTTCTTCTTTCTTCTCAAGATCACAAGTTTAAAGTTTTTTGATGATTTCAACACACAACAAATGATTCTATTGACTTATTCTTGAAAATGAATGGAAGTAAACATATAGATTACTGTAACACCACGAGATATCTGCTGCATTAACAAGTGACAAAAGAATATATTAAAAGGCGGGACAAGAAAAACAAAATACAACCAACCCTCTCTCTCTCTCCAATCAATGCAGTATAAGGAAAGAAATATGGAAAGTTACCGCGTTCGATAAGTAAGATAGATATTTGATCCAGCAAAATGAATTTAGACTATTTAGTCAAAAGTTTTATATGTATATATATTTATTTATTATATACATCCAACTTTTGACTTTAATTTTGATGATCTCTTCAATTATCTTTCACAAATGTTTATTTAGTAGAGATGCATGATATTGTATTAGGTCTACACGACTTTTGATTTGAATAAAAAAAATCATTTTATAAATAGTAATTTAAAATTTGAGAGTCAGTTATGTGTGATTTTACTATGCATGATTTTTTATTTCAATTTTTTGCCTTTTGTTTTTAAAATTGTAGGAAATTAAGAATACATGGATTTTTTTAAATTATAATTTCACAAAGTAGTTAGAAAAATTACAGCCAAATTTAGTAATATGATGTAACATTGTAATCAACTTAAATATAAAAAATAATGTATATACATCAAATTTAGTAATCATCCCCAAGTGAATGATGCATTGTTTTCACTTTTGCTTTCAGTTCAGCACAACAGTTACACGTTAGAGCTCTACTTTTGAGAATGTATTTCACTGAAAACTTTGGGGATTTTCACCCAATTAAGCTCTACATATCCTAAAAGGCAAAGAATAAAACAAAATTTAATCATCTGAAATCTGAATGGACCACATTTGTTGTACTGTGTGATATTGTAAGTTGTAACACCTGTCTACTCTTCAATCAATATACTATTATATTTTACTCTATTAAATGTCAAAAACAGTAACCCTCAGTTGTTAAAAACGTTATTGCTTATTATTATTATTATAATTATTATTATTATGCAAAAACGGCATATATAATGGAACTAAAAGAAGGATAGTTTACAAATCTTACAGTGAGTCTTGACTGTTCCAACTACAAAATTGCTGCTTTCGAAAAGGGTATTCTCATCTGAATATGAATATGAAGCCATGTTCGAATGTGTAAATGAACGAAAAAAATTGCATCATATGTATTTCACCACGGATTTCATTATTGCATTGCTAACCATGGAAGAACACCAGCTTAATTAAAACTATCAAATTTGGGGCAAATTCCTTATGGAGATCAATGCAGCTATATCCAATCATGGAGTGCAAGTGGTACATAAATCTTGTTTGTAAGTTTGTATGTTTAAAAATATAAAAATTAAATCAAGATCTCAAGCAACATGAACATAGCTTTAGTAAGTTAAAGTCTTGAACACATGTATGGTAAGATAAATTATAGATAACAAAATTCCTATTAATTACTATGTGATTTGTGCAGAGATTTCTAAAGCTCCATTTACCAGATGTCACTCATCTAGTTGATCGTTGTCCAAAGTTGCGATTCCTGGTACTAACTTTTGAACCGGATCATCTTCCAAAGCTCCGATGTCTGGTACTAACTTCTCAAAACTAGTCGGGTCATCATTTTTGCTTTCTTCCAGTCTTTCTTCAACTTGATTATAGACTTGGGCACAATAGTAGATATTAGTAATATCCAAAATACAAGCTAAGTTATAAATTAAAAGATATAATTTGAAGGCACAAGGATATGATATTTGATTGTGCCATAATTGATGAAGGAGATGGTTCGGATTGAAACTTTTCAGTCATAGACAAACCTCAAGTTCGCTCATGTTTTGTAAAAAATATTATCAATGGACGATATAATCTGTTCACAAGCTTGAACTTCAAGCTTCAGTTTAACGGAAACATGACAAGCTACAGAGAGTTGTCAAAATTGTATTTTCTTTCGATGCTGCTTCAGTTGTAATAAATGCTTTCAATTAATCACAAGAAAAATACAATTCTAATGCTTAGTACATACTCCAATCAATTATGGTGCCTCTACTCCATGCTTAAATTTTGGCAATTACTAATTACATCTTCTATGATGTGAAATTGTAAAATAGCAGATAGATGTAAGGTTAAACATTTATAGTGAGTGGCAAACATAACTAATTCTCACCAATTATCATGAATTTAAATTATGGAGACTATGTAGGCACTACTCTCAGTATCTTTTGTGAGTACTCCGAAAACTTCAAATTTCAAATTCTGTAGTCAGACATATCGTCCTTCAAAACTAGAGGTGATGAAGGACATAACAAGGCTTGAATATCTCTAGAAGGTTTTAAGTAAAAGGCATACCACACATGTACGAGGAGGAGAGAGCACTTTGAAGGAATTGGGGCGGTTATTGAAATTTGTTTCTGGAACACCGGGTACACCTTCAGGCACCGTGAAATGGTCCACGTCGTGGTCCACCTGTCAAGAAATTTTGATGTCATGGAAATAAAAAAGAAATGTCAGCAAGAAGTTAAAGAATCACACATGTCCCAAGAGTTTCTCGACTATTTCGGTTTGGCCATTCACCAATCAAGACCTAATAATAGTGTATTCTTTCATGAACCCAATAGATTAACATTGTGTGTAATATCCACCGTTTAACACATTCTTATGGGTGTGTGTGAGACTATAAACGGTGGATACTACACCAGGATTAATCCAACAAACATAGGGTCAAGCAAAATCCTTAATAACATAATCCCTTCTTGTTCAGAGGGTGAGCTTGTCTGATAGGAGGGAAACTTGTGATTCGAGTACAAGGGTCCTTACTCTTCCATGTCCACCAAATTCCCAAGCATCACTGTCCAAAGCTACTCTATATTTTCCGGGCAAGTCGCAACCAACCTTATATCTATACACGAAATGTGTGAAATGGATCAAGGATAACATAAATGATATATGGTATACAGAAACTATAAGGAGAGAGGCAAGTATGTTGCTTCATATGAAGTGGATACCCTTCATATGTATTTTCTGGGTGGAAATTGAACACAAACACAAGATCTCCACGTTCAAAAACAATGACCTGTAACAAACAATCAACCAAAAGATCAATCAAGTAAATAAACAGGTATATTGTAACATTGTATGACAGCATGTTATCTTATTAAAAATGAACATTTAAGAAAATTACTCTTATTAAAAATGAACATTTATGGAATAAGGAGCGAAAAACATGAAAATCACATTAGAAGCTCTTTTGGCAGTAAGTTAAGACTATCCTGCAAAACCACATTGATAATATAGCAAAAAGAAATACTTTTACCTTGTCATTTTCATCTATACTGCTTACAAATTGTTTTGATGACGCAAGGAATTTAAACTTTTCATCAAAAGAATTCATGGCTCTGTCAAAAGCATTCAGAAACTGCATTTACGATCACAAGTGAGAAAATATTGGTTGAGATGCAAATATCAGAACAAAATATATCTAAACTATAATTTCAGAGATTAACATTCACTGTTAAGGGAATGGAGCATCTATTTCTCTACTGTGCAAGTTTGTAATTTGAGTTTCATACGATGGTGTCAACAAATCAAGGATCTGGATTTTAGCAAATATAATGTAAGAAAAGAGATCAGATTTTAAAAGACAAAATTTTCAGAGTTCTTTTATGGAATCTAATGGCAGGGGTTGAGCTAGAGGAGTTATTGCTGCAAATATTGGTTAAAATAATTCCAGATTCAGCATCAAATTTTCTCTAGAAACAGAACTCAAAAAGCAGAAAACCTTGAATCTCAGATGCTCGGTGTCCACGAGGTCCCACCGGCGTCTGCACTTGTCCCAACTCCAATCATTGCCTTCTCTAGGGAAGTCAATCCAGTCTGGATGTCCAAACTGCAATAGATATCGATCACAAGATTCAGTTCTGTTGAAAGACTGGAAAATCACCAGTTAAAATCAAACTTAAAAACTATGTCTACCTATTTTATGAAATGGATCCCTTCCAACAGATTTTCAGGACAGCTCTAAGAGCTGCCTTTTTTAGAATGGATGCCTTTTTAGAATGGATTTTATCATTGTTAACTTTTACAAATCCCTAAACAAATTTCATAATAAGAAAGTTGGAGGAGTGGCATTCTTTTCAACCCGACTCAGCAATCCTATACACAATATTAACTCCATTCATATAGCAGAAGCTTCAAATTCAAGCAATCTATCCATTGTTGTTATACATCATTTAGAAGAAAGTTCAACTCTAGTCTAGCTTACCTCATTTCCCATGAAATTAAGGTAACCCTCTCCTCCTAATGCCATCGTTAAGAAATGAATCATCTGCAGAAAGGTTGCAACAGTTTTATACCATGTACGGGGAACAAAAGGCCACAATCTCACATGTGCAGTGAACATAAGATTAATAGAGTACCTTGTGAAGGGCAATCCCCGCTCAATCATTGGAGAAGCCTCAGTCAGACAGGACATACCAGAATACATTTCTTTATCCATCAGTAGAAATGCAATTGTTTTGTCACCAACAATAGCCTACTCATGCACAAGCCAAATAGCATTGTCAATATAAGAAATTTACTGCTGAAAGAGTTTGTAAATAATATAAAAATATAAACAGATCTTCATTTTCTTAATAATAGTAAAATCATTCACTGTGTTATTCAGCAAACAGGGACACTGGAAGAAACTCAAGACATTGGAGAGAAGAAATCGAAGAACTTCCCAATTTTCATAGTTGAATAGCCTGCTATCCCACAATTTGTGATAGCCTCGATCTCCGGTGTGAAAATAAAATTCTTGAGAGCTTTGCCCAACATCAAAACCATTTAGGCCATCCGTGATGTTGTTACTTGCATGGCTGTGAACTACATCCATCAATACTTGAAGACCTAAGCTATGTGCCTTATCAATCAAATACTTAAGGTCTTCCGGGGTACCAGATCGGCTGCTCACTGCAAAAAAGTTTGTAACATGATATCCAAATGACCCATAGTATGAATGCTCCATTACAGCCATCAACTGAATTGTGTTGTAGTTGTTTGCTCGAATGCGAGGCAAAATGTCATCTGCAAACTCCCTATATGTGCTTACACGGGACTACTCATTCTGACATGTGCTTCATATATACGTGGTGCCTCAGACTTAGGTGGACGAGGGTGTTTAAATTGGTACCTGCAGGGCTAATGAAATGAGTGATTGTTTACTGTGTCTAATTGTCTTTATAGGACAGAGATACCACCATACTTCTTTCCAAATAAAATTTTAATCCAGAACTTTGCATGAGATGATGAAACTACTTCACTGCTAGTGAAACTTGTGTATACTATTTGAAAGAAAAGATCTACAGCAACAAGGACCATAAAATACAGCTGAACAAGTTTATCTCCCATCTTTAAGCTTTAGTCATTGTTGTGTTGAAATACCTTTCTGTAGGTGGCGGGTCCCAGTGTACACCATCATAAGGTGCAGTGAATCTTGTAGGATCCTGAGTTGCATACTTTATACAAGCTGGAATTCGGTCAACCCAAACTCCATTGCTATGCTTATCTAAACTTGACTCTTGAGTTATGCAGAATGGCCGGATTCCCACCAATATCAGGAATTCTGATACTCCATACACCAAATTGATTCTTCTCCAACTTGTGTCCAGTGCCATTCCAACCATTAGAATCACCAATAACTTCTGCTTCCCTGATTACATGTTAAACATGAGGCCTCATATCTGGCATGAGAAAAATATGCTAGAAATCAAGAAAAGACATGTGGCATTCGAAAGTATCATACCACACCGACTGCACTTGCAGAACATTTGAAAGGATAAATGTAGCACTTATTAGCAATTAACAGTAAATTTGATCATAATTCTATACAAATTTCAATGTTCAAACAATTATTCTTAAATTGATAGAGAATAATTTTAGTTCCATTTTTTCTTATTTTTCTTTATATGAACCAAAAATTGTATACTTCTATTTATCGCTTTCTATTTTCATGACCTCTTTTACTTAGATATTATTCTATATATAGAATGTACTTGAAATTTTGACTTTGAGATTATAGTACATAATATTGACTTTTCAGTTTGATACATAATTGTGAACAAATATATTTGTCTTTTTTATAGACATGTAGGTAAGTAAACTGAAAGGAAAAGAAATAAAAAAGATAAACATATCTGAAAACAGTTTATCTTATATAGAGAGCTCAACAGACTCACTGTGCAGCTAGAGCCCATTCACGATACACAATGAATTGTTAGCATTAGCCATATAAGCATCTTCAATAGTAAAGAATCCAATTTATGATTATTATGGTTTCGTAGTTGCATTGGGTTGTCGGTATCAATTGCACAAAACTTTGATTTGTTAAGTTTCAAGCTGGAAAGGGGAAACTACGACAACAAAAATTTGTAGGTACTCCCTGAAAAACTCAGACACTAAGATAAAAGATACCTCACCTATATTTCATCATATTACCTTGTGCAAATTCCTCGACGCTTCCCTCATGTTTTTCAATGAGAGTCTTTTGATCTATGTATTTCTTTATTCTATATGTAAAATGATCTTTATAAGCTTCCAAGCCTGGATCCAAACTAAAAATGCCAAATTTTCCAGTATCTTCCACCATGTTTACTATTGTTGAACTGCCATCGGTCAGAACTGCTGAGACAGATGACCTGCACACCTAGTGAGAAAGTGCATAGAAGAAATACTAAAAAGATTCGAAGACCAATGAGTACAATTTTAGTAATACATGTGAGGAAAGCCATGATCATTGGTTAAACGTAAATCCTCTTCCAGCTCATTTAAAGTACCTAACCAGCAAGACATAAGGTTTCTGGGAAGCACGGTATTTACTACTTAACTATAAGAAACAAAATAAAATCAAAACTAGCTTCACCATATGTCAATGCGGAGAACAATATGAAGCAAAAAACTTCACTCTTGTTAGGATGTCAAGAACGCCACAAGTTAATACATAAGCAAAATATATTTAGTAATGGCTTATTGAAAGTGTATCAACAAGGGAAATAATTAGGCACAAAATAGAAATTTCTACATCTGTTTCTTGTTTATTGTGAATCTAGTATATTCTGATTTATGTCATTATGACATTTTACACATTAGAAACCCCATTTTGAACTACAACAACGGAGCCTAGTCTCATGACAGAGGAACTATAGTGTGTATATATATATATTCGAAAACAAAGTATATGCATATTCTGATGGCTGATCAGCCCTTTCAACAATGAACCCTGAGCATCTACATGCATAGTACATCTGAAGAAGCTTAGTTATCAATTATCATTAATATCCACATTCATCAACAAAAATCTATATAAGCCCACCAACAACTTCAGAATAACATCATCGCCTATTTTTGCATATCATCGTCAAATTAAAGAGCAAACTCGTAACTTGAATCGCCTACAATCAACTAGTGATTGCAATCATATCTCAACAATCAAAAGTAATTTACTGTAGCTTCATTTCAACTTTATAGCTGCTAAGTTGATGAGCTTTCCTCTATCATACTCAGAAAAATGCAAGAAAAAAACACCTTTACAGAAGAACTATTCAAGTAAAAAATACATATATATATATATCACCAGTAAAATTAAGCTGCAGAAGCATAAATTTCGAGCCAGCAATTCAACCATCACAATAAAATTAGTGCAAAAAGAACTTACCAGTGAGGAGATTTTACGTGAAATCGGCGATGAAGTCGAAAGAGAAGGTGAAGACAGAAGATTGGACGAACTATACATTTCTTCAGGAATCAGTTAAAGAGCGAACTGTAGAGAAGGGAGATTGCCCGAATTGGACGTTTACTCACATGATTTGAGTTTCATAAAGTGTGGGTTTGTGATTGTGCCAGGGTAATTACCTTAACTTAATGCCAAGCAAAGATTATGGTTTTTGGACAATTTTGCCCGTGCACGTTATGAACAATTTGAGATGGCACTTTATGTTGTATTTTGTGAATCACACCAGCATTTATATCTTTTTAGTTATGTTAATTTGCATTTATAATCACTTCATTCTCACCTTAGAGTTGTACGAATGAACAGTAAGTATACATTGATTTTAAACTAAATGATTAATAATGTTTAAAAGAAATATTATGCCAATAGAGGAATTTTAATATTATATTCTTGTGGGTAAGATTACAACATCTTAACTAATAAAATGAAACTACAAATATTTTAGGTAATAGTTTTGTTAATGTCTTCTCATAATTTTGTTCATACTACAAATATTTTAGGTAATAGTTTTGTTAATTTCTTCTCATAATTTTGTTCATATATATTTTATCGAAAACTGTGTTTGAACTCAAAAATTTATGATGTATCTCGAAATTTTAATAGTGAAAATTCATTGATGTTGTTTGATAGGTATGAATTTAAAATTTATCACTATCATTTTGAACCGTTCATTTTTAGTTATTTTTGATATAATTTACATTACATTAAAAAAAAAAAGCACTTATATGTGTTTTTTCTATACAAAATTTCACACGCTCGGTGTTAATTGGATGGGCCAAATGGGCTTTGCATATGAGTATGGGCTTTACATATTGGGCATTACAAAAAAAGCCCATAATTAATTAATCAGATTATGCTGATTTTATTCCACATTGATTAATCAGGGTTCGGACTATCCAGTAATTTGGATTGGGTCCGGTCAAATTCCTACAAATTTTTTCAGTGGTGTTTTCAGCTGATTATTAAAGAATAAAAATTCAACAATTATGGAGCATTTCTAGGGTTTTGATAGTGTTGATCAGAAATTCAATGGATGCAAAAGTGGAGAAGAACAAGTACAGCATAATTGTTCCCACCTACAATGAACGCCTTAACATTGCTCTCATTGTTTACCTCATTTTTAAGCATCTTCCGTGAGTCTCTCTCTCTGCACGTATGAACATATGGGTATATACATGCATATATGTTTGTGTGTTGACCTGCTATGATTTCAGTTGAAATATTTGTGAAATTTTCGCGCATTGGGAAGGTGGCTTAATTTTGAATTGGATCTTAGAATCTTCTGTTTGTGAGTGATCATCACTTTATAAAAAAAAACAGCATTTAATTGCTGGAATTGATACTGTTAGGATGGATTTTAGATATTGAGTAGCATTTCTCTTGATTTGTGATGCACTATTTTGAATTCCGTAGGGGAAATTCTTTTGGATAATCTGGTATTGGTATTTGATTTCGTTTTTGAGCTACTTTATGGATTAGAGATTGGAAATGCTTAAAGTCAGTGATCATATCGATCTATAGTAATGCTTTGACGATCTAATTATGAGAAATTAATTTGAAAGTGATCTTTTGGGAATTCAGGTTTCATTCTTTTTGTACCAAGTAACTTTCAGTTAGAAAATTAGGAAGTTCAAAATTCATTGTTAGGAACCATATTGATTTTAGGAATGCGTTCACTATCTAATTTTGAGAAAATGAATTGAAACTGATATTTTGAGAATTTTGATTTCATTCTTGATGTGCTAAATTACCCTCAGTTGGAAATTTAGGAAGTTCAATATTCATTCTTGTTTGGTTCTATATTCCTGCCAAATGGTTCATACTGCCGCATACCATCTTCTAGATTGTTAGGTTAATGGTATGATCAAAGGCGTTGCAGTATGGATATGTTTAGTTAGCAAGGTTATATCGAAGATCTTATTGATCCATATACACATTCAGTTCTTGTGCTCCCGCATGAGAATGATGTGTAGCATTGCTTTCACTTTTG
The DNA here is from genome assembly GCA_954870855.1 of Scutellaria minor. Classification (NCBI taxonomy): domain Eukaryota; kingdom Viridiplantae; phylum Streptophyta; class Magnoliopsida; order Lamiales; family Lamiaceae; genus Scutellaria; species Scutellaria minor. The sequence goes on from OX940734.1 coordinate 623,317, forward strand.
CTTTCAGTTCGGCACAACAGCCCTCTATTACCATGTTACATGTTATCCAACAATTAAAGCACTCCTTTTCAAGATGTACATGTACAGACTTATAAAACAGTTAAAAAAAAGTTGGAAATACAGGAGGAGAGGTTAAGTGAAGAAAAAAAAACTTAAAAGAGTTGGTGGAGACTTCAACTTTTGCCAGAAATTGAAATGAAATATTCTCTGTCAAGATGTTCTAGTTTTTTCCATCACTTTTTCTTCCTTTCCCTTTATTGGTTATGTTTTTGTTCTGTTCTTTTATCCCAAAAGAGTTCTTAGTCCCGACCATCATTTATTTTTATCTTATGGAATCCATCACAGGCTCTTAGTAGCGATTGCCTTTTGTTGGTCTAGAAACATGAAGTATATTTCACATAATGATAAAAAATTTCATTGCCTGATAATCTAAATCTAAATCATTTACAATTGAGTGCTAAATCTTTGTTTATATAGATTGACTTATCTTATTCTGATACTTAAGCTGAAGTTAGAATCTATAAAAATAAATGAATAAAACAATTGTTAAACCATCTGAATGAACACCATTTTATCACATTTGTTGTATCAGGTGTCTGCTTTTAGTATTGTGTGATATTGTCATAGACAAATAGCTATTGTTTTGTAACACTTCTGTTCTCTTGGATCAGGAATGTAAATTTTGAAATCATTGTAGTGGATGATGGGAGCCCAGATGGAACTCAGGACATAGTCAAACAGTTGCAGCAAGTATATGGAGAAGATCGTATAGTAAGTTTGAAAACTAACCTTTTCTCATCTATGTAGCTTATAATTTCTTACAACCCTAATTTTAGTTTACTCTTGTTGCTCTCATAATGCAGTTGTTGAGATCTAGACCAAAGAAGCTCGGCTTGGGTATGTATTTGACGTCCTCTTGTTTTGAAAGATGATTGTAAAAATTCTCTTACCTTTTTCTTTCGAATTAAATTTCAGGGACAGCCTACATGCATGGTCTGAAGCATGCAACTGGAAATTTTGTTATAATGGTTGCTGATTTATCACACCATGTAAGTTTGTGACATAAGATGCATAAGAAATAATTTTTCCATATCGTGTTGCCTTCTAAAAATATAGTGCGATTACCTGTGATTCACTGGCTCTCCTAAAGTATTGTTCCCCCTCCTCTCTGTCATACTCTATTAACTGAAAACCAGAGACTCAACTGATACTATAAAACTTGTAAATAATGTGAACAAACCAAAAATTTCAATCAGAAAAAGCTGTTTGTCCTGAGTTATACATATTAAGATGACTTGGAAATTGAGAGTTTTTCTTTAAGTTAAACTTGGGAAAGCTGTAATATGTCTCCTTTTCCCCGCTACTACATTTACGTGCTCTTTTTTATTTCTTTATCCCATGGCTAAGTTTCTTTTCATGCTCTATTACAGCCAAAATACTTGCCAAGCTTTATCAAGTAAGTATTCTTTAAGAGAAGTCCTGGATTTCATGATCTTGGTATCCAGACTAAGTGACAATTTTTTCTGGAGGTTAGAAAACAAATAGAGACAGGTGCAAACATAGTCACTGGAACTCGATATGTTAAAGGTGGTGGGGTGCATGGATGGAATCTGATGCGGAAATTGACGAGCAGGGGAGCAAATGTCCTTGCACAAACTTTTCTCTGGCCGTATCTGACTTAACTGGATCATTCAGGTAATATACAACTGCAGCATTTGTTTTTCTCCCTCGCATTTACCTTCCCTAAACTCTTGTATTGCTTCTCTGTTTCAAGGCTTTATCAGAAATATGTGCTTGAAGATGTTATAAGTTCATGTGTGAGTAAGGGATACGTTTTCTAGATGGAGATGATAGTGAGAGCTTCAAGAAAGGGTTACCACATTGAAGAGGTAATCACAATTATTAGTATATATCTATTTGGAATGTAGATTATACCTTGTCTACTTCCATGTCACTTCTAACTGAGTATTTATTTGGGATGTAAAACACAATCACGGCTGTTTGTTATCCATAAATAAAGTAAGCACTTAAAACTTAATTAACAGAAACTTATATATGTACAACAAATAATGACCACTATTATTGACTAGAAAACTGATTATAGCCTACCTTATACTTATGAAGCCAAATTATTATCAAGAGTTGCAACATCATCTAATTATTAGCCAATTGAATTCCCGAGTTGGCTATTTGGCTATTTTTTAAAATAGATTTCAAACTCAAAAAAGACTCTTTGAAGAACAACTCAGTTAAGGACTTCACCAATTGAATCTCTAAAGAAGCCTCATAATTCATCACAGGCATTTCCATCTCATTTTATTATTCTAGCATCACTCTATTCATTGCCCATACTTTACCTTGAATTATGAAATTTTGAAATATGAGACTACCTAATACTTATGGAGTCAAATTATAATTCAAGATTTACAATATCATCAAATATCTTAATATCTCCCAGAATCCATTTTTATAAAAAATACTTAAAGTATAAGAATTTTTAAGCTTTAAGATTGAATAATTGCTTCATTGAAGTTTTTGAAATGTGTAGGCTTTTATGTCTGTCCTTGAGAAAAGTCAGTATATCACATGCTTTTATTAAAGTTTTTTCTGCCATGCCAAAGTTGATTACTGGAGCAAACTGAATTTACTCGTTGCACTTTCCTGTAATATATCACATTGCTAATGAATTCTTTCACCAGATCTTTTCACTTAAAATTTATTCTTCTCAGCAATACATGAAAGAGTGTCTTTACATTTATCCTTGTAAAGGTCTATTCCTTCCTGTTTTTACACTGTCTTAGGATGTTCTATTCCTTCCTGTTTTTACAATGTCTTAGGATATTCTATTCCTTCCTTTGTTTGATGACTGAACTAGGCTGCGATGAGGCATGAACCCCAGCCACCTAATACATTTAGTTCATGATTTTTGGGTTTACTTTTCTGTAAGTTAGAAGGCCGTGTTGTGTTAAACACTAAGTTTATTGTCGATTATATATACCCTAATTTATGAAGTTTTCCTATGTTTAATCTGATCCATTATATGGCTTTGCACCTTTCCACAGGTTCCTATCACTTTTGTTGATAGAGTATATGGAAGCTCAAAACTGGGAGGTTCAGAAATTGTAGAATATCTAAAGGGACTTATGTACCTTCTGGTTACGACCTGAAATGTATTTGAAGTGGGGTTGATCATGATAACTACTTCACATTTTACAAAGTTTTTTTTTTTTTTTGGGTTATAGAAGTTCAAACGAATAGCTGACCTATACTTATATTCGATGAAAGAACAATCGAGCCTCTGCACATGATAACCTCAAATCTTTGCATTTTGAGTACAGTTGGATTTAATGGGGTTGGGGTTCAAATTTATGCCACTGTAATCTAATGAGTGAGTTTTCCATCCAATTTGTTGTATAAGACAACTTTTATTGTGATCTTGGATACTATTCTGATGGGATTTTAGATTGGAAATGATAAATACCGAAAGATAATTGATACATTTCTATGTGTTGTTTTTCTTCCTGCAATGAGTTAACACCAACTGGATTTCGATTACCTAACATGAAGCTTGTCGATTAAATACCAATACGTTTGCTTGCTTGGTTCTGGTTTATGCTACACCTGCTGAGATACAGTGGATGCAACATTTACTCTTTATTTTTATACTCTTCCACATTTGTTATTCCGCTTGTATATATATATGGACAGCCAATGCCCTCATGTACCACCCGTTTGCTCGTGATTAAGTCGATGTTGAAGGTGGCGGTGGAGCCAGGCGGACGACAAACTGGGGCCGGTCTCAAGTGGGGTTAGGTGGGGTCGATTCATGACTCGTATGACATTGAGAATAGACTTGAAAACATGCAAGTTTCCATTCTTGAGGGTGGTGTAAATATAGCTTCCATCTGAGTTTTATGTTGAATCTTTTGCAAGAGGAAACTTCCCAATTAACTTGGTTTCAAAATAACAAAATGTGTCATTAGGCCATCTTCAAACAATTGCAAACAACACATATAGCCATTTTCGAACACTTATTTATCCATTAAAAGCTATGTAACACACTTATATATTTGATCATTTTGCTAAAAAAAAAAGTACTCAACCAAACAATTGCTAACAAGAATCCTCTCATTACTAGAAACAGAAGAGCATATTATATGCAGAGGCTATTTAAGCCATATAGCCACAAGCAAAAGCTGCAAATCATCCCAAATACTAAGTTTTTTTTCTTTCTTCTTTTTTTGGCTTTCCACTAAATTCTTTGCAAATACTAAAAGCACCAAAACTCAAGAACACATTTCTTTCAAGCCTTTCTAGTCCTTCTAACTTTCCTCTCACTAATCCCAACTGATTTCTCCACATTGGTCATAGCCATTGGGATAGGAGGCTTCTTGTTCTCATTGCTACTACTCAACGAATACCTCGGCGTCCAAGCCTCCCTCCTCTCCGCCACCGGAGTGGCGGCTGCCGCCACTGCAGCCGTCTTCCTCCGGCTATCCATCTTTCCAGTGGTGTCTCTTTTCTTTGTAGACTCTAACTCTAACTCCGAGATCATATGAAGGCTTCTTCTCGACTTCGCCTTTCTTCCTCCTCAGCCTCTCATTCCTTCTTGCACAATACTCATCATAAAACCTGTCTCTCTCAAACAAAGGGCTCCTTTGGCCCCCCAAAACACCACCATCATCAAAACTAGCATCATTTTTGCTCCCAAGTATTTAAATCATTTTTTTTTTCTTGTAGATATTAAAAATAAAAATCTAATATAAACCAAAATAGTGATTTACGAGATCAAATGTAGTCCCACAGCAAATACACTAATATTTAACACCTCATAAATTTGAACATTCATCAATTGTTAACCAATTTATATGTACTAACATTGATAAGATAAACATGTAACTAATAAAACATACAAGAGTAACTTTTGTCCTATTCGATTCTTTCTAATCAATTCCAAGTCTTCAAGTCCAGTCCATGAGATTGCTAGTTTGTCTTTTAACTTGTGCATCTCTGCTTACAAAACAGGGGTCACCAATGTTAAGACACATAAATCAAAACATTCAATACATTCAGCATTATGAGGTATTTAAGCAGGTGGTCGCGTGATTGTTATTCTGTTTGCTGAAACCTTGACCCTTGACCCTTGCTAGTTCCCTTTCCAGAGTTCTCTTCTCCGAATACACATCATGTTTTAATATTAAATCACCAGATGAAACATCTTTTCACAAACTTGAATGTCACATTTCATTTAATTTCAATAGCTAGTGTATTGCCTAAAAACAGTCGATGACCTCAAATTCTTCACAAAATAAAAAAAGCTCAGAATGTTAAAATCTAGAAACTCTTAAAATAATACTTAACATGATTGAAAAGAAAACATAGATGTCATTCCGCACCTTCTAAAACCTCCTCATCAATTACGCTATAATACTCAGCTCGTCCAATATCTTTCAGAAAGCTGTGCTCCAGTCCAACTCTAGGGTAGTCAACGTAGTCATAAAGAAATATTTGTTAGAGATGAAGATGTAGGCACTGAATTGCACAAACACATCCTGAATACTAAGGTGGGATAATTCAAGAAAACCAGCAAAAGGTCTGAGAGAAACAAACCCCAGCACCAAGAAGTCGCATTCTGAAAACATTAAGTGCTTGTCTCTCCATATCCTGAGCACCCATGTAGATAATACAATGCAACCAAATCGAGCACAAGCGGTAGCTGTTGCAATACCATGCTGACCGGCTCCAGTTTCAGCAATTATATGCTTCTTACCAAGGCGCTTTGCAAGCAAAGCTTGAGCAACAACATTGTTGATTAAGGTTTTGATGTTGTATTCTTATTTTCACACCCGAGATCAAGGCTATCTCAAATAGTTTTTGACTTTACTAGCAGTATTTTTATTGTGACTGAAAGCATTCACACAAATGAAAGATAAGCTGAAGTTGCATTGATAATCATTTTACCAAACAAGAGAACACTTGAGGTTTGTCTATGACTAAAAAGTTTCAATCAGAACCATCTCCTTGATCAGTTATGAAATATTTAAATATAAAATCTTTTTCCATTCAAATGTTGTCTTATAACTTATAAATTTACTTGTATTTTGCAGCTTACTAGATCACCTATTGTAAGTTTATAAAGATATACTCCTTCTGTTTCAGCACACGCCTTTTTTGAACAAAATATGATCTGTAATATCCACCATTTAACACATTCCTATGGGTGTGTGAGAGGCTATAAATGGTAGGGTCCTTACTCTTCCATGTCCACCAAATTCCCAAGCATCACTGTCCAAAGCTACTCTATACATTTAACCTTATACCTATACATGAAACGTGTGAAATGGATCAAGAATAACATAATTGATATATGGTATACATAAACTATAAGGAGAAAGGCAAGTATGTTGCTTCATATGTATTTTCTGGGTGGAAATTAAACACAAACACAAGAGCTCCTCCACGTTCAAAAACAATGACCTGTAACAAACAATCAACCAAAAGATAAATCAAGTAAATATACTGGTATATTGTAACATTGTATGACAGCTCAAGAAAATTACTCTTATTAAAAATGAACATTAATGGGAAAAGGAGCGAAGAACATGAAAATCACATTAGAAGCTCTTTTGGCAGTAAGTTAAGACTATCCTGCAAAACCACATTGATAATATAGCAAAAAGAAATACTTTTTTTTCAAGATGCGTTACATAGATATTTTATCGAAATATAGCTATATTTTCTTCTTTGACTACGACACATTTAAAAGAAACAATATTTTTTTTTCAAGATGTGTTACATATTACATGTTACGCAAGATCATAATAATAATGTAGGTAGACTTAAACCATTCTCTTGCTTCAGACCCTTCGAAATCAGAATATTTTGTTGCCTGCCATTTAAAAATGAAAGGAATAAGATTTCCTTTTTAAAATTCTTCTAAGGTTCATTTTTTATTTACTTTCAAAATTCACAGTATGGTTTTCATGCTGAGTTTCACGTTTCAACAATTAGGAGCCTTGTATTTTTTTACTTTAAACAATTAATTTTAATCTACAATTTCTACATATATATTAAAGTATTATATATTCATGTTATGTTTTATATGGTATATTTATTCAAATTCTTTAAAACTGATATCAGGCTCCTACAATTATATACTTACTATGAACACTTACACATTATAGCAAAAATGTCAAAACACTAAAATCTTCTTTCACCTTGCACAATCACAAACTCCAAATGCATATATATGAATAAGGAAGAAGAAATATAGAAATATAAACAAACATGTGTGTGTTTTTGTTCGTGAACTAAAATTCATGTCAATTTACTTGATGCCTGCTGTCCACCCCTTATCATATGTCATCTGCAATCCCCCAAAATCATACTTTGCTGAATTTATCTTAAAAAGACACTAACAGACCACAATTAATCAACAACATTTCTCCATATATATAGATAATGAACACAACATTTTTTTTATTTGCTTCATGAATTTGAATTCGAATTAGTAGTAAATCATTGTTGAAAGGTAAATACTGTTAAGCAACGCAAAAGATCAAATGGAAGCAAGACAGTCATTTGTTGAAATGTAAAAACTATCAAACAAATGCTACAAACTAACTAAGAAATATAAAAGAAACCCAGAAGCTCACACCAGTCCATATGCTCTAGGACAGAGGAAAATTTGAGAGTCTTTACAATCCTCGCCTTGATCTCCAATTGCATTTCCGCGTCGAGATCAGCACGACACAGAGCCTTGTATTCATTGAGATCAGCACAACATAGATTGATGATTAGGTCGGAATACACAGGGGCGCGACCATACAGCAGTCGTATCTGTAAAAAGCCAAAGGTGACTTCTCCGTTATCGTTGCTGACAAGTGCGATAGAATTATCAAAACATGGTTCAACTTGGTCCGGTGATTGTATCTCTTCGAATGATGGCAGTGGGAATCCATATTCGCGTTCTAGTTTAAGATCATACGCACCAGAATTGGTAAAACAAAACCTATCATTCCCAACAACGAAAACCGGACCAGTACCAGCACTTCTACCCAAAGAATCGGAAGGGCTATCAGATTGTACCCAACCTTGGTTCAGTTTATTAAAATCCAGAGCAAAAGTCCCAGAGCGAGATATTTGGACCAACAAAACAGAGTTTCGGACGAAACCATATCGCCCAACGCGCATTACACTCCATGATTTTGAGTAATTTATAGACGGGAGCCGCTCCCACGCTCCCTGGGAAGGAGTGTAGAGCTCAAATCTACCTGGCATACAAAATTGGGAAGAAAACACGACAATCTTTTCACCATCAGGTGTTGGAATGGCCACTGGATACGATTTCGGGTACCTCATTTCACTCACTTCAATAGACTACTTTTATCCAGTTCGTATTCGGGTCAATTGACGATAAATCAATACTATAAACAGACTTGGAAATCTTATCATATTCACCCTCGTCTCCCTCAAACATATACAGTGTTTTACCAATCACACAAAAACCATTGCTATAATTAAATTTACCAGAATCACCATAATCAATTTGCAGTGTAGGATTAGCTAATCTACCACCAACGAATTCGTCATCTCCACAGCTTAAATCTACGATGAATACAAGGTATGCTACGCTAATATCCGGCGTCGCACTTGTCAATATAATACAGAATTTACCTGAAGGTGGTTCCTCCGCCGCCGCCGTCTCCGCCGTCGCCGATGATTTTACCTGGGTGTGATGATCCATCAATACCTGCTTGTAGCTCAACATTTTTTTTTGTCATCCGACCGATACGTATCTTCTTATTTTTTTGACTCAGATGTTAGATCTTTATCTTATAGTGTAATTTTCATGTTATATTAATATGATTTTTATATATAAAATTTCTAAATTTAACTTTACAAAAAGAAAAAAAATCGTCATAATTCGTATATACATATCTTTATGTGATGTTACTTATATTTTTATATCATATAGTCATACATATATAATCGTACATTTATTTAATATATAAAAGTACAACTAACATAACTAAAATACATTAAATATATTAATATCTGTCTAAAAAAATATTAAGTTACAACCAATATTATTAAAAAAATTGATTAACATAACTAAAGGATAGAGGTGGATTGGAGTACATAATCTTATGCATAAGGTGCACGTGAGTTTTGGTGCTAATTTAATAATCTTTTCGACTCCTTCACCAAAGATGGTTTACAAGTAACAATCATAAGAAGATGAACAGGGTTTTCTGTTCTCATTTGCAGGTCATGATGGAAAATTTGTGAAGGAGTTTTAAGTTGAATGAATGTTGACGTTTATAATTCATCATATCTTTGAATTTTGGTATCTACATATAGCAGATGGGTTGATGGATGCACAGATGTATTCTCTACTATTCGCTCTCTTAACTATGAATCAAGAAATATCAGAAACACATGCAATCTTGCATGCAACTGCAACCAAAACCAAGAATGATCAAACCCTAAACCGAGAAGAATGAAAACCACAAGCTCAAGAACGAAGAATCAACACATGGATTTAAGTGGTTCGGCTTATACTATGCCTACATCCACAGCAATTCACTAAATCAATCAAAGATTACAAAGTTTGAATACAGAAACCCTAATCTGCGCTAAGCTTTTCGTGAGCTAATATCTCTCTCTACAAACTATATTGTGAATCGCGATCTAAACAAGAAATAAACTACACTATATATAGAAGATCCAGCTTCAAACCGCTCTCCAATCCGTTAAGTAACGAGAGAGAAAACCGCTCTGCAAGTTGGCTGATCAGATCCTGCAAAACAAACTCAAGAAATCAAGATTTGAGAATAACTGATTTTACCCATCTGAAGTCGTGTTTTAGAAACGCGTTTTTATAAGTGAGCTAACACGTTTCTTCATGCCTTAGCCAAATTTCTGATTTTTCAAAATTCTCTTCCTTTTTCTCATATCAGGATATATATATATATATATATATATATATATATATATGCATGCATTACTCTCACAAATCTCCACCTTGATGCATGCTATATCCTTGCTTTGATCAAACTGATAGAAGATCAGGTTATACTTGTTGAAGAACTCCCTTTTAAACCAATCAATTCTAGACATAGCTGGAACTTGGCTGTAGGCAAAGCTTTAGTTAATCCATCAGCTGGATTCTCTTCACTTGCCACTTTGCTAACCTTGATCTTTTCTTTCTCTATGATGTCCCTTATGTAATATAACTTGACATCAATATGTTTTGTCCTCTCATGGAACCCTTGGTGTTTAGATAGGTGGATAGCACTATTATTATCACAGTAAACTTTCACACATTTCTGATTAATTCCAAATTCTGAAAGTATGCCTTTGAGCCAAAGAGCTTCCTTGATAGCTTCTGTTAGTGCAATAACTCAGCCTCAGTGGTAGATAAGGAAACTACGGATTGCTGAGTTGATTTCCAACTCACTGCAGTGCCAAATAGAGTAAAAATATAGCCTGTAAGGGATTTTCTTGTATCCATATTCCCTGCATAATCTGCATCCACAAAGCCAACTATAGGTGTACTTGAAGCTGAAGTTTTCTTGAATCTCAATCCTAGATTCACTGAACCATTTATATACCTAAGCACATACTTCACTGCTTCCCAATGTAATAAACCTGGATCAGACATATACCTACTGACCAAGCTCATGGAATATGCTAAATCTGGCCTGCAACACATCATAGCATACATCATGCTTCCTACAGCATTAGAGTATGGTATCTTGTTCATCTTGTGTTCTTCTTCATTTGTTTTTGGACACTAATCTTTAGAAAGTTTCATATGTTGTCCAATTGGAATAGAAACACTCTTGCACTGATTCATTTGATATCTGATCAGAACCTTCTTCAAATAGTTGCTAAGCTCAAGCACTACTTCATTTTCTGATCTTTGTCTGATGATGTCCATACCTAAGATCCTCTTTGCTTCTCCAAGATCCTTAATCTCAAACTCAGTATTAAGTAAGCATTTAATCTTATTTAAACTTTGCATAGAATCACTTGCAATAAGCATATCATCAACATACAATAACAAAAATATGAATGATGCATTGGAATCAAAACTAAAATACACACAGCTATCATACATACTCTTAGTGAAATTAATTCTTTTCATGAATTGATCAAACCTGAGGTACCATTGCCTTGGAGATTGCTTTAACCCATAGAGTGATTTTCTGAGCAAGCAAGCTTTCTCTTCACTATTTGGAATCTTCAAGCCTTCTGGAATCTTCATGTAGATCCTTTCCTTTAGTTCACCATGTAAGAAAGCTGTTGTGACATCCATTTGATGTAATTCCAAATCGAATTGAGCCACCATTGCAAGTAATATCATTATAGATCAATGCTTGACTACTGGAGAAAAGATCTCTGTGTAATCAACACTTTCCTTCTGAGTAAACCCTCTAGCAACAAGTCTTGCTTTAAACCTTACTTTGTTACTTTGAGCAACTTCAATCTTCTTTTTAAAGATCCACTTACAGCTCACAAGTTTCTGATTTCTTGGCTTATCAACTATGATCCAAGTCTCATTTCTTGCTAATGAACTTAATTCATATTGTATAGTTGATTTCTATTTCTCTTTTTCCTTGCAAGTAATAACTTCAGTGTAGCTACTTAGCTCTTGATATTCTATGTACTCAGCTGCAAGAAAAGCAAAAGAAATGGAATTAGATTGATCAAATCTAGTAGGAGGTTTAACTAACCTTCTTGATCTATCTATGGTGAGTTGATAATTGATCAACTGATGATCTTCTTGACTTGATTCCTGTTGATCTTCTTCCTGAGATCCTTCATCACTTGTACTCTGATGATGATCATCATTTGAATTCATGTGTAGGGGCTCCATCTCAAGCTGAGTTTCATCATTATCAGTCTTGGCTTACACTTTGATTTCTTCTTTATTTAGAGGCATGCAAGTCTCATCAAATGACACATCTCTAGACACAATGCATTTCTGATTTCCTTTCTCCAAACACCATAGCTTGTATCCCTTAATTCCTTCTGGATATCCCAAGAATACACATTTGAGTGTTCTTGATTCTAACTTGTCTTGCTTGATATGAATATAAGCCAAACAACCAAACACTCTTAGTTTTGTGTAATCAGCAAACTTTCCACTCCACTTCTCTTCTGGAGTTTTGAAGCCTATAGCACTGGATGAAGATCGATTTATCAAGTATGCTGCAGTAGTGACAGCTTCACCCCAAAAGCTCTTGTCTAAACCTGAACTTAGCAACATACACCTTACTCTTTCTAAGAGAGTTTGATTCATCCTCTCTGCAAGACCATTCTGTTGTGGTGTGTAAGGAGTGGTCTTGTATCTAGTAATTCCCTTCTCTTTGCAAAAAGAATTGAAAGCATTTGATACAAATTCCAAGCCATTGTCAGTTCTTAGATATTTCAACTTCTTATCAGTTTGATTCTCCACCTGAATCAGCCATTCCTTGAATTTCTGAAATGCCTCATCTTTACTTTTGAGCACAAAAAACCCAAACCTTTCTTGAGAAATCATCAATGATTGATAAGAAATATCTACCTCCATTCTTTGTGGTTGCCTTAGTAGGACCCCAAAGATCTGAGTGGACATAATCCAACCTTCCTTGAGTGGTGTGAGTACCAGCATTGAACGTCAATCTCTTTGTTTTACCCATAACACAGTGATCACAAAAACTGAGATCAGTGATCTTGTCTTTCCCAAATGCTTCTTGTTTCTGCAACTCCTGCAAACCTTGGATGCTAATATGAGCCAACCTCTTATGCCAAATAAAAGTCCTATCCATCTCTTTTACTGAGTAGGATCCACCAATGGCAGTAGCTCCCTTTAAGTAATATAGATCATGTCTTTTAACTCCTTCCATCACAATCCTTGATCCCTTTAAAACTCGCATAGCTCCATCTCCAGCTGATAGCTTGAAGCCTTGAGAATCTAACATGCCAAGAGAAATAAGATTTCTCCTTAATTCTGGAACAAACCTGACATTTGAGAGAATCTTTACTGATCCATCCTTCATCTTCAATGGAATAGATCCAACTCCTTTGACTCTACATGTCTTGTTGTTACCAAGCATGACAACTCCATCTTCCTTGATGACCAAGTCCCTGAACCATCCTTTATGAGGGCTCATGTGAAAGGAACAACCTGAATCAAGGATCCACTCTTCATTAGTATTATTTGAGGTTATAGCTAGTACCTCTGCAGATTCATATCCATTGTTGGGATTTGCTGCATCAGTAGTTGGATTGACTTGATTTCCTAGTTGATTTGGCTTCCCTTTCTTGTTCCCTTTGAGCTTAAAACAATCCTTTTTGTAATGGCCAGGCTTATGACAGTGAAAGCATCGATTTCCTTCAATATCTTCCTTAGAATCTTGATTTAAGACTGGTGGCTTCTTGTTTCCTTTCTTGAAAGGCTTCTTCTTTCCTCCAGCTTGTTTAGTCATCAAACTTTCTCTTCCACCCTGAACTTTAGCATCTGATTCCTTTGTCAGTTCCTTAGTCTTCAAGGCAGTTATTACTTCCTCCAAATTGATAGATAGTTGTCTGCTATACAGGATTGAGTCACAGAAAGTTTCAAAACTTTTGGGAAGAGAGCTGAGTAACATCAAAGCTTTGTCCTCTTCTTCTAGCTTGACATCCACATTTTCAAGGTCATCTAAAATCTTGTTGAACTCCTCCAATTGACTCATCAGTGGCTTATCTTCAATGATTTTGAAAGCATATAACTTCTTTTTCAGAAATAGTCGATTAGCCAAGGATTTTACCATGTAAAGGCTTTCAAGTTTCTCCCAAACCTCCTTTGCAGATTCAATCTTGGCTACTTCTTGCAAAACCTTGTTGTCCAGGCTGAGAATTATCATGCTATGTGTTTTTTCCATTAGTGTTGTCTTTTGCTCAGGTCTCATTGCTTCAGGAAACGCGCCAATACCCTGCAAAGCTGCTGCTGCTCTATGTTGGACCAACAATGCCTTCATCTTCACTCTCCATAGGCCAAAGTCACTTGATCCATCAAATTTTTCTACTTCAAACTTGACTGATCCCATTTCTTGATCTTTAAAGTTCCCACAGACGGCGCCACTTCTTAACTATGAATCAAGAAATATCAGAAACACATGCAATCTTGCATGCAACTTCAACCAAAACCAAGAATGATCAAACCCTAAACCGAGAAGAATGAAAACCACAAGCTCAAGAATGAAGAATCAACACAAGGATTTAAGTGGTTCGGCTTATACTATGCCTACATCCACTGGTAAACAGCAATTCACTAAATCAATCAAAGATTACAAAGTTTGAATACAGAAACCCTAATCTGCGCTAAGCTTTTCGTGAGCTAATATCTCTCTCTAAAAACTATATTGTGAATCGCGATCTAAACAAGAAATAAACTACACTATATATAGAAGATCCAGCTTCAAACCGCTCTCCAATCCGTTAAGTAACGAGAGAGAAAACCGCTCTGCAAGTTGGCTGATCAGATCCTGCAAAACAAACTCAAGAAATCAAGATTTGAGAATAATTGATTTTACCCGTCTGAAGTCGTGTTTTAGAAACGCGTTTTTATAAGTGAGCTAACACGTTTCTTCATGCCTTAGCCAAATTTCTGATTTTTCAAAATTCTCTTCATTTTTCTCATATCAGGATATATATATGTATGCATTACTCTCACACGCTCTTTAACCAATTCCTAATGAAATGTCTTTCTTCATCTGCTCTTTGCACTTCATCGTCGATGAAATATTCTATTTTGTGTTTTTCTTACTACATTCGTTGACCAAAATATAATTTGTCAATTCTTAACTTTTGTTTTTCTTGACAACCAAACAAGACTCTTTTTTTGCTTTTTAAAGATAGTTCTGGTTTTTATTTTGTTTATTCTAGTTAAGTGGTTGTCGTTAAAACTATTCTGGAATTTATTTAACTCTGGTGCATCACTATGCAACCTTCCAATCATTGTTGAAAGGCAAATACTGGTAAACATCACTGATAATATGTAAGCATGAATCAAAAGAGCGAACAAAATAAGAAAAAGACGAACTGAATAAGTAGGGAACTATAAGCTGTAGCTCGCTTAAGTTCGTCAGGTTTCACAGGAATTCGTCAGAGTTCGCTGGTGTTTATTTGTTCGCTGGAGTTCGGGTTTTCATAGGTTCTACTAGGTATAAAAGAAATCGTGTTTTAACTAATAAATGTGCGTTTTTGTTTGACGGTTTCAATCCGTTATTTCTATTATAGTTCTGTTTTGCAGGAGACAGGTCGTTGAGCTTGGAGATGCAGGCAAGCTAACTGACTCAACTCATAACTGATTTGGGCGGAAGATTTCAACCTTAGAGTCTTATATAAGAGAGAGATCTTCTCATCTATTTATTAGGAAAAGTTTGAGAGAACGATCGTTGTAAAGAGAGAAAAACTGTGAATTGAGTGTTTAGCTAGGGTTTGCTATTCTTGGTTTCTTTCTCATTTGTGTTGTAAACGATTGATCTTAATTCAGTGATTAGTGAGGTTGATTTCTCCGTGGATGTAGGCATATTCAAGCCGAACCACGTTAATCTTTTGTGTTCTTGGTTGATTGTTGTTTCTGTTTCATTTTCTTCATTCATTCGGGTTCGAGGTATTCGAACTGGTGTTTTTGGTGTTGAATTGTTGTTTAATTGGTTTCCTGATCGTTTACCCAACAATTGGCGCCGTCTGTGGGAAACCGACGATCGGAGATGGGTTCAACACGCTTTGAAGTGGAGAAATTCGACGGATCTGGAGACTTCGGGCTATGGAGGATCAAGACGAAATGTATTTTCAAGGAGTTTGAGGATAAAAAAAAAATCTCATGAGAAGACGAGCAAATCAAGGTGAGAATTGAATGTAGATGTTGCCTCTTTAGAATTTCAAAGAAAACTGATAATGATGCTGGAGTAATAGAAAAGGTTATAAGTACTGGAGAGCTAAATTTTGATGGCATTTTTTATTTTGATTCACCTTTTCAATGGATAAAACATGTTAGAGCAATGAAAATGAAATAAGGGATATGTTGGATTGCTTAGCTCGAGGCTTGAAATTGTTTACATTGAGAAAAAATGGGTCATGAAAATAGCCGATATCATGGAGCATTTCAAGAAGTCATTGTAAAGGAAATTATATGATTTTTGACCATAAAAGAGGGAGTCCATGAGTATGATCCCCATGAGACATAACTTGGTTAAGTTCATTCCAAAAGAATTGTGGTATGATTACAAACAAGAAACTGTTTCACATGCTTCTATTTTTATTCTCTCAATTTTATTCTACATGCTCAGCATGACATGTTTGAGATTATTAGGTTATATATATGGAGAGAATGAGCATTAGTTGGAACAAATTATTCTCTTTGCTATTATGAATAAATTATTCGAGTTATGTTGGAACAAGCAGTGGAGCAGGACAAGTATGATGCACACTAGCTACACCCAAGACCAGCTCATGTAAGTGGCTTTCACTGTCCATCTTTCAAGAAAATCTGTAACCAAACACGATGTATCATACGTGTAATGATTCTTTTGCAGGGAATATGCGAAGCTTATGGTGAGTTTTCATGAGAAAGCAGGAAGTGGGAAGCTGACAGGTGTGCATAAGAAGTACAACACTTCTATGGATGAAGAATTTTAATAGCTTGAAACAACAATGTTTGGTTGATCTATTAAGTTGGGGGGGTTTGGGGGCTAGGCTTATTCGAGCAACAGAAGTTGCCCCGGGATTTATAGATATCGGGTTTTCTTGATTTTGTTTCTAAGAATTCTAACTCTTTCTCATGTATCTGTGTTTGATTTTCACAGAGAAAGTGTTTGCTTTTGTTGATAAAACTCCTTTATCATCTAACAGTCAATGTTATAAACTAATATACACTGAGAAAAGTTCTAATGTGAACTTTGTCACATTTAAAAGAAACCAAGATCTTTATAACATTGACGATTAGGTCGCAATACAGAGTGGTTTTCGTTATAGTATTCCATATATATGTTCTAGTTCTACATCATAACCACCAGCATTACTAAAACAACATTGACCAGTCTCCACAACGAAAAGATCAGCACTTGGAGCAATGAATCAAATCAAGAACAAAACTCTCACTATGTGTACCAACAAACCGAGTTTCAAATGAAACCATATGTTACCATGTGATTCATTGTAGTCCATAGAGAGAACACCACATATTTTTCACCATCGTATTTACTAACCACGGAAAAACGCCTGCTTAAAATGCAACTATATCCAATCATCTTGTTCGTTTCTTGCAAACTTATATGTTGAAAAATATAAAACATGACCATAACTTTTGTAAGTTAAAGAACCTGATAAGAGAGATGCATAACTGATTGGATAATCAATCACATGCTTTGCAGAATTCATCTTAAGAAGACACAAACAAGAGATTACAGTAAATCAATAACATTTTCTCCATATATAACATAGGAGCATAAGCACAAAAGACTTGGAATTCCAATCATTGTTGAAAGGCAAATACCGGTAAACATCACAAAATATCAAATGGAAACAACAAGTCTTGAGTCACTGTTGAAAAGTAAAAGCTATCAACTAACTAGGAATTGAAAAGAAACTCACAAAAAAACACAAGTCAGCATCCTTAAGTACACAGGAAATTCTGACTGTCTTTACAACCGTCGTCGTGATAGCCGATTGCGTTTCATCATCATCAGCAGCCGCCTTGAGACCATCAGAACGACATAGATCGATGATTAGGTCGGAATACACAGGGCTCAAACCGATCATCGTTCTTGTCCGTAAAAAGCCGAAGGTAACTGCTCCTCCATCCTCGTTGCTCACAAGTGCGATACCTCGACCAAATAATGGTTCTCGTGGTTCCAATTCAGACGGCGACTCTTGGAATAATGGCCGCGGCAGAGGGAAGATTCCCTTTTCACGTTTTAGTTTAAGATCAAATGTACCACCAATCGTAAAACAAAACCGATCCTTTCCAACAACGAAAAAGGGACCAGCCTCAGAACTTGCTCTTAACACATGTGCAAGATGATTACATTCTACCCAACCTTGGTCCAGTTTTTCGTGATTACATTCTACCCAACCTTGGTCCAGTTTTTCAAAATCAAGAGCAAAAATCCCAAGGTGATCTATTTTTACCACTAAAACAGAGTTTTGAATGAAACCATATTGTCCAATGGAACAATATCCATATCGATATCGTGCAACAGAAATTATTCTAACATAGAATTTAGAGGGGAGTGGTTCCCATAATCCCGAGGAAGGCTTGAAGAGCTGGAATCTGGCGTTCGGCCACCCAAATTTAGAAGAAAAAACGACAATCTTTTCACCATCCGGTGTTGGAATGGCCACCGGATTGGTGATTGGGTACCTCATATTACCCATATTGAATAGAAAGCTTTTATCCAATTTCAATTGGAAATCCGGCTTGACTGTGAATAGACTAAGGGCATAAACACAATACTTGGAGGAAATCTTATCATCACTTTCTTCTTCACCCTCGCGGCATCCCTCAAACATAAACAGTGTGTTACCAATCATACAAAAACCATTGGTAAACTTTTCATCATCACGGCAATTACCAAGATCAATTTCTAGTGTAGGATCTGCCATTTCAAAATCTCCACAGCTTAAATCCACGATAAATATATTGTATGTTGCTCCACCACCTGGCTTGAAACCTTTCAAAATAACACAGAATTTACCTGATGATGTTGATTGGGTGTGATGATCCATCAATGGCTGCTGCTGATTCTTCTTTGTGGTGGTTGTAATTGAAAAGAAGAGCCCTAGCCGCGCTTCGAAAGGTATATATGGTTTGATCTTTGTTTCTCTAATGCGTACTAGTTTACAATTTCATGCAGTGTGTCTACTAGACTAAACACATCTCTATTTATTTCAGTTTTAATTTAAAAAATAATAAAAATACCGATTTTATCTTTTTAGGAAATAATAAAAAATAAGTTTTTGACATCTAGTATTTATAATGTAATGACATGAATTTATAATATTTTAATTTTTTTATCTATATCATTCTAAATAATTGAATTTGATAATCTTATAATTTTCAAATTCTAAAGAATATATACAAATGCATAAATAAATTAAACAACAAATTGAAATTAAAGTCTATAATCAAAATGTGAAGTAAATAGAAGTGACCAATTTTACAAATTTTCTACATCCATTAATTATATCAAAAAACACCATAAAATAAATTTAGTACCATAAAAAACTTATTGTATCATAATACTAAATAGTAGCAATTTTTTTTAATTTAAGTCCTAAAAATATGTTATGTGTATTGAAATCGATATAGATTTAAGTACTGGGATTAATAAATAGAATATTTTTTGTAAAGTTATTGTTATTATATATAATATGTGATTATAGAAAAAAATAATGAGTAAATATTTTATTAGTACGTATAACTATAGATAGATATACAAATTTTTGGTCCAACCAACGCAAATAACTAAATTATCTCAAATTCAATAAAAACATTTATGTTTATCAAATACTTGAAATCTCTTTCTATATATATTTAAAACAAACTTATTAAAAATTACACAACCTTCTATTCAATCCACTTGAACTAAAAATAATAAAGCAAACAATTCTATGGAAAGGTTTGTTTGTAAATTATTTTCTCAAAAGATTTTAAATTTTGAAAACAATATTTATTAATTTTCGTATTATTATAATGTTGTTAAGTATAATTTTAACTTAAAACATTTTTACCTCTCTTAAAACATTTCTTGACTTTGTTTTTGAGGATTCTTACTCTTCATACATCTGTATTTGATTTTCACCAAGACACCAAGAAAGTCTTTGCTTTTGTTGATAAAACTCCTAATCATCATCTAACAATCAATGTTATAAAACTAATATACACTGAGAAAAGTCCTAATGTGGTGTTGGAGTACGTCATATCACCCACCTTCAATAGACTGCTTTTATTCAAATTTCAATTCGATAACATTTTCTCCATATATAATATACATAGAAACATAAGCACAAATGAATTCAAATTCCAATTAATAGTAAATCATTGTTGAAAGGCAAATACTATTAAACACAAGAGCCACAAAAGATCAAATGGAAGGAAGAGTGAGTAATTGTTGAAAAGTAAAAACTTTCAAACAAATGCTACAAACCAACTAAGAAATTGAAAAAAATTCCATAGTTTCGGATGAAACCATATTCCAATTTCATATTCGGCTCAATTGATGATAAATCAATGCTATAAATAGACTTGAAAATCTTATCATTTTCACCCTTGTCTCCCTTATACATATTCTAATCATTTCAATCGCGAACGACGGTTGATCTGGTTCATTTGAAAACCCAAAATCGGAATTATCGTCAAACAACATAAAACTGTTCAAATCGGATTTTTAAATTTCTTTTACCTTTTCTTTATCAACTTAAAAGAGATTTACTTTACTTTTTTTTATCAACTTAAAAATTGTTGGACAACTACACTTATAGACACCAACATCATTTTACAATTGCATCATTTATAGTAGATGACTTAAATGTTATTTTAGTTTGCTAATCAACATGCACAAACTCTTATAGTTTACTAATATAGGACCCGTGTAATACACGAGATTTTATAAAAAAAAATAAAGTAAATTTAGTAAAATTAGAAAATTTTAGATAATATTTATATAGTAAAATTAAATTTATAATTTGAGCAATAAATATCACAAAATTAATTATAATGTAATATGATTAAATAATTATTTAATTGTCAAAATATATTACATTTGTAGAAGATCATAAATAATTTTTTATTTATTATTTTGAAATTAATATATATTGATATGCCTATTATATCTTTAATCCACCCATCATTATTTTTAGTTTCTTTTTTTATTGTTATTATCTATAGCAACCCCTAGTTTTTATTTTCAATTAAATTTAAAAAAATGAAAGTCAAAATTTCACAAATTAATTTTATAGTTTATTTTAACACACAAGTTAAAAACAGAATAATTCAATTTTTCATTAATTAATAAGTTTAAATGGAAAGTTTGAACAAGCATTTTCAATAAGCTTATCTTTACTTTAGTTTTTTTTTCTTATTTATTTATTTATACTTTTTCTTCAAAATTTTAAATTTAACTAATTTCAAATATACAAATAATTCCTATATTGAAGCCTAGCATATTTATTTAGATAAATATTGTCAATATTTCTAAATTATTATTATTATTTTTTTGTAACATAAAATTTAAAGTCATTAATTAGTCATATTTAATGTGAAAATAATGTGAGTTTGACATGTAACATAAATGGTCTTACTTTTATATATATAAAGATACTACAATATCTCATACTTTTTTTAAGTTTTTTATGTTACTCTATTATTCCGTGTCGTATTGGTCAAAATAATACAAATTTACGTGGAGGTGATCTATCAATAATTACAGCTTTTTATTTTTGAGCCGCACGTGGAGAGTTCATCTTTAGAGTGTAAATTAAAATTAATATTTATTAACGTCCCTAATTTTTATTTGACAAAATTAACCTTAAAGAATTTTTTTTTTCTTTCTTTTTCTTCAAGCTGCTGCTATAGTCATTTTCCAAACACAATAGCTTCATTGTCATTGGGGGAGATAAATAAGATTTATTTTCCAGATTACTGCATAGTCATTTTAAAAACACAATAGGCTCATTATCATTGGGAGTTATAAATAAGAATTCAAAAAAAATCAACAAATAGATTAATAATTCATTCACATCCTCAATATTTCTATCATAAATATCATAATAAGGCATCACAAAGAAAATCAACAGAAATTAATAATTCATTGATATCAATATTTCTAAAACATCATAATATTATTGACAAATAATTGATATGGTTGAATTTAGTTCATTTAATATCTAAAATATCATAATATTTCTTTTAGTTCATTTAATATCTAAAATATCATAATATTTCTTTGATATATCATCGATATGCTCGATATTTGGAACAATTAATATCATAGAGGTATTGCAATAGTATTTCTAAAATATTATTCCAACAATATCTCTAAAATATTGTTTACAATATTGTCGATAATCATCGATATTTTTAATAACTACACCACCGATTATATAGACAACATTTTAACAATATCTGTAAAATACTTCTATGATATATATCCTCTGATATTTTTAACAATTATCATTAATTTTCATTTACGTTAACAGTCAATCAATGGAGGAAATTGCAATGGATTTCGAATTAACGTGGACATCATACTGTTTAGGGAAGAATTTGGTGACCAACTTCATCACCCCAATTATCTTGGGGTGAAGTTTGTTAATCACCAGAAATGCACATTGTTCATAAGGGGTATGATCAATCGTTTGAGGACTACATTCAAGAGAGAATTTCCTGTTATAAATACAAACTTCTTAGAATTGAGAATTGTTTTGAAGTGACATATCAATGGATTATGCCGGAGAAGTTAAAACAGATAATTCGAGATATGTTGGATTTTATTTGCGACATGCACGAGAAAAATATATGTTTATCCCATTTTGATGAAAGACATCTTGTAGATGTAGTTATTAAAAATATCGATGATTATCGACAATATTGTAATCAATATTTTAGAGATATTGTTGGAATAATATTTTAGAAATACTATTGCAATACCTCTATGATATTAATTGTTCCAAATATCGAGCACATCGATGATATATCAAAGATATATTATGATATTTTAGATATTAAATGAACTAAATTCAATCATTTCAATTATTTGTCAATAATATTATGATGTTTTAGAAATATTGATATCAATGCATTATTAATTGTTCCAAATATCAAGCATATCGATGATATATCAAAGAAATATTATGATATTTTAGATATTATATGAACTAAATTCAATCATTTCAATTATTTGTCAATAATATTATGATGTTTTAGAAATATTGATATCAATGAATTACTAATTTCTGTTGATTTTCTTTGCGATGTCTTATTATCATATTTATGATAGAAATATTGAGGATGTGAATGTATTATTAATCTATTTGTTGATTTTTTATGAATTCTTATTTATAACTCCCAATGATAATGAGCCTATTGTGTTTTTAAAATTACTATGGTAGTAATCTGGAAAATAAATCTTATTTCTATCATATTTTGACGAAAAAAAAAATGTTGCATATTATCATTTCGATACTTGAATTCGAGTTAGGAAATTTTCATCCATGATTCTGTCAGCATAGTTTATAGAGGGGGGTGTGTCCCATAATCCTCCAACCAGAATCTAGAGATCGGCCAAAAATTTTAACTGCTTTCCTATAATATGTTTTCATGTGTTTCTTTATAATAAAGTTTTGTTTCTCATTAGAATTTCTCATAGCATCCTATCTTTGATAGTGAGAATAGCAAGATGATGCTTAAGATAAAACTCCTTTTATTTCCTGAAAAGATGGCATTAACATATTCAAATAATACCAAAAAAAAAAAAAAAGTCAATAATTTAGAACTAATTGCATAATTTAACTGTACCACAAAATCTTCCATTTCCGGGAATACAAAAAAATTCCTGTAATTGAACGACAGAAAGAATAAACATACTGCTAAATCATCCTTTTTTTTTTTCATAAATCATTAGATCAACAAATGATGGATCATCCAACGAGCCATAAATAACAAACAGATTCACCTTTTTGGTTCAACGATTTCATCTCCATCTCCTCTTCTTCCTTCTCAAGATCAGAAATTTGAATTTCTTTCTTTCTTTCCCTTTTTTTTTTCTTTTGTTGTTGTTGTTGTGTGTAATTTCAACAGACAACACATGATTCGATTCACTCTCTCAAAATTGAAAGCAAACGTATAAATTGCTGTAACTCCAAGGGATATCATAAGATTAGAAAAGATGAGATATATAAGCAAGTGTACACGAGTGGTAAATTTTTATTCGATTTCAATAAAAAATTTGCCACTCATTAATCATAATATAAAATCTGAATCAGTCGTGTGATTTTGCAACCATTCAATTAAGTAAATTAATTTGATTAAGAGACTAATTACTATGCATGAATATATATATATATATATATATATATATATATTGTATTTTTTTTTTAATATTTTAGGGAATTAAGAATTTATGGAATTATTTCATTATAATTTCATTAAGTAATTAAAAAAAATTATAGCCAAAGTTAGAAATATGGTGTATCTTTGTATATACATCGTTAATGTTTAATATTTAATCCTAAATCTTAAATAGCTTCAATATCAAAATGTAATGTATATACAACAAATTTAGAAATATTTTCTCCACCAGTTGCATCGAGACGGTGCAAAATTGTAATCCAACTTCATCAGTTTACACAAAATTTTTACATAAATAAACATTTCATAATATTTATTATTATTAATTAATTTAATCATATTTTTATTATATTATAATTAATAACCGTGTGTAAATAAATAATACTTAATAAATATTTATTTTTACTTTATATTTTTTAATTTAATTAATTAAAGAAACATGTGATCAATTGAATGACCATATGGGTTATTTTAAAAATTTTGATATCAAAAATTACCATTCTGTGTTAATTTTAAAATTTTATTTTTATTATCCATATTGAGAAATTACTACTTACGTTAATTCAAAATTTATATAGATCACGCATGTTGAGAAATTATCATCCATATTAATTTTAAAATTTTATTTTATCACCCCATGCATGTTAAGAAATTACTGCTCGTGTGAATTTAAAATTTCTATATTACTAATCATGTCCAAAAATTATTATCCATGTTAATTTTAATATTTTATTTTATCACGCATGAGAAATTACTATCATATTAACTCAAAATGTACAACGTCGAGAAATTATCACCCTTGTTATTTAAATTTACGAAACTTACAAACCCTCTTCAATTCATTGTCGATTAGTTCCAACTACAAATTGCCACTTTCAAAGAGGACATTCTTTGTCTTATTCAATTACAACTATTTGAGCTCATATTAAAATGTGTAAATGAACGATAAAAGTTGCATTATTTATCATAGAAAAATACTAGCTTAAGACCATCTAATTTGGGACAGATTCCTTACAAATCAATGTTGTTAACTATATCCAATCATCGATTGCATGAAATACATAAATCTTGTTTGTTCCTTGCAAATCTGTATGTTTAAAAATACAAAACTAAAATCAAGATCTCAAGCAACATTGGTCATAACTTTAGTAAGTTAAAGTCTTAAAATGTATCATAAGATAATATAGCTATATCTAGGAAGGGTATAGAAAACAAAATTCCTATAACTATATGCAGAGATTTCTAAAGCTCCAATTACCAGATTGATGGTCACTCATCTGGTTGATCGTCTTCCAAAGTTGCGATTCCTGGTACTAACTTCTTAACCGGGTCATCTTCCAAAGCTCCGATGTCATTTTTGCTTTCTTCTAGTCTTTCTTCAACTCGATAATAGACCTGAGCGCATTAGTAGATATGTTAGTAATATCCACTGATGTGAACCTAGTAGCAAAATACAAGTGAAGTCATAAATTAAAAGACATAATTTGAAGGCACAAGGATATGATATTTGATTATGACATGATTGATGAAGGAGATGATTCTCTGATTGCAACTTTTCAGTCATAGACAAACCTCAATTGCGCTCGTGTTTGGTAAAAAATATTATCAATGGACGATATAATCTATTCACAAGCTTGAACTTCAAGCTTCAGTTAAACAGAAACATGACAAGCTACAGAGAGTTGTCAAGATTGTATTTTCTTTCAATGCAACTTCAGTTGTACTAAATGCTTTCAGTCACAAGAAAAATACAAAACATACTCCAATCAATTATGGTAACTCTAATCCATGCTTAAATTTTGGCAATTACTAATTACATCTTCTATGATGTGAAATTGTAAAGTAGCAGATAGATGTAAATTTAAACATTCAAAGTTGGTGGCAAACAAAACTAATTCTCACCAATTTAAACATTCAAAGTTGGTGACATAATAAGGCTTGAGTATCTGTAGAAGGTAGTAAGTTAAAAGGCATACCACACATGTACGAGGAGGAGAGAGCACTTTGAAGGAATTGGGACGGTTATTGAAATTTGTTTCTGGAACACCGGGTACACCTTCAGGCACTGTGAAATGGTCCACATCGTGGCCCACCTGTCAAGAATTTTTTGATGTCATGAAAATAAAAAAGAAATGTCAGCAAGAAGTTAAAGAATCACACATGGCCAGAAAGTTTCTCAACTATTTCAGTTTGGCCATTCACCAATCAAGACCCAATAATAGTGTATTTTTCATGCACCCAATAGATTAACATTTTGTGTAATATCCACCATTTAGCAAATTTTTATGGGTGTGTGTGAGACTATAAATGGTGGATACTACACCAGGCCCAATCCAACACACATAGGGTCAACCAGAATCCTTAAAACATAATCCCTTCTTGTTCAGAGGGTGAGCTTGTCTGATAGGAGGGAAACTTGTGATTCAAGTACAAGGGTCCTTACTCTTCCATGTCCACCAAATTCCCAAGCATCACTGTCCAAAGCTACTCTATACTTTCCAGGCAAGTCACAACCAACCTTATACCTATACATGAAACATGTGAAATGGATCAAGGATAACATAATTGATATACGATTTACAGAAACCATAAGGAGAAAGGCAAGTATGTTGCTTCATATGAAGTGAATACCCTTCATATGTATTTTCTGGGTGGAAATTAAACACAAACACAAGATCTCCATGTTCAAAAACAATGACCTGTAACAAACAATCAACCAAAAGATAAATCAAGTAAATAAACAGGTATATTGTAACTTTGTATGACAGCATGTTATGTTCAAGAAAATTACTCTTATTAGAAATCAACATTTATGGGAAAAGGAGCGAAAAACATGAAAATCACATTAGAAGCTCTTTTGGCAGTAAGTTAAAACTATCCTGCAAAACCACATTGATAATATAGCAAGAAGAAATACTTTTACCTTGTCATTTTCATCTATACTGCTCACAAATTGTTTTGATGATGCAAGGAATTTAAACTTTTCATCAAGAGAATTCATGGCTCTGTCAAAAGCATTCAGAAACTGCATTTACGATCACAAGTGAGAAAATATTGGTTGAGATGCAAATATCAGAACAAGATATATATATATATATATATATATATATATATAAATATATAAACTATAATTTCAGGGATTAATATTTACTGTTAGGGGAATGGGGCATCTATTTCTCTACTGTGTAAGTTTGTAATTTGAGTTTCATAAGATGGTTTCAACAAATCGAGGATCTGGAATATAGCAAATATAATGTAAGAAAAGAGATCAGATTTTATAAGATAAAATTTTCAGAGTTCTTTTATGGAATCTAATGGCAGGGGTTGAGCTAGAGGAGTTATTGCTGCAAATATTGGGTAAAATAATTCCAGATCAGCATCGAATTTTCTCTAGAAACTGAACTCAAAAAGCAGAGAACCTTGAATCTCAGATGCTCGGTGTCCACGAGGTCCCACTGGCGTCTGCACTTGTCATAACTCCAACCATTGCCTTCTCTAGGGAAGTCAATCCAGTCTGGATGTCCAAACTGCAATAGATATTGATCACAAGATTCAGTTCGGTTAAAAGACTGGAAAATCACCAGTGAAAATCAAACTTAAAAACTATGTCTACATATTTTATGAAATGGATCCCTTCCAACAGATTTTCAGGAGTGCTCTAAGAGCTGCCTTTTTTAGAATGGACGCCTTTTTAGAATGGATTTTATCATTATTAACTTTCACAAATCCCTAACCATATTTCATTATAAGAAAGTTGGGGGAGTGGCATTCTTTTCAACCATACTCAGCAATCCTATACACAATATTAACTCCATTCATATAGCAGAAGCTTCGAATTCAAGCAATCTATCCATTGTTGTGATACATCATTTAGAAGAAAGTTCAAATCTAGTCTAGCTTACCTCATTTCCCATGAAATTAAGGTAACCCTCTCCTCCTAATGCCATTGTTAAGAAATGAATCATCTGCAGAAAGGTTGTGCAACAGTTTTATACCATGTACGGGGAGCAAAAGGCCACAATCTCACATGTGCAGTGAACATAAGATTAATAGAGTACCTTGTGAAGGGCAATTCCCCGCTCAATCATTGGAGAAGCCTCAGTCAGACAGGACATACCAGAATACATTTCTTTATCCATCAGTAGAAATGCAATTGTTTTGTCACCAACAATAGCCTACTCATGCACAAGCCAAATAGCATTGTCAATATAAGAAATTTACTGTTGAAAGAGATGTAAATAATATAAAAATATAAACAGATCTTCATTTGCTTAATAATAGTAAAATCATTCACTGTGTTATTCAGCAAACAGGGACATTGGAAGAAACTCAAGGCATAGTTGGTGGAGGTGATTAGAAAAGTATTTGGGAGTTTTCGGTGTATAATACCTGATCATGACTCTCAGCATAAGCTATACACTTTTCAGTGTATCTTCTATTTGTCAAACTCCATGTTATTTCATTCATTGACCATTCTTTATCCTTCTTATTCTTTACGTAGTCAATCCACTTGTCAGGAATGGCCATTGCTAGACGGTAGTCAAAACCAATTCCACCTTCGGAGACAGGCCTGCCAAGTCCGGGCATGCCAGAGACATCTTCAGCAATCACAGTTGCATCAGGCAAGATGCTGTGTATTAGATAGCTGGCCAACATCATGTAAATGACAGCATCAACATCCGTGGCTTCACTAAAGTACTCATGATAGTTCCCAGTGAATCCCATGTTTATTCCATGATGATGATACAACATTGAGGTTACCCCATCAAATCGAAAACCATCAAACTTAAATTCATCAATCCACCACCTCAGATTGGAGAGAAGAAATCGAAGAACTTCCCAATTTTCATAGTTGAATAGCCTGCTATCCCACAATTTGTGATAGCCTCGATCTCCGGTGTGAAAATAAGATTCTTGAGAGCTTTGCCCAACATCAAAACCATTTAGGCCATCCGTGATGTTGTTACTTGCATGGCTGTGAACTACATCCATCAATACTTGAAGACCTAAGCTATGTGCCTTATCAATCAAATACTTAAGGTCTTCCGGGGTACCAGATCGGCTGCTCACTGCAAAAAAGTTTGTAACATGATATCCAAATGACCCATAGTATGAATGCTCCATTACAGCCATCAACTGAATTGTGTTGTAGTTGTTTGCTCGAATGCGAGGCAAAATGTCATCTGCAAACTCCCTATATGTGCTTACACGGGGTTCTGAACTACTCATTCCGACATGTGCTTCATATATACGTGGTGCCTCAGGCTTAGGTGGACGAGGGTGTTTAAACTGGTACCTGCAGGGCTAATGAAATGAGTGATTGTTTACTGTGTCTAATTGTCTTTATAGGACAGAGATACCACCATGCTTCTTTCCAAATAAAATTTTAATCCAGAACTTTGCATGAGATGATGAAACTACTTCACTGCCAGTGAAACTTGTGTATACTATTTGAAAGAAAAGATCTACAGCAACAAGGACCACAAAATACAGCTGAACAAGTTTATCTCCCATCTTTAAGCTTTAGTCATTGTTGTGTTGAAATACCTTTCTGTAGGTGGCGGGTCCCAGTGTACACCATCATAAGGTGCAGCGAATCTTGTAGGATCCTGAGTTGCATACTTTATCCAAGCTGGAATTCGGTCAACCCAAACTCCATTGCTATGCTTAAATCTAAACTTGACTCTTGAGTTATGCGGAATGGCCGGATTCCCACCAATATCAGGAATTCTGATACTCCATACACCAAATTGATTCTTCTCCAACTTGTGTCCAATGCCATTCCAATCATTAAAATCACCAATAACTTCCGCTTCCCTGATTACAAGTTAAACATGAGGCCTTATAACTGGCATGAGAAAAATATGCTAGAAATCAAGAAAAGACATGTGGCATTCGAAAGTATCATACCATGAACATTTGAAAGGATAAATGTAGCACTTATTAGCAATTAACAGTAAAATGGTCATAATTCTATACAAATTTCAATGTTCTAACAATTATTCTTAAATTGATAGAAAATAATTTTAGTTCCATTTTTTCTTATTTTTCTTTATATAAACCAAAAATTGTATACTTCTATTTATGGCTTTCTATTTTCATGACCTCTTTTACTTAGATTTTAATCAATATACAGAACGTACTTGAAATTTTGACTTTGAGCTTATAGTACATAATATTGACTTTTCAGTTTGATACATACTTGTGAACAAATATATTTGTCTTTTATATAGACATGTAGGTAAGTAAACTGAAAGGAAAAGAAATAAGAAAGATAAACATATCTGAAAACAGTTTATCTTATATAGAGAGCTCAACAGACTCACTGCGCGGCTGGAGCCCATTCACGATACACAATGCAACCATCCTCCCGGTTAAATCCAAATTGCAGATAACCTGAATATAATTGTTAGCATTAGCCATATAAGCATCTTCAATAGTAAATAATCCAATTTATGATTATTATGGTTTTGTAGTTGCATTGGGTTGTCGGTATCAATTGCACAAAACTTTGATTTGTTAAGTTTCAAGCTGGAAAGGGGAAACTACGACAACAAAAAATTTGTAGGTACTCCCTGAACAACTCAGACACTAAGATAAAAGATACCTCACCTATATTTCATCATATTACCTTGTGCAAATTCCTCAACGCTTCCCTCATGTTTTTCAATGAGAGTCTTTTGATCTATGTATTTCTTTATTCTATATTTAAAATGGTCTTTATAAGCTTCCAAGCCTGGATCCAAACTAAAAATGCCAAATTTTCCAGTATCTTCCACCATGTTTACTATTGTTGAACTGCCATCGGTCAGAACTGCTGAGACAGATGACCTGCACACCTAGTGAGAAAGTGCATAAAAGAAATACTTTATTCTCAATAAATAAAAATACAAAAACATAAATTGAAGGGTGAAGAAGGGCATAGCTGTATCAAGATATTTTACCAAGCATAACATCCAGAGTGTATCATTTATACTAAAAAGATTCGAAGACCAATGAGTACAATTTTAGTAATACATGTGAGAAAAGCCATGATCATTGGTTAAATGTATATCCTCTTCCAGCTCACTTAAAGTACCTAACCAGCAAGACATAAGGTTTTTGGGAAGCACAATATTTACCAGTTTTTCATTGTTCTATGTTACAGCTGTAGAAAGTAAAGATAAAAAAGCACAACATACCTTTCCATGTTCTATTATACTTGATGAGGAAGCAGCTCTCCTTTTCTCTAGTAATTTTTTAGAACTAATGATGAGTCCAGAAGGTAACTTAGTGATGCATCTACCACTAATTGAGGCCTGCCAAACAAATTCCAGAATAGTTTTAACCACAACTACTTAACTATAACAAACAAAATAAAATCAGAACTAGTTTCACCATATGTCAATGCGGAGAACAATATGAAGCAAAAAACTTCACTCTTGTTAGGATGTCAAGAACGCCACAAGTTAATACAGAAGCAAAATATATTTAGTAATGGCTTATTGAAAGTGTATCAACAACGGAAATAATAAGGCACAAAATAGAAATTTCTGCATCTGTTTCTTGTTGATTGTGAATCTAGTATATTCTGCTTTATGTCATTATGACATTTTACACATTAGACACCCCATTTCGAACTCCAACAATGGAGCCTAGTCTCATGACAGAGGAACTATAGTGTGTGTATATATATTCGAAAACAAAGTATATGAATATCACACTGATGGCTGATCAGCTCTTTCAACAATGAAACCGGAGCATCTACATGCATAGCACATCTGAAGAAGCTTAGTTATCAATTATCATTAACATCCACATTCATCAACAAAAATCTATATAAGCCCACCAACAACTTCAGAATAACATCATCGCCTATTTTTGCATATCATCGTCAATTAAAGAGCAAATTAGTAACTGGAATCGCCTACAATCAACTAGTGATTGCAATCATATCTCAACAATCAAAGTAATCCACTGTAGCTTCATTTCAACTTTACAGCTGCTAAGTTGATGAGCTTTCCTCTATCATACTCGGAAAAATGCCAGAAAAAAACACATATTTACGGAAGAACTATTCAAGTAAAAAGAATAAAAATTTCAGCATATCAACAGTAAAATTAAGCTGCAGAAACATAAATATCGAGTCAGCAATTCAACCAATACACAAAAATTAGTAAAAAAAAAAACTTACCGGTGAGGAGATTTCACGTGAAATCGGCGATGAAGTCGAAAGAGAAGGTGAAGACAGAAGATTGGAGGAACTATACATTTCTTCAGGAATCAGTTAAAGAGCGAACTGTAGAGAAGGGAGATTGCACGAATTGGACGTTTACTCACATGATTTGAGTTTCATAAAGTGTGGGTTTGTGATTGTGCCAGGGGAATTACCTTAATGCCAAGCAAAGATTATGGTTTTCGGACATTTTTGCCCTCGCACGTTATGAACAATTTGAGATGGCACTTTATAGGAGATCAGAGTGTTTTTCCTTGGAGATGGAAAATTAGACCGCCGGTGTGTGTACATATATATATATATATACAGATCATTTCTCCTATATACCGAATTGACAGTTCTACCCCTGTGGAAACACCGAGAAGCCTGAGGGTTGTAAATTGTAATAGAGGATAAGGACAGAGACTGAGAGAAGTAGAACTCCTCCTCGTTCGAAATCAATTGGAGCTCATCGCCGCGGCCGCAGGTTCAGAGACTGAGAGAAGTAGAACTCCTCCTCGTTCGAAATCAATTGGAGCTCATCGCCGCCGCCGCAGGTTCAGAGACTGAGAGAAGTAGAGCTCCTCCTCGTTCGAAATCAATTGTAGCTCATCGCCGCCGCCGCAGGTTCGCCGCTAATACCTCTCTCTCTCTCTCTCTCTCTCTCTCTCTCTCTCACACACACACACAGAGAACAGTCTTGTCAATTGACGATTCAGTGCCCTAATTTAATGATTTCAAAATTTACTGCAAAGATCTTATGCAATTTAGGCTAATGCAATTTTATATGATTTAGGACCTTTATTATCTGATTTTGCTTCTATTGAGAGATTTAGGTATGATTCTGATGAGTAATTTGTGTATCAGATGGTCAAATTTATATAACTTGTGCGCTGTTGTTTTTCCTGAATAAGTCTCATGAGTAGTGATTTTCTTAGATTTTGGTTTGTATAATTCTGTGATTAGATTATCATGAATGTGATATATCTCAGCTTGATTGGCATGAATGTGGCCTGTGAGTCTTATTTTCGTTTATTTTCTGTCTGTGTCCATTATTTTTGGATTGTTATCTATTCTTTTTTTCTTTTGGCTCGATCATTTCACTCTTGAAATCATTTGGTCCCCAAATGACCTTTATGCATTCAGTAATTCTTATTTTGTAGTTGTTGAAATAGTTGGTATACTTGTGTGCAAATCTAAACCACCACTCTCAAAGCAGCAATCTATGATCCTGTATTCAAGCCCATTTTGAACTTTTGACGAGCCTGTATTCGAGTCCATTTCGAACTTTTGACGAACTTTTATCAAGCCGAACTCGAGCTGAGTTCGTTTAGCTTGTTATCGAACTTTGTTCGAGCCGAATTCGAGCCCATATCGAACTCAAAATTTTGATGTCGAGCCAAGCTCGAACTCCATTTTTAAAGCTCGAGCCGAACTCAAGCCCGAATAATAACAAAGGAGCCGAACTCGAGCCCAGTACTGTTCAGCTCGGTTCTGCTCATTTACATCCCTACTTATATGTGTTTTTTCTATATAAATTTTCACATGTTCGGTGTTAATTGGATGGGCCAAATGGGCTTTTCATCTGAGTATGGGCTTTACAAAAAAAAACACATAATTAATTTTTAATCAGATTATCCGGATTTTATTCCACATTGATTAATCAGGGTTCGGACTATCCAGTTATTTGGATTGGGTCCTGTCAAATTCCTGCGGATTTTTTCAGTGGTGTGTTTTCAGCTAATTATTATATTAAAGAATACAAATTCAACAATTATAGAGCATTTCTGGGGTTTTGATAGTGTTGATCAGAAATTCAATGGATGCAAAAGCGGAGAAGAACAAGTACAGCATAATTGTTCCCACCTACAATGAACGCCTCAACATTGCTCTCATTGTTTACCTCATTTTTAAGCATCTCCCGTGAGTCTCTCTCTCTCTCCCTCTCTCTCTCTCTATGCGCATATGAACATATGGGTATATACATGCATATATGTTTGTGTTGACCTGCTATGATTTCAGTTGAAATATCTGTGAAATTTTCGCGGATTGCAAAGGTGGCTAAATTTTGAATTGGATCTTAGAATCTGTGAAATTTTCGCGAATTGCAAAGGTGGCTAAATTTTGAATTGGATCTTAGAATCTTCTGTTAGTGAGTGATCATCACTTTAAAAAAAAAAAAGCTTTTAATTGCTGGAATTGATACTGTTAGGATGGATTTGAGATATTGAGTAGCATTTTTCTCTTGATTTGTGATGCACTATTTTGAATTCCGTAGGGGAAATTCTTTTGGATAATCTGGTATTGGTATTTGATTCCGTTTTTGAGCTACTTTATGGATTAGAGATTGGAAATGCTTAAAGTCAGTGATCATATCGATCTATAGTAATGCTTTGACGATCTAATTATGAGAAATTAATTTGAAAGTGATCTTTTGGGAATTCAGGTTTCATTCTTTTTGTACCAAGTAACTTTCAGTTGGAAAATTAGGAAGTTCAAAATTCATTGTTAGGAACCATATTGATTTTAGGAATGCTTTCGTGATCTAATTTTGAGAAGATGAATTGAAACTGATATTTTGAGAATTTTGGTTTAATTCTTGTTGTGCTAAATTACTCTCAGTTAGAAATTTAGGAAGCTCAATATTCATTCTTGTTTGGTTCTGTATTCCTGCCAAAGGGTTCATACTGCCGCATACCATCTTCTAGATTGTTAGGTTAATTGTATGATCAAAGGCGTTGCAGTATGGATATATTTAGTTAGCAAGTTATATCAAAGATCTTATTGATCCATATACACATTCAGTTCTTGTGCTCTCACACGAGAATGATGTGTAGCATTGTTTTCACTTTTGCTTTCAGTTCTACACAACAACCCTCTATTACCCCAGTTACATGTTATCCAACGATTAAAGCACTCCTTTTCAAAATGTACATGCACAGACTTATAAGACAGTTAAAAAAATTTGGAAATCCAGGAGGAGAGGTTAAGTGAAGAAAAAAAAATACTTAAAAGAGTTGGTGAAGACTTCAACTTTTGCTAGAAATTGAAATGAAATATTCTCTGTCAAGATGTTCTAGTTTTTTCCATCACTTTTTCTTCCTTTCCCTTTATTGGTTATGTTTTTGTTCTGTTCTTTTATCCCAAAAGAGTTCTTAATCCCTACCATCATTTATTGTTATCTTATGGAATCCATCACAGGCTCTTAGTATCGATTGTCTTTTGTTGATCTAGAAACATGAAGTATATTTCACATAATGATGAAAATTTCCATTGCCTGATAATCTAAATCTAAATCATTTACAATTGAGCGCTAAATCTTTGTTTATATAGATTGACTTATCTTATTCTGGTACTTAAGCTGAAGTTAGAATCTAAAAAAATAAATGAATAAAACAATTGTTAAACCATCTGAATGGACAACAATGTTAGCACATTTGTTGTATCGGGTATCTGCTTTTAGTATTGTGTGATATTGTCATAGACAATTAGCTATTGTTTTGTAACACTTCTGTTCTCTTGGATCAGGAATGTAAATTTTGAAATCATTGTAGTGGATGATGGGAGCCCAGATGGAACTCAGGACATAGTCAAACAGTTGCAGCAAGTATATGGAGAAGATCGTATAGTAAGTTTGAAAACTAACCTTTTCTCATCTATGTAGCTTATAATTTCTTACAACCCTAATTTTAGTTTACTCTTGCTGCCCTCATAATGCAGTTGTTGAGACCTAGACCAAAGAAGCTCGGCTTGGGTATGTATTTGATGTCCTCTTGTTTTGAAAGGTGATTGTGAAAATTCTCAAGGATTCTCTTATCTTTTTCTTTTGAATTAAATTTCAGGGACAGCCTACATGCATGGTTTGAAGCATGCAACTGGAAATTTTGTTGTTATAATGGATGCTGATTTATCACACCATGTAAGTTTGCGCCATAAGATGCACAAGAAAGAATTTTTCCATATCGTGTTGCCTTCTAAAAATATAGTGCGATTACCTGTGATTCACCGGCTCTCCTAAAGTATTGTTCCCCCTCCCTCTGTCATACTCTATTAACTGAAAACCAAAGTACTCAAGTGATACTATATAACTTGTAAATAATGTGAACAAACCAAAAATTTCAATCAGAAAAAGTTGTTTGTCCTGAGTTATACAAATTAAGATGACTTGGAAATTGAGAGTTTTTCTTTAAGTTAAACTTGTGAAAGCTGTAATATGTCTCATTTTCCTCACTGCTATATTTACGTGCTCTTTTTATTTCTTTATCCCATGGCTAAGTTTCTTTTCATGCTCTATTACAGCCAAAATACCTGCCAAGCTTTATCAAGTAAGTATTCTTTAAAAGAAGTCCTGGATTTCATGATCTTGGTATCCAGACTAAGTGACAAATTTTTCTGGAGGTTAGAAAACAAATAGAGACAGGTGCAAGCATAGTCACTGGAACTCGATATGTTAAAGGTGGTGGGGTGCATGGATGGAATCTGATGCGGAAATTGACGAGCAGGGGAGCAAATGTCCTTGCACAAACTTTTCTCTGGCCAGGTGTATCTGACTTAACTGGATCATTTAGGTAATGTACAACTGCAGCAATTAGTTTCTCTCTCGCATTTACCTCCCCTAAACTCTTGTATTGCTTCTCTGTTTCAAGGCTTTATCAGAAATCTGTGCTTGAAGATGTTATAAGTTCATGTGTGAGTAAGGGATACGTTTTCCAGATGGAGATGATAGTGAGAGCTTCAAGAAAGGGTTATCACATTGAAGAGGTAATCACAATTATTAGTATATATCTATTTGGAATGTAGTTTATACCTTGTCTACTTCCATGTTACTTCTAATTGAGTATTTATTTGGGATGTAAAACGTCTACCACGGTTGTTTGTTATCCATAAATAAAGTAAGCACTTAAAACCTAATTAACAGAAACTTATATATGTACAACAAATAATCAAGAGCCTACCTAATACTTATGAAGCCAAATTATAATCAAGAGTTGCAACATCATCAAATCTTAGAATTCCTGGAGTTGGCTATTTGGCTATTTTTAAAAATAGATTTCAAACTCAAAAAAGACTCTTTGAAGAACAACTTAGTTAAGGACTTCGCCAATTGAATCTCTAAAGAAGCCTCCTAATTCATCACAGGCATTTCCATCTCATTTTATTATTCTAGCATCACTCTATTCATTGCCCATACTTTACCTTGAATTATGAAATTTTGAAATATGAGACTACCTAATACTTATGGAGTCAAATATAATTCAAGATTTACAATATCATCAAATATCTTAATATCTCCCAGAATCCATTTTTATAAAAAATAAAGTATAAGAATTTTTAAGCTTTAAGATTGAATAATTGCTTCATTGAAGTTTTTGAAACGTGTAGGCTTTTATGTCTGTCCTTGAGAAAAGTCAGTATATCCCATGCTTTTATTAAAGTTTTTTCTGCCATGCCAAAGTTGATTACTGGAGCAAACTGAATTTACTCGTTGCACTTTCCTGTAATATATCACATTGCTGATGAATTCTTTCACCAGATCTTTTTACTTAAAATTTATTCTTCTCAGCAATACATGAAACAGTGTCTTTACATTTTTCCTTGTAAAGGTCTATTCCTTCCTGTTTTTACACTATCTTAGGAAGTTCTATTCCTTCCTTTGTTTGATGACTGAACTAGGCTGCGATGAGGCATGAACCCCAGCCACCTAATACATTTAGTTCATGATTTTTGGGTTTACTTGTCTGTAAGTTAGAAGGCCGTGTTGTGTTGAACACTAATTTTATTGTCGATCATATATACCCTAATTTATGAAGTTTTCCTATGTTTAATCTGATCCATTATATGGCTTTGCACC
Source organism: Scutellaria minor (assembly GCA_954870855.1). Taxonomy (NCBI): domain Eukaryota; kingdom Viridiplantae; phylum Streptophyta; class Magnoliopsida; order Lamiales; family Lamiaceae; genus Scutellaria; species Scutellaria minor. The sequence continues at coordinate 661,465 of OX940734.1, forward strand.
TTTCCACAGGTTCCTATCACTTTTGTTGATAGAGTATATGGAAGCTCAAAACTGGGAGGTTCAGAAATTGTAGAATATCTAAAGGGACTTCTGTACCTTCTGGTTACGACCTGAAATGTATTTGAAGTGGGGTTGATCATGATAACTACTTCACATTTTACAATTTTTTTTTTTTTTTTAAGGGTTATAGAAGTTCAAACGAATAGCTGACCTATACTTATATTCGATGAAAGAACAATCAAGCCTCTGCACATGATAACCTCAAATCTTTGCATTTTGAGTACAGTTGGATTTAATGGGGTTCAAATTTATGCCACTGTAATCTAATTAGTGAGTTTTCCATCCAATTTGTTGTACAAGACAACTTTTATTGTGATCTTGGATACTATTTTGATGGGATTTTAGATTGAAAATGATAAATACTGAAAGATACTTGATACCTTTCTATGTGTTCTTTAACTTCCTGCAATGAGTTAACACCAACTGTATTTTGATTACCTAACATGAAGCTTGTCGATTAAATACCAATATGTTTGCTTGCTTGTTTCTGGTTTATGCTACACCTGCTGAGATACAATCATACAGTGGATGCAACATTTACTCTTATTTTTATACTCTTCCACACATTTGTTGTTCTGCTTGTATGTATACGGACTGTTAATGCTCTTGTGTACAACCTGTTTGCTCGTAATATAGTCAATGTTGTAGGAGAAGACAAATTGGGGCCTTAGGCCTTGAGTGGGGTCGATTCATGGCTCGTATAACATTGAGAATAGACTTTTGAAAACGTGCAAGTTTCCATTCTTGAGGGTGGTGTAAATTTAGCTTCCATCTGAGTTTCATGTAGAATCTTTGGCAAGAGGAAACTTCACATTTAACTTGGTTTCAAAATAACAAAATGTGTCATTAGGCCATCCTCAAACAATTGCAAACAATACATATAGCCATTTTCAACACTTATTTATCCAGTATAAGCTATGTAACACACTTTTATATTTGATCATTTACTAAAAAATAAGTACTCAACCAAACAATTGCAAACAAGAATCCTCTCATTACTAGAAACAGAAGAGCATATTATATGCAGAGGCTATTTAAGCCATATAGCCACAAGCAAAAGCTGCAAATCATCCCAAATACTCAGTTTTTTTTTTTCCTTTCTTTTTTTGGCTTTCCACTAAACCACATTTACCATGACCAACCCTACAACTTCTTTGCAAATACTAAAATCACCAAAACTCAAGAACACATTTCTTTCAAGCCTTTCTAGTCCTTCTAACTTTCCTCTCACTAATCCCAACTGATTTCTCCACATTGGTCATAGCCATTGGGATAGGAGGCTTCTTGTTCTCCTTGCTACTACTCCTCAACGAATACCTCGGCGTCCAAGCCTCTCTCCTCTCCGCCACGGGAGTGGCGGCTGCCGCCACTGCAGCTGTCTTCCTCCGGCTATCCATCTTTCCAGTGGAGTCTCTTTTCTTTGCAGACTCAACTCTAACTCCGAGATCATATGAAGGCTTCTTCTCGACTTCACCTTTCTTCCTCCTCAGCCTCTCATTCCTTCTTGCACAATACTCATCATAAAACCTGCCTCTCTCAAACAAAGGGCTCCTTTGGCCCCCCAAAACACCACCATCATCAAAACTAGCATCATTTTTGCTCCCAAGTTCTTGATGCACCATTTTTGCCAGAGCCCTTAGCTCACAAGAAATTGTGTGGTATTCGGGCCGGAGCCCGGATTGCTCAACATCCCAACTGCGTTTGGGAATCTGGGATTTCGTCATTGAACCTGTTTTCCCCCATCAAATTCATTAAATTCACAAAAAAAGAGCAAGAAAAATCTAGTTTCATCTAATTCATTAAATTCACAATAAGACAAACAAAAGAAAAGCAATTCTCACTGATTAATTCAATTCACAAGAAATAATTAGTATCGGGCCAAAGCCCGAAGCCCGGATTCCATCAAGACTAAAAAACAAAACTGAAAAAAAATCTCTTAAAACTAAATAAATAAATACAGAAAATGCATTCACAGTGAAGCTCGAGAATACCTGGTGGCGTGTTGGCGACGTTAGCGGCGGCGGCGGCGGGCTGAAGTGGTTTCCGCCGCGGGCGGAGGCGGATCGGAGATCTCGCAAGAGGAGGTTTGCCGTTGGATCTCAGCATCATCCTTGACATGTAAAACTGGTTGAAGAATAACCAATCGATCTCAATTCACACAAAATCTTCAAGTTTCAGAAATCGTAGTGAAGGAGAGAGAGAGAGAGAGAGAGAGAGAGAGAGAGAGAGAGAGAGAGAGAGAAGCTGCTGATTTTGAATATGTAAAGGAGAGGGGTGCAAATTCTTGAAACAGTGAGAAAATTTTGCTAATTTGCTTTAATTATTCTCTCCTAATTTGGGTTTGAATTTTTGATGAGGGAGCGTCTCCAACGGTCATATTCTTGATCGGACGGCTATAAATCATTTGTCTGAAATGAAAAGGAGCGGTGATTGCGATACCAATTTTTGGATATTGGTTTTAATTAGTACAAAATTAAATTTATTATATTGTTATATGGGTATTTAATTCATTAATTGCTAGTCCTATTCGAATACTTGTAAGTGATCTTTCTTATATTATTCTTCAAAAAAATAACAAAATAATACAATCGTTTTGAACTCATGACACAGTTTGAATAATCAAAATTGATTATGTAATTATTTTATTGTAAAAAGATATGGCTATAAAAATGATGGATGGGTCGAAATTATATTGGTCAAACTTTCTAATTAAGATTTTGCAATGCAGATTTGATATTTATTAATTATTAAATAAAGGAAGATTTCACTATTTATTACCCAAATAAGTCGAAGTTTCCTAAAAATAATAATTATACGACCGTTTTAGTGAATGATAAAAGTTATTCCTCTTTTTTTTTTTTAAATGGATTTTTTTTTTCTATTGATACAATATTGCCTTGTGACTTTATTTGTAATCTAGTAAAATTATATTTTACCTATTTCTTGTTTAGAGATATATAATTAAGTATAATATGATGAGGTTTTAATTAGACTTTGAAGTTTGAAGTCAAAATTGGTCCATTAGTATAATTTAGTAAACAAACGATAAAGTAGGTTCCATGCAATAAACATTCAAAATAAATAATTATATAAAGATTCAGCCCATCAAAAAGTACTCAAAATTCATGAATACCAAACCAATAAATATAAAACAACATTTTCTTACAAGATTGTCTCATGAATCACGATTTGTAAACAAAATTTCTTTTAAAATATTTGAATGCATGTAGATGATTTTTTTTTGACTTAATAATAAGATTGAATGAATTAGATATAGACTATGTCACACATAATGAGATCTATAAGACAAAATCTTATCCAAATTTTTTGTCTAATAAGGTGCGACAATTTTTTTGCTTCAGTTATGCATTCGAGTTTCTCTCTACAATTGTGTTAGGTTTTTACGAGCAAATCTTTGATTCTTTATTAAGAAGGATTTTTATCAAATAAACCCTTAACCCCACAAAAAACTTATTTATGGATTTAATTGCAATTTAAATCAAAGTATATCGTACGAGATAATTTACGAAGACTCATACGCCACAAAAGTGCATCAATATAGAGAAAATCATTAGAATCGAATTTTAATTTGCTCTGCATTTTACTCTAAAGTAAGCAAGGGTTGAAGATGCTCAAAATACTTTGAACTTTAGTTGAAAAAAAAAGAAGATGACAATACTTACCAAGTTCAACGTACAATAGTTATATAATTCTTTTATGCTCTCATTAAATGAAAAAAAAAATTAGAATCGACCCTAATTCTCGACTAATACAACACTTTTATTACATCATCAAACAATAAGTAGTGAATACAAACAACATAGACTTGTCCAAAATTGAATAAAGATACCTCAAAATGCTCCTCAAATTAATGTTCCACTAACTCCAATAAAGCATCTTGGAAAGATCATCAATTGTTTCAAAACTTTTTATGGAGATTTGAAGTTCACATCCAAACAAATAATCATCATGTGTTGTCAATCTTGCTTCTTCCTTTCTCTCTCTATCAAATCTTTATCATGTTTGTACTATATAAGTTGAATTTTCTATCGAGACATCGTTGTTCTAGGTTTTTATTGTAGCAACAGTTGAGATCTTCGTCTCAATTGCACATATGGATTCATGACATTTTGTCTCAATTAAAATCTCCATTGATGTGTCATTGAGACAACAATATTTCGTGTCATAACATGATTAGAAAATCTAATTTCATGTGATTGTGTAGGATTATGTTATATATGAACAAATGTGATGTGTGAATTAAATACACAAAAGATATAAGACTTTTTTAGGCCAAAATGAAACCAATTAAGTTTAAAAAAAAAAAACTTACTATCCAACTCTCAACAACCAATTAATTTGCTGCTATGTATAGGTTTCATGCATTTGACAAGTTTTGCACATTCAATTCCACATTTCAATTCATAATTTAATTTGTTTTCCCAACTGTTTTTCCAGATTGTCAATATAAACAATCAAAGCTATACACTTGCATGCAATACATTGATTTCTAATAACAAGTTGCCTTTCCAATTGGTTTACTTTGACCCTGCATGTTTGGTCATCTATTACGAGATATTGTTCCATTTCATTTTAGTTTCATTAATAATTGAATTTGTGAAATAAAATATGATTGACGAGATGAAAAATAATAAATCAATTAAGAAGACTATATAGGATGCAAGAATGATCATATCGAAAAATGACGATTTTCACCTTGCAAAATGAATCAAGTTTGACCACCTATCATATTCAAACTAATTTGCCAAATATGGCCTTAATTAGTGTCCTTGATTTAATATTTTGTGTTGAGGTCGACTCCAATTAACCACATTAATTAGTTGTGATATTCTATGACACAATTATATTATAAAAAAACCACAATACACAAAGAATCCTAATCGACTATCGCTCTTCTCAAACTCATATGACCTCCAACTTAATTTACGTCAGCATCAAAGAGTTTCAATTAGCTATTTGGTTAAACACATTGTCTATAAAATCCAATATCAAACTTGTTCAACTATGATTTCAGTAAAAAAACAAATATATTATATATATATATATATATATATATATTGATTAATTTCAATTTTGATAATGTATGTAAGACATTTTTTATTCTTTGACAACAAGTATCTATTTTTCAATTTTGGTCTTTTATGTTTTAAAATTTTCCAATTTCAGTTCTTTTTTTCTTTCAAAATTTTCAAAATTGCAGACGTGGTTGTTGGAATTTGGATGTCACATCAGAATTTTCGGCTGCCACGTCTGTAATTTTGAAAGTTTTGACAAAAAATAACTGAAAATGGAAAAATTAAAATATAAAGGACTAATATTGAAAAACAGATACTTAATTGACAAACTTGTTTGATGCAAGTACGAACTCCGATCATCACAATTTACACTTTTTATAAACATTAGTCATTTTTGTAGTTATTATGAAGTATGACTTTTAGTTTTGGTCAACTGATCCAGATCACAACTTTTCATATGTCATCAATTCTCTCGCTCCCAACTCTCTATTCAATGAATTTGGATTATTGAAACACAATCACGTGCACTTATAAAACTAGCTAGGCAAAGCTATTGGTTGAACACTCAAGACAAAACACTACAGTACCAAAACACCAAACCCTAGCTAGTTATAACCATTTCTCATATCACCACTTCATGTACTCTTTTGCAATGGACTCTTCAATCCCATCATGTCCTCAACCAAACAAGGAGAAGCAAATAGCCATCATCGGAGCTGGAATCAGTGGCCTTCTTGCATGCAAGCACGCCCTCGAAACGGGACTCAAACCCCTAGTCTTCGAGGCCCGAAACACCATTGGAGGAGTCTGGTCCTCCACCATAGACTCAACCAAGCTCCAAACCCCCAAACCCTACTTCCAATTCTCCGATTTCCCATGGCCCGATTCCGTCTCCCAAACCTTCCCACGCCATAACCAAGTCTTGGATTACATTACATCCTATGCTCTCCATTTTAATGTTCTCCAAAGAATCAAATTCAACTCCAAAGTCATTGCCATTGACTTCTTCTCATCATCTGATCATGAGAATGTAATGCCTTGTTGGGATGATTGCAATGGTGAGGCTTTTTCGTCAAAAGGAAAGTGGAATGTGGTCGTTGAGGATGTTTTGGACCCAACGACGACGCCTAAGGTACTCGTCATGTTTGTTTCAATTTATCTATCGTTTTATAAGGGTTAAAAACATTTTTAGCCCTATAACTAGGGTATCTGTCGATTTTTAATTGTCTCATAATTATCACGATTTTTCAATTTAGTCCCATAATTTAAAAGTCTGTCTGATTTTAATCCAATTTTGTTCAGAAAATTTGGATTTTATCGAAAAATATCACATGTCAAATTCTTATAAGGATTTTAGTTTTGGCATTCCACCGATAAGAATTTGACACATAACATTTTCCGACGAAATTTGTCAAAATTGGATTGAAATTGGACATATTCTTAGATTGTGGGACTAAACTTAAACTCGTGACAATTATGAGATTAAAATGATTTAACCCCGTCTTATAACATAGAAGTATTCGAAATTAACAACCTTTTTATGATGATTGCATTATAGGTATATGAAGTGGATTTTGTGATTCTGTGCATTGGGAAATTCAGTGATTATCCAAACATGCCAGATTTTCCAATAAGCAATGGGATTGATAATTTCAATGGAAAAGTGATACACTCTATGGATTATGGTGCAATGGATAAAATTGAAGCAGTAAAATTTACTCAAAAAAAGAGAGTTACTGTTGTTGGTTTTCAGAAATCAGCTTTAGATATTGCTGCCCAAATTGCCAAAAACAATGGTAATAAGTATTCCTCTAATTTTACTTAATTTATAATACACCAAAATTTAAGGCTTTTATTTTTATTTTTATTTTTCAGGTTCTAAGTATCCATGCACATTGGTGTTCAGGAAAGTACAGTGGTGTGGTTCTGAAAATCTGGTTAAATTCACATTTAGGAATTTAAACAGATTTTCAGAATTCATGATTCACAAACCTGGTGAAGGATTAATTTCCTGGTTTCTTGCAGTTTTACTTTCACCTTTGGTAATATTTCTCTCTATATTTTCAACAATTTCTGGTAAATTGCAAAATTGGTCACGTAAAAAAATCGAGTTGGTATTTTTGGTCTTAAATCAATGTTTGAAAAGTGTGCAATTTGAGGGCTTTTAATGGTATGCATTTATTTCTATCTTTGTCTTTAACCTTTATATTTTATACATTTTGATCATTTGCATTTGGATTTATTTTCATTTTGGTTTCATACCTTTACATTTATTTTCGTGTTGATTATTTATCTTTACATTAAAATGATCAAAACGAAAATAAACGACCAGAATGAAGATAAAGTTAGAAGTAAGTGATCAAGATGAGAATAAGTAAAAAAAAAAAAGTAAATGATCATTTGTAATATTATCCATGTAATTTGAGGACCATAATTTTGAAATAACCATTTTCATTATTCTATGTTTAAGAAATGTCTAGTTTGAAGACTATTTTATTAGTCACATGCACGATACATGATTTTTTTTTTTTTTTTTTAAATCCTCAAGTTTTTTTGTTTCTTCAAAAAACATGATAAAAAAAATGCTGATTTGGGACTTATAGTTGTAAAAAAAAAAAAAAAAAAGATACCGATATTTAGTTATGAGATTAACTTTATAGTTGGCTTCAATACAAGATCCACATATATTGTGGAACTAATCCACTCAAAAATCGTGAATGTAGCGTTGGATCTTCTCTAAAATCGTGGAATGCTACTTGAAATGGATATATCCGTTGAAGAAACACGACATGATCCCCGATCACTCGTTTCTCCGACAGATATACTCGTGTATGTTCATGATCTTGCCTGAAAATTTCTACGATAGAGTGAGAGAAGGAAGTCTTATCTTGAAGAAATCTCGCGTTAAAGGCTTTTGTCAAAATGGCCTAATTCTAGACGACGTCGTAACGCCTTGTTTGGAAACAGATATTACCATATTCGCAACAGGATATAAGAGTGATGAAAAGATTTCCAACATTTTCTCTTCAATTGATTTCAAGAAATGCATCAATGGATCCTCAGCTCCCTTCTACAGGTACTATACAAACTTTAGTTGCAGCTTAAATCCATTTATAATTATTTTTTTGTTCCTTTTGAAATTCAATTTTACGTACTAGAATTCGCAATTAAGTCTTGTACGTTTTTATTGTCATGAATTCAGTCCTAATTTTACCCGATAGTAAATCTTTGTTTGGAAAAATTACGTGCATTGCAAATTTTAATACATTCAGAGGTCTAAAACTTCAAATTACTACGTAAAGTACTAAAAATGACATAATTGGTCATGTAAATATAGACGATCCAAATTTTAGTCGTACTGTATTAGAATTAGCAATCAAGTCTTGTGTGTTTTCGGTAGTCTCGAATCTGGTCTTAATTTAGCCTGTTATTGAATCCTTGTTAGGAAAAAAATTACGTGCATCACAAATTTTAAATAATACATAGATAATGCGTACTGAAATTGCAAATTTAATTACGTACATAACTAAAATTGGTATTATCTAATAGTTACATGATTGATTTCGCAGTTTTCCCATGGATTTATCGAGCATTTTCAAACTTACACGATGTTAGGATAAAACTCTTTCGATTAAAACAACTTATTCATAATTTTTGTGCAAACAATGCAGGGAATGCATACATCCAAAGATCCCACAACTAGCAATACTAGGATACTCGGAGAGCCCTGCAACGTTGTTTACATTCGAATTGAGAAGCAAATGGATATCACATTTTCTTGCAGGAAAGTTCCGGCTTCCTTGTACAAAAGAAATGGAGGAAATTACGAAGAAATGGGAGAAAAACGCGCGTCGTTATAGCTACGAAAAGTACAAGAGAGCTTGTGTTGGTGTGTTGCTTCAAATACACTGCAATGATCAACTGTGTAAGGATATGGGATGCAACCCTAGAAGAAAGAAATGGCTTTTTCCTGAGTTGTTTTCTCCTTATCAACCTCAAGATTATGCAAATTTATCAAAGTTTTGATTCTTAGGATATATCAAGGCTTGATTTAGTTCTTGGGGTTCAAATGAGTGTGTTTAAGGTTGTGTCATTGTATGTGTTGCTCATATTGAGAAGATCCAGATATATTTGTTCGATGTTTGATTCTGAATGTTTGTTGAAAGTTTGTTTGAATTCAAATGTTTTAAAGAAAAGAATAGTGGAAATTAAATTCTAAATCCTCCAAAACTTGTGTTGAGTAATTAAATTTCCTATTAATATTCTTTTGTAACATCCTATATTGATCATAATTTTGTTTTAATAATTTTGTTCAAATTGAAATTCCTAGCATTGTATATAGATGCTAGAGGTGTAGTGAGGCACTCCCTTATTATACATATGCAAAACATGTTTTTTTATTATTTTCTCATTGTTTATTATTATTATTATTATTATTATTATTTTTATTATTTTCTTTTGGCAATTACTTAATGAGATTTTGTTTATATAGCTAGTCTTCCTATGATTGTACTCATAGTAAAAATACCGACAAAAGCCTCTTGAGTTTTAAAATAACTTGGGTTGAAACTCTAGTTCCATTATTACTCAAAACTTTCTAATTGAGCTCAAAACGTGCCTAACTTTATATAGAAAAATTGTAGATTTGATTTGTCAATAATTTAATTAAATATAGTTATTTCAACTAATGACAACATTTATTGTCTTTTTTTTAAGAATCCAAAAAAATTACGAATAAATTAAGTACAATTAAACTAATAAATTGTCTAAGAAACCACACATAACATCCAATATAAAGGAGTCATTTTCTATCACCATAATATCAATACAAGATATTTATATATGTATAATTGTGTATTTATTATACAAGATATTTATATATTTATAATTGTGTATTGATACTATCAAACTAAAAGAAACTTTATTTTATTTGAGGAATTTGACTGTGATGTAGAGGAAAAAATGACAAATTAAATAAAGTTAAACCAAACAAATTCGTTACAATCTATATATTTTTGTAATTTTCTGTGTACAGGCTATAGACAAACTACAGTTCTGCCGGATTTGTCTCCAGTAGCAACTTTACGTAATTGTTCAATTGCTTCTACTTTTTCGTCACCAACTAGTCAACTCTGCCCCTTTTTTCTGATTGGTCCAGTTGGAAACTAAAATGTGAACCATCTAATTTTTTATGTTACAAGTAAAATTAAAATTGTAGCATTACTTTCCACATTTTCTAAAATTAGTTTATATGCACAAAAGTCAAATTAGGGAATTAAAAAAATGAAGCCTTTTTTTGAGACGTAAAAACATTGTTGGATAGTAAAACTCAAATATAAAGTCTTGGATATATTTAAATAAATAATAGTAAAATTTGTTATGTGGCCTTTAAGGAACAGAGATTTGTAAGTTTTTTTTTCCCCAATTAAAACCTAAAATGTTTTCATTTTAATTTTATTTTAAGATATCTTTGACCAATATTTCTTTTATTTTACAAATAAAATACCTTCATCCATGCCATATTTATTTATTTTTAGAAATTATAAGTTAAGGTAGATATAGTATATGCTATACATGGTCAAATATGCTATATAATATATTTCAATTAATGTATGCATTTAAACAGGACAAATCTAAAATTTTGTATCAAGAAAAGCAAATTTTTTTCATGTTATAACATAAATCAGTGAGCTAAATTTTATGGAGTAACAAACAATTTTTTATAATAAATTGGATAATTTTTTATAAATTACAGATATAAATGAAAAATATAAGAAAATTTTATATAAATTGGCCCCTCTAAAATATAAGGGAACAAACAAGTCTAACTTCACATATAAGAGATGAAATACGAAATTATTTCAAAAATAGTATTTTAATCCATGTATTGCTGTTAAAATAATCTAATTATACCATTTAATTTAAACAAGTTATGATCAAATCCAATGTGACATATAAATGTGACATGAGATTGTTTAATGAGGATGGGGATGAAAAGAAATTAAATGTGACAAAATGTAATTATTTTTAATTATATATACTGTCATGTGAGAAACAAGAAAAAGCAACTTCCTTAACTGAATCTGGAAATCCATTTTCATACAATTTTGGGGTCAAACCCTAATTTCGCAAATCAATTTCATTTTTATACTGTACTTTCACTCCATTCTACTCCAGATACGTATATATATACACGTAGATATATACATCACATGCAAACACGTTCAACCATTATTTACTCAAAGAGTCGTGAGGATCTGGAGGACGAAAACTGAAATTCACGCAAAAAGTCCCTTTCATTTCGTTTTAATCTTCATTTGCGATACGTTTCTTGATGCTGAATTTTGTCTACATGGTGTGAGCTTAAATTTTTTGCATCGATTTTCACTTGAATTTGATGATACTGTGTGGTTAGATCTGCGATTTGGTGAGTTGAATGCGATCTGGGATTGGGGATATTAGATCTGATGGTGGAGTTAAATGATTTTGAATTGCGGAAAACGATGTTGTTTTTCTGCTTTAAATATGAATCTTGGGATCTGTGTTGAGGTTAAATTTAGAAAGTTTTCGTGATTTTGTGATTGATGCAGCTCTGTGCTATTAATTTGGAAAATTTAGATGGTGTTGAATTTGGTAATCTGATTTGTTCTTTAAGTATATCTCTTATCTGAAGATTGAAATTGGGATTCGAAATTCAGTTCCCAATTTGTTCTCCAAAATGTGATCAAATAGTACTGTGGGATTATGTACTGTATTCAAGTGTGACTGATTTTGAGCAATATCGATTTTAATCTATATAGCTTGCATCTAGTGCTCGTGAATGCTGTTCATTCTTGTGCAGAAAGTTGAAGGCTTCTTTTCATTTTTGGCTGAATGCTTTAATGAGCTTAAATTTTCATTTTCTGTTAATTCAATGATAGAACATTACTGGTTGACTTAAACCTTTTGGCTGTAATGATGCTTGTGCAGGAAATTTAGTCGAAAAACCTTGGATTTGATGTGGTGGCTCTGCGGTAGATATATGGTCCTATCAGGGTAAATATTCACCCCTTGGACAGTTATAACAAGAATACGAAAATCACAAAATGCCACCATCAAGCAAAGCTGATAAGAAGGCTGCAGTGGATGCGGCTGCATGGATGTTCAATGTAGTCACATCGGTTGGGATCATTATTGTCAACAAGGCATTGATGGCTACTTATGGATTCAGCTTTGGTAAATTCATTTCCTGCTTTGGACAGAGCATCTATATAGAGTTTGCATAATTTCGACACTGACATGCACATTCACAGTCAGAGTTGAAATATTGTTTGGTTTTTGATATCTATATTGTAAATTTTTTTTCTTTGAAAAGAATTGTGTAGGACTTTAATATTGAATAATAGGTATGCACTAAAAAGTATCAAATTACTGACTACCGACCACTCTTTGAGTGTGAAAAAGAAGAATGTTCTGTGTCAAGATGCTGATTTTGAACATTGAACCACTGCTTCTGAAGCTTTGTCTCCAATTTAAAAGTTATAGATACTGTCTTTACAATTTAAAATTTTAAGAAAATCTTCATAGATGCTTCAAGAAAAACCTGGTTGTAAGCAGACGGTGATGATCTTTATCATTAGCAATTAAGGTAACTGGAATAAATCATCGATTAAATCCTTCTCTAACTGTAACAATGGCCTTAATGGGGACTCCGTGTTTTTTTTTTTTTTCTTATTTTGGTTTACATTATAATGCAAGGTTTTGACTATTACAATCGGTGCAGCTACAACCTTAACTGGTTTGCATTTTGCCACCACAACCTTGATGACGCTTGTTCTAAGGTGGATGGGTTACATCCAACCTTCTCATCTACCCTTTTCAGAGCTTCTAAAATTTATGTTATTTGCAAATTTCTCTATTGTGGGGATGAATGTCAGCTTGATGTGGAATTCAGTGGGATTCTACCAGGTAATTACTTATGCAATTCATAGAAATTCATCCATCCACTAAAATTTGTAACACTGAATTGCTAATGGTCATATTATGCCTTGATAATGGCAGATTGCAAAATTGACTATGATTCCCGTCTCCTGCTTGTTGGAAATTGTGTTTGACAAGATTCGATATTCGAGAGACACGAAGCTTAGCATCTTAATTGTTCTCCTTGGTGTTGCTGTCTGCACAGTTACTGATGTGAGTGTTAATACCAAGGGATTTGTTGCTGCATTTATTGCGGTCTGGAGTACATCACTGCAGCAGTATGTAAGTTCTACTTGATATTTTCGTAGTTTTAATATGATACTTTTATCTGTCTTAAGATATATAAATGGGTATTTGGATTCATGCAAGAAGGTGGTTAACTATAAATACTTGATCTGTATAGTTTGTCAGTATCTCCTGTTGTAGATATCAATTTCTGCAGCCTCAAAAACTATAATGACTTCTGTATGGAATGGAGAGTTTGAGTTCCGTAACTTGCTTCCTGTCTCTTTTACTGGAATGGACTGTGTTGCTTGAAAATTTTTGTACTCTTTTTGTCTGTAAAAATTTGAAGACAATTAAATAATTGGAGGTTGCATTTGCAGTATGTTCACTATCTTCAGAGAAAGTACTCTCTTACTTCCTTCAATCTACTGGGACACACTGCACCAGCTCAGGCTGCAACGTTATTATTATTAGGCCCATTTCTGGATTATTGGTTGACAGGCAAGAGAATTGACGCCTTTCAGTTTCATTTACCATCTCTGGTAAGTGCTCCCACAGCTATGCTCATGCATGTTGTATTATTGTTGTCAATTGTCTCTGATAATGTTGTGACTTGTGGTAATATATTAGCATCACTTGTGCATCTGTCAACAGCTTTTTTTGTTTGGTTTACATATCGTATTATCTACTTGTTCTTTTGAGTTGAAGAAGATTAAGGTATTGAGTACCCAACTCCTAAGCCATTTTGTACAGTGGTGATTAGATTTTACCTTAAATTGATAAAATTATATGGTCAATAAACTATACTAAGATATGTTCTGTAGCTGGACATGCATTGGGGCATGAATATCTTAGTTTAGAGTAATGCATATATGTGGAGAAAGTTTGGTGTGCTCAAGTGAAAGGTGGTAAACTTGATTCTTATGGTAAAGTAATTGGTGTGCTGGTTAGGTGAACCTTTTACCCTTGTTCATGCTGATATTTCTGTACTTCTAACCTCAATGTTTCCTTAACTTTGTTCTTAGCTTTCAGTAATGGTAATATTCCATCGCTATTTCACTCAATTTGTAAACGTCTGTTCTTCATACTACATTGTCCATTTACTTATGAGAATGCTTACCTTGACTGAGCCTTTCACGTCTCCTTTCGATTGGAATCCGCATGAACGTTTACAAGTAACTTATCATTTTGTATGCTTTTCTCTGACATAGAAGTGTTAGGAGTAAGTTTATACTATAGAAATGACAAAAGATTGATTAAAATCATATTGATGCAGTATGGCAAAATCTATTAAAAGAAAAAGTCATCCAATGCTTATGAACCATTCCCTTAACTGAAATACTCCCGCCATATCCCGATATAAGAGTCATGTTTCCATAACTATTTTTAGTTACAGAATTAGGAATTTAGTGAAGATGCATCAGTAGCATTTGCTATATTACAAAATCTAATTGGATATGACATGTGTCACATTGACCCATTAGTGTGACTGTTAGCAAAATGTTCTTTTTTCATTTATTTTCTGATGCCGCATTTAATTTTCAGCAGTTTCCTTTATATATTTTCCTGATGTTTCTATTTGTCTCGAAGTTTTAAATTCATTTTTGCTCATTGATCACCGTATATTACACTGAAGTATAATCATACACGCAAAATGGGGCATCCATTGTCTTGTATACTTGTTCTTCCTGATATGTTGCCAACTTGGTCAGATGTAATAACCTTAATGTTGACCCTGCAGGTGTTCCTGATCCTCTCATGTACTATAGCGGTGGGAACAAATCTGAGTCAGTTCATCTGCATAGGCAGATTTACAGCTGTATCCTTCCAAGTCCTCGGCCACATGAAGACCATCCTCGTATTGATCCTCGGATTCCTATTCTTTGGGAAAGAGGGTCTTAATTCACAAGTAGTTGTCGGCATGATAATTGCTGTTATTGGAATGGTCTGGTATGGTAATGCCTCATCAAAACCGGGTGGCAAAGAACGGCGTAGTCATTCGATTCAAAAGCACGACGATTCTTCTGAGGTTGATGAAAAGGTATAAAAACTTTCTACAGTTGAAGTTTAGCATACAAAGGATAGTTGATACTGGGATTCTTTGATGGTTTGACACTAGACACAATGCAGTTCTCAAATCAATTGTTAGTAGAGTCTGAGTGAGCACCTCAGAGGCGAAAAAATCGGATAATTTTTGTATTTCTCATATATATATATTTTATTTGTCGATTGATGGGGTTTTGGCCCTTTGATCATAATTTATAGTGACATTAATTTTGAGTTGCCTCTTGCTCATGATTTATAGTTATAATTTTCCTTTTTCACAAGTATCGTAAGGAATTGTTCAACTAATGTGTAAGATTTGGAAGTGATTAATATGTATTATTATTTTTATGTCAATTTTATTGTTCAGCCTATTAACTAAATCTTGTGTAAAGTTAGTGGTGAATTGGTGATGCCAAGCTATTATATTGATGCAGTAAATCTGTTTTGTTCAATTTCATATTAAAACTATGGAAAGATATTAAAACAAAAAGGTATGCATGTGAATTTGGAGGAATTATTAAAGTTTTGTTCATCGTAAAATTCATTTTAAAGCTCTAATCACAAAATATAAAAATAAATGTCATAATTTTTATTCCTAAGACTGGAAGAGAAGAATTTATTCTTAACTTTTTAATTTTAACAATATAAGACTAAGTTTATCAACAACCTCCCACAACCCAACCTATTAATAAAATATTCATTTCTCTCTCCTCCACATACACAACCTACAACACAACCCAACCTCTACAATTTTCACATTTTATCAATAATATCAACCCAACCTATAACAATTATTAATTTAATGATTTAATAATTACATATATATATATATATTTTTTATAATCAATTTTTTATTATTTGAATTATGTACGAAATATATTAAATTATATGATATTTCAAATTCGTAATTAAAAAAAAATATGACCAACTTAAAATAAATTACAATCTCAATAACAAAAATAAAATTCATAGAATTGAAATACAAAATTATTATTACATAAGTCAAGCTACAAATTGATAAGTAAAAAACAACAATGCAGAAGATGAAAATTGCATATTTAATTATTGGTGCCGAATTTTTGCCATATATGTTCAATCAAGTCGTTTTTTAGAGCGGTGTGAGCTTCTCTGTTGCGAAGTTGCTCCCTATTGGTCATATAAGCAGATAGACTTGCAATGCGTTCAGTAGAGTATTGAAAATTTTGATCATCGTCTATGGGATCATCAATGAGAAATTCTGTAGGATCATAATAAGTTTGGTACGTCTCTCGTTCATCTTCAACTATCATGTTGTGCATGATGATACAAGCCATCATAATTTTTGCCATCAGATTTTTGTCCCAAACAAGACAGGGGCATCGAAGAATTGCAAAACGAGCTTGTAGAACTCCAAATGCTCGCTCAACATCTTTTCGTACCGCCTCTTGGTGTTGAGCAAACAACTTGTGTTTTCTGATTATTGGAGAAGTAATTGACTTAACAAATGCAGCCCATGAAGGATATATTTCATCAGTTAGATAATATGTCATATTGTACTCCCTACCATTCACGACATAACTAACCTTTGGTGCTCGACCTTCCAAAACATCATTAAAAACTGGAGATCGGTGGAGTACGTTAATATCATTGAGTGAACCTAGTGTTCCAAAGAAAGCATGACATATCCATAAGTCGTATGATGCAACAGCTTCCAAAACGATTGTTGGTTTTCCACTTCTCCCTCCATATTGTCCCGCCCATGCAGTGGGACAATTTTTCCATTCCCAATGCATGCAGTCAATACTGCCTATCATGCCCGGGAATCCACGTTGTTCTCCGACATGGAGTAGTCTTGCCAAATCTTGTTCATTAGGCTTTCTAAGGTACTCGTCACCGAAGTAAGAAATGATGTTTTCTACAAAATGCATGAGAGATTGTCTTGTCACAGCTGCACTCATTCGCAAGTATTCATCAAAAGCATCTGCTGATGTCCCATACGCCAACACCCTCATAGCTCCAGTACATTTCTGTAATGGGGAAAGACCTTGTCTACCAGTGGCATTAGGTCTTTGTTGAAAATATTCATCATTGGCAGTAACAGCCTCCATGATACGGAGGAATACTGATTTTCGCATGCGAAATCTACGTCGGAAGATCTCAGGGCTATACGTCGGGTTGTCAACAAAATAGTCGTTCATCAAACGTTCCTGACCAAGCTCTCGTTGTCTTTCACAATACCTTCTTCTAGCTCTAGAAGTGGGATCTTCCTCGTTCAAATTAAGATTGTTTAAGAGCAGATCCTCGGCGATGCGATCTACATGGCGATTTTGATGAGCAACCTGTTCTTGCCATTCATCAAATGCAGTAAAGAAAGAATCAGAACTTGAATAGTTATCTAGTGATTGATTTTCATTGTGAGACATTTGGGAAGTGGAATGGGTAAAACTATTGGATATGAAATTTTTCTTCTGAGAGGATTGAGATGATATTAGTGTACGTTTGATGAGAGGATATGAGGGGATATATAGATGGAGATCAATAATGGAAGACAAGAGCATGTAATCAATAATGGAAGACATGTGCATGTGATCAATAATGGAAGACAAGTGCATGTGATAATTCTGCAAAGTGGATAAGACAAGTGCATGTGATCAATAATGGAAGATAGGTGCATGTGATCAATAATGGAAGACAAGTGCATGTGATAATTCTGCAAAGTGGATAAGACAAGTGCATGTGATCAATAATGAAAGATAGGTGCATGTGATCAATAATGGAAGACAAGTGCATGTGATAATTCTGCAAAGTGGATAAGACAAGTGCATGTGATCAATTCTGCAAAGTGGATAAGAAAAGTGAAAAGTAGAATAAATACTAATTAGAATAAAAATTACAGTTACTCGATTTAATAAAAATCACACAAATAAAAAAGCTTACAAGACAATACTAAAATACATGCCATCAAATAAAAAAACTTACAGGACAATATTAAAAACACTACTTAAACAATGATAACAGATGACGTTTCATCTCTTCTTCATCTGGGGATAAGTGATCCTTCGTCAACAAAGCCATCAAAAGAGAGTGTTTCATCTTCATTTTCTCTATTTCCACTTTCTCTCTTCCCAGTGTGTTGAACACTTGAACTTCACTATCTCTAGTGAGTCTTAATGCACGAAGTTCTGCAACAACCTTAGTATTAGATGAAGACTCTAATGTCTTACCTTTTCCCTTCTTCTTTTTCGCCTGATCTCTACCTATAGGACGTGAAATAGCTGAACCACCACTGTCTGGAGTTTCTGCATTAGTGGGGCTGAAATATTCACCATCTTCACTGGTCCTTGTTCTCTTTGAACTGTCACCACTTTCTTCGTTACCCTCGTCATCGTTAGCACGACTTCTTGAAGCATGATCAAATTTTATTTCCCACTTGGGAATTTTACTCATAACTTCATTAAATACATGCAAGTCGGTGAACTTACCATCGTATAATTGATGAGCTTCTTTCTCCACATCGTGTTGGCTCATTCCACTTCTTACTCGACGATGTGCTTCTATGTTAGCAGCAATCCACTTCTGGGCATTTTTATTAAGTTGTGTGAAACGACCTTTTAGTGATTCTATATTTCTTTCATTTATTTCTTTTGGATCTTCTCTTCGAGCTTCTTCGTACATTTTATGGACTTTCCCCCAAAACAAGCCAGTCCTTTGAAATCTGCCCTGTATTTTATCTTCGCTAACGAAGATCCAAGATGACATGAGGGCCACATCTTCTTTCACATTCCAAGTACTTTTGGCCACCCTTTCATTTGTATCCTGAAACAAATTGCGAGAGATATTTTGCGACGGCTGAGCTTGTTCAGAGGTAGGAATTTGATTTAGATTTGGAGAAAATTGAGAATTTTGAGAAAACTGAGAGTTTTGATAGTCTTCGGAGTTCAAAAAAGACTGAAAATTTTGATAGTTTTGGGAGTTTGGATAATCTGAATAGTTTAAAAAAAAAATTGGGTTACTTGGATCCATAATAGAAATTAGGAGAAATAATAGAATATGATATAAATTATGAGAGATTATAGAAGATAGTAGACAAAAGAGATGATTTGAGATTGTGATTCAAAATGTATCAATATTAGTCTCTATTTATAGAGAAAAAAAAATCATGAATTTTGGTAATTTTTTTTTTTTTTTATACATAATTGAGTGTATAAAAATTATCTCAATAAAATCACATGAACCAATCTTTATTTGACAAGTGGCGTGATTTGATAAAATTGGGTGTTGGAAAGTGTGCACAACCCCATGTTGGTTCTCTGCCCGGTTGTGGAAAATTGTATGAATTTTGTTTTTTTTTTTTTTCTTCCTTTGTCTTCTTCTGAAAACCGGTCGTATGACCACCTTGATAAAGGTAGTCTAAGAAGTAAAAAAAATCATGATTTTAAATTCATACCAAAATTATATTTAGGGTGGACTGAAGGCACCCATGGACTAAGCCCACCCCATCTATTGACAACACCTCAATTATTTAATTCACAATTCAAATCATTTTTAAGGACACCCCAATACTTTTCTATTATATCCTTTATGATAACAAAAACAAAATAAAAGTTGAAAAATTGAAATCACCCATCCCCTTCTTCTCATGTGGCATCCTGCGCCTAAATCACTCATCCCCTAAATCACTACTCATTCCTCGAAAATGCTAAATTCCTGCTACCTCTTCTTCGAAAACTAGAGTTGTCAATACGGGACGGTCGAGTGAACCGGCCCACAACCCACCATAACCCACCATTTGATGAAGTGGACTTTTTTAATGGCGGGCCTCAAAATCTTAACCCAACCCAATCCACTAGTGGACTGCGGTTTAGGCGGGCCGACCTACCAAATTTTTTTTATATTTTTTTTATTTCTTCAAAGGAAAAAGAATATATACATAACATATATACATTAACTAAGATATATATGCATTTAATTACATATAATATATGAAAACAAAATTTTAAAAATAGTTTTCACTAAATTTTCTTCATTTTTATATAAAAAGGACCCATATCAATATTTTTATAATTCATTATTCGCATTAGGTAAGATTTTCCATTATTATTATTCATTTCTTATATATATTTTTAATAAAAAAATTAAAAAATATAAAAGAAATAAAGGCGGGTCAACCCACTAACTCACGGGCCAACCCACCAAAAACCCAACCCACTACGGGCCAAACTCACTTTTGCCCACTTTTTTGCGGGCCTATAATTACTTAACCCAACCCTCCGTTTGGGTATCAGAACCCTAAGTTTTTCTCCTTGTTTCTTTGTGTAATCTGACCAGTTTCTGGGATCTGCCTAAGTATGGCTTCATCATCATCCCCTCTTGCTTCATTGTTCTCCCATTTTGGAATATCGAAAGTGTGTGTTATTTGCAATTGCAGTCCCGCTCATAACTCAGCTCAAGTGCACCACTACCTATATGTTATAGATTTTGATGAGGATAATGATGTTGATTTCTGTCATAGGCCGCCTACCATCCATCTTCACGGTTATTTCCTTTCCAAAGCAATGTGTATTGTAGGATCCACCCTCTATATGTTTGAACATTCATCTCCTTATAACAACAATTCTTACAAAGCAAAAGTAGTGCTCACCTATCAGTTGCCGTTGCCATTATCTAATATTTTTGATCTATTTTTAGATGAGAGTTCCGTAGAATTAGGATCTTTTTTAAAGTACGGCAAGTCCCATCCTATGTCCATTCCTACACCTGATGGAACTAAGATTTTAGTCATTTCTTCATTTGTTGATCATAATAATCCTTATCACTGTGAGTTATATGATTCGGCGGTTGGATCATGGCGTGTACTCAAGGGCTTTGACGATCTGATGATGAGTACGAGTATGAAGAGTATTTCTATAACTGGTCACACCTTCATCACTGCTAATGACCTGCTGCTCTATACGAATATCGGGACATTTCATCTGGATATGCGATGTTCTAATGTGCCATTCGAGAGATTATCTCATTATGGCCACATGCCTAAGGAAAGCAAATGAATTCTTTGAGTACCCGAAATTGGACATTCTCGGACTTGAATACAATTTCAAAAAGCGTTGGATTACATGTAAGTTTGGTGTCATTCAGACGCAAGTTCACAGCACAACCTTACTGGCTTATCTTGTTGCAAATTTGTACCTTCTTGATAAGGTGGCCTATGCAAAGAAAAGGAGTAAGCGAAAAGAGAAAATTGTTGGTGGGAAAATTGTTGATGGGAACCTCCCGGCCACGAAGATCATCAAATCATTTAAATTTCAGTTGAATGTCGAAACTTTTGGTGATGATTTTTTCCCTAGCGGCCTCTTCCCTATCTATGCATAATTGCAATTGTAATAGTAATATGTTATCTAAGTATGAAGATTCTAGACTTTAGTTGTTCTAGTTATTGTAATAGTAGTATGATATCTAAGTATGCATATTTTGACTCTAGTTGTTCTAGTTTATGTAATGGAATTGCAATCGTAATAGTAGTATGAATATTCTGACTTTAGTTGTTCTAATTTTTGTAATGGATACAGATGGTGATGAATTTGGTGGGATGAGATTAGTTATATAAGTAAATGTGAACAAATAGTATATGCAAATTTTCTTTTATAATCAAATGCACTAGAACGGGTGATTATGCGGGTAATGACATATTGATACAGGTCGAGCAAAGGATTGGATTATGTGATAGTGAAGAACTCATGTCCCACCAAAACACTTGCCTTTGAATCAACTCTCTCTACGTTTTCTGTCTGTTGTTATTGTTTCATGAATTTTGGACAGACTGTTTTTCGTATATATCCATTTTAAGTACGTAGTCACAAATAAGTTTAATGATATATTGATTAATACTAGTATAATTTCTGGGCATACTTGCCAGAATATCCCATCTCTGTCTTGTTTATATGTGATGTTAAAAAGGAAGCTGATGGTCAGTTTGCAAATTGAGTCTTATTTAATAATAACTGAACTAAATAAATAAAGTATAAAATGAACTCAACCACAAATATATACGCCATGAACATCAAGCATCCATTTCAGTTTCACGAGAGTCAACTCAAAAGGTTGGTACAAACAGAAGATTGAGTAGACAATGGTGATGATCAATGAGCAGTTGCAAGGTCCTGATAATCCTGGTATTGAGTTTGGCCACTGTCCAGATCAATCCGAATTCTCTAGCATCATATATCCTGCAACACGTGAAAACAAACTCGTTATTGATTGTTGGAAAATAACCATTCTCCCAAGGAATCAACAGATCAGAATCAGGCAGATCACCAATACAAAGCCACCCTTTTTCGTTCGATTGAATCAAGATCTAGAACAAACATTCAAAGCCACCCTTTTTCGTTCGATTGAAGTATAATCCAGGGAATTTAGTCATTGTACAACTCAAAATGAGAGTCAGTAGCTTCTTCTCCGACAACAAGTAATCGAGTTGAGAAAACTAGGATTTTTCTACCATCATTAGCTGCTATTGAATTGGTATTGCTTAAATCCATATCCAAGAAACTTGTCCTTACGGGAAAGCATACAAACTTGACTTGATATTGAAAAATCATGTTTTACCCATAAATCAAGAACTTAATTATCTACAACAATCAAAGTAGGTAGCATAGAACGAGATTAATAAACAGGATTATCGATCACTACTCTTGAATCAATTAATCCAATAGGAGCAAGGAATTTCAGATATACTCTCAACTACAATCGACATGCATACATATATACTAAAAATAACATCGATAACTCTTTTCTTACAATTTTAGGCATTTCGGATATTACATTGAATGAGCTTGAAAGGTTATTCAATGTGTATGGTGATGGTTTTATTTTTCTTAAAGATCGTATTCACTCTAAAAAATAAGATATTAAGATCTTGTAGAAAGAGCAAATATTTCAAATGAACACATTCATGCATGGGCCAATCTTCAATTTGAAACGTAGCATACACAAATAATCTAATGCAGATTTCTCTGTCAAATCATTCAAATCAAAATTGAAAAGGAGATTGTCCCATCTGTACTATAGTGTATACTAGTGTGCCAAACTATGAAGATCTTATTAGGATACAGATTAAACTCTCGGTCTTTCTCTTGTGCAACATAAGAAAGAAGAGTTGATGATGTTATCATACTAACAGTCTAAGTCTTCATACACAACAGATATGCTAAATGTTTCATCTTACCTAATTAAGAAGCATAGGTTTAGAATTAACTAATGTTCTTTCAACTTTAGTTTCTCAGAATCAGCATAGCCACCTTAAAGTAAAATCTTGTAATGCAACCTGATGGTGGAAATGAAATTGATGGAGATACCTTCGACAACTAAAATCTGCTCGTGTAATGAACTTCATCACAAATAAATTAAGCAACGCATATATACACCATGAAATTGTGCTTGATTCTAAATTGAAGAATTTGAGGCCCTTAAATGGGCAATTACACCAACTGAAAAATGGAAACATAATGCATAAAATAGTAACTTACTAACAAGTCAAAAGTAGCTACTTCAACAAACAAAGATAAAGATTCACCAATTCTTAACATGATGTTAGACATCTAATCAACTGGAAAGTAGCGCAACAAATCTCTCTCATGTAGGCTCTCTTGGAATGATACCAAGTTCCTCCCAAAATACTCCATTATCATCAAATCAATATCTATGGGCTCGGAATTATAAAGCGTATCCTGCATATATAGGATTATTAGTACAACTGTAAAACAATATATTCATAGTGATGTAGTTTAAGAAATACCTTCTTCAATTGATCAGGCAGGTGAACCATCAAGTTTCTGCACAACCTTATTATACCAAAATTCCTTTGGTATTGATCAGTGTCTTCACCATGATACTTGGCACGTAGATCATTAGTAACGTCAATATCATGAGGATTCTCAGACTCGCAGGCACATTTAAATACACTAAAATGTGTGTTACTAGCTAAAAAAGTGTCGGTCCAGTATTGATTATCTCCCATCCATATCACAGCATACTTATACATTTGATGGTAGCTCGATGTTAAATATCTTCGTCTTTCAAAAAATTCAGCAATGACTCTAATTCGCTTTGCATGCGATAATATTGCTAAATGATTTTTTAGGAGAATCTCCTCTACATCGTTATACGTATACGTCTTATAAAGAAATCTATACATATCATCAGGGAGTTCATTATCTTGAACGGGCAATAGATCATTTCGTATTAAGTCATGGATTAACCTAAAATCGCTGAGTTTTGTGCCTTCTCTAACCTGACGAAATGATATTTTCCAGAATTTTACAACTCCATCTTGCATAACAAAATGAGTCGACAAATTTAGGCTTCTCTCATCAAGTGACAACCCCTCCTCATGGAGATAACATATAAAACATACCATACACCTAATAATTTCTCTAATTTCTTCTGTTACGAATGCATGAGTGACTTGATGACCATAAAAAGTATGAGACCTAATGCACGGATTACCACAGATGTCAAGGTGAGTCAATAATGTAATATCATGATACTCATGGATTCTATGACCAGGTGTATTGTTAACAAAATGGAGATTAAAATAGTTGGGATGATTTATCATCATCCCAAACTCATTACCTGCATAATTTGAATAGGATCTACTGATATAACAGTGGATCTATCAAACAAATATCCACTGTTACCGGTGTACGCAGCATAAGATTGGTGGGGTTGTAGGGATTCATGTTGTGAGGTTAGAGGGTGAAGGATGAATGGTGAACCTGTGAGGTGCTGTTGTGAGGTTAGAGGGTGAAGGGTGAATGGTGAACTTGTGAGGTGCTGTTAGAGCAGGAGCAACTCGTAGGGGAATGAGTCTTCAATATCTTCTAGTTCCAGCACCCTAGAGTCAGTTGTATTATTTGATTGATCCGACTGTGTCCAAAATTCGTACCATCACAAAGGCAGAGCAATATCACTTAAGAGGTACCTGGCATGTGAAGTTGACGTGAGCCACTTACAAAGCAATATCACTTAAGAGGTAACTGGCATGTATTGTATGAACTTTTTTTTTTTGTTTGTTTGTTACTTTTTCTCCCCGTTTAATTCTTTTCGCTACGCTTGAAGGTATGAGTTTGGCTATAATTTTAGTTTTCAAATTTCTATTTGCATTATATTATATATATTTTCAGATATACTCAAAGAAATAGTTGTATATTTGATTCGTATATATCATGTTGATTTATATACCTTTTTATTATATAAATAAATATACTAAGACCATGTTCATTCTTCCATCCAGCTAACATTTAGATCGAAATCAACCTTACCTAACACTCAAATTCCCTCTGTCCTTTTGAAATTTTTTCTCTCAATCTGTTGACAGCAACTTGAAACTCATCTTCCATTGTAGCTTTGTACATTGTTCTATAAAGACAATGATTGAACACCCAAAAACAACTAAATATAAAAGATTCTCTTCAAAATAAGAAATCAATTACGTAAAAAGCCCAACGGAAAAAGAATAGTATGAACGCATGCTCTGAAATTTCTTTCTTCGGCATTACTCTACTCTGAGAATTCAAAAGATACTCTGTCTAATTTCCCCAACGAATACATAGAATCCAATAAATATAGTCCCTCCAACACATAAAGATAGTCCACCATTCATTTTTTTGTTTGTTCCAACTTATAGTCACATTCCTTATTAATAATAGGGTATAGTTTGTCTAAAATACTCTTAATTAATGTTTGTTGGAATTAATCACTTTATATCAATCTAGTCATTAATATATATATATATATATATATATATTTATTTATTTATTTATTTATATAATAAAAAGGCAACTGTAGATGTGAATATTCAAATAAATTGTAGAATGATTTGATGTTATATGGCACATGGTGTCTGAGGTGAGCATTATTCGATCAAAATCGAATAATCAGAACTATCACTTGGGATAATCACTAAAAAAAACCCATAATTTCATCCAAATAAATAATATAGGTTGACACTGAAAAATGTTCGATTCTTAATTGAGTGGATTAATTGATTATATGATCCATTTTCGCAATTCATTAGAAGATGAAAAGAAATTTAATCGTTTTGGAAAAATACACCACAAGTTGTATATATCATGATAGGTTTTTAGTGCATATGGTTACACATGGAACGCAAATCAGCAATTCAGAAGCCATGGTTTTTTTTTTTCTTTTTTTTTTTTGGAAGAATATAAAAGCTACGATTGATGTGGGGGTGTAGTTTATAAATTTAGAATAATAAAATATAAATGGTAATTTATGGTAGAAATATTATTGAAGATAACGTGTTTTATTGGTTGATTGTTCTGTTTTATGATTTGAGAATATTGTTGGAAATGTGTCATTTAAATATTCCAAAAATACCTCGTTTAATCATTTACCTCCTTAAAAAAAAATCTAACCATACATATGTCAATTATATTTAATCATACTCATTGAATTAGTTCTTAATTAAGATAAATTTCTATTTCAAAACCCTTTACTTTCTTAGATATATATACATATATATAATATATATATGTATATATATTTTTTCAAAACCCTTTATATATATATATATATATATATAATAATTGAAAATTAAAATCTCCAGATTAAGCATCAATATCATAAGATATATTTATTCATGAAATTCGTTAATCAACTCTATTAACCGTACATAACAATTTATTCTTCTTGAAATTAAATCATGTTTACTTATTATTTTTTATTACTTGAAATTAATCATGAGACTACACTTTTTGTTATTGTATACATTCTTCTATTCATATTAATGTTGAAAATCATGTGTCATACACGGTACAGACAAAGATAATATATATCAATTAATTTATATTATACACAAAAATTAAATGAGATCTGATAATTACTTCTACTTATTAATAACTATTTTTTTGCAATTCTTTTACAAAATTAATATTTTTCTAAACAAAAACCTGTGTACCACACGGGCACAAGTGTATAAATATATGGATATGACATGAAAATTTTCATTTCTTTAAGACAATAAAACATCTTCATTGATTAAACAAGAACATGATTAAGGAGTCATACAAACAATAAGAGGTATCCTTATAAATATGTCGAGGTGGTCTAGTTATTATTACATGAAAACTGAATGTAGTAGTATCTATTTTCAAACTGAGTCGAAGGTTTAAGCTTAAATACCTGCATGTACTATGTATGCCAATATCTCATCATCACCTAATGAATGTCCATCCCCACGTCCTTCAAACGAATAGGTAGCTAGATACTCTCATACGAGCGACCAATCTGATGGAAGTTAACGAATGTTAAAGCTCGTCTCAAACAGATATAGTACAGCCTAATTCCTTAGCAGCGGTATCAACAAACTGAATCGGTAGGCCAGTTGCTAGTCGACTATGTGCTTCCCATGTCAAGCACTTGCCGATGTCAGCTTGCCAATCGGTGTTGCCTGTATTTAAGTACTGATAACGTGGACTGTGGTGGGCCCCGCTGATGTCCGGTTGTTTGCCCTGTGGTTGTAGTGAACCAGCATGTAGAATTGCACGAAGAACAGATGTGCTTAGTGCGCGAACATGAGCACTTGGATGAGAAACACAGCGAACAGTGGCTGGGAGGCGACACTGCACGTGAAAAAGTCATTACAAACCTATTAATTTTTGTCTATGTGATATCGACGTATAGATAGATAGATAGATACCAAATATAGATCATATTTCGTGAATAACAACCAACATCAGTTCATCCTAGTACGCAGGATGAGCTAGCTATATGGATCATATCTCAGTCATTGTATTTGTTCCGGACACAGATTCTCATTTATATTTAAGTATAAATGTCATTTTGAATAGATTTCTTCCCAATCTTTTGTTCACTCTTTCTCCTTTCAAACCGAGTATATGATTCTCTACTTCCTACTCGCTGGAACACCTAGACGTCACATATTTTTATTTTCGTTTTCCAGAAATTTTTTGGGTCAAGAACACGGGACATGTTTGAAGCGTGTTTGTACCTTTAACAGGTTTGAAAGGCCATCTGCAACAGTCAATCCTGATTCTCCCCATTCAAGCACCGGTTGAACTGCTCTTGCCGTTACTTCCAGCAGCTGTCCAACATTTGGAGAAACAAGCAAGTGAATATGCATTGTAAAGACTAAAGAGTCGAATAGAACAAGAAGTGGACTAAAAGCCTATCCAAGAGAAATTATCTCTAATTGAATCCTAAAGCAGAATGTGTGAGATCAAGATTGATTTGGAAAAACAGATTTCATGGTGAAAAAACGAAATATTTACAAGACAGAAAATAGAATAGGTACCTCTAGCTGTGGTAAAGTGCATGCTTCTCCATCAACAAGCATTCCATCTGTGGCACGGAGGAGGACGTCTGATGCACTGGACAGAATTACAAGCGACTCCGGCAATTCATGATTTCTCATTAACTCGACAATTACTTTCACGATCCTTTGGTTGACTCTCCACATCTTTTGCCCAAGATCGTCGTCTTTTGTAATCCAAGGTTTCAGTTCCCTCTCCGCCTGAGAGAGACAAAGACAACCAGGAAAGTGACTAAACAAATGGATATAAATTCAGACAACAATTATCAAAATCGTAATCATGGTTTGACTGGTGTGTTACTCAATTTAGTCATGCATTACAGCTTCCCAATGCATACATGGCAAAAAAAATTCTCTATTGGAAAGCAGAATTCAAAAAATTAATTCAGCGACGAAATTGAAGCAAAGCAAAAGCCAAACCTGAAGGACAACAGCTGTTGCAGCTTTTGCCGGAGATGCTGATACTACATTGCAGAGTGCAGCCACCACCTGTATTATTAAAGGGAAATACATAACCACCTTATTACACTCATAAGTATTCAAGAAAGATTTTCATCAGTGAGTTTGACGATATCACAAATAACTGATAAAAACAGCAACCATATAAATCATATCACCAGGTATACCATATCACGCTAAATGTTTGGAGAAATAGAAAAGGATCATGCAGCCACTTACAGATAGAAAACACCAGCTTTCAACAAAGTAAGAGGTGTTGCAGGTAATTTAGATAAATTGTCACATCATCAGTGGAACTTGTACTCCCCCATTATAATTTCCTTATGATTGAACATATTGGATTTCATGGAATTTCTCATCAATCAAAAGCAAGAAGCCGATTCTTCAAACAATTCACTTGTCACAGAATTAAATTTCATCAGAAGATATAATAACATACCTGCCTCCATCCTTGCTGGGCAGACGTGCTCTCAGCAATCGGTTGTGTTTCAGGTGATACAATCAATTTGTGCCAGAGCAATGAAACGACAGAAAAACATAATTCTTGTTTTTCTGCAAGGACAGACCTCAGAAGAAGCTGACCGTTGCAATTAAAACCTATATGCCTATCCATTGTCAAGAAGTTGGCTAAATCTGAAGCATCTATAGGGAAACTTGTGATTCCTTTGCCCATTGCACATCTTTCAACTTCACTTGAATCAGATTTCCTATAACCGATCAAATCTTCAGAGCCAGGCAAGTTATCACACGATAATGAAGATGGCTGACCTGATTCCAAGTGGCGACAACTAGCACAACTTTTAGGTTTTTTCCCATGAAAACATGAAGGAATTTGCTTGAATATTGGTGCATGCAGTAGGTGTGCCTCCAATGGTTCTGCTTTGTTCACTATGGATGCAACAACTTTTCGGTGTATATCAATTAGATTGAAAAGGGAAGATGCCCTAGAGTGAATTTCATTGTCCCACTTGCATCTTATCAGGATGGTAAGAGCACGCATGCAAGCCTTTGAACGTCGAAACAAATCAGAAACATGAGCAGCAACCATTGCAGCAGCCACTATTTCATTTGAACTGTAACTCCAGGATGTGCCAATGGAAGATGGCTTCAAAGAAAACAGAGCCTCTAGAATTGCTAATATTCGTCGTGTGTGATAAACAGCTGAATCAATACCACTCTGCAACTCATCGGACAGATCGTTTATTTTTGCAGGCTTTGCAATGTCACAGATATTTCTGGCATCTAACCGGTTACTTCCTTTTGCAATCAAGGGAAAGAGCTGAAGTTCACATGACAAAGCACAGACAGCTGCAATAACATAAGAATCAAATGCAGCTACAGGCCCCTGTCTCTTGCCCTGCTTGCTTTCCCGTTCTCTTTGTATCCCATTGGTTCCATGTGCATCTTCACCTACTTCTCCAGAATAAGAATTTTCACCTTTGGGGCGCTTGCTGCTATTGGGCTGTGCTTCATGGCTAACACAAACAGTTAACACAACAAAAAGAAGGCGAGAGGCAAGCTCTACAGAGGCACATGATTCTAAGAATAGAGAGTGGACCATCGTGCGGAGCTCAGCCACAGCAAGATTCTTGGACGCAGACCCAAACATGTATCTAGTTTTTCTCGTTTGTTCTCTAGAGGAGTCAGGTGGAAATGTCCTCTGTAGAATTGCTTCAACAGTAGCAACAAATATCTTCATAAGACAGGTCTCAGATGGGCTACCACGAGGAAGATACTCAAGTACTTTAAGAAGAGGAATGTATAAGTTCCACGACAGTATAGGAGGCTGTAAAGGTGTTGCAACTATGATTTCAGGAAGATCAACGGCTGAAGAACTTAAAGGAATCAAACCATAAGCTGCTTCCCATATCGTACATATTCTCCATTCAACCTCTGGGCCATGCGCACAAAGCATAGATGCAATCCCTTGGGCAGTAGCTTCTACAGTAGCTTCTGCTGCAGGCAATTCTCTTTGCTGAAATCACCCGGTAGAAACTAGTTAAATTGCATTGAAACTAAGGCATTCAGAACCTGAGACAGATATGTACACTGATAAGTACCTGCTTCTTTTCCGATGAAATATAACCACCCAGAGGTTCATGTTGAACTTCAACACCATCTACTTGTCTCAATGGAGGAAAAAGTAAAGCTGGC
Source organism: Scutellaria minor (assembly GCA_954870855.1). Lineage (NCBI taxonomy): Eukaryota > Viridiplantae > Streptophyta > Magnoliopsida > Lamiales > Lamiaceae > Scutellaria > Scutellaria minor. Next base: position 692,731 of record OX940734.1, read on the forward strand.
TGAGAAAGTATTCGAAAAAGTAAAGCAGCTGCAGCATCTGCAGCAATTCCAGCTCGCATAGACATTGCAATCCCAATTGCACGCAGGAAATGCAAGTGCATCCAATTCCTTGGAAGCTTCACCAATAGTAGAGAACAATCAGGACTTCTGTATGATTAATCATAATCGTAAAATAAAATGTTTTTCAAAGGGAAGATGTATCCATATTTGATATGAATGACTAAGAAAACCTTGATTTTCGTTCCAGAAATTGTTAACACTAAAACTTTTTTTATTTATCCCTCGAGGGATGAGGGATGGGGGCAGGGGGTTGGCTGGCTGAAGAAGGAAAATAGCATATACCCTCATGCCTGAGGCATAGTCTTCTGCTGCTCGAAGGAGTTCCACTAGTTGCACAGCAGCATCAAGTGCGTCTGGAGCCCACGAGGGTGGAGCTTCTAGCAGTCCAAGAAGCAGCCTTTGGGTGGCACTCGGACTAGCAATCGCATAATATCTAAGCCAGAAAATAAAAATTAACAAAATGATAAAATCTTTATCCTCTGAAAGATAAATACAAAAAAAGAAAAAAACTAACCTATGAAATAGTCGCGCATAAGGCTCAAGCGCAGGCAAGCCAGCCACTAGATGCTCATCCATAGGTGTTGTTGGGGGTGGAAGTAGAAGTGCAGGAACAGCAGCAGCAGTCAAGGTAGCAGTTTCATAACGAGCTACTTCCTCATCACATACACTAAGTATGACTCCAGCGCCATTAGCAACAGCCCATCTCGGAGTTGAAGGCATAAGCTGGGGATGCTTTCCAGATCCACGAGATGTAGCTGAAATAAAATATAATGTAAGTATCAATTCTTGTTTTCAGGTAACCTAAATATGATAACAACCGATCATTGTTTAGCAGATAACGTTTCACCAACAATAGTTCTTCAGGGCCAAAAGAGATAAGCATTTCTTATTATCTCTTATGCGCATAAACTCTAACCAGAATTCAGAAAAATCATACCAGGTCCTTATTTCGTGTAAGGACATAATTTGAGGATGTGGCTCATGAGATTTTGCAAAATGAAGGAATAATTTCTAATATATAAACAAGAAGTACTAGAAAAGCAGTTGTAAATATGATCGAAGATATTGCAATGCACAGTAATAGAATTTGAACTACAAAATGATTTATTATAATTCTTTCTTATGTGTAAGACAGGTAATGCAAATTATGTAAACTGAAAATACATTAGAAACTCAACAAACCAGTTAAAGGTGGCTTCAGTTCTCCAGCTGCATATTTTCCCATGACACCTCCACACCTACAACATATGTCAACAAGGGTCAAGCATGTGGTTACCTCGGATGAAAAATTGGAATAATTCAATGAAAGATACACAATCACCCTAAAGAACTAGCTACAAAATTGCACATGGAAAATGACACATATTGGAAAGGCCTCCAACTCTGTGAATTAAAAGGTTAGCTAATCATGGTGCTTGTACTCACAAACTCTAATTATCCAAGGTATTAGCTAACCATAGACAACATGAGTGGACAACTAATGATTGGAAATGTGGTTTAGCATAAATACACTTGCTTGACCCATGTAATCCAGCGTTTTGCAATTTCTGTCCTTGTTTATTTGCTCTAAGCCGAAAGAGAAATAAGCCGAAGAAGTGCCTCCGAGACCCTAACATATCCTCCAACACTATGAATTACAGATAGTGAGATAACATTTTCCATCTAGCAGACAAAATGCTCTCCTTTATCCACTACATTTTTTTCTTCCTTGACAGGTTATGCATTCATTTCATTTTATGGTCACCAAGATGTCTCCCATATAGGGCAAATTTTATCAGATACAAGTGTGAACAATCATCAAAGAAATCAGCATATGAAAAAAGATACTATCAGGAAAGCATTGTTTGGTCCTCAAACAAGAGAGAATGTCACAAATCTTCTTCAAGGTAAGCACTATTATCTTTCTTACATTCTCACAGTAATTATCATGTATGAATAATTAGGTATGTAATCAACTTTTGGCATGCAATACTGGATATGTTTCACTCACTTACCATCTAAAATAATCACTTCTAATGCCAAGAGGTGCTGCAAGCAATATATCAGTTATCCAGGGAGACAGCGGCCTCAGAGGTCTCCTCTCTGGCTGTGTGGGGGGCAAAGAAGGTTCTCCAGCTGTTGACTTACTAGTTGAAGCATGGTCTCCACTGCTACTTCTATCAGATTCATTTTCCTGGCGTTCCAACTTGTAAATCGGTCTGTTATAGTGAGTCAAAATTCTTAATATCTCCCCACATGCAAGGGCCCACTGCTCAGAGTACTCGTTCTGTAGTTAAAGATGAAATTGCCACCGTCAAGTGTCTCTTAGTAACTATAAAAGAGTTCAAGAATCCCAAAGACATGAATTGCTTTTAGGATACAAGTGGCGAATTAATTAGTTACCAATGGATACAATATACTGCAAATACATTAGTACAAAGAATGATATGAAGAAATAAAATTAAGGGAGGAAAAAAATGCCTACCTCGCTGTTGGGACAAAACAAGGAAATGAAAGAAGCAAACGGGGGACCACTCCTATCATATTCAAGCGTGCTATCAATAATGCATGAAATAATCGGGAGAATAACAGCATGGCCATGCTCTGGATGGTGAAGAACGAAAGTTGCTGGACAGTAAAGCAAAAACATAAGTCACAGTACAGTATAAGTAAGCTTGAGAACTTTGTAAACAATAAAATGAAGTACCTAGAACATCATCAAAAAGCCTGTTCTCCTTGGATGGATACCGGCTTCTGATTAGCTGCAAAGACAGAATGTAATACAATTTAGGAACATTTCTAATCAAAGTGCAGGAAATGAAAAGTTCTTTAATTATTTCTATTTAGATAAGGTTGGCTGAAATGTCATAGGAAACAGAAAATACCTCTGCTATATCATCAGGAAATTGTTCTGAGGTGAATTGACCAAAGTATTCAACATAGGCAGTAATTTGAGCCTATGATAAAGTACAGATTTTGATTAGAATGTTAGAATCTGGAATGGAGATAACTCAAAAAATTCAACAACAAAACCTACATACATAAATATATCAACCAATGAAACATGGTAAAGAATTTGAGAACAGAATCTTCACATAAAAGATTTCAAATAGTGATACATGGTAAGAAAAACGCTGACACTTGATATTCATAGACAAATGTTGGGTCAAAACTTATGGAAAACTTGTTAATCTCAAGCCACACCTTCCGTTGTACTGCATCTTGTGGAGGAGGCCAAAACAATGAGGAGAACTGCAAACTGTCGATCCACTTTTCATTTGAAGTCGCCATAAACCTTTTTATTTAAGCAAGGTGGGAGTAGTGAGTAAAGCAATAATTTCCATATAAACTTCTACCAGTCCAGAATCCAAAGACTATAGTTCAGCATTTTTTTTAAATCCAAATAAAAAATAACTCGTGCAGATTTTTTGATCACTTGCAACAGAGCTCCAAATTTCCAGTCAAATATCAGAAGAAATTTACTTTATGTAGGCTTGCGCGCAAAATAATCAGAAGGTATGGATTTTGCTTGGCCCTGCAAAACCATAAAATCACCAAAGTCTCAAATAACACACTTTTATGCAGGGTCAAATTAGAATAGTATCTAGATATCAGAATAAACAAAATTTGATAATAATTAAAAAAAAAAAAACTACTTAATACAACATAATGAAAAATTAAAACTTCAAACTTCGACAGCCAACGAAGAAGACACATTATGAGTGAAAAAAGAATCAAACTTCCATGCCCCAAGAAAATGGGGAAAAAAAAATAAGTCTAGTATACTATCACAGTTTTTTCTTACATTCGAATCCTAGATTTTGGTGAAGAAAAGCAAAAATATTGACATACAACAATACACATAGCCATACGATTTCTAATATTACAAAAACAAGACTTTGAAGATGTTCGTGGATTTATTCCTTTATTATGAAGAATTAACATAAAAACATGGCACCAATCAGATACTACATGGGGTACAACTATAAGACACAAAAACTAATCATACCTAAATATCCATATAATTATAAAATCAAGGAAAATTACTGGTACCATCCAAGTTGTTATACTGAATCAAACCCCACAAAAAAATCTATAATCATGAGACAAATATTATGCACACAACCTACACACATGATCGCCCACACGATTGTACCTCGTTTTTTCAACTATTTTCCTCTAGGGCAAGAATCAATTCTTATTAACAGTAAATCTTAGTCTATCAAATCAAATAATGCTCTGTTTAAGCAGAGTCTCATAATTTTAATCATCCAAAAACTAATACTCTCAGGTCTCGGCACAATATAAGTTGCTGCATTTCCTACATCTAATTACGCAAAAAACAAATCTAACAAATCACAAACCAGTCAATTAACAAATAATCCAAATTACAGACGAAATAGCTAAATTAATCAAACCTGAATTCAATTTTGACGGAGGATTCCAACGAGATAAGGAAAAGGATTGTTCTATTCCCGATTCCAGCTCCAGAGTGAGAAAAAAGTTTGGGGTTGAGATTTTGGGTGGGGAGAGATTAGAGAGAGGAAACAGAGAGGTTGGAGAGAGAAAGGAAGTGAAAAGAATAGAAATGAGGAGAGGAGGAGATCTTTAGCTGGAATCTCCAATGTGCATACGTGGCGATGATATTTTCCTCATGCCTAGCTGAGCCATGTGGACCCCATCATGATGATGATGTCAATGCATACATGCATGTTATCATCGACATTTCATGACTCTCATGTATCATACATCATTATTGTGTTACCAATTTTTTATAATCAGTTGTTTTTATCCCATTTTCTTTCATTTTTAATTTTTAATAACATTAATTTTACTTTCTATCTTTTACTCTCTTTTTTTATTAAATTTTATATATTGTATTATGTTTCATGATTTTTGTTCCATATACTTTTATTTTTATCAATTTCGGCTACACCATGAAAAAAATATTGAACAAATTTATCAGAGACAAAAATCAAGAAAATGAATATACATGATGTACATCTTCTTTAAATACCTTACATATAAATGTAAATAAATATTTCATATAATATAATAGAATCGAATATAGCATTTTAAGAATTATTGTCTTATTCAAGAAAGTATACCTATCTATATCTATATATATAAGACAATCAAATGACTTTTAGAATGAATTTGAATAATTATACAACTCATTGTGGAATTAAATTTAAATTTCAGATCCAACTTGACATGTCTTAATTGAGGACTTGCTTCAATCCACCAATCAAGAAAACTCAACCCATTCAATTAATTTGGACCCAACTCCTGTAAAATTATATTTTATATTTTTCATAGAAATTTTGTAATATATACTTATATTATTATCGATCTAATATTATTTTCTACAAGGTCTTTATTTTAAGATAATTAATAAATTAATAATCCTGAAGATTAAGAAAAAAAACATTAACACGAGGAGCAACCTCGAGATGGGTGCTGGGGTCCACAGAGGTTTAAATATTTGTCTATGGAGAGTTAGGCTATTAAAAATTAATTAATATCTAGATATTTTGGGTTAATTAGTTCGTAATGATGAAACCAAAATACCTAATTAAGTTTAATTATGTCTTCTTTTTTCTCTTTTTAGACTATATTTAAATTATTCATACTTTATCAATAAATGATATGATAATATGAAATTTTGAATCGACTCAACTCACAGTTTATAAATCAGTCAGTTAATAAATGACATGATAATTATGAGATTTTAAATCCACTCAACTCACAGTTTATAAATCAGACAATTAATAAATGACATGATAATTATGGGATTTTAAATCAATTCAACTCACAATTTATAAATTAGACAATATGCATTGATTGGTGATAATGATTTTGAATCGTATGAATTATATTCGTAAAACAATTTCCTACCAATTTTTGTGGAGATAAAAGTAATCTTTAAGTTGGGTTATTTATTTGGTGAAATTAGACAAGTTGTTACCCCTTTATTTACATCTAGGCCCTTTAACCAAATTACACGTTGCTTTGTGTTTGAGACAAATATGGTGAAATTTAGTACTCGAGTCTTGAGCCCACTAAAGTACGACCCAAATTCATTTTTAATTCATTGAATATCTTACAATTCTAAAAATATAACAAGTTATGTATTAAAATGATTTTACTAAAGATTAAAGATACATGTCGTTTAAACAGAACACTTTTTTTTTTCTTTTGTGTGTGTGGATGGAGCTACTATTTCTTAAAGAATACTATCATATGAAATACACCTATAGCAATAAATAAAAAGTCATAAAATTTTAAAAATCAGACAAAATCTGTTAAAAATCTGTTTGAAAGCCGCAAAATCACAACTTTAAGCCTTTATATAATTGAGAGTAGAATTTATGTGAGATCTAATTTCGTGAGACAGATCAATCTATCATTCACATGTGATTTTTTTTAAGGGAAAAACAAGTTTTTTGGTCCTCTAAATTTATCTCATTATTCATCTTTTATCTTTCACTTTTTGATTTTTAGTCATTTATGTTTAATAATTATCATTTTTTAGTCATCTTACTTGCTACAACAGGTAACTTTTTTTTTTAATTAAAATTCATCTTTAACATCATTGTTTTTATTGAGAGAACACTAAATTGATATTAATAATAAAAAAATAAATTATTCTCTATTAATATGTCTAAGTTCGGGATGGCGAAATTATTAATATTAATAACTAATCACAAAACTCTAACCCACATATTGAGATGAAAAATAAATTTTTTTAGTTATTAATATAATTTAGGCATGTTAGGCAAATAATACAAGCTTGTGATTTAAAAAAAAAAAAAAAGGCGTTTTCTCAATTAAAAAAATGTATGTTCGGGATGACCCAAATATTAATATTAATAATTACTACTAAAATTCTAACACACGTATAGTGATAAAATATAATTTTTTTTATAATTTTAATTTAGGCATGTTAGATGAAGAATACAAATTTGTGATAAAAAAAAAAAAAAAAAAACAAGTGTTTTCTCAATTAAACAAAATGGTGTTAAAATTAAATTTAAATAAGAAATAATAGTTACCTGCTATAGTAAGTAAGAGGACTAAAAAATGATATTTTTTAAACATAAATGACTAAAAATCAAAAGTTGAAAGATAAATGATGGAAAATCTAATGAGGTAAACTTAGAGGATCAAAAATCTTATTTTCCCTTTTTTTTTTTTTTTATTTGGTTTGGTTTGAGGATAGTGAATACCATTCTCTTTGAATTTTATCCATCATGAGATCATCTCATATCCAAGAAGAATAAGTCTCTTGTGAACTGTCTCACGAAATTTTAATGCATTACATGATACGGGTCAACCCATAACCCAATTATCCACCACTCAAACTCTACAATTCACCTATTATTTGTGGGTGATGGGACTCCGTCTCACGGAATGTGATTTAAGAATTTTTGTGTTCATTCTTTTAAACATAATCATCACTTGTCCCTTTATAGGATATATGATATTCTTGTGTTGTTGTTTTTTTTTTTGGTTTAGGAAATAAGAGATGTATATGAAATTCGTTTCACCATGCACGCGAAATTCGCTTCTTTTAAAATTTATCGACATAAAGGTATATATATATATATATATATATAAAATTTGTCGTACATTAGTTTTTTGCCAAACTTATTTGGCAAAAAATAATGTGTCAATAGGCTAAATACATGTGATCAAAATGTTCTAATTACTAAACCATGCGCATAATTAGTGAACAGCCAAAGGGTCAACAAATTTTGCGTCATCTTATATATATATATATATATATATATATATATATATATATACACACGTAATTCCAAAGTGCCATATGACAAACCTACAATGTTTTCATATTAAATATGCTAATTAATTGCTACAAATTTAATGTTGATAAAAAATATTATTATTACTAAATATAAATAATATAGAAATATTAATTAGATATATCTAAATGACATATGCTAGAGTTCAATGATAGATATTATTATATATTTGAAATTTGTTAAATTTAAAAATGTAAAGAAAAAATATAAATAGATACAAAAAGAAAAAAAAAACTAAAATGAAGTTGGACACTTGAAAATTATTATTCAAACTTATTAATTATTGAAATCAAATAACTTTTTGAATATATGCTTTAAAATAAACTATGGAATTTATTTGTGAAATTTTGAATTTCATTTTGTATCATTTAATTGAAAATAAAAGTTGAGGGTTGTTACAAATGTAAATAATAAAGAACAAACTAAAAAAAATGGCAGGTGAGTGTTGAATAATATATTAGGTATAGTAATGTATATTTTTTTCAAAATAATAATAATTTTTTTTAATGATCATCTATAAATGCAACACATATTTTGACAATTAAATAATTATTTGATCATATTTTATTATATTTAATGTTAAATTAGATGATATATATTGCACAAATCATAAATTTAATTTTGTTGTGTAAATGATATTTTAATTTTTTTAATTGCACTAAGTTTAATTTTTTTTATTAAATCCTGTGTATTACACGGACCCTATACTAGTAAGACTATAAAATGTTGGCCTAACATATGTATATTTTTGGATCCAAATTCATATTACACGTACATTTGAGGAATAATATATATATATATATATAAATATATTCAAACTATGATGATGTGAAATCTAAATTGTAAAACAAAGTGTAGTTAAACAATGGTTTACGAGCTCTATTGTTAAATACCTTAATTTTCTCAGAATAAAAAAAAAAGAATTTGATTTAATTGATATTGTTTTGTTTGGTAGTTACATATTACATTTCAATTTTCATGTTATTATTGCTGCTATTAGAATACATTTACTAATCGAAACCTAATATATCTACTTATTTGGTAATATCATATGCAATATTCTTGATCCAAGTTGGATGAATTTGAATATAGCTATCGTGGTATTTTCAGAAGATTAAAAAGTTTAGACTTTTTTTATGCCACATTTGAGGAGGTATATAGGTTTCAATGGATCCCCATAAATAAATGCAATCATATAATTTGTGGGTTGTTATATATAAAAGTACGTGGTGTGTATTAATACAAAAATTCACGTGAGACGGTTTCACAGATAGTTTCCGTGAGACGAAACCTCATTCCCCACAAACAACATGTGAATTGTAGGGTTTGGGTGGTGGGTAATTGGATTGTGGGTTGATCCGTCTCACGCAATGTATTAAAATTCCGTGAAACGGTCTCACAAAAGATTTACTCGTGTAAATGTATCTAGGACAATAAGATCAATTCAGGAATTTTAAAAACTGTATTGATCAATTTATGTCTAATAATCTCCTCAAGTAGTGTTCTTCCATTTGAAAAAATAAATAAATAAAGTAGTGTTCTTGGGTTGACTTAAAAACCCACTAAGGTAATAAAATGTTAAAAATTAAAAAAGAAGAAGAGAATAGATAATTAATTATTTTAATATCCAAAATGGAACACTGAATTAGTTAATATTTATCTAGTCAAAGCACTTAAGGGAGCTGACAATGGTGAGTGGATGACTTTCGGTTAGTCCTATTACAATCATATATTTCCAAGTATTTAATTAAATCAATATTTCAGATATATACGTACATATATATATATCAATAATCTAATATAATACAAAGATATTCTGTATAATAAAAAGTCGATAATATCAAATAGAAAACCCTTACTTGATAAATTGTTTGGGGGGGGGGGGGATTATGATAATTATTGCATCCAATATTTGCATGTTGTTATATATTAGAAAAAACAATTCTTGTTTTGGGATGAAAATCATATAGTTAGGTATAATAATTATGGGTCTTTCTTTATAAAACGAAATCCGGAGGATACCCAATATATTTCTTTTTCGACATATTTTATTTTTAAATCCATGAGCATGCAATATAATTAATTTATTCAGGATTCATTCATAATCTAATTTTCTGTAGCAGAATAATTAATTATTTACTAAAATAATAAATAATTAAAAATAAAAACTCCATTAAAAAAAAACTCATCTGGGACCAAACACTACAGTTCTTTTTTTTTTTTTCCTTCCAAAAAAAAAACAGCAAGGGGTCTGCCCGGGACACCTGCTCCGAATAGAATAGGCGTACACATTGGATGGCCCAGAAGGAACGGGCAGGCTAGCGGGCAGATAAATATCTGGTGCGATGGCGTGCCACTAATGCAGATATTTTTGGTATTTCCATCCAATAGGAACGAGGCATTTGATATATGGATTTTTTTTCTGTATTTTAAATATTTAATGGAAAATTAGAGGCAAATAAGGTAACGTGGCTCAATGAAATTCCAGTTTTATATCCTGTTTCATTGTTATCTGATTTTTTCCCCACTTGCCCATTATTGTGGGCCCCACTCTTTTTTCAAATGGCATGGTGGGCGGTTGGGGGTGGGTGGTGGGAGGTGACATGTTAATATGTAATTACATGCATCATACATGTATGTGATGCACAAAAACTCCTGTGCATCAGGATCGATCCGACCCGAATTCGCGAGTTTTTAATTTTTTTTTAATTTTTTTTCCAAATTTTTGTCCTGACTTTTATGTTATAAATGTAAATGTGTGACCTTTATATAAAACTATCTCTACCTTTATGCACTGTAACCTAGGAAAAATCTTTATTTTTTTCTAAGTTACAATACATAAAGGTCATCATAGTTGTACATAAAGGTCACATATTTATAACATAAAAGTCACACATTTACAACATAAAGGTCACAACCTGAAGCAAAAAAAAAAAAAAAATTTCAAAAACACGCGGATTCGGGTAAAAAACTGGGTCGATCCGACCCGGATCCGCGAGTTTTTTATTTTTTTTTATTTTTTTTTTCCAAATTTTTGTCCTGACCTTTATGTTATAAATGTATGACTTTTACGTTATAAATGTGTGACCTTTACGTACAACTATCTCTACCTTTATGCACTGTAACTTAGGAAAAATCTTCATTTTTTTCTAATTTACAGTACATAAAGGTTATGATAGTTGTACATAAAGATCACACATTTATAACATAAAGGTCACACATTTACAACATAAAGGTCACAACCTGAAACAAAAAAAAAAAGGCAAAATTCAAAAACACACGGATCCGAATCAAAAATTGGGTCGACCTGGATTGCATGTGCACCAAGTGCACACAAGACCAACTCGTATGTAGTGATGGTTATGTGATGATGGTTATATGTGAAAAAATATACTTAATTCACCTCATATACTCATCTCATAAATATACTTTGTTTATGATGGTTATATACTTAATTTGATTAATTTTTCACAAGGATTACAACAATCATTGAAAAAATATAATCAAAACAAGTGAATATTCTACCATACTCATATTTAATATACATTATATTTTTTAATAATACATATTGAATATCTGTATATTAGTAAATGAGCTAAACATATACTATTTCGTTTAAAAGGTGGATCATGCATTTGAGACATCTGAAAAAGGTAAACAGGTCCATTTTTCGGTTTTAAAGCTATATATATATATTGAAGAAAATGCTATACATTTTATGAAAATATTAAAACATGAATTGAAATAATGCATCAATTTATTCATCTCATTTTCTATGCCTCAATTTTTTGTTTTCCTGGTATAGTTTCCCATGAGATAGATGTTGTTAAAGTCCATATATACACCAATATATTATTATTATTATTATTATTATTATTATTATTATTGAATAAGTAAAAAAAAAAAAAAAAGTAGTTGTTCAATATCATTTTTTTTCAAATAAAGTTTATATTTTTTTAAGAAAAAAAATGTCAAAAGAAAAACTTGGAACGTTTTTCAATCATACAAAAATTAATGATCAATTGAAATTCACACAAACCCTTCCAAGACTTTCTTTTAAAAGATTTAAATTGTTGAATGGTAATTTCTCATAAATACTCGGGAAATAATTAATAATCTCATAAAACCTCTATTGTGTGAATAATTTATGTAATATATATATATATATATATATATATATATATATAATATGCTTGTGTGAATAACCCATGACTCGTTAATCATGACAAGTAATACAATATCACATACTTGTCACTATTATATAATATTACAATTGTTTTCCTTTTGGTCAAATCAACTCTAGAGTTTCTGGAAGTTTCCATAAAGCAGTTAGAAGATGCCATCGGATGTTACCATCTTGCTTCACGCCTAATACTGAAAAACATTGTAAATGTATTGCAAAATAAAAGGTTATAATATAATAAAAAAAACATGCACAAGAATGCTAAGATGCATAAATAACTCGTTGTGACTCAATAATGAATTGGAAAGAATTGGATGAGACTCTATCTCACATAATGTCTTTTGTAAAACAGTTGTATCTAATTTTCACACTGTTAAAATAATAAGATTAATTTCTCATTTTTAGAGAGTTATCAAGTTTATATGAGAGCCTTAATTTGTCTATAAATTTTTCTTCTTAGATCACTTTTTATACCGTACCAAATATGAATAGAAAATGACATAATTTCCTATAAAACTGGATTTGTGGTTGAAAATTTCATAATTCTCCAGTCTATAAATAAAAGATGAGAATTAAATCCTTGTATCTATATTAAGCACTCTAACATTTATATAAAAAAAAAAAAAACAAGGATATCTCATGGTGATACATATATTCATTAAAACACGTGTAATATATATGAAATGGTTTTTAAAAAATGAAATAAATTGTGAAACTGTATCTAATCCTATGAAGTTTAAAATTATTAGTTATTATATTACATAATTGTTTGTTTTTTTATATTTCATTGTATATAATTTACGCAAAAACTCATGTGAAACCGTCTCATGTAAAATCTTGACTCGTTTTGTTAATCCATATGAACTTCATGTTATATAAGATCTCACATGAGACCGTCCATAAATTAAATGTCAATGAATATATTTGTTTTATATGAATCAAATTGGAATTCAAATCGCAACTACTTTTATAGATAGCTATTAATATACATCCTTTTATTTATTTATTTTGTATTTATTTATAATTAAAATAGAAAAGAAATATATGTGAATATTACTCACATTATTGCATATACATTAAGTTGTGTCAGTGATAAAGAAAAAAAAACCCTACACAAGTTTCTCATCTTTTATTTTGCCTGTCTATGACTTACGCATATGGTACAATATCATAATACACGTGTAAATTTATTGATACTATTTTTAGTTAACTTAATTTTTAAAATAAAAAAAACCCGAACCCCTTATATATTTTGAGAAATTGGGGTCAGGAAGCATTAACCTTTCTTTTATTTAAAAAATTGATGATTTAACACACACACCTATATATATATATGTATATATAATGAATGCACAATTGATATACAATCATCAAATAAAGCATCTCAAACATTGAAAAGAATCACCTTTATTCATTGGAGCCACATAAAACTTTTAAGAACAATATAATATACATAATGGAACATGGAATAAAGTTTCTACACACTTTTTTTATGTTAAAAATTTGTCAACTAGGTACAAAGGAAAAACAAAAAACAATTATATTTAAAATCAAGGGTAATTATGTTCGTAAATTGTCGGCACAAATTGACCTATTGTTGAATAAATTAATGTAATAATTGCTAAAAGAAGTCATTATGTTTGATAATAACTCAGCAACTCAAAACATAATTTAATACAAAAAAACATGGACCGTTAGATAACCGACGTAGCCTAATCTCAGCCTTTCACGTCATTTTTAGGACCAAAATTGCATTGGGGCCCTTTAATTTCATTGCCTTGGTGGTTAGGCATGGACAAAATTTGGACGGTTGAAAACTAATTATATTGTCTATATATGATGTAATTTAGAATTAATTAAATGTATTAAGTCTAATTATTCTATATGCAATTAGAAAGATATTTACGATCATAAATAATTTTATTCAGTGAAATGCTTCGAAATAAAGAATTTCATTAAACTAAATAATTAAAAAAAGCATATGATAGAAACAATGACTATTAAATTAGTGATAAGATTATTATTGTTTAAAAAATGTAAAAATATAAAAAAATATATAAAAATGATAAATTAAACATTTATATCAGTAGTACATCATGAGCTCTACTTGAATATCATTCTGATAGTTCAATTGAATTTTCTTCGTACACTAATGGAGGTTTAGTTTATTTGCACCCAAGTTATGCAATAAATAATATTTTATTTGGCCTATTCTTCAAAATTTATTGTCAATTTATGCAAATATTCAGTACAACATACAAAAACCTAATGCAATTAAATATATAATTAACAACCTCATAAAGAATTTTATTTTAATATTTACGTGCTTAAGTGGGATAGTACACCGAGCTTATGACCATACAAATTTAACTATTTTCTATTTCAATCATAAAATTGCATTTCATGTTTAATATTATTATAATCGATATAAGATTTATAACTTGAAATGGTACCTTATACTCCACATGTACGAAGTCGCTTTTTTGGTTAAATTGGATATCATATTATACTATATGTCATATATACATGTAAAAATATTTAATATCTCTAGTTTTCATAACCTCAATATTCATGTTGTTACAATAAATTGTTGTGCTAAATATCAATTCCCCAAATACTATTTATATCAAGATATTGGAGGTGTTAAAAATTTAAAATTATGGTATTATGTTTTGGTCGATGTATACTATAGAAAGAATTAGAATGGCAAGAAAAAAAATTATTTACAAACTCGAAGAATTTTGAACAAAGATTTTTCAAATATAAGTAGTTGAGCTATGATCATTATGGGCTGTCAAAGAAAAGCCCAATAGAAAAGATCCATTAATGAACATTGGGCTTCTTTGTAGCAAACTTGGGTTAGGCCATTTTTTTTTAAAACTTGGGTCTATCAAAATTAAAATTGATATGCAACAAAATAACTGGAGCTAGCAATAGGGCCTCTAAAATCAGTCTATTTTAAGAGAAAAAACAAGAATCACAAGTTGGTTGATAGGATATTGAAATTAAAAAGGGTTAATTACAATTTTGACATCCTAGTTTAATACACGATCTTATATTAGTAATATGATATAAGTTGAAAAAAAAAAATGAGAGAAGCTCTGAACCGATGAATTGGAAATTAAGTTCATCATACCAATCTCTTAGTTATAAATGAGTCTCACGAATATATAGATAATATTTAACACAACTTCTAATTCACATAGTGAATATGTGTGATTTATCCAATCAAATAGATAAACCGGCATTTGTTTATTTTTTGAGGAATGTATACAGGCAGTTTAAGTTCTTGATCTCATGTCAATTAAAGGGGCCAAACATCTATTTAATTTCAATTCTTGCATGTGAAATGTTGTTTCTTGTTATGGTAAATTGGGTTTTATTTAATTCACCTCTTTAAACAAGAATTATTCAGAGTATGAAGCACCGTCAGGGATGTTTTGATTAGTGAAGAAAAAAAAAGGTGTACAAGTACTCATTAGAAACTCATTATATATATATATATATATATATATATATATATATATATATATATAATAGCAAAATCAAATAACAAAACAAAAAAATTAAACGGAAGAAATATGGAGAAGACGATCAGTTACTGTACAAAAAGGAATGGAGAAAAATTGACTCTTCTATATATCCTTAATGAAAATAAGAGCCCATGACGCCATCAACCGAAAAAAAACATTTGCACGACCCGCACAATCCACGCACACAACCCGCACGATCCACGCACACAACTTGCACGACCCGCACTACCTGCACAACGTGCATGGACTGCACAACCCGTACATGTAAAAAATGATTTTATTGGCTTATAATTGAATGTAATTAAGAGGATCAAGAGTTGACCTATAGGTAGACAATCCAACTATTGACTTGATCTCCGTATCCCTTTTCAAAATAATAAGTTCCGGAACTTCCATCTACACTAACTATTAAAAAAAATAAATGATAAAGCTATAAATAAAATTATTTAATTTTTTGAATTGTTTTATTTTTTAAAATAAATTTACCTGCTCTAGTATCCTCGATGTATGTGAACAGTGACGGACCCAAAATTTCAATCCAGGGGGGTCCAAATCAATTAATAAAAATACAATAGTTATAAACTAAGAACATAAATATATCACAATTTTGACTTTTGTCACATACTTTTAAAAGAAAAGATAAATTACTTTCGCCATTTACTCAATGTTTGATATATATCTTTTCTATATCTTCACCAAAACTTAAATATTAATTGTCATTATTAAATAACATAGTAATTCAATAAAAATAAGTTTGTTCATCACCTACAAAAATGATTATTTTTTTCACAATTTAATTCAACCGTAGATAATGAATCCCGTAAATAAAATATAAAATTATTTGTCAAATATTTCCAACTAATCACTAAATTTAAAGAAAGATGAATAAATAAATAACAATAATGAAGGAAAAAGAAAAGTAGCAAAATAATATAGAGATAACATTAATTTAGATAAGGAGAAAGTTTGGGTTTGTCTTGTAAAAAAAAAGGGAAAATTTTGATTGAAAAAGGAAGAAAATAAGTTGGGCGCATGCAGAAGGTAGAAGTTATAAGCTGAAAGGCTGAAACTTTTTTTTTTTCATTTTTTTAATTAATATTATTAAATTACCTAAATACCCCTACTTGTTTTGAAAATTTTCAGGGGGGCCCAGTGCCCCCTGGCTCTCATGTGTGTCCGTCCCTGTATGTGATGTTGTCATATTGGCTATACGCTTGACTTAGAGACTAATACGAAAAATTTCAAGCATCGACTCTTTATGTGGTTTCTGTTTGAACTTGTGATCAACATAGAGAGAGGAGAAATAAAAGTAAGAGCAAAATAATAGAGAAATAAAATGTGTTTCTTCAATTGATTGATCAAGAAAGAGAGATTACATGTGTTTATATAAGGTCAATACATAGAGCAGACATGGTAACAGAATTTCTATCAGCCTAATTCCGGAATTTTTTTTTACCTCATATCCATATCACAACTTTCAAATACGGATATATCACGATATCGCCCCAATATCGGAATATTTTCATCCTTAGTTATAACGCATTCGCCTAATTAAATGCTTGCAAAACTCCAGTATCCAAATAATGTAAATAAATATCGTCCAGGTTTGAAATATAACTGTCAAACATACTCAATGCTATTTGGTTTAATATATAGTTATTTATCAAATTAAGAAAAACTTAAATGCATACATAGGTTTCAATTAAGATCATAAAATTTTGTAACAATTAAGTCCGTCCTTCCAACTTGATCATATTTATTATATAAACTAATAAATTTTAGCAAATTTCTGAAAACATTAAAGAAATATTCAAGAATGATTTCCAATCTCTGCAGAATCATAGTCATAAGTTTGCTTGTAATGTGTGGAGTTGCCCGATATGAATCACAAACAATAACGAAATCGAGTTGGGAAAACTTGTCATCAGATGAAGCTGGTAACTACACTGAGAAATGCGAAAACAGTATGACAACACAGTGTTGGACTGAGGTTACAGATTACTTTTGTCAGGTTCACACTTATTATCCAAACGTGTCTTATAATTGTTGTAAGAGCCTTGGGATTAATGTTGAAGATCCTTGCTATGATATGATGGTTCAAAGATATATCAGTGAGAATCATTGCACCAATCTAATTGAGATGTATGACAATATTGAACAAGTTTGGTTTTATTGCACATAAGTACAGTGTACTTTGTACTTCATTATGCATCATACAAAATAAAAAAGTTATAATTTGAACACATTTTAAAATCTTGTATGATACTAATCTTTCGCATCTCCATGGATATGATAAGTTTCGTACAACCAACACTACAAGAAATTCTCTCATAGACAACACCCCTACGACATGTGTTTTTGCTAAAAACCTTTGTCGTAGCCTAAAATTCTGTTGTCGTAGATAAAACCGTTGTCGTAGATCAAAAACTTCTCTCATAGACAAGGGTTTTTTAGCAACCGTTGTGAAAACCATTGTCGTAGCTCAAAACCTTCTCTCATAGACAAGGGTTTTTTAGCAACCGTTGTCAAAACTGTTGTCGTAGCCCCAAAAATTTTCTCATAGACAACAGTTTTAGCTACCGTTGTCGTAGACATTTTTAAACTGTTGTCATAGCCCGAAAACTTCTCTCATAGACAATGGTATTAACCTACCGTTGTCATAGACGTGTTGTCCTAGGACCCCTAAGACAAGAGTTAGAAAACGTTGTCGTAGCCATTTTAAAACCCTTGTCGTAGATTGAAATTTAAAAAAAAAAGATAATTATTTTAATTTTTTTCTTAATTAAATGATATAAAAAATGATATATATTGTTAAATTAAATGAATGAAATAAATTAATTTTGACAATTAAATTTTATTTCATTATAAATAAAATTTTGTAAATATTTACAACAAATTATAAACCACAAATTATAAGCTTAAATTAAACAAAAAATGTTGATTACTTAACACAAATAAAACCTGGATTACTTAAAATTAATTATAAATAAAATAGGAATAATAAAAAGACTTTCTAATATATTAGAAATATGAGAAAAGCAAAGGCAAGAGTTGTTTTCTAACGTTGTCGTAGCCTCGTAGGACATTGTCGTAGACTAATATTTAAAAATAAAAGTCAACTATTACAATATTTTTTTTCCAAAATGATATAAGAAATGCTATATATTGTTGAATTAAATTAATGAAATAAAATATTTTGAGAATTAAATTTTATTTCATTATAAATAAAATTTAGAAAATATTTACAACAGATTATTAATTTTATAAATATATTAATTTGAAAAATACATTAATTATATAAATTTATTAATTGTAAATATAATTTTGAAAAATATATTGATTTTATAAATATATTAATTATATATATAATTTGAAAAATATATGCATTATTAATATACATATATTAATTTGAAAAATATATTAATTTTATAAATATAATCATTATATATATAATTTGAAAATTATATTAATTATTATTAATATAGTCATTAATTAATCTTCCAATTATATATATATATATATATATATATTAATCTATCAAAATTGGAAATCAATTACTTATATTAATAAGTAATGGTACTTTATAAAAAGTTAACAAAGAAATGTATATATTAATTGTTGAATTAATTAAATTAATGAAATAAACTAATTTTGAGAATTAAATTTTATTTCATTATAAAGAAACTTTAGAAAATATGTACAACAGATTATTAATTTTATAAATATATTAATTATAAATATATTAATTATTAATATACATATATTAATTTGAAAAATATATTAATTTTATAAATATATTCATTATATATATAATTTGAAAATTATATTAATTATTATTAATATAGTCTTTAATCATTGAATTATTTATATATATATATATATTAATATATCAAAATTGGAAATCAATTACTTATATTAATAACTAATGATACTTAATTTATAAAAGTTAACAAAAAATATGTAATAATAGAAAATTGAAAAATATCAAAAATATATTATAAAAGAAATATATGCAAGACAATGTCACATGAGTTGTTTTCTAACGTTGTCGTAGCCTCGTAGAAGCGTTGTCGTAGACTAATATTTTAAAAAAAAAGTCAAATATTACAATTTTTTTTTTTAAATGAAAGAAGAAATGCTATATATTGTTGAATAAAATTGATGAAATAAACTAATTTTGAGAATTAAATTTTATTTCGTTATAAAGAAATTTTAGAAAATATGTACAATAGATTATTAATTTTATAAATATATTAATGAGAAAAATACATTAATGTTATAAATATATTAATTATACATATAATTTTGAAATATATATTAATTTTATAAATATATTCATTATATATATAATTTGAATAATATATTAATTTTATAAATATATTCATTATATATATAATTTGAAAATTATATTAATTATTATTAATATAGTCATTAATCATTCAATTATATATATATATATATTAATATATCAAAATTGGAAATCAATTACTTATATTAATAAGTAATGGTACTTTATAAAAGTTAACAAAGAAATGCATTAATAATAGAAAATTGAAAAATATAAAAAATATATTATAAAAGAAATATATGCAAGACATTGTCACATGAGGTATCAATGGTCTAGTGGTTAGAGTACCACCGGGCCACCCGGGTTCGAATCTCACACAACGCATAATATTGATTATGATGATTTCAGTGATGATATCATCCTTATGATGACATGAGTTTGAATATGACTACGACAAGGGTTAAAAACACTTGTCGTAGCCCTTTTTTCTTGTAGTGCAATTACGTAATGGTTTCGAATAAATGAGTGCATATTTGAACAAGACACATGACCACATGCATGTGTCTTTCATTTTTTAACATGTATGTAAGACACTTTTCATTTTTTGACAGACCAGTAATTACAATATATACTTTTCACAACTCTTATTTGTTTTAGTGATATATCCTTCATATATCGATCATTTAATCCACCGTACAATTTATTGGAAAATTAATATTAAAATCTATCAACCGAATATATTTATCGTTGAAGTACCAGTCAGCAATAGCCTTTGAAATTGTCTGCAAAATTGAAATTGCAAACCATTAATATCATATAGCACATTAAAGGAAAACAAATAAATTTAGATTTAACGTATAACTTGTTTAAGACATTATAAGAGGTAGAAAGTTGTCTATGCAGTAAATTATTTAATAGGAAAAGAGTGAGATATATAAAGAGTAAAACCTACCATATTTTCTATCATGGGTGTTCTCAACCAATTCCCCTTATTATAAATAAAATTATGAATGTAGCAAGAGCTAATAAACAATCCTCTTGATGGATTATCACTCACATTCCTTACTGTTTCCAGGAATGTAGTCCCAAAATCTGAAATTTAATATGAGTTAGGAATTAGATTTTATTTATTACTAATAATGATCAAAATATTTATACTAAAAATAAATAAAATTTTAAAGTACCTTTGATAAGTTGTAACTGAGTAATATTGCAATTTGTTGGGTTCACCGTGCAATTCCTCCATTCTAAATCATCTTTAGATTGCAAACTGTATTGTATCTAATTTTTTGATAATACAATAAACAAGTTAATACAGCAACAACATCAATAGCCAATACACCAACTATTTCAGAGAGAGAGAGAGAGAGAATCTCTAAGGAGCATAATAATTAATTTTCAAGGAGAATATGGCCTACTATTAATATGTTGTGATAATTAATTCTTATTTTGATAAAACTATTTGCAAAAAACTCGAGTGAGTTCATTGATCCATAATTAATGATGAATCGGTCACTATTCGTACATATACACTACTTAATCCGATTGCAGTCTACAATTTATATATATATATATATATATATATATATATATATATATATATGATCATAACTTTTTGGTTCTCATTTTCTTTTTCATATATGCTCCTAGATTTCTATAAAAAAAGAACTATAAAAGAAAAGCTTATTTCGTCGAAAAAAAGAAGAAGGAAGAAGTAGAAAGTTTACCTGAAACTTATCAAAAGCCGAATTTAATAGAAAGAGTGGAGTTTGGATATTTCCAATCAAGTTTTCAGCAAAGAGGCACTGAGTACATTTTGTTTAACACAACAATATCAGTATTTCCAACATAACTATATAACTATATATATATATATAAGAAAACACAGATATTTATACCGATTTGATATATAATTAATTTGGCAACTTCACTTACTAATCCTGCATTCATTCTTGACGTGCATGTTGTAGGTAAAGTTTTGGCCAACTCCTAAAATAAGAAAAATGTATTTCAATTAATTGGAACCATTTAAAGATGTATGATATATACAATATAGAGGTGGATTGGCAAGCAATACAAAAAGAGGCATATATAGAATCTTACATGAAAATCAACTACTTGATGAAAATAAAGTTCTCTGCCATTGGCATAAGGGAGATTTTTCCTGTAGTAAACACCACAAATGGTCAACATGATGTGATCGTCAAAAATAAATACATCTAAATTAACAATAATTAATTCCAGTTTTTAATAAAAGATGTTCAATCTTACGCTCGGATGAAAAACCCGGAATCTGTAATACAGTTTACATGAACAACATCCGAAAAATATGCTCTGAAACGATCACAATTCAATATGGTTGCCAGTCCACCAGCAGAATTACCAACAAGTATAGCCTGTTGATCATGATATTAGTAGTCCGGGGATCATATAATTTACAATGAAATTTAAATTTAATTTCAACAAGAATCATACATTAGAGGCATTTAGCATTCCTTTTGCCAACAATTCTTCAATTGCTGCCTTAAATATTCTTGCCCCCCGAAGATGGAGGTTGGTTGCCTGAACATAATTAAATTTAAGTATTACATAAATATATATTAAATTTAAGTATATATATATTACACAAAATTATAAAAAAGCACTTACACTTGATAAATCAAGAATTATATATACACACACATATATATATTTAGTGAAGGGAAATTTTTTAATTTTTCTGACTCACAGGATCTACAGCTTCAACGTCAGCCATGAATGAGGCCCCATCACAATAATTGATGTAAACTTTATTCCAGTTGTAGAAATCTAGAAATATTGATAGAGATTTAGATAGTAATTAAATGTAAATATTATATAATATGGCAGGGAACCTGGGAAAAAAATATCTGTTAATTTTCAAGTGAATTAACAACTTGGGATCAAAATATACCTGGATTAGTTCCTTGGTCCAGACTAAGCATACCATCAACTAATGTAGGAGGTTGTACATTTTTTGAACTTCCAAATTGGCCTCTTGATCTATTGAGGCAGTCATCTTTGTATGAACACCATCCACCACCCTAACATATACATATAAATTTCAAATTCTAATCAATATATATTTATAAAAGATGTAAAACAAAAGGGTTATGATAAATAATACAAAATAATAGTATTTGCAATAATATATATTTCTATTTAATAAGATGAAATACAGAAAAAAAAAAAAAAAAGGATTTCATTGGCTAATTAAATGAATAAAAGAGGATGAAGAGTTTACCTCTAGATAGACTATCCAACTGTTCACTTGTTCTCCGTATCCCGTTTCCAAATAGTAAGTTCCGGGACTTCCATCTAGGCAAACTATTAAAAAAAATGATAGAGGTATAAATAAAATTATTTTAATTTTTAGAATTGTTTTATTTTTAAAATAAATTTACCTGCTCCTTTTAACACAGCATCCTCAATGTATGTGATGTTGTCATATTGGCTATAGGCTTGATTGATCAGCAGGAAAACAAATACGAAAAATTCCAGAGTCTGGTTTCCCATTCTTCACATTTACAAAAAAAAAATTAGTTAAAAAATATGCAAAGTCTATTGTCAGTATATAACGAAGTGTGAAGATGCCATTTCGTCCCTTTTGCTTAATTATCACAGTATATTTTTATGTATTTTTAATGCTCAATAATTATTATAAAATGTAGTATATATGCAATCAGATACATAATTGTAACAAATAAGTTTGAAGGTGTATTTTTTTTTAATTCGAACCATCACTAATTGGCACAAGTTATAATATTAATACAAGAATTCACTTGTATAAAAAAATTGCAAGGTGAAATATAGGAGTTAATATATAAGAATAATTAAATAATACTACTTACAAGCAGTCACGATTGCAGCAGTTGTTGGCCATGTATTCACTTAGATTTTAGTATTGCAGATATATGTTGTGATGATCCTAAAATTCTGGAGGGTCTATTAATATTTATAGGTGCATGCATGGTTTGGTGGAGATATGTTACATACATGCATAAAGATATATATGACACATGATGTGCATGATCCAAACAAGAAAGGTATGTACAATATAATATGATATGTTAACTATATATATTACATAAAAGAAACATGAGAAATTGTAGTTTATTGAAAGATTTACTTTCTTTTAGACTTGTAGCAAGTGATCTATTTCCTTGAAGTTACATGCATGCATTAGAAATCAATGATTATAATTTTTTATGATACAATAAAATACATCAAAATTATAATTTGTATGAAAAATTTACAAATCAAATTTAACAATAAACATACATAAAATCATGTACATATATAGTTTTGATGAAAAAATGTAATTAACTCATAAAATATTGGATCATGCATGAGTGAAATGTGAAAGAGAAGAAGAGAATTATTATCTAAATGTGGAAACTGATAGCCCATGCTTACGTGGCAACTGATTTCTATCTAAATATCTACTGGTAATTTGTGCTCCATACGATAGCCCATACCTAAATAAATAGCTTCTTTGATGTCTTATATAGTTTCTTACACTCCTTTTTTTTTTTTAATTTCTTTATTGAGTAACGAAGTGTTGAAACTTTATCGAGTGTTTGTATTTCATAAATATCATATTTTTTAGGATTTATTTTAGAAGGTTTATCTTATTTCTCAATACTCTATTAAAATTTGAACGTTCTGAGATTTTCTATTACACTTGGTGTTATTGTTACATCTTCTGTTTCAAAATAATCATCATACTCCACGTGTATTCGATGACATTACTATTTAACATATGTCGTTTGTAAATGTTATGAAACGTGAGATGTAACACCAAATATAATTGAAGATTCAATGCACATGCCAAGACACTTCTGTATAGATTCTTGTTTATTATATATGAGTTTATAACCTATAAATTTCATTTTATGGTTTATTAATACTGCTCCATCTCTATTGTTGCATCATAGTTATATAATTATTTTTTGACTAAACAAAGAAATGAATAATCTTAATTGTAACGAATTTTTTATAACATAATTAATGCAAACAATCATTTTTGAGAACCAATCACGTGAACAATCAATATTAACAGAAAAAGAAATTTCGTAATTGAGGCCACGATGAGTAGTGTGCCTAGTTGAAGTAATAAAACCCATTCCACCCATTAATTACTTCCCATAAATTCGTGTAGTAGTAAAATTATATTAATTTACCCAACATCTTCTTTTAGTCCTCCCAATTGTCAACTTCATTATTTTGAATGCAACATTTCCAAAAATACAAAAACTCATGTGAGACGGTCTCACGGATAGTTTCCGTGAGACGGAGCCCCATCACCCACAAAAAACATATGAATTGTAGGGTTTGAATGATGGATAATTGGGTTGTGAGTTGACCCGTCTCACGCAATGTATTAAAATTTCGTGAGATGATTTCACAAGAGACTTACTCTTCCAAAAAATGTGGGAAAAACAACATTCCAACTATAGAAATGAATGATGATCCCATCCCCATTTAATATAGGGAAAAAAAGCGAAAAATAAGTTGATCTCATCCCCAAATATAATTTGAATTAGAACTCTTATGAACCGTCACACATTTAAATTATAATGCATAACTCACAAAATATAGATTAATTTGAGAAAAACATATGTGTTGAAATTATGGATAGTGAGATTTTATCTCATGAAATTATATTCATAAAATGATCTTATATAAGTTTTTGTGTAATAATTCTAATGATATTCTTTCTTACTTCATTCTATTGTATTTTATTATCATTTTTTTGGTCCTCCAAACTTTCTTTATTTTTTTTCTTTACATAAAATACCAAACTATGCAAATTATTACACACTTTCTATTATCAGCTCTATTTTTTTAAGCATTGACTTTCCAGAATCTGGATGTGGTTTCTGTTTGAACTTATGATCAATATAAAGAGAGAAGAGAAATAAAAGCAAGAGCAAATAATAGATATATAAAATGCATTGTTTCTTCAATTGATTGATCAAGAAAGAGAGATTACATGTGTTTATATAAGATCAATACATAGAGGAGAGATGTAACTTTCGAATATATCGCTCAATATCGCCCCAATATCGGAATATTTTCATCCTTAGTTATAACGCATTCACCTAACTAATTGCAAAACTCCAATATCCAAATAATGTAATTAATAAATATAGGATAGATCTTAAATATAACTGACAAACATACTCAATGCTATTTGGTTTAATATATAGTTATTTATCAAATTAAGAAAAACTTAAATGCATACATAGGTTTCAATTAAGATCATTAAATTTTATAACAATTAAGTTAGTCCTTCCAACTTGATCATATTTATTATATAAACTAATATATTTTAGCAAATTTCTCAAAACATTAAAGAAATATTCAAGAATGATTTCCAATCTCTGCAGAATCATAGTCATAAGTTTGCTTGTAATGTGTGCAGTTGCCCGATACGAATCACAAACAATAACGAAATCGAGTCGGGAAAACTGGTCATCAGACAAAGCTGGTAATTACACGGAGAAATGTGAAAACAGTATAACAACACAGTGTTGGACTGAGGTTACAGATTACTTTTGTCAAGTTCAAACTTATTCTCCAAATGTGTCTTATAATTGCTGTAAGAGCCTTGCAAATAATGTTGAAGATCCTTGCTACGATATGATGGTTCAAAGATATATCAGTGAGAACCATTGCACCAATCTACTTGGGATTTATGACAATGCTGATCAACTTTGGTTTTATTGTAGAGAATCATAGTGTACTTTCTACTTCATCATGAATCATACATATATAATAAAAAAGTTATAATTTAAACACATTTTAAACTCTTGCATAGTACTAATCTTTCGCATCTCCATGCAAATCATAAGTTTCGTACAACTAATTATAACTTGTAGTATGTCAACCACGTAATGGTTTCAAATAAATGTGTATATTTGAACAAGACAAGTATTGGTTTTATTATTTAATTTGGTTATTTACACTTTAATTTTTCCAATTTCAATCCAGTTTTGGTCGGAATTTTGACAATCGACGTGTCCACCGTAATTTCCAACGGTCACGTCAATGATTTTGATTAGTCTAATCAAAATTGAAGTGAAATTGGAAAACTATTAAAATATAGAGGACCAAAATTGGAAAACTGAAATTTGGTTGTCAAAAAATGAAAAATGCATATCTTAAATGTAGGATAAAAATTGAAATTAACCATTAATATATACAATTATAGCTTCTCAAAGTTCCTACTTAATTATCTTTTAAGCCCGTTTGAGTTCGATTAAACTATTACATATTTCCACACGAACCATGATCTACAAAACGAAGAAAAAGATCGAATCTAATTAAGCTAAAAACTTGATGATTGAATTAGAAAGATCACCTGGAGATGGTCCTCTAACTTTCCCAAAGAAGTTGCAGAAAAGTGGTGGGATTTCTTGGATGCTAAAACGCTTTGACAACGAGAAGATGTTGCGTATTTTTTCCCATTGATCGCTCATTTTCTCATGATATGTAATTCGATTTTTATTATACCTGAAATCTGTTAGTTAGTTAAAGTTGCAAAAAAGTATGTTAGTTCATGTTATATTTGCTAATATTCAAAAAGTTGGTTAAAATTACAAATTAAATAAAGTTCGTCATTTTTCCGACAATTAACCCTATAATATATCATGATAAATTAAACATTTATATCAGTATTGCATACATGAGCTCTACTTGAACATCATACTGATATCTCATTGAATTTTCTTCATTCAGTGATAGAGTTTTAGTTTATTTGCACCTAAGTTATGCATATACATAGTACTTTATATTTGGCCTATTCTTCAAAATTTATTATCAATTTATGCAATCAGACAATACAACATAAAAAGCTAATGCAAATTAAATAATAATTAACAGCCTTATAGAAAATTTTATTTTAATAGTTACTTGCCTAAGTGGAATAATACATTTTTCTTCTGAGCTTAAGACCATTAAAATTTAACTATTTTCTTTTTCAGTCATAAAGTTGTGTTTCCATGTGTAATATATATCATTATAATCAATACAGGATTTATATCTTGAAATGGTACCTCGATAATACTCGACATATACGAAGGCTTTTTTTTTTTTTGGATTAAATAGGAATATATATTATATATGTTATATATATCATATATGTATATGTATAAATATTTAATAATCTTGAGATTTTCATAACTTCAAATATTCATGTTGTTACAATAAATTGTTGTGCTAAATATTAATTCCCCAAATACTATTTATATCAAGATATTGGAGGTATTAAAAATTTATAATTACGGTATTACGTTTTGGTCGATGACTCGATGAACATACTAGAAATAATTAGAATGGCAAAATGAAAATTTATGTACAAACTCGATAATTTTTTAACAAACAATTTTCAAACAATTAGTTGAGCTATGATCATTATGGGATGTCAAAGAAAAATCCCAACAAAAAAGGTCCGCTAATGAACATTGGGCTTCTGTGTAACTAACTTGGGTTAGGCCTTTTTTAATTTTTTGGAAATAAAGTAACTTCATTTGGGTCAATCAAAATTAAAATTGATATGCAACAAAAAAATTGAGGTAGCAATCAGTCTACTTAGGGGGAGAAAAAGAATCACTAGTTAGGTTGATAGGATATTGAAATTAGAAGGGTTAATCACAATTTTGACGTCCTAAATTATATTATATACAATTTTATATTAGTAATATATGATATAAGTTGGAAAACGAAAAATATATTGTGAAGCATGTAAAAAAAGGCATCTAAATCAAAACCAATGGTATGAATATCAGCTTTCGTTCATGCTGTTAATTTGATTCATATCTAACAAGAGCAAGTATCAAAATATAAGATTATATTAGATAGTCTACACACATGAGGATATACTAAGACATACTTTTGATTTCCTTCATATATCGATCATTTGATCCACCGTACAATTTACTGAAAAATCATTATTAAAATCTATCAACCGAATATATTTATCGTTCAAGTACCAATCAGCAACAGCCTTTGAAATTGTCTGCAAAATTAATATTGTAAATCAGTAATATCACATTAAAGGAAAACTAATAAATTTAAATTTGAAGTATAGATTAAAAGTTTCACTTCATAAACATGGATGCTCAACCTACAATTATTCTCATTAACTAAAATAAGATTATTCTAAGAATATATGACATAAAATTAATATACTCTTTAGGACTTGCATTTTATATGTTAGAATTTCATAAATGAGAAAGCGAATTCACTTATAAGAAATTATTTAAAAGGAATTAAAAGAGTAAGATTATATATAAAGAATAAACTTACCATATTTTCTATCATCGGTGTTGTCAACCAATTCCCCTTAACATAAATGAAATCATGAATGTAGCAAGAGCAAATAAACAATCCTCTTGATGGATTATCACTCACATTCCTTACTGTTTCAAGGAATGTAGTCCCGAAATCTGAAATTAATTTAATTTAAGTTAGGAATTAGATTTTATTCATTATTAATAATGATCAAAATATTATACTAAAAAAAAAAAAAAATCAAAGTACCTTTGATAAGTTGTAATTGAGTGACATTGCAATTTGTTGGGTTTTCCGTGCAATTCCTCCACTCTAAATCATTGAAATAAGATTGCAATCTGTACTTTATCTAAAAAATATAATATACAATAAACAAGTCAATACATGCCAAAAAAAAAAAAGGAGACCATGGTATAATTATTAGTATACATGGAGAACATAGCCTACTATTAATATGTTATGTAGATAATTAATTCCTATTTAGAGAAAAAATGGATAAAATCACATTTGGTCCCATAATTATCGT
The DNA here is from genome assembly GCA_954870855.1 of Scutellaria minor. NCBI lineage: Eukaryota > Viridiplantae > Streptophyta > Magnoliopsida > Lamiales > Lamiaceae > Scutellaria > Scutellaria minor. Next base: position 722,441 of record OX940734.1, read on the forward strand.
CTTTTTCACAAATAGTTCTATAACTATTTGCTTTTTCAATTTAGTCCCGTAACTTAAATAATTGTTCGATTTTGGTCTTAATGTCGCCGGAAATTTCAAAATTGACCGGAAACCTCCAAATTGGATGTCATGTCCAACTCATGTGACAATTTTCCGGCCAATTTCGAAATTTCCAGTCGATTTTGAAATTTTCGATGACATTAGGACCAAAATCGGGCAATTATTTGAGTTACGAGACTAAATCAAAAAAAATATAGTTATGAGACTATTTGCGAAAAAGTGATAGTTATGAGACCAAAATTGATTTTATCGGGAGAAAATATATGCAATAAACTAGAGTGAGTTTATTGATCCATAACTGGCCACTATCCACACATAGACACTACTTAATTTAGTTGCAGTGTGCAATTGATATTAAATAGATAAATCAAATATAATATATATAAGAGAAAAGAAAAACTTATTTCTTAAAAAAAAAAAGAAGAAGAAGAAAGTTTACCTGAAACTTATCAAAAGCCGAATTTAATAGAAAGAGTGGAGTTTGGATATTTCCAATCAAGTTTTCAGCAAAGAGGCACTGAGTACATTTTGTTTAACACAACAATATCAGTATTTCCAACATAACTATATATATAAGAAAACACAGAATATTTATACTGATTTGATATATAATTAATTTGGCAACATCACTTACTAATCCTGCATTCATTCTTGACGTGCATGTTGTAGGTAAAGTTTTGGCCAACTCCTAAAATAAGAAAAATGTATTTCAATTAATTGGAACCATTTAAAGATGTATGATATATACAATATAGAGGTGGATTGGCAAGCAATACAAAAAGAGGCATATACAGAATCTTACATGAAAATCTACTACTTTATCAAAATAATGCTCTCTAGCATTGGCATCAGGGAGATTTTTCCTGTAATAAGCACCACAAATAGTCAAAAAGTAATCATAATTCAAGATTTTGTAAAGATAAACAATCTTACACTCGGATGAAAAATCCGGAATCTGTGACACACTTTACACGAACAACATCCGGAAAATATGCTCTGAAGCGATCACAATTTAATATCGTTGTCAACCCACCAGCAGAAGTACCAACAAGTATGGCCTGTAGATCATGATATTAGTAGTTAGAGGATCATATAATTAACAACAGAAATTAAATTTTATTTCAACAAGAATCATACTTTAGAGGCATTTAGCATTCCTTTTGCCAACACTTCTTCAATAGCTGCCTTAAATATTCTTGCCCCCCGAAGATGGAGGTTGGTTGCCTGAACATAATTAAATATATAAGTATACATAATTTATATATATATATATATATATGTATATAAAATTAATTTTTTCTGACTTACAGGATCTACAGCTTCAACGTCAGCCATGAATGAGGCCCCATCACAATAATTGATGTAAACTTTATTCCAGTTGTAGAAATCTAGAAATATTGATAGAAATTTAGATAGTAATTAAATGTAAATATTATATAATATGGCAGGGAACCTGGGAGAAAATATCTGTTAATTTTCAAGTGAATTAACAACTTGGGATCAAAATATATCTTCCATTTCTTAAATCCAAGATCTCAATGATTATATCATATTATCTTTGATTCAAGCTTTGTAATGAAAACATAATTTTATATGTTACATTTAAATTAATATAACTGACCAGAAGTTAAATGATACTCAAGAAAATATATAATCAGTTAGCAATTATAAATATCCAGCAAAAAACTGTAATCCAAATATTAAATAGAACTAATCAAGGTGAGCAATATTAAAATAAACTTAATAATTAATCTGTGAATGAATTAATTAATTAATTACCTGGATTAGTTCCTTGGTCCAGACTTAGCATACCATCAACAAATTTAGGAGGTTGTACATTTTTTGAACTTCCAAGTTGGGTTCTTGATCTATTGAGGCAGTCATCTTTGTATGAACACCATCCACCACCCTAACATATATTATATATAAATTTCAAATTCTAATCAATATATATTTATAAAAGATGATACAGAATAATAGTATTTGCAATATTATATATATTTCTATTTAATAAGATGAGAAAAATAATTATAGTAAAAAAAGTGTTCACCTGCAGATAGACTATCCAGCTGTTCACTTGTTCTCCGTATCCCATTTCCAAACAGTAAGTTCCGGGACTTCCATCTAGGCACACTATTAAAGAAAAATGATAGAGGTATAAATAAAATTATTTTAATTTTTAGAATTGTTTTATTTTTTAAATAAATTTACCTGCTCCTTTTAACACAGCATCCTCAATGAATGTGATGTTGTCATATTGGCTATAGGCTTGATTGATCAGCAGGAAAACAATTATGAAAAATTCCAGAGTCTGGTTTCCCATTCTTCACATTTAAAAAAAAAAAAAAAAGAAATTAAGTAATATTAATACAAGAATTCACTTGTATACAAAAATTGCAAGATGAAATATAGGAGTTAATATATAAGAATAATTAAGTAATACTACTTACAAGCAGTCACGTTTGCAGCAGGTGTTGGCCATGTATTCACTTAGATTTTAGTATTGCAGATATATGTTGTGATGATCCTAAAATTCTGGAGGGTCTATTATTTATAGGTGCATGCATGGTTTGGTGGAGATATGTTACATACATGCATGAAGATATATATGACACATGATGTGCATGATCCAAACAAGAAAGGTATGTACAATATAATATGATATGTTAACTATATTACATAAAAGAAACATGAGAAATTGTAGTTTATTGAAAGATTTACTTTCTTTTAGACTTGTAGTAAGTGATCTATTTCCTTGAAGTACCATGCATATATATATTAGAAATCAACGATTATAATTTTTTATGATACAGTAAAATGCATCAAAATTATAATTTATATGACAAAAATGATACAAATCAAATTTAACAATAAACATACATAAAATCATGTATATATATATAGTTTTGATGAGAAAATATAATTAACCCATAAAATATTGGGTCATGCATGAGTGAAATGTGAAAGAGAATAAGAGAAACATTACAATGAAGTACTCCTCCTTGCAGCAATTCTTTATCTTTTGGCCCATATCTTGATTTCCAAACCATTATTCTTTATCTAATTGGTTAATTAATCTTATAATTTCTTATGATGAATTATTTTTTTTCCCATATATATAAAATAATGATGAATTCATTTCAAAAATTTCTTTTAAAATGATTAGATAATAGCTCTTGCATAATAAAATGTTTAAAAAAGAAGTAAACAAAACTAAAAAGAAAAAGCATATCTATTATTTTTTGTTTGTAAGCTTTAAGTTGTATAGATTTAAACATTTATCAATATTCCATTTATATACTTGGCCTAACTCCTCTATGCATACATGACGTTTGGCTTCATGCTTACGTGGCAACTGATTTCTATCTAAATATCTACTTTGATGAAATTGTATGGTAATTTGTGCTCCATATCGATAGCCTATACCTAAATAAATAGCTTGGAGCAAAAGGTTGAATCCCCAACCCCAAGACCCCCCACATCCCGGTCCGACAGGAGTTGTGAGAGGTTGTAAATCAGGTACTCAGCGGCCCGTTAAGAGGGAGACGCTCCCCACAAGCCTACAAGGAGCCCACCCTTAAAGCCCACATTGGACCCAAGAATGTTGCTCCCACACTACAGGTTGTGGGGTAAATAAATAGCTTCTTTGATGTCGTATATAGTTTCTTACACTCTTTTTTTTTTTTTTTAATTTCTTTGTTGAGTAACAAAGTGTTGAAACTTTATCGAGTGTTTGTATTTCATGAACATCATATTTTTTAGGATTTATTTTAGAAGGTTAATATTATTTCTCAATACTTTATTAAAATTTGAATGTTCTGAGATCTTCTATTACACTTGATGCTATTGTTACATATTCTATTTCAAAATAATCATCATACTCCATGTGTATTCGATGACATTATTATTTAATATATTCCGTGTATAAATGTTATGAAACGTGAGATGTAACACCAAATATAATTGAAGATCCAATCCACGTGCCAAGACACTTCCGTATAGAATCTTGTTTATTATATATGAGTTTATAACCTATAAATTTCATTTTATGGTTTATTAATACTGCTCCATCTCTATTGTTGCATCATAGTTATATAATTTTTTTTTGACTAAACAAAGAAATGAATAGTCTTAATTGTAACGAATTTTTTATAACATAATTGATGTAAACAATCATTTTTGAGAACCAATCACGTGAACAATCAATATTAACAGAAAAAGAAATTTCGTAATTGAGGCCACGATGAGTAGTGTGCCTAGTTGAAGTAATAAAACCCATTCCACCAATTAATTTCTTCCCATAAATTCGTGCAGTAGTAAAATTATATTAATTTACCCAATATCTTCTTTTAGTCCTCCCAATTGTCAACTTCATTATTTTGAATGCAACATTTCCAAAAAATGAGGGAAAAACAACATTCCAACTATAGAAATGAATGATGATCCCATCCCCATTCAATATAGGGAAAAAGAGAGAGAGAAAAAGAAGTTGATCTCATCCCTAAATATATATAATTTGAATTAGAACTCTTATGAATTCCTATTTTATTATACGAAAATGATAAAACACACATCATGAGTAATTCTTAATATGTTCATCGATGACGTGTAATGGTCCACCTCTGATTATATAAAAAGTAAAATTAATAGACATGTTAGATATCTGACACATCAACTCTGAACACATATTAATGTGCCCACAATGGGTAGTGTAATAGGATTGATATATTATATATAAGTTTATAACCTATAAATTTCATTTTGTGGTTTACTAATACTGCTCCATTTCTATTGTTGCATTATAGTTATATAATTATTTTTTGACTAAACAAGAAAATGAATAATCCTAATTGTAACGAATTTTTTATAATATAAATAATGTAAACAATCATTTATGAGAATTAATCATGTGAACTAACAGAAAAAGAAATTTGATAATTGAGGTCATGATGAGTGTGTGCCTAGTTGAAGTAATAAGCCATTCCACCCATTAATTTCTTCCCATAAATTGGTGTAGTAGTAAAATAATATTAATTCACCCAACATCTTCTTTTAGTCCTCCCAATTGTCAACTTCATTATTTTGAATGCAAAGTTTTCCAAAAAAAATGTGGGAAAAACAACATTCCAACTACGGAAATGAATGATGATCCCATCCCTATTTAATATGGCAAAAAAAAAAAAAAAAAAGGAAAATAAGTTGATCTCATCCCTAAATATAATTTGAATTAGAAATCTTATAAATCTTCTCACAAATTTAATTTATAATGCATAACTCACAAAACAAAAATTAATTTGAGAAAAATGTATGTGTTGAAGTGGTGGATAGTGAGATTTTATCTCACAGAGCTATATCCATATCAGTGTTCTAAAATTTGCTAGGCGCTAGTCGGGCGCTTGACTGACGCCTAGGATGCCTAGGCGGGGCCTAGGCGGGCCTAGGAGTCGTATCTAAATTAATTTTTTTTTTATTATTTTACCTATTTTTCTTAATTTTTTATTCTTACAAAATATTTTTGGAACTCTTATATTATATTGTTTTGGTTTTATGTAGGAGGACAAGTAAAAACATCATATCTCATTTATAAAATTATTTTTATTTGATTTTGTCAATTTGTGAAATTTTTATCTATATCTAATTAATTAATAATAATTTGATAGAAGACTATAATACATTAATAATATCATCATTTTGCTAAAAAGTGAAAAAAAAGTAAAAAATGTAAAGGAAATAAATTTAAAAAAAAAGTATTGTATAAAAAAAAAAAATTAGATAGAGTACAGTTTGCAATCAAAAGATGATTTAGAATGGAGGAATTGCACGGAGAACCCAACAAATTGCAATGTTACTCAGTTACAAGTTATCAAAGGTACTTTGAAATTTTATTTATTTTTATTATAAGTATTTTGATCATTATTAATAATAAATAAAATCTAAATCCTAACTTAAATTAAATTGATTTCAGATTTTGGGACTAATTCCTTGATACAGTAAGGAATGTGAGTGATATTCCATCAAGAGGATTGTTTATTAGCTCTTGCTACATTCATAATTTCATTTATCGTAAGGGGAATTGGTTGAGAACACCCATTATAGAAAATATGGTAAGTTTACTCTTTATTTATCTCACTCTTTTCCTATTAAATAATTTCTTATTAGAATATATATATATATATATATATATATATATATATATATATATATATGTTAGTTAATGAGAATCATTGTAGGTTGAACATCCATGTTTATGAAGTGAAACTTTTAATCTATAACAAATGAGCAATACACTAATATTGATCGTGGCTTGCATTGTCTCATGAAATTCATTTAGTGTCCAACTCCTTTTAAGTTACTGCATAGACAACTTCTACCTCTTATATATAATGTCTTAAACAATATTATACTTCAAATCTAAATATTGGTTTTCCTTTATTCTGTATGATATTAATGATTTACAATTTTAATTTTGCAGACAATTTCAAAGGCTATTGCCGATTGGTACTTCAACGAAAATTATATTCGGTTGATAGATTTTAATATAGATTTTCCAGTAAATTGTACGGTTGATTGAAATGACTGATATATGAAGGATCATGTAGATTATCACTAAAACAAATAAGACTTGTAAAAGTATATCTTAATTAGTACGTGTATCCTCATGTGTAGACTAATCGAATATAATCTTATGTTTTGATAATTGCTCTTGTTACATATGAATCAAATTAAGCACGGAAGCTGATATTAAGCCCATTGATATTGATTTATATGTTTTTTTTTTCTCTTAACTACATGTTTAATATAACAATTAAAAAATATATATATAGTTTGTTTGAAATATGAATTACCACGAGAGTAACCTTGTAAGATTCTCTATGTTTCGCCTAAATTGATATCATTTTATTTGTCATATATATACACACACATATATATATATATATATATATTAATTAAATGCTTGCAAAACTCCAATATCCAAATAAAGTAAATATAGCTAGGCTAGGTTTTAAATATAACTGACAAACAAACTTAATGGTATTTGGTTTAATAGCTTATCTCAAATTAAGAACAACTTAAATGCATACGTATGTTTCAATATTAAGATCATCATCAAATTTATTATATAAACTAATATATTTTAGAAAATTAAGTTCTCAAAGAACTTGAAGAATATTCAAGAATGATTTTCAATCTCATGAGAATCATAGTCATAACTTTGCTTGTAATCGGTGGAGTAGCTCGATATGAATCACAAACAATGACGAAATCGAGTCAGGAAAATTGGTTGGGTCCATCAATATCAGATGAAGGTAACAACAATTACACGAAGAAATGCGAAAACAGTATGCCAACAAAGTGTTGGACTAATGTTTTAGATTACTTATGTCAGGTTCAAACTTATTATCCAAATGTGTCTGCAAATTGTTGTAGGATCCTTGCAGGTAATGTTGAAGATCCTTGCTTCGATATGATGGTTCAAAGATATGTCAGTGAGAACCATTGCACAAATATAAGTGATATTTATGGCAATGCTCAGCAAGTTAGGTTTTATTGTTAACAAGTATTGTCTACTTTGTACTCCATTATGCATCATACATAATAAAATATTACAATGCAAACAAATTTTAAAATCTTGCATATTATTCTTTCGCATCTTCATGCATATGATAAGTTACAATTGCATTAAGTAATACTCAACTTATATTAATATCTAATGATTTCGAAAAAATAATGTATATATAGTTATGAGCCTTTCATTCTGCACTGTGCCTGAAATTCCTATACTAGTACTCGTGTAACATATTTCAAAACGCGATTTTGAAAATAATAGTGGTTACAATTAAATTGAGAAAAAAATATTCATTCAAAACTACGTAGTTTTGATGTCATAAATAAGTGGGACATAAAATTTGGTATAGAAGATCCGAACTGTTTATTATGAATTGGTTAATAAAATAAGTTCTCATAGAAGGCGATAATATACACAAATTTAATGTGGATTTACAAATTGAGATTGAATAGTTGTATACAACATTGCAACTATTTTTTGCTGGACATTCATAATTGCTAATTGATTATATTTTCTAGTGTAACTTTTAATCAAATAAGATCATTTAACTTCAAGTCAGTTATATTAATTTAAATGTAACATATAAAAATATATTTTCATTACAAAGCTTGAATCAAAGATATCTTCGGGGGAAGAATATTTAGGGCAGCAATTGAAGAACTGCTGGCAAAAGGAATGCTAAATGCCTCTAATGTATGATTCTTGTTGAAATAAATTTAATTTCTATTGTAATTAAATTATATGATCTCCTAAATACTAATATCATGATCAACAGAATATATTTGTTGGTAATTTTGTTGGTGGATAGGTCACGAGATAGATATATATATATATATATATATATATATATATGTGTGTGTGTGTGTTTTTTTGATTTATCTATTTTATATTTGCACACTGCAAGTAGATTAAGTGGTGTCTGTGTGGAATCTGTGGACAGTGGCCAGTTCATCATTAATTATGGATCAATAAACTCACTCGCGTTTATTGCATATATATTTCTCTAAATAGGAATTAACTATCTACATATTAAAATGGTATGACGTTGTTTGTATGGTATGATTTTTTTTTTCTTTTTTTTAATTTAAGACGTGGCAGCTGACGTGTTCGGGCAGATGGACACGTCAGTGGAAATAATTTTCGGGGCTGATCGAGGTTAAAAAACAAACAACATATTAAAGTTAGGTTATTTTGACCAATAATGAAAGGTTTGGTTAAAATGACAATTTGAGTAAAGGTTGTGATTTTTTTGGCAATTAACCCATCTTATAATGATGATTTAGAGCGGAGGAATTGCACGAACAACCCAACAAATTGCAATGCCACTCACTTACAACTTAGGTACTTTGAATTTTTTTTAGTATAAATATTTTGATCATTATTAATAATAAATAAAATCTAATTCATAATTTAAATTAAATTAATTTCAGATTTCGAGACGACATTCCTTGAAATTGTAAATAATGTGAGTGATATTCCATCGAAGGATTGTTTATTAGCTCTTGCTACATTAATGATTTCATTTATATTAAGGGGAATTGGTTGAGAACACCCATGATAGAAAATATGGTAAGTTTATCCTTATATATAATCTCACTCTTTTAATTCCTCTTGTCGCATGGTACGAAGATTGCACATGAGTTTTTTCCTTGCGCACCAAGGTCACTCCATGGACTCATTCTTCTTCCTTGCACGCCACGCTCTTCCTTCATGCTTCTCCATGGAATCCACACTTCATGTTTTTCACGTGGTTAGACATGGTCATCTCTTCTTCATGTTTGACATAGTCTTCTCCTCCTTTCTTCTTGCTTGTTTGACATAGTCTCTTCACTTCACGTTAAATTAGTCCTCATCTCCTTCTTGTACGGATCGTGAGTCTTGTGGACAAAGAGTCACGTTTTCTTCTCAAAGTAAAAGTCACGTTGCTCCACAAAATAAATTCCATAGATATAGGAATTTGTTATTTTGAATAATTCAAATCTCCTTTAAAGATCCCGCAATTTAAGATACAAGATATCCAAGATTCATTCTAAATAAACAAATCCCTTAAAAATAGGAATTTAGTTTATTTGACTTATTCAAATATCTTGATCATCAAATCTGTAAAATAAAACACGTGAAATAAATTCTAACAGATTCATAACATCATGCAACGTGAATCTTAAATACATCTTTAATAAATCACTTGATTTAATTTAAAGAAAAAGAAAAAAATAATTAATGTTGTAGTCGATGTTGACAACATCAACACTAACAATTTGTATTCTAGTTGTTTACTACTACAATAAGTTTGTAGCAAAGATCGTACTTTTTTGGTTTTCAGGAACTTTAAAACAGATTTCGTCTCCATCCTATAATATTAGATTAAAAGAGTAAATAGAGGAAATGGTTTTGATGAAAATACTAAAGAACAACGGTTGTTAATGCTTGGAGAGAACCTGAGATTTGATGCAAAGACAAAGTAGTGGAATCATGGCTTTGGAAGTAGTTTCTCCAGCTTCCATGTTCTTCTGGCTCTCTGAGGATTGGAAGATGGGAATCATGACTTTAGAATTAGTTTCTCCAACTAATTCCATACTTTCTAAACTCTGTTTCCCTTAGTTTCAATGTTTATAACATAATATGTGTGTGCATATATATATGAGAAAATTAATATATCCGGCCATTATATATATGAATTATGTGCATTTCATTTTGACAAGAGAACACACATAATTATTATAACTTGTCAAATCAACTGCTAAAGTAATGAAATGCACATAATTCAATAATTCAATTTTATCTTATTTAATCAGCAAAAGTAAGTCTATCAATACCTAGTCTGCACTCCTATCTTGGTAAAAAGTAAAAGTTTGGTGGAAAGAAAAGACAAAGAACCCCGTCTCTGATTTTACAACTGTAAAATGAATTCATGGGACAAAAGTAAATAAATTAGATAGGTTTCTTAAATAAGTTGATTTATATTTCAATTGAAATAAATGTTGAAACAAAAATCAAGACTTTTTTGTAGGTGACGTGGCAAGTGAAGTAGACTTTTTTTCCTATCTCCTATTGATACTTGAAGACCTAAGCTATGTACCTTATCAATCAAATACTTAAGGTCTTCCGGGGTACCAGATCGGCTGCTCACTGCAAAAAAGTTTGTAACATGATATCCAAATGACCCATAGTATGAATGCTCCATTACAGCCATCACCTGAATGGTGTTGTAGTTGTTTGCTCGAGACGTCATCTGCAAACTCCCTATATGTACTTACACGGGCTTCTCAACTACTCATTCCGACATGCGCTTCATATATACGTGGTGCCGAGGGCCTAATGAAATGAGTGATTACCCCATCTCAACTTGCAGTTTTAGGCACTTTTATTTTGTTCACTAATTTGGTTCACATTTAATGAATATATATACTACTATTTTATACCCATATAACCAAACATATATATAAGCGTATACTTTTTTGAAACGGCTAGTAGATCTAATTCTAGATTATCAGCAATTACCATTCAAAATAACGTTTGTCTAAAATCAGATTAAAAATTGAAAAAATTATAACTTGAAAATCATTATAAAAATCGGTTAAATTGGTGATAAGAAAAATAGATGGAACAATTATAGGACAAAAAACGAAACCTTAAGCTATACTATTGGTTTATTTTTTATTTAATTGATATTATATATCTCCATTATCACAAAACACTGGTTAAACATAGATTAAGCAGCAATTATTATCACTATTAACATAGTCTTATTCCTGGATTAGTATATATGAGGATCCTCTTAATAATGATTAAGTGGGACCCATTCAAGCCCGTGACGTGTCAGTTTTGAAGTTCAACCCCCATCGAAAAAACCTTTATCACATTGAAAGAAAACGCTTTGTGTTGTTTTTCTCTATTAAATAAAATTATATTATCTTTTAATTGTCATTACCATATTCCACTTGATCACTCATACTAGTTAGTATTAAATAATTAGCCAATAAAAGAACCTCAACCATTAGTTACTGAAATTGAGAAAGCATGGTTCTCAAAATAAATATTCTCACAAGAAATTACATCTTAATATAATTGTGATCAACTTTGATTCTTTCACAAGATTCCCCAGCCACTTTATCTATTTGATTGGATAAAATCACACATATTTACAACATGAATTAGAAGTTGTATTAAATACCATCTATCATATTTTTTTTATAAAAATGTCACTCATAGTTGTATCTACGATTATACCCAAAACCCTATATATTCGTGAGACTCATTCATATATAGTCAAGAGATTGATATGATGAACTTAATTTCCAATATATCGGTTGAGATCTTCTCTTATTTATCTTTTTCCAACTTACATCATGTTACTTATATAGGATCGTGTATTAAATTAAGATGTCAAAATTGTAATTAACCCTTCTAATTTCAATATCCTTTCAACCAACTTGTGATTCTTTTTTTTCTTTTTTTCCCTCTCTCTCAAAATAGACTGATTTTGGAGGCCCTATTGCTAGCTCAAGTTATTTTGTTGGATATCAATTTTAATTTTGATTGATCCAAATGAAGTTGTAAAAAAAAAAAAGTATTGGCCTAACCCAAGTTAGTTACACAGAAGCCCAATGTTCATCAATGGACCTTTTTTGTTGGGCTTTTCTTTGACAGCCCATAATGATCATAGCTCAACTACTTTTATTTGAAAATTGTTTGTCCAAAATTCTTCGAGTTTGTACATAAATTTTCATTCGCCGTTCTAATTATTTCTAGTATATACATCGATGTATATAGAATTTGGGGAATTAATATTTAGCACAACAATTTATTGTAACAACATGAATATTGAGGTTATGAAAACTCGAGATATTAAATATTTATAAATCTATATATATAACATATAATATAATATGATATATCAGTGAGAACCATTGCACCAATATAAATGATATTTACGGAGAATGCTGATCAAATGTGGTTTTGTTGTTTAGAAGTATAGTGTACTTTCTACTTCATTATGCATCATATATAATAATATGTTACAATTTCAACAAAGTTTAGAATCTTACATGGTATTCTTTGGCAACTCCATATGATAAGTTACAACTTGCATTAAGGAATACTAAACTTAATAACATTAATATGTCAACCACTTAATGATTTCGAAAAAATAATTATGTATAATCATGAGTCTTTCATTCTGCATATCAGATCTTCTATGCCTGAAATTCCTATACTACTTGTGTACCATATTCCAAAATACGTTATATTGATTTTGAAAACAATAGCGGTTCCAATTACGTACAGTTGAATTGAGAAAAATTTATTCATTCAAAACTACGTAGTTCAATGTGACACATAAGTGGACATGAATTTTGGTATAGAGGATCCGGACTATTCATTCTGAACTGGTTAATATAGTAAATACTCACAGAAGACGATAATAAGCACAAATTTAATGTGCATTTACAAATTGACATTGAATAGTTCTATACAACATTGCAACTATATTTTTTACAACATCAATATATATGGTACATTAAAGGGTCAATAGCCATGACCCCTTCATTATTCATGGTAATTTCGGGTTCGATAGCTAAACTCTCACACAATTTTTGGCCCGTTTTCCTCGTCGATTAGTATTTTAAGGTGGTGCGATAGTAAGTTAAAATCATCGTCGCCCTTGAGAAGAGAGAGACGAACATAACGATCTTCAACACTGAACACTTTACCTGGCCTTCCTATGATGTTTGCTGCAAGGAGGACTTCACTGCAATGTTCATCTTCTTCTCTTTCACATTTCACCCATGCATAACCTGCTTATAGTATTTGTAGTATATAAACATCTCATTTCCTTTCAAATTAACTCCAAAGCACAACAATTTTAATTGTTTAAAACTGGATTTTCAACTTTGGACTTGGGTCATATTTTGATGCTCGTAGCTATTACCGAGCCTTAGTAATTTTATAGTGATATATTAGTAATTTCATAATTAAATGAATAGGTTACATGATTGTTTAGTAACATATTGTTATGATGCAATCTTGTTAAGTTGAAAGATTTTTGCGAACATACAATGTGTCGGTATTTAAAGGCTGATAACAATTTATGTTTATTTTTTTATTTTTTTTACTATTATTAAATAGTGAATCCTAGTCGAATTCCTAGGTCTGTCACTGGCTAAGCTCATCATTGTATATATAACTTCGTGAACCATGATCTACAAACGAATAAAAAGATCGAATGTAATTTATAAGCTAAAAACTTGATGACTGAATTAGAAAGATCACCTGGAGATGGTCCTCTAACTTTGCCAAAGAAGTTGCAGAAAAGTGGTGGGATTTCTTGGATGCTAAAACGCTTCGACAACGAGAAGATGTTGCGTAGTTTTTCCCATCGATTGCTCATTTTCTCGTATGCATAGTCGAAAATATCGTGACCATTGCCATGAAGAATGGCTTTCATGAGCTTGAGAGCCCTCAGTTGAGTCTCTCTTGAGATTCCTATTTCTGAAATACCAATATGATACATCATCTTCTCATACACCTCCTTGTCCTTCACAAAAGCCCATCTGTGCAAATTAATTACATTATTTCTTAGAATGTAATGAAGTGATGTGATGAAACAGGGAGATTGCAGCCATGACATGACTTATGGAAAATTATTATGCAATTGAAATTAATCTAGGAAATTGCATGTCGCCTCCTATACTTTCAAGTTTTTCTACTTTTACCCCGTCTATTTTATATATCTCAACTTTTGCTCCAATACTTCCAAACTTTTTTGGTTTTGGACCCTTGAGATAAAAATAAAAGGTGAAAGTTGAATGCACAAAATTTCAAAGAATAAAAGTACAAGGACGTTAGGAGTAAAAGTTAAAAAAATTAATAACATGGGGATAAAGTGATAAAAAGTCCTCCAACTTAGATTTGTCCATTTTTTTCCATCAATTTTACGTATTTCAAATATGATGCTTTAACTATCTTTTTTTTTCTTCCAATTTTGATTTGAAGTTATTCGAAATTTGATTTTTATTTACGTGACGCAGGAATCTGGCTTGGAATTTTCAATTTAGGCATCTACGGAAACAGAAATTGACATTTCGAGCAAAATTAGACTAAAAATGAAATACATAAATTTAATTAAAAAAAAAGTTAGTAAAATTACCCGAATCTGCTTCCAGCATGACCAGTAAGCTTGGAAATGGTAAAAAGCATGATGTCTTCATCAACTGGAGAAGGAATTGCAGTAAAATGTGGCCAATAATAAGCATGATCATAAATACCTTTAACTGATGAACCTTGTGAAACTACTTCCCTTAGTTTCCCATCTGGATTATTTGGAGATGTTACAAATTCAATGATATTTGAATTTGCATTCTCCCACAAATTAGCATCCCCTCCAAATTCATACTTGTTGTTCTTGAAGTATTCTGTCTGTAATTCATAAGGCTACACGACATGCAACAAGATAAATAATGTTGTCTTAAAACGATAATAAATTAATACGAAGTTGGTCGTGCATGCAACGTGTTAAAATCAATTTTCGTCTCATAACTACGGTGTCTTCTGATTTTTGTCTCATAATTGTCAAAATTTTCAATTTAGTCCCACAATTTAAGAATTTGTTCAACTTTAGTCCAATTTCTCTGAATAAGGACTTTTCGGTGAACTAAAAATGACGTGGCAACACATGTCAAATTCATATTGATTGACACGTGTCGCCCTAGGTCACTGAAAAGCCATTTTTCGGCGAAATTCAAAGTTTCCGACCAAAATTGGATTGAAATCAGACAGATTCTTAAATTGTGGAACTAAATTGAAAATAGTGATACTTATGGGATCAAAATTGAAATACATCATAGTTGTTAGACGAAAAATGATTTTAATTCTGCATGTAACTATAAAACTAGAAAAACGGACCTGGTAGAACGGGGCGGATGCAAGGACAACGGCGGGGGCAGATAGATTGATGGAGAGAGCATAGACAGCTGCATTGAGGAGTTGTGTGGACCCACATCCAAAGACAATGTACTTGTCTTGTGTGATTGCATTTCTTGCAACTTTGTGGACTAATCGAATGTGGTTTTCGAGTTGTTGTGAGATGGTGGTCTTGTCATAAAATGAGTAGCTCATTCTGTGCCATCCTGGTATTAATATTGCACTGCTTGATGCATGTTGCATCCAAAAGGGCTCCAAGAATAGAGGGTCTCCACTGCAATAATATTATTTGATGGACATGATCACAAATGTATAATTGATTTTAGGGGATTTCAAGATTTTTTTTATTTCATTGATGTGGGCTTTAATTGAGCCAAGCCCATGATTTTCTATGAGCCCATAAGAATGTTTAGATATTGGGCTCACAATGGGTGGGCCCTATTGTGGAATTTAGTCCACAAACATCATCAAGGCTATATATTATTGGGTAATATACTATTAGATCACAAAAGTATTAGATTACCTTTTTTATTTTATATTCCAGCTTAACCATGACTTATCATGTGTATACAGTGACATTATATTACTATTAAAATGTGGTATGTATTTAAAATAATAGAATATCAAATCATGAAAATTGGATTTTAAAAGGTATTAGGTAGTTGAAGCATACATATTACCTTTACAAATTAACAAGTGGCCGGTTTGTTTGTTTTACACGGAAGTAATATTACAAACCAAGAGTTAGATAAATATTAATTACATGGAAAATGGTGGTGACTATAGTGGGACATTATTCCAACTAAAAAAAAGAGATGATGTACACTTTTCTTGTTTTTATCTATGAATGATCAATCATGTTTTCTTCCTCTGATATTCAATATTTCTCAAATTAATTAATCACTAATTACATGAATATGAAATTAGGATACAAACTCAAATAAATTAATTAAGATCTCGAGACCATGGAATTTTTGAAACCCAAAAATGTTTGGAGAGAGAGAGAGAGAGATGACCTGTCAGCATCAGCAGCACAGTGAGGTGAAAATATAGAGCAATCAAATCCTCCATAGCAAGAATTGCACTCACAAACAGGCTTATAATCTTGATTAACCAATCCATCAAAATAAGCTCTTCCATGGCCAGAGCAATTAATTGATGCAATTGCTTCTGCTTCTGCTGCTGCTTCTTCACTCCAACTCAGCTTTATTTGCTTTTTCAAAACATGACTATCAAAATATGGAGTTGTAACTAAGTATAGATTAAGAGCAATTGAAGCCAATAAGCAGAAGCTCCAACATGAGGAATATATGCTCTTCTTATTGCCCATCTCTCTCTCTCTCTCTCTCTCTCTCTCTCTCTCTCTCTCTCTCTCTCTCTCTCTCTCTCTAATTTGGCTAAGGTACAATTGGTTCATATTAAATAGGCTTGTGTTTGTTTGAAAATCTGAAATTATGTGATTCATGGTTTTTTCCAACATGTAAAATTAAATTGGATTTTAAAATTCAATTCATAAATATTATATATCCGTAAATAAGTCTATTTCTTCACTTAAACCCTTTTCAAACATATCTTTGCTAAACAAAATAAAGAATAAAAAATATATTTCTTTTTGGAGTTGTTAATAAAATTTTAATTTCGTTTCAAAAAAAAAAAAAAGGAAAGGAAAGAAACACAGCATATATATTTTAATTATTACATTTAAAAATCTATATTTCTATCTATAAAAGTAAAATCATGTAAAAAATAATTGTTTTTTCTGATATGCCCAAAATACATGCTATAAAGGAAAAAGAATTGTTACTAATAATTATTTATAAACTTCAAAGAAAATAAAAAATTGACCATTCATGAAAAGAAAAAAGAGACAACTATTTAGAAGAGCAAAAGTGATAATGAACTCTTGCACAATTTCAACGTTCTAAATAACTAACCACAGATAGTCTATCTTTTTTATGGTATTCTAATTAATTTCATGTTTCTTGTCAATAATATGCAACCACGTTTGTTGTTATTCTAATTAAATGATTTTGACTTTTGATCAAACTGTGGTGCAGATCAATAGATAACCCCACCAAAGAAAAAAGACAGAGAATCTCTAAAGATATCAATTGGTATTTCATAAAGAATATAAATAAACATATACAAATTAGTCTACTGTCGAATATTTCATTATTGGTAAAATCAAACTTATAAAAGTCGATAATTAAGGCCTTTAATTATAACTTTTCTAAAATTGTTTAATGAACCTAATTTCATGAGATACATAGATATTACATTGTTTGTGAAAATTGATTGAATAGTGTAATACTGTCTCATAAAATTATATTTGTGAAAATAATTTTATATAAATTTTAAACGATTTTATATAAATTTTTATCTTGAGAATATAAAAGTTACATGTCATAGTCCCCCTATGCGTACGTGTTTCGTTCAAGATAAAAAATAAAGGATTAGTTACACATACCCCAAATCACGATCACATTATTTATTTTGAATATGACTTTTATGAGATTGTTAACCTATAATTCCATGGATTTGTGTAAATAAATAAATAAAAAAAACTACTTTAAAATAGGTTTACATTTCGATATAATTATTTTATCGGGTTGTAGCAAAGTTTGAACGTGTATAATATCATAAATAATATTTTTGTTCTCTCTTTATAGAGAAAGAACGTGTAATCTATATTTATAGTTCTATTTTAGAAGTAAAGTGGTCAAGTAAATTGCTTAATATTTGGAATAACGTGTAACAAAGGTTGTAGAATTCAATAAATTAGATATTATAAATTGGTTTGTAAATTGGTGAAATTAAATATAAAGAATTATTTATATATTTGATCAATAGTTTTAAGACAACATGAGATACCCTATCGTATTAAGTAGATGATGTATACTGACTTTTATATCCAATTATTTTGAAATACTAAATGAAATACAATTGAAAAAAGAGAATCTCATTAGAGTAAGTATGATGATTGTACCATTTATAAATAGGGGACAAAACATTTTAAAGTCGGGTTTTCTATATATAACTCAAACTAAATGACAATGAAAACGATAAGTGTTTCAAAAGTACAATAAACCGTCACAATTTGGATTATAAGGAATCAAAAACCCAAAATCCAGATTGTGAGGTGCCATAAATAGTTTAGATGATGAAACATTTCAAGAAAAAAAAATAGTAATAATAAATGAAACTAGCTATTGTGCTTGAAGATAATAGAGTCGAGCTTGTTTTGATCATGCTAACTTCGAAGAATCTCGTTTCTCTTCAAGAGGGCGTCGTCGTGTTTGGGCGAGTATTTGTTTCGTCTTTTCAAGAACTCCGAAAAATATGGAACCACCAATACCTATCCACAGCACCCTGGGTCCGATCCCCTACATCACGACAATTAAAATCCCTAAAATGAGTAACGAATTTTAAATCTCTATCAATCCAAACACGACCTAATTGAACTAGATGTATATATTGAGGATATAGTGTCTCGAGTAGAAGATCTACCCGGAAAAACACAGAGCTTCCTTCTTCTCGGATAATCGTGTTAACACAATGAAGGATACCTTTGTACTGCTTTGTTGATCCCTGCAAGTTACATGAAGAAAATAAAGACTTATGAAATCTTTATCAATTACAAGTTAAGAAATTATCGTTGTTAATAAACCCCACACCTGCACCATTAATCTCGTTTTAATGACATCGAGTGGAGTCGTCATAGCACCAGTTATCGCACCTGTTGATTGAATATTACTCGTATAAAATTCAAGAAAAAATTAGCATTGTTAAGAGAAGTGTACAAAACAGAGCAAGGCACTGATTATCCAACCAACTCAGCAATAATAGATAGAGAAAGTGTTGGTTGCTGTATTTTGTATCGGGTGAACAGAAAATTTGATTGGAAAATTGCTAATCAATCGAATAATTGTGTTTTTTTTTTTCAAAACGAATAATATGTGTATCAGAAGTTAAATCATCAGCCATTTACCAGCAAAGGCACCGATAATTGCGTTTTCAGGATCATTTAGATCTCTCTTTGCCTGCAGTATAGAAAATTTATAGAAGCTTTAGACCCCAATAAGTATTAGAAAGAATACATATACATACATACGTCATAAAAGATATGAAATAAAAAAGATGAGAATTTTACTATTTCAAACTTACAGCTAACTTGTACCCAATTCGAAGCTGCTCATAAATGCAGAATTGCATTGCATCAAAGGGCAAGTCTCGAAGTAAAAACGACCCATATCCCTATGAACATAGTGAGGAAGCAAGTCATCTAAAGTGTATGAAAAGCAAATCTTATTCTGAAAATTAGCAGTAATTATTATAAAGCCTGTGATGACGTTTCAAAAGAAAGCAAAATCTTTGTACCGCATAAAGGCCTTTAAAGCCCTCCTTAGCAACTATAAGACGAACAGCCTCGGGTGCTGAAACAAATTGGCCCATTTGAATCCTTTGCTTTATAACCTGGTGAAGATTAACGTTATAAGCCAGGGATGTGTAAATAATCATGTTATATATACATGCATAAGTATACATATATGTTTAAGTGTGTGTCGGTGAACGACAAAATTAGACAAACGTGCCTCAGTAGGGACTCGAACAATGGAAGAAGCAGCTCCTCCAATAGCACCTGCAGCCTACATGGAATAATATTTCAACATAATCAAAAGAGACAACTACACTTAAATGAAAAGCTCGATGACTCCTCGAATAAAATATAGTCACACAAATCATAGCAACGAGAACTATTCAACAAGTTATGAAGCAATTACTATCCCTTTAGCTATTGTTACCAGGTGTGCTATGGCAGATAAATTTTCAGGAAAAATATCGAGCAACTTCTGCTTTGTAGGTTCGTATACGCCAATGAATAGGGCTGATGCCCTGTAAAATATAGTGGTTCATATAGAGTAAGTCAAGCTGCTTAATTATATTAAAAAACTTCTGAAGATATCCATTTCAGAGATTTGAAAACATAGTCACATGTGTCATCACCCTCAAATTCAACATCATGTGATAGCAGAAAAAATATCGAGTGGTGGTGAATTTTGGCCGTTTCATGGCTGAGTATGAAGCAAATAAGTTAATAATAAAGGCCTTAGTACTTATTAACCACAGATCAAAATCTTGAGCACTCAAGTTCAAAAAGAATATTTGATATTATCAACTTACGGTATAACACCAGCAAGATTTCCAGCCAATCCAGAGTAGAGGCCCTTCAAAATAATTTCACCTCCACCACGAACTGCCTAAAAGGAATCGGGAAAGAGAGATCTAAAAAACTTATATGAGCAGATAGCAGAATGGACTTTACAAGCTTGCCATCAATTATCTTCTAATAATATTTCTTACAGACTGAAAATATTAAGATTTTGTAGCTATTGGCCCTCAAATGATGGGAACATTTCAAAAAAAGTCTATGATTGAAAATCTGGATGAAGTTTTACAACATAGACAGAAACATGTAATCCATCTCTAAGAACGAATGTATATAAACAAACATTTTTAGAGTTTTTATATAACCTGCTTGCAATCGAGTTTTTATTGTATCAATTGGATATAGAACAGTTTCCACCACTAAACCGGCAGCAGCTCCGGCCACAGCACTCTCTGCACAAACCCAATGGGAATATTTTGAACTTTAGAGAGTATCATAGAGGCAGTGTTTCTACCTCACCATTAGATGCTTCTGATGAATTAACCTCGCATAAAGAAAAAAGATATCGATTTATCTATTGAGGCATATTGACGATTCCAATCATGACAAAAGATCGAATAAACTAACCCATATTTGAAAGATGGTTAAGTTCATTACTGGTCAAAACATAGATCACATAAAAATGGCGAAACAAGGTCAAAAGGCACCCTCAACAATGAAAATGATACTAATACTAACTTCCTCATAAACTACACACGCTACACACATAATAATGATTAGAGTGTTGCTCTGTAATAAATGATACATAAGCAATTTTTCGTCTGGAGAACAAGCCAATCATTAATTTGAGTTCTTCTATCAACTGTTTCCTTAAAGCAATCAAACAAGCACTCCTTGGACCCTATTTATTTTTCTCATCCAATAACTCAATTTCATCTCTTTTAGTTTTTTGACTTATTTATAAATGCCGTATTTGTATTAAGAGTGATGCACTTATCTATTTTATCTAAAATATAGAGATTTCTAATTAAGAAATAACATAAGAGAATTCTACACGGGCACTTAAGAATCATTTGTAGTCAAGCCAAAAACACTTACCCTATATAATCTGCAGTTTTTGGAGAAGTTCTCCACTCTAAAATTGCACTCCATATTCTACATACACTATACTCACTAAAACACAAAACCATCTTCTGCATCACTTTCACTAAAACCACTCACCACATTCAAAACATCTATAATCACTTCTATTTTTCTAACAATTTTACGACTTCTATTTTTCTAACAATTTGACAAGCCATTAAAAAGTAAAGTGACAACATTGATGTAGATACGAACAAGAACAAGATCGATTTATGGACAAATTCAACCATGAAATTAAAACGATCACATACCATATAGCACGCCAAGAAAATCAAATGATTTGTTTTGTCTGCTGCCGGCTGCTAGACTCGTAAATTTCTTATCTTGATGACTGGTCGTCGTGAACCTCAAAGCATTTTCTGCAGAGTTCACTTCATTCAAACAAAAATTAGCATCCTTCACCATAGATTCAAAAATCAACCTTAAATCAATTGTATTCAAATTATTCATATCCAATGACCATTCACAATATATCCCAACAAAACTACCTACACTCACACATCATAAACATCCTCAAAATTGTTTCTGTTGACTAATTAGAGCGCCCATAAATGCAATTAGCTAAATGTTGTCCAGAAATCTAACATAATGCCGTTTACTAGCCAATAATTACAGAAACGCTGAGAAGAATCAAAATTAACAATCACAAGCAATTACACTCACAATCAGTGACGGGTATTTTACATAATTAACATCACAAAATTAATAGTTTCCAAAAAAAAAAAGAAATCTCAATTAAAAAGAGAATTAGGGGAAAATTAAAAAAAAAAAAAAAATTCAATCAAATAGCATTACCAGCTGATTCAGTCTTCGCATTCCTCGACATTTCTTTAGCTGCATTCAAATACTTCTCAATCAAGATTCAAAAAAGAAATTTTGATAATTAGACTAGAAAATATCGATCGATTACCAGTAGATATCGTCACTGGTCTGCAAACTGCTCAAAGAGCGCTGTTGACGATGGCAAATAACAGTAATAAGAAAGGATTAATTAATGAAGTTAAATAATATAGTTTTTTATTTTTTATTTAGTAATAGTAAAGGATCACTGTGTTTTTTTTTTTTTTTTTTTTTAAGCTAGTAAAAGAACACAATTTTACAATTATTTATCCGAATTTCAAATACAACCTCCAATTTCTTGACCTCTAAAGAATTCGAATATGAGTACCCTCAGGCTAAGCCTGTGGAAAGTACATTACTCACCTTAATCAAGGTCTTACATTCAAGTTCCCACCTCAATTGTAATTAAAAAAAAAACATTGAAGTAAAATACAAAAATATTCTTATAATTTTATCATAGTAAAAGTATAACTTGAGCCGAATACTTAATATATTAAAAAAAATTGAAAAATAAATATTGATCAATTGAACACTTTCAAAAAACTGAACGTACTCTTATTATGTCTTTGGCTCAGTAATTGTAAACTCATATTATAATATCTGATAACTTTTATATATTTTATAAACTATATATTTTTTTAAAACATTATGTTTCGTTGAAGTTTAAAATTAAATTTAATCATGAATTAGAATTCTTTAAATTATTTCCTAAAGTTTGATGTTAAATTTTCAAAATTTTATGGAATTTTGATGTTCAAAGTATGAAATGACATTTCAGTCGATAATTTCTACTTTCTTAATTATACTTTTCTATCTTCTTAATTACCTTTTCTTTATTACAACTTGATTGGCTTATTTTGTAGGGAAATAGAAAAGCTGTTGTCGAAATAATTGACAATCATACTCAACTAATAAAAGAAAAATGTCAAAACACACAAAAACATTTAGACAAAATTGATGAATGAATGAAAGAATTGATATGAAGTTGGAGATTAAGTGAGTTTTCTCCATATGCTTCCTTTGGAACTAGACGAGTTCTTCACTCTTGAGAAAACGAAACCTGCCTTGGGAGGTTTACCATCAACAAGTGAATTTTCATAAATTTCTTTGCATTCTTGAACCACCTGGTCCACGAAATCGATAAAAAGATCGAATCAAATCACTCGATACGAATCAATATGAGATTGATTCAGTGAACATAACAAATAAGCCTGAATATGCATCTCATGTTATGTTGATGCAGAGCCAAGAAAAGCAATTCAAGAAATCAACTTTGTAATTGTAGTGTAGTTTAAGAAGCTGATTATAACATTGAATTGTTTTTTTTACCTCTTTAGCATCTTTCCTCGGAATGCCTTCTCGTAAGCTAACCAATTTCTCGACCACATCAGGCTGCGTTGAGAAAGCATTGATACAACAAAAGAGATTACTAACGGTTTCTCTAGAAGTAGATGAATTTGAAATGAGCATGTTCTGGCTAAATAGCACTTACGGGGCAATCTGGTTGGTGTTCAAGAATATTTGTGTATACAAGTGTGAAAGAATCTGGGCTCTCTGATGAAGCAAGTTCTCTCAGTTCAGCAAGTACCTTTATTCTACTTTCAACTTTCTGCAACACATGTACATCTTATATGTTACTAGTTTATAAGGGAATCAATTCAAGAAACGTATAATCAACAAGCGTTTGAGAGATCTATTCTTCTCAACATTCTTATAGCACAAAAATTGAGTAGACACTGAACTGAATGCCATGTAGATGATGCTAAGACCATTGAATTGCATAAGCTCATTTTGGCTGAGTATACATAAATTTTTTACGGACCCCTTTTCGTCTGTTGATCAATGCTATACCAATGAAGAGTGTAGGACCAATTCAAGCACATACGAAAGTGTAACGGAGCTTACAGAATTAGTCATATACTCCACGAAAAACTCCACAAGAACCTCTTCGTCTAGCTTCATCCTTTCAATTGTCTCTTCTTTGATATAATGTTTCTGTAGAGAGAAAACAATGGAATCAATGTATGACATGATTATATAGGATTATATTATTGAATGTCTATCTTCTGAATGATTAGAACCTGGGCAAGCAGATGATCAACATAGACAACAACAGTTTCTTCCAGGCAGGCCTCAACAAATCGCCTAAACGACCTTTCTTCAATGTACCTTCATATGTGATGATACATGGGAAGATTGAATGAATGAGTTGAGTTGTATCATCCAATAAAAAACTAAGTTGACTGTTTCCCAGCTTGGGTGCAAATAACTTACATCTTGACATCTGTAAAGTAATCGCGAAATGTGGCAACTAGGTATTCTGTAACCTGTCCTTCCATCCAATCTGTAATGCGAATAAATTCATAAAAAATGATCATAGCTTAAGGTAAACTAATTTGATTTATTTAATGTTCTGTGTTTTCTTTTCCTTTTATTCAAGCTGAAAAATGTGCATGCACCAAAAAACACATTACATAGGAGAGAATTTAATTTAATTCACTTGATTAGATATGTAGCAGAAAGCTATAAAAATCATCTTCCATCCAGTGTTCAGTCCAAAATTTCGAGTTTCTAGAATCACATGCATGATACAGTTCAGAATGAAGAGTTCCCTTCGTCAGCTCTTAATTCAAATGGTTTGGGTTAAAAGGCTAGAAAATATCAGTTCTAGAGACATATAGGAAATGCATAATAAACAAATAATTGTGTTTATATTCTTGAAGCTGGTTTTCTTAGTACTTAAAAATGAGTTATTGACAACATTTCATAGAAACTTCAACTATAAGGTGGGCGGCAGTAAATCATACCTTTCTGGTATAGCTTTACGAGTAATTCCTGAACTCCTGGATCTTCAAAAATGACAACAACAGTTTGCCGAACAGCTTCCTAGAAATAAATAATTATCACTTATGATGATCAAGAAAATCTTAATAAAATTTATGCAGTCAATATGAAAACTTTATAGCTGCAGGTGGAGCAAATGAATATTAATGAAGATAACATCACTTAGTAAACAAGCATAGACATTTGGACATATTCAATGGAGGTATACCAGCAGAGTGATTGCTGAAATATATGATACAAAAATAAATAACATATAGAATTCTCAATTTGTCATCATTATCGAATGGAAGGCATTAAAGAAAAAGATATTGAATGCACTAAAAGCTGAATTGGTGACTCAAAAAGTTACAGTACATAATCATGCTACTATAAGATTGATCTACTAAAAATAATAGAAAGATCAAAAGGTAATCTCAATGTGAAAAAAGAATGACCATATACCTTCACAATCTCAAGAAAGCCTTTGCAAGTTTCATCAAAATTAACCTGTGCAATTATTAGAGAAGCAGATTCAAGAAATATCAACATTCTTTGTCAGGCATAGTAAATCCAGGCATCATAGATAACCATATTAATGTTTTATTCTCCTAAAATTGCCAATGTTAGTGAGCAGATATTAAGGAAGATTTTTGTATGGCATGAATATAGAGGATATAATTCATCCATCTAATAAGGGTCATGACTTTAGGATGCTTGAAATACACCTCCAAAACAAAGAGATTTTTTTTTTTTTTTTTAAGGCAAAGATGTAAACTTCGAATTTCACTGCAATATATAATTGGTCTGAAATAGGAGAAGGATAGAAAAATGTTTTGTATCACATAGGAACCTGCTCAGCATAATTCTCTGGAAGAGCTTCAAGTGTGCTAGAACTTAGCTCCAGGGAAAGGTCATAGCAGCGAAGATTGTTATTAATCTGTCATAAAGTGATAAGGTACAAAATGCTCAGAATTATCATCTGTAGTATCTATCACATATTATTTATCGGCATGATTTACATACCAATGCACACAAAACTTCTAGACCGATTTCAGAAGGAGGTTCTTCTAAGTTCTTCTTTTCAGCTTCTTGAAAATCAATCATTACCTGAAATGAGAAGAAAAAAGACAATGCTCAACTTTTCTCATTCAATTGATGGTGTTCAGAAGTTCTTTTTCAGTTCCTTCATTTTTTTTCGTAATTATATGATTCATATGTTGCTTCTATTAAAATGTGCTTTTTTTCCTTTCAGATGAGAACAACCAATACATTTGGCAGTTTACCTACCAGATTTTCTGTTTATCAATCTACAGACAATATACTTGACTTGGAATTTTCTCTAATTGAATGTTCAAATGCAAAAGCTTGTGCATATTTTGCAAAGAAAAGTGTCAAAGTAACTCAGCTTTATGTATAATCACATAAATTTTAAAACAACCTACCTGAATGATGGATAAAGCAATTCTGTATAACATTACAGTCGTGCTATTTTCCCGTACTATTTGTACTTGTTCTCCAAGGATGCGAAACAAATCAACAGCTGCTGGGGTGTACAACTTTCCGGCCTCTGTTTTCTTTGGTGGTTGTACCTTATCAGCCTCAAGTATATTCAAGTACCATTTCTACAGAACATGAGACCTTCAATTTGTTACTTGACTAGAAATGGTGATTCATATTTGAATTGAAAGCAATGGGAACACTCTCCTGTCTTGTTACCTTTGTTGTGGCTTCCATTCGTTCAACATAAGCATTCATAAGGGGGTCCATTGCACCGCACTCAGAACAAACTTGAGCAAGAGTCTCGTCAACACCAAGTCCAATTAGATTTTCTTGGTAGTTAACTATCCAGCCAGTTACCTAATATTAGCTCGACAAGACAAAAAGCAAAGAATTAATGAACACAGAAGCAGCACTTTGAAACTAGAATCAATGAGAAGGATTAGAGAAATGAAGATATTCATATAACCATACATTCAAGATTAATTTTTTGTTGCATAAAACTATAATCTAGCCAAGCATTAGATCAATCTAGAAATATCGATAATTTTCAATTCGGATCAAGGATGTGCCGGAGTAAACAGAGAGGAAGGTCAAATAATCAAAAACTGAAATCATCATATTCTCAAGAAAAAAATATTTATTTCAAAAACATCTGAAACATGGTTGGATATCAGGAAAAAGATGCATTCGTGTTTCTTAGAATAAATAAAGGAAGGGTATTCCAAAACTGTTTTCTTTACTGAATTACAGTTTACAACTACCAAATGATTAGTGTTGACTCTAAAAGAAAGAAAGGACCAACTATGTATGAATCATAAAAGTAAATAAAAGTTCAGTTGATTGACATGAAAAGATTGAGATTTATGATGTACAGGTTGGTCCGCAATATGCAAACCAGCCCATGATGAACGCACATTCAAATGTGGAGTACAAACTATGAATTTAGTAAAATAAAATAATTCAAAATGCGGTATTCATTTGGATATTACTAACAGCATATTCAGTTGAAGTACCTTTAATATTTCTATATTTGTCAGATCATTAGCTCTGTCACTGAGTAGTCTCAGCCACTGAACAAACCTCTCAGTATAAAGATTTACAGCAAGCTGGAATATTTCAAATCTGAAGGAATGTGAATTTGAATTATGAAGCAGAATCATCGTGAAAATAAACAGAATAAGTAACAAACAAAATCCCTTCAGTGGCTGAGTTAACAATCCAATAAACAAAATAATGTCAACAAAATAAAAATTACAAACCTAGGAGGAAAGCAAGGGGCAACATAGTCATAGATATCTCCAAGTTCTTCACCAATCTGACATTTATCAAAACAAAGTCAGACAACTTATATTAACATAAGCTTGTAGAACTTGATGAAGCAAATTCACGTTAAAATAACAATCGCACATATAACTTGAATGCACAATCAACCATGTACAGTCTAATATACCAGTTAACATTCACTGGTAATATCGACTATATAGATTATGAATTGAGAGACAAATGTTGTGAAGCTCAGACTGTTGATGTTCTGATCTAGAGTGAGCTATGTAGGTATGGTCTGAACCATACTAAATAAAACAGAAGCTTGGTCTGATTGTAATGTATTACACAGATGAAGTCCCTTATTAGAAGAGCTTGGTCTGATTGTAATGTATTACACAGATGAAGTCCCTTATTAGAAGAGCTTGGTCTGATAATATATTACGCAAATGAGGTCCCTAAACATGCCAATGAGATTACAATTACAAGGACTCAACCAAGTACTAAGATTAAAGAAATAACAACATTCACCAACCTGATTTACAAATGAATTAGTTGTTCAATTTCACTTAACCAACTTAAATATAATTGGTATGACTAAATAGCGTATCTCATTTGTGTCTTCGAGTGTTCAATAAGATACTGTATTGATGGAGAAAGAAAGAATATGATAGAGAATTTCAAACACAGTAGACATGATATCCTATGGATTCCTACACCAAAAGTGAATTTCAACTTATGGATCCTCTATTTTTGGTAATGTCAGTTAAAGAGGGCAACAGAAATTTGAATCTTTGTACTGCCTAGTGACAAGAAGTAAATGAGAACCTTTTTAGCTTCCTCTGTAGCTCCTTTTACATCCTCAAATACAAGCTGAAAGGCAAATCATTATCAGTACATTAGAACCAATACAGAAATCTAGACTAGTGGAATATTATGGAAGCAGAGAAAACATGAACCTCAGAGAGTAATCGGGTGAAACGTGATTCAATAGACTTCCTTATTTCCTCATAAAATCTATCCTTGTAGCCCTTTGTGGTGGTAGATTTCCTAAATAAAAGAAAATGTAAATTACCTATATTTAACTCCAAAATATATATATATATATATATATATATATATATATTAGATTAACAAAATTGTGTTCTTTCAAAACATTAACATGTCAAATACAATGAGTTCGTTTTTTTTTTTAGAATCAAACCGAAATTTTACTAAAAACTAAGAGGCATCTGCCTCCGAAAAAATGTGTGAAAACTTAAAACTCATCAGGGATATCTCCGATGACCAGCTTAGAGACAGCAAAAGCAAAAGCATATTTTGCAAGACAAAAGTATTGGCAGAACGTAAAATAGAGATGCATTAGTTGACCAGATAAATACTTGGCATTTCTATTGGGGTTTGCTATGGACTCCATTGCACCTTCTCCTTCAGCCTCAGCTGCTTCAGCAAGTATTTCTTGATCCAAGATTTCTTGCATTTCCACTACCCTTTCATTCAAAGTATAGTTAAAAGAGATGCATTATTACATCGATAATCCTAGCCAGAAAGCTCTTATGGAAATTGCCACATTCAAATTAGACATACCTCAATGCACGAACTAGTGTTTGTGGGCTGCAAACCAAAATAACTGTAATATATGAGATGCAGAAAGACATGCACAAGACAGTAATCAAAACATTCATTCAGAGGTGAAAGATGATTTTGGTAAACTAAAAGGATGACTTTTTCTCAAAATTTATGGGTTCAGGCATGGAATAGTTCAGTTGAATGGAATACAACCATAATGGAACAGTTGGGTAAAGTTTTAGAACATAGGAAAATCAATCAAATTGAAAACTTTACAAAGACATTTCTAAATCATCTCTTTCAGATTCATTCTATGGATATTGCAATATGTGTGACTGTGTACACAAAAGGGAAGACTGTGCAGCTCCCACGTCAAGTACTGCTGCTCTATACTTCAGATGGATCAGACTGTGCATCCAACAAGTTTTTTTTTTCCTTACTTAATTTGACTAAGGTCCCCAGCCCATATTTGACTAAACTTATGAGGTGCATGGGATTAGTACTGCTCTATGTTTGCAACCTCAGGTCATTTATTATAATTTAAAAAAAATAAAATGAAACAGAATATGGCAATAGTACTAACTGTTGCCTTAAGTAGATGATCATTTCCTTTCAATAACTTAACACCCCCTTCCAGGAAATAACTTCGAAGACATCACGAGCTATTCAAGAACAGTTTCAGATTGAGACAATATCCGATAACTATACTACTACACGGCTTACATCTCCAGGCGATTCTATAAATGACATTTTTCCCCTCTTCATTCAGTAAACCTCCTTCCTCATGTTTGGACTAGAATCACCCTTCTAAATTTTATTTATTTATTTATAAGACAGATAATTAGAATCTTCTCAACAGAAAATAAATATACGAAGGAGCATATGCAAATGAAGACCAAGTGGTATGCTAATATGTATGTAGATCTAGTTCCAAAACTGATAAGAAGTCCACGCAATGCCATAAGCCAACGAGTTTTCTAGTGCCATCTTACAACTTTAGAAACAATATAATTACTCTTCCAAGTTGTCCAACAATAGGAATGTTAAATTAATAAAAACCTCTCCTTTGGAAACCAAGATACCTTCTGATATCATCTCTGTCATTCTATAATTTATGTGTTTCATTAAACTTTTTTGTCAGACATCTGCACCTGTCTCTGGATTTCTGAACAGGCTTGATGATAATTTCTCTGGGAAAATATGTTTTATGGCATACTTAATGGCCGCCATTATATAAAAGTTTAGACAAGAGCGCAACTTTATTTTTTACTTGTTTAATGTCTTCAACAGCCCTGTCATGTACAAACTAAGTCTTTATGAGGCAATTCATAGCAAATATGTGAGCGCAAGTCAGTAGCATTTCTTGTGGAGCTTTTCAGCCAAAAATAGACCCCAAGGTAAAATAACAAGAAGAGGGCATTACAAGAAAGCAAAAAACAAGCTTACCTTTCTTTGGCTAGTTTAAGGAAGTTGGCAATATGACCCCACAATGTCTTTTCGAATGTCTCCCATGTGCGATCCACATCTTCAAAGTACTTGCTGTGGAATTGGTTAAACTAGTCCATCATAAAGAAGTAAAAGTACTCATTTCTAAAGTGTGATGAAAAGCAGTAGTTCATAAGAAGCAACATATCTGAGCGAACTGTTTCTTATTTCATAACAGCTTTCCTGGATAAGGCATTACATAAACTTCATCTGGTTTCGTTCTAACACATTAGCATAATAATTTGACCGGAGGTTTTATCAGTAAATTCCAAGACAGAAGTAATTCTCAACATGAGGACCATAAATTCCAAGACACAAAACCAATGCAGCATCCAGATCATTCTATTGAAGTATAAATGATAAAATGTTTTACAAGACCTAGTTTAAAGACTAGTTTCTGACATAATGACAAGTGAATTTGCAAATTGTCTTCTTCATGCTTGATTAGTCATATTCATTATTAAAAGGAATATGTTCAATTATTCTCGAAATGATTATCAAAACATTATGATAAATGCAAGTATACTTTCTGACCTTAGCCTGTCAACCTCTTCTACATGAGATGATACAGCTGCTAATGCAAACCTTCTTTTGCCATCCAGCGCAGTCAATCCCTACAGTTGATTTACAAAACAAGTTCAGTGGCATGGATTTTGATATTCGACCAGTTAAAGAATAATTACCCAAGCCCACAAAAATCCCAACCTCATAGGTGTTAATAAGTTCCCTATCATCACTCAAAGAATTATGTGCCGCAGTAGCCTCAACAGAAATTGACAGCATACCCCCCACATCCTGTGAAAGAACAATAAAATTATAGACATAATGAGAAACAGTTGAGGTTTGAAAAATCCAACAAATAAAGTTCTTGTAGAGCAGCTTCCTATAGTGAAATTGCAAGAGTAAAGATTTTAGTTCTGATGTTCACATTTATACGAATTATGTGACATAAACAATTAAGTATTCATTCACCTTCAAAGTTGTGTTTATGTTATTCCTCACGTTACTGAGGAGCTTTATTTGATCATGATTTTCGATCAATGTTTGGCATTCTTGACATAACCTGTTATTGCAGATGATTAAACATCAGCCTAAAACATCAATAAGCTGGCATGACATGAACTCGTTTACTGAGAGCATTTATAAAGTTTGTTATATCATCTCGATACTTTTCAATCTCTCCAAAATTCTCTCTGAGCAGATTTATTGTCTTCTCAGACCAGGACAATGATTTAAGACCTGTTTGTGCCTGCTCAACCTGGACCAATCAACTCACAATAAAGTTAGGAGATTGGAGATTGACAACCATATACAGAAAGCTAAAATGCAAGATGTTAAATTTTATACCTGTTCAGCAACCATAGTGCTGAGTTGTGCATCATTTGCCTGATACCGCACCACAAGAAAAAGTAATTAGGGGGAGAGCAAAGCAACAAAAAAATTAAAACTATCAAAATGTCAGACATCTAATAATCCAAGAAATATAGGCTTGCATATATACTGATTCTCTTAACAACTTTCAATTCATATGTTCATGTGTTATTGATCTTTTAATCTGAAATTAAGAATATTAAGTTGAATAACAAAGTACTTGGTATCAACCAACTATTAACTAAAAGTTATATTCATATAAACTGAAACTAAACACCTAACAGATATTAACTTCTAATTCTTCATCTGTGACGACGTATGTGCCAAAAACAGGAGTTATTTTTTTTTAATTCCTCGATTTCCTGGTCAACAATAACAAAACAGTAATGCATGCACATTAACTATCAGAAGCTTTCAAAAGTAGCTTTTGCAGAAACTTGTTTCTACAACAAAAAACTTTGCTCGAAATTTCGTAGGATGTAACAAATGAAAAATACATTCATTATTTAACAACAAATAAGAATTCAAATATCTCATTATCTATATTCCTTCTATAACAAAGAAAATTCCTTCTCCAATTCATTAATCCCATACAAGTTCTAAATGGAACCATCCACCGATGACCTTCAACTCAAAGTTGTGCTACATAAATTACATGAATCAATACGTGTTTTCTCAATTCCACAACTCCATTATCAATTTCTACACACACAAAGTTACTAGAAAGATGGAACGCGAATTCATCCAGAAAATGCAGAATCCATGAGCTAAAAGCAAAGAGTAACCTGTTGACGAGCAATGTAATCAGCTTTAATCGAAGTGATGGACTGTAAAAGCTCCGGAACCGGCAGAAGCTTCGCCACCTCTCTCACAGACGCCTCCTTCGCCTCCACCCCGAGATCCTCTGCCATCATCTTGTTACCCTCCTTAGATTAACCCAATTTTTACATGAAAATATGTATTTGTAACATACAATTCGGATCTCGACTGAGAGAAACAGAAAGAAATGCAGTGCCTTTTGGACTATGATCAGGTTGTAGCCCCACAAATTTAGGGTTTTGATTTTCAATTGGAGAGTATCATAAGAAAATCAGAGAGAGAGAGGGTGTGTGTGATCGGAGTCCAGGTTTCTAACGGTTGCAACGGTCGAACAACTAATTCGATTTGTTTATTTTATTAACTTAATGCAGAATATTATTTAACTAGTGTAGGTTCGTGTATCACACGAATATTTTCAATATTAATTAAAAAAATTAAAAATTATTATTTTTAAATAAATTTTATAAGTATATATTTAACTTTATTATTTCGTAGTCTTATAATAATTTCAATTAAATTTTCAAGTATATAATACTTATATTTTATGAACTTTTATTAAATTATTATAACATTATAGTTAATAATACATTTATCTATAATATTATAATAAGGGTCTGCCTATCCGCACCCCAAAATTTTCTAAACACACCCCATTTTTTTAAAAAATGATTTAAAAAATTCAAAAAATGACAAAATTACAATTTTAACATTATGAATTAAAAAAAAACTAAATTTTTTTCCAAATTTCTTCTTCCCTTGCCCGTCTGGTCTCTTGCTTCTCCTTTTTTTTTTCTTTCTTTTATTCCTCAAATCTTGATATTGTAAGGGATAACATATGAAAAATCATTCTACGAGTTAACAAACTATATAATAATCGTGTAAAAAAAACGAAAAAATAACAACAAATCTGGGACTCGTTCGACCCTAGTTGATCGAACACAAAGAGGTGTATTAGACAAACCAGGGTCGAACGGATCTTAGATTTGTTGTTATTTTTTCGTTCTTTTTACACGATTTCATATGATTATTATATATTTTATTAACTCATAAAATAGTTTTTCATATATTATATATGTTGTTATAATAGGTTTGAGGATTGAAAGAAAAAAAAAAAGGAGAGAGAGAAGAGTAGCATATGGACAGGGGAAGAAGAAATTCTCAAAAAAATTCATTTTTTTTTAATTCATAAGGGTAAAATTTGAATTTTATCATTTTTTTTAATTTTTTAAATAAAAAATAAAAAAAAATGGGGTGTGTTTAGAAAAAATTGGGGTGCAGATAGTCGGACCCTTATAACAAACAATTGATATAATTTCTTGAAAGAAAACTATAATTGGAATTGCTACTAAAATTCAACCAAGGTAAGTATAATTGTTAGTAATACATTTATATATATAACTAGAGTTGTTAATTTAATTAAAATAAATAAAAAATATTAATTAAATTAAGTGAATTAATCAGAGAGCAAGAAGCGTCCCCTCTTTAAATTGTTAATTTGATTAAAATAAATGAAAAATATTAATTGAATTAAGTTAATCAACCAGAGGGCGATACGTGTCTCTTATGATTATTCTTTTAGTATATATAAAAGATAAAAGATTTATTTCAATTAAGTGTCTTTATATTACAATTTTTTCTTATATTTTTCTTCCTAGTCTAGTTTTGTACAGAGGCATTCATTTATTAAAGTTCATTAATTAAACGATTTCAAACATATAATAATGTAGTTATTTTATACTTATATATTTATGTGTATTCATTTATTTATGTTTAATAACTTCAAACTACTTAGATGACAACTAAATTGGAATATATTGAATATCAATTTATCAGGAACTTCAATAAAAACTTTGGTTGACATTCTAATTTTTTTTTTTTTTTTTTGGTATTTTAGTATTAACAATAATGGTTATATCATATACGGTTGCTATTGTTTCATGATTTTTTAAAGCTAAAATTGAAGGTAAGTAGACTCAAACTCGAAATTTCGTTTCAAATGAAAAAATTATCTGTCAACAGGTTGAGTCTATTGATAAATGACATATCTCATTTTTTTGAAAAATTACATTTGATTTCTTTTCCTTTTTTTCTTTCAAATTTTCAACTGAATTTGGTTTATCTTGCTTGGCATTTGCATCTTAAAGCCATTTATTAGCGTATTCTTTTTTTTTTAAGACATGTATTCTTTACTTTAGAGCATTTTAAATCCTTTTCTTTTAATGTTTTTTTTTTTTCATTTTTTTATAATAATATGGAATTTTATGGAATTTTTCATTTTAATACAAAAGATAATGTAGACTGTTGGAAATAAATGATAGTTGTTATATTAAAATAGTTCAAAAATTATTATTATTATTATTTTTGTATAGTCCTCAATTATTGATTATATTCATCTTGATTAGTAGAATAAACAATTGATTGTAATTTAGTAAGATAAGATGATTCAGCCATGTTACCCTACCCACCATGAACATTTTAATATGTACTCACGACTTATGTGTCAAAAATCTAGTATGTCTCTTAATTTCATTTTTCATATAATGAAGAGATGAGATCATTACACGTCATTGATGGACATATTAAAAGTTGCACATGGTGGATATTTTATCATTTTCTTAAAATGATTATCTCAGAACTACAACCATGTTATTCTACCCATCGTGCATATTAAGATGTATCCACAATTAATGTGTCAAAATCTAATACATCTATTAATTTTATTTTTCATATATTAAGAGGGATAATATCATTACATGTTATCGATGACCATATTAAAAATTGCCCACAATCAACATTTTACCATATTTTAAATAATTGGCCTTGTGAAATCAACTCGATATTCCTAGAGTCAACGGGCCTTCTGGAAAAGCCTAAAATGGCACAGGCCCAATTACAAAGCCCAACAAAGCCTAGAGTCGTGTCTATTCTGCCAATACCCAACCCAAGTCCAACTATATATACACGATATCATTTATTGTTTGAATAAATGAAATTTTGTATTTGGTGATAATAGTCACACAATACACATACATTAAATGAAATTTGTAGTTGATAAATACATATGTTATAAACAATAAAATATAATATGAATCAATAAATATAATCAGTATGAACTTTGGCTGATTAAGTTTGATTACAATTGAGCATACATTTTACTATACACATGATAATATATATGTAGAGAGTACTCATATGTAACTATAGATTGACGTTAGATATTACACTCAATATATTTTACCAGGTATAACATTATAATATCATATTTAAAAATAATTAGTTTTTAGATTATGTATAATATTGGTTCCTTGTTGTTGAACTTATCTGGATTGTATTAAAAATAAAATTTTAAAAAAATTGCAGTTGAGTTTATTTATTTAGTTATTAATCAAGCTCAAATGAAAGATAATGGACCTAAGCACAAGTTGAGTTTTAATAGTTTGATTATATTGATTTTTTTTTATTATCAAGCTCATCTATAAATCAAACAAATAAATACATTAAATACTAAATATTTTGTTTATTCATCGAACTTATACAAACTTTGATCCATTTAATCAAGTATTAAATACTATGATTTAATATTTGACTCCAACCAAAAGTTATTCAAAGAACTATTAATATGCAATTGTTGATGCCTTGTGTGTGGGGCCCTAAACCACACTAATTACAAAATTAAAGCCAATTTTTTCATAGTCCATTGATAGTGATAATGAAATAATGATGATTTTCCACAACAAGATTCTCTACTATACTAAAAGCAAAAATTTGCATCTTGCAGTGATACAAGTTTCTTTATTTCAGATGGTTTGTACACAACTTTTTTGGTATTTGATATGGACATATAAAGTAACATTTTCTATAAGAAAGTATCAAAGAATCTTCAATAAAGATAGCGAACTAATTAGTTAATTTTGGTATATAAAGTGATTTTATATTTTTAAAAAAAACCCAAAATAAATATTTCTAATGAAAATTATATATATATATATATATATATATATATATATATATATATATATATATATATATATATATATTACCCATAAGTTTTGACATTTGACATCTTAAGAGTATTCTCTAGAACGCTATCCATAATTTTTGTTTTAGCAGTCTCTCACTCTCTAAAGTCAAGCAAACTTACTGTCATTTTTTTTTCTAATATTATTGCCCCAATTTTCTCCCAAATCATGATCAATCATATTCCATATTTTACAATAATTTTTCTTATTAATATCATATATATTTCTATTAATATATGGTACCATCTCATTAATATTACTCAATGGGACGAATCTTCATCATATACAACTTAAATTCATTTTCATAAAATAAAATAATAAAGAATAAAATGGGACGAATCTTTATCATATACAACTTAAATTCATTTTCATAAAATAAAATAATAAAGAATAAAATACTTTTATATAGCTCTTTAAAGTTTAAAATTAATCTAGCAGAACTAAATATTACCATTTATAATTATACT
Organism: Scutellaria minor; assembly: GCA_954870855.1. Taxonomy (NCBI): domain Eukaryota; kingdom Viridiplantae; phylum Streptophyta; class Magnoliopsida; order Lamiales; family Lamiaceae; genus Scutellaria; species Scutellaria minor. The sequence continues at coordinate 760,454 of OX940734.1, forward strand.
TTTAGAATTTTCCAAAAAATACCTATCAAAATAATCCATATAGTTAATGATCAAAAGTCAATGAAATGTCTATAAAATGTGATATTTTATGTGATGGGATAGAGGACCTAACCTACAAATATCAAAATAATTGCAAGTTAATGCAAACTTTCATTGTCCATTCTTTCAACATATATATATATATATATATATATATATATATATATAATAGTGATTGAATATTGTCCACAAATATCAATATAACAGTGATTGAATAATCACCAGTCTAATGCTCCATCAGTTTACTTTGTAATCTAACCTTGTATAAATAATTAAATATATAAATTTATGTATGTGATCGTGATTAAATCTGATATCTATAACTGTATTAGTAAATTTCGGGCTAAACATAAATACACATTTCATTTTAATTATAATGTGTGTAGCTTTTAATTAGGAGTATGAATGTAATAACTGAATCGAGTCAAATATTCTATTGTCCAAATTTCTCATAGATATGGTCAATTTTCAACATTATATTTAAGGTAATTATATTTAGCTTGACTGAGCTTTAGTCCATCGAATTAATTTAAGTAACTTAACCAATTGGTCAAATTATTATTTTATCAACCTAAGTATTCATTAGAAAAAAAGAAAGAAGACAAAATAACACATATCAGTGTCAGTCGAAATGGTGGATCCTCGAAGCTATTATGATGCCTCACTTGTATTTATTTAATTACCTGAATATTTTATGTACAATATAGGACATACTTGATCATTTATGACGATGTTTCATTCAAATCTGATTCGAACTGACAAAACTACCAAAGGAAAAGGTATAAATTTATTTAGGCTTAAATGTAAATCACAAATTACGAATTTAACATAATTACGAATTTAACATAATTTTTCAAATTGAGCAAAAGAAATACAAATTTACATATTTTTGCAACTCGTATTCATCCATCAACAAAGTTACAAAAGATGGCAAACATTTTCAATTGAAACTATGCATTAGGTGCAATTTTGTTTCTAAATTTTGAAATAGCGTGACATTTAATGTATAAAATTACAATTATAACATAATTTTTCAAATTGACCAAAAAAAAAAAAAGTTTGTAAAGTTTGTAATTTTATTTTAAAAAACAATGATGATTCAAATTGCAAAGTTTGTAATTTTAACTTATTTATTGGCTAAATTAAAAAAATCATGTCAATTTATCGAAGTTTTTTTTCCTGCAATTAAGCAATTTATTTATTATGTTTATTAACACATAAAAATTCAAATTTACAAATATACCCCAGAAATGAACGAACGCGTAAACCCAACGGCCCATTGACTTGAAGAAAAAAGATTCATTTCCGTACCGGCGTTAGTTAACTGTGATGCTCCAGTTTTCCCGGCAACTGCGCCACTGCACACGTGTCTGCTTCCCATTGGCTCTGTGCGTGACAGAACGCGTTTCTATGCGTGTTATTAGCGTATCCCTACCAATAGATTCCATCGTTCAAACTGTAAGTTCTTGAGATATTATTATTTTGATCACAATTTTCAAATTCTCACTCTACTGAAAAAGGAAATCACTAGTATATAGTTCGTTGCTAAATCAAAAGGCAGATTCTTGTCCTAGTTTTCTTTTATTAATAAAATAATATTTCCCCATTTTTTCAACGTTTTCTAAGTCTATATATACAGAGTTTTCTCGCCAGATTTGAGCTCCATTTGAGTAAAAGCAGCAACGATTTTGACTGATACTTGCTCTTTGATTTTGTGCGATACTAGTTTCATTGGTGAGTTTTTATTGCTATATTGTTTCTATCGATTTTTATTTCGTGATGTATTTTCGTGGATTTTTGTTTTGAATTATGAATCTGTTATTGTTAATTTCTGGAGTGAAATGGTGGAAGTGAAATCAAGTACTAACTAGAATTGAATTTTTTTTCTTTTTTCTGGTTAGATTTTTGGAGATCAAAAGACTTTTCTTATTAATCGATAATGACGGTGAAGACGAAGCGGTTTCTAGAAGGTTCTCTGCCAGAGGAATTGAAGAAGGTGCTAGTATCTGTTGCCTCAAATTGGGGGGATGTGATTGATTTTGCAGCTTTGAAGGTGATTCATCTGAGTGGCGCCATGACTAATGAGGTTTATAGAGTTAGTTGGCCAACAAATATGGAGAATATTGTGAGGACGGTTTTGGTTCGGGTTTATGGCGATGGGGTTGAGCTTTTCTTCAACAGGGATGAGGAGATTAGGACGTTCAAGAGCTTGTCGGGCCATGGTTACGGGCCGAAGCTTCTAGGCCAGTTTCGAGAGGGCAGAGTGGAGGAGTTCATTCATGCAAGGGTATGTAAGAAATGAGAAGGAATTCTGTGTTTATGATTCGATTCTTTTGAATTGCTTGAATATTTGAAATAGTAGTGATCTTTGATCTTTTATGAGTTGAAGAAATTGTTGATCTGAGGTTCTATATGTTTCTGGTTTGTCGAAAAGTTGTTTATGTAATTTGAAGCTTTTCATAGCCTTTCAAGAAGATGATCAGATGGAGTTCATATTTCAATCTATTGTTTTCGTATTCTTCAAGAAGATGATCAGATTAAGGTCTAAGATTTTGGCATATTGGGGCTAAAAAATAGTTGTGAATATTTTAGTTTATCTTGCTTGTTTTCTCTATCTTCATACTTTTCTGATATTTTTGGATGCTATAATATCATCTTGAGAACTTTGAACTTTTCTTTATTATCTTTTAACTGTACTTCAACTTGCAGACTCTGTCAGCTGCTGATCTTCGTGATCCGGAAACTTCTGCCATCATAGCAGCTAAAATGAGGGAGTTTCATGATCTTGATATGCCTGGTTTGAGAGATGTCGTTCTATGGAACAGAATGAGGTACTAAATCTTATCCATCTGATAATATCTCATTGTATAAAGAGTGAATTTGTTTTGATAGCTCATTTGCTTAATTTCTGCAGAAACTGGCTCAGTGAGGCCCAGATTTTGTGCTCTCCTGATCATGCAAAGACACATCACCTTGATAGCTTAGAAACGGAGATCAACTCATTGGAGAAAGCAATATCAGGGGGCCATCAAGAGATCGGTTTTTGTCACAATGATATGCAGTATGGCAACATAATGATCGATGACAAGGACAAAACCATCTCTATAATCGTATGTTTTTCTTCCCTCACAAGGATTTTCTAAACAAGTTTAGTATTCTGATGGATAGCCCTTTTCTCTGAATTACAGGATTATGAATATGCGAGTTATAATCCAGTTGCCTATGATATAGCGAATCATTTCTGCGAAATGGCTGCAGATTATCACACTGATACACCCCACATCTTGAACTACAGCAAATATCCTGGTTAGTTTTCGTTAACAATCCATATTCATTAGTGTAAATTAATATGATCGATCTTCTGAAATATCGATGATTTAGCTTGTTGTTCAATGTGGTAACAGGTTTAGAGGAGAGGCAAAGATTTATACAGCAATACCTCAGCGCTGCAGGTTGGTGTTATCCATTTCATTTGCTTGAATGTGAAACACAAAGTTGATCTGATGTTATTTCTTTGAAAAAAAAACAGCAAAAATTTCAACCACTTTGACTATTTTGTGGCCTTTTATATTGGAAAAGATCAGTTCAACAAGCAATTCATTGTCTGCACTTCTTTTCCCATTCAAAAGTCTTTTATAATGTAGGGACAGCCAATTCTCAAAGCTGACCTCAACACCAAGACTATTAATCTCTTGACATTTTCAAAGAAGTTTATCCATATTCATTTCTTTAACATTTTGTATAGCCTGTTGGTGCATCTAAAGGTCATTTTGTCCAAATGAAAGTGACCCCACTATTATTATACTTCATTGCTTAAAAGACCAGCAATGAATTTGATGAATGTATACAGGGATTGAAGTTAATGAGAAAACAGTAGAGCAGCTTGTAGATGATGTAGAGAAGTACAGTCTTGCAAGTCACATCTTCTGGGGACTATGGGGGCTAATTTCGGTAACCATTTTTCTTCTTCTATTGATTTCAATGTAACGACTAACATGACTCGTATGTGTAACATTTTAACAATGTGGTATACAATTCGTAATCCACAGGCATATGTGAACCATATTGAGTTCGATTACATGGAGTATGCAAGGCAGAGGTTTGAGCAATACTGGTTGAGAAAGCCCGAAATCTTGAAGGTTCAGCTACACAACTCGACTAATGGTACTACAGAGTGAAGAAACCGATGATATTTGAACCTAGTTTGTGAAGCTGCGTATATAGTGTGATGGGATATGCGTATGGTTAATGTGAGATGATCCTTGAAATCCCATCATGTGTTTAGCTTGTTATGATCATCATATAGCAATATAGCATATTTTCTCAGTAATAATCTGTTTGTAGTCCACATTATATGCATAATATGTTTTTGATGAATTGAAAAGAAGATAGATTTCTTCACTGATTTCTATATATAGATCTGTTGTGTAAAGGCTATGTTTCTTTGTAGAGATTGAATCACATCCAAACGATTTTGTTTTAGTTTTATAAAGATTCGAATACTAAATTTTCTTAGTTATTTGGTATCGATTTTTTTTATTTAGGTTTTTTTTTTTTAAACTAATGATTTGGTATATATATACATGAATGATCGACAAATATCCTTGTAATTAAAATGGAAAAATCGGAGTTAATTAATCATATTTGAAAAAAGGGGAGAAAAAAAAGGCAGCTAAATAGATAGTCAATGAACTAAGTAGATCAAGTTTTATTTTAATTTCTTATCGAGTTTGAAACTATGATAATATTATCATCATACAAACACTAATATACATGTATTAGACTATAGCTTGTGTGGACATAGTACGAAGTTTACTAAGAACAGAGTCTATAGCAGAATGTGAGCCCTCTGTAGCTGCAAAGGGCAAGTGCTTTCTCATTTCAGCTCGGTCGAAATAGAAGCTTCCGGAAACGAGCTTCTCTTTCGGTTGTAACGCCAACCAGACGACTGTATCAGCGCCTTGCTCGCTTGTTCTGAGTTTTCCTGATAACCTGCAAGCGTAGTTCGATTTTAGTTGCTAGTATGATACTCAACTAAAGTGAAATAGCCCTACCATTTTGAGAGGCCGGTCAGATTCTTGGCAACTCCCGGTGTCTCTGCCCACCCGGGGCACATTGAGTAGAACCCGACACCTTTATCCTTGTATGTGTCTGCCCATTTTTCTGTCATTGCCACCTGCGAGAAAGTAGAGTGCATGATATGATCCGTGTACTCGTGCCTAGGTTATAAATACCCTCATTTTATCTGCACGTTTTTGCACTTTACCTGCACTCGCTTGTTCCTGGCATACTGTTGAACCCCATCAAATTTTTTACTGCTGAACTGTGAAGATGAATTCAGTTGAAACAAATGAATAATCATATTTGTAATAAATATATAAATAATTAAAAAAAAAAAAAGAACAAGGGATGTAACCTGTAGATCTTCCATCAATGGAGAAGTATACATTCCACCAGACGTAACTGTTATAACACGAGCATCGGGTGCAGCCTTTTCAAGCAACGGCAGCATAAGCTCGGTTAGGGTGTAGGTTCCTAGAACGTTAACAGCGAAATTCATCTCGTATCTGGCGGCACAAACGAAAAGGTATCAAATCATCTTCCAAACGAGAAGGGGATGATCATGAAAGCGAATAAAGATGATTATACCCTTCTGAGGTTATGACACGGTCATGCTCAAGCACACCGGCATTGTTTACCTTCAACACATCAAAATCGGGTCATATATTTGGAATGCATACCAAGAAAGTAAGCAAAATGAATTTACCAGAATGTGAATAGGCTTATCCTTGGCAGAAAACCGAGATGCAAGAGAGTTGACATCATTTACGGAAGAAATATCGCAGACCTCCAAGAAAACGTTTTTATTTCCGGTTGCCGATTGAATCGCTGAAAGGGCGGCCTCGCCCCTCTCCTTATTCCGGCACACCATATACACCGTGGCTCCACTGTAAGAAACACGAATGCAACTATGTGAACTTGAAATAATCGTATGGATTTAGAAATAGAAGGAAGGAATATGCACCGTGAAGCAAGGCCCTCGACGGTTGCATAACCAATGCCAGAGTTTGCTCCGGTGACAATGCAGTTTTTTCCTTCAATTCGTACTTCCATTTCTTCCGATTTAAAACTTTTTGAATTCTCCCTAGCATTGAATCAACGACCCTCTCAATATAGATGTCTAAACAAACTGAATATATATGATACAATGACAATTTAGATGAAGCCAAAAGGCAATACTTCTAACTTATAAGCAATAGCAAGTTTGATCATGAATTCATTGATGTGATAATGGAGCTTAGAAACTCATAAAAATGAAGAAATGTCCCTTTTTCCATTAAATAAATCAACATTCAACTAATAAACAAAAGGCAAGTGCAAATTCTTGAAAATTCAGAGCAAAATCAAAACCAAATTACAGAAAAAGATTAATAGCACAAACTAACCAAATTGAGTTCATTAAGGTGATAATTGGGGCATAAAACAACACAACTTTAGTAATCATCAAACTCATAAAAATGAAGAACAAAACCCTTTTTTCCATTAACTAAATCAAAACACAACTAACACGCAGAAATCAGCTGAAAATTCTTGAAAATTCAGAGCAAAATCAAAACCAAAGGACAGGAAATGATAAATTGCAGAAATTAACCAAATTGAATTCATTAAAGTCATAACTGGAGCATGAAAGAACAGAACTTTAGCAGCATAAAAACTCATAAAATGAAATCAACATTTCAACTAATAAACAAAAGAAAACTGCAAATTCAGAGCAAAATGAATAAAAAAAATATTACAGAAAAAAAGATCAATTGCAGAAATTAACTAAATGGGACACACATAAACCCAGATTTGGCGACATTCTTCAACCCAAAAATCCCAAGTATCACTGATCTCCATATCTGCAACCACAGCAATAAGACAACAGTGAAACTAAGGAAATGAAACGGGACAACATTAAACAAGTCGAAATTTTTTAAAAAGAAAAAAAGGTCACGTTTCTGTAACTATAACTACATTTATAGTAACAAAAAGGGTGTTGAGAGTTTTGATTCTCTCACCTTTACAAGAAACATGGTTATTATTGAAATTGAAATACGAATTCGAATCTTTATATTTGGCAAGATTTTTACATTAAATATCACTAATTAATGTTTTCAATGACTAATTAATGATTTCAAAATTTATGTGGATAAGAAATATGACTAAATATCACTAATTAATGATTTTAATGACTAATTAATGATTTCAAAATTTATGTGGATAAGAAATATGACTAATTAATGATTTCAAAATTTATATGGTTAAGAAATATTACTAAATAATATAGAAATATTAACTAAACTTATCTAAATAACACATGGTAGACTTCAATAATCGAAATTATTTATATATTTGAGATTTGTTAAATTTAAAAATTTAGAGAAAAAATGTAAATAAATATAATGGGTGAAATTGAAAAAATATATTGGACATAGGAATATATATTCTTTTCAAAATGATAAATAAAAAATTATTTATAATCCTTTACTAATGCAACTTGTATTTCTACAATTAAATAATTATTTATTTATATTATATATATTTAATATTAAATTAATAAAAAAATTATTTATGATCCTCTACAAATGCAAAACGTATTTTTACATTTAAATAACTTTTTAATTATATTTAAATAACTTTTTAATTATATTTAATATTAAATTAAGCTATATATATTATACAGATCAAATTTTAATTTTACTATATAGATAATATTTAAAATTTTCTAATTTTATTAAACTTAATTTATTTTCTATACTGGGGTGAAATAAAAGTTGGGATTTTCCCACTCCAATTAATGAAAGTGTATTAAATTTTGGAGTAGGATGTTGCATGCATGGTCCACGTAGACGACGGCTGCAGCTGCACCAAATTAAAGCCCGCAGTCAAAATTTTAATTGCACAAGAAAATACCACCATTTTTAATTTAATATTGTAAATTCACTGTTTTAATTTAAAAATAAATAAATAAATAGTACCAGGCTACTAGCTTAGCTTCTGCATGCCACGTGCGTGAGCTGCACAGTTTCTTTTCTTCATTCCGCAATCAAATTTCTCTCATTTTTAATTTAACATAAATCTTAAATTTCACATGCTCTTAGTTGTTTTCCCATCAAGGTACAGTGCTATCTTTATATTTTTTTTTTGCTTTTATTTTTCTTGTTATTTTTGTACCTTAAATTATATGTGGTTTATTGATTAGTTGGAAAAGATTAGTAAATAATTTTGTATTTTATTTATGAATTCTTTATCTAGAAGTTATTTTGTTGAATGGCTAAGTTATTTAGTTTCTGTTGAGAAAGAAAAAAAATTCAAAATATTCTTATAAAATTATTAATTTTGTATTATAATGATGATAAGCAATATTTAAATTTTGATGAAGATATAGAAATAACATATCAAGTATTGAGCTAATGAAAAGATTTTCAAGTATATTTTTATGGTGTTTTACTTAATTCTTGAAATTTCAATTTTATTTTACCAAATCTCATTTTGCTTTACAAAGTTCTTGAACTTTTAAATTATTTTCAAATATTAGTTCTGCTTTCTTTTATAGATAATGGAAATATACTATGGAAAAATACGACATACTGTATAGACATCATCTTCTTCAGTCAATTCACATATTGTTCAACCTCAACTGTTATCAAGTCGAGATAATATAATAAGATTGATATTAGCAATGAAATTATTAAGCACCGATTTCAAAATATGAAAAATAGAAGAAAAATGTTGTAATATATTGACTTTATTGAAATTGTGATATATTTATATTCTTAGTTTAGAATTATAGTATTTTTAATAATTAACTTGGCTCCCGAATTGAAATCTTAGATCCGTCACTGATCTCCATTATATTATATGTTCTAAAATTTACTAGGCCCTAACCGCCCTAACCAGATGTTTAACTGGGCTAGCCGTCTGGCATCACTGCATTTAATGTTCTAAAATTTACAAGACGTTATTTAGGTACTTGATCAGGGCAAATAATACTTTATTATTTTAGCATTTATTTATATATTTTTTTAAGTTTTAAAAATATTTTTGACATTCTTATATTGTTTTGTTTTTTATTTTGTATTGGAGGACAAGTAAAAGAGTCATGTTTGAGTGAAATTAATAGACAATGCAACTGGGTCGATTCGCATCCATGCCCCCCTCGTCCTTTTTGTTTCATGCACTGATCTTTATGTTATATTAGTTAGACACTTATGTACAAATATCATAACTGTTATGTAATACTTTAACTTAAAAAAAAAAAACTAATTTTGACACAATTTGTACATATGTACATTTATGTGATATTGTTTTTACTTTTATATCGACATAGTCATACATTTATGTAATATATAAAGATACATCTAATATAACTAAAATGTATGACTAAAATAACTAAAAAATATAACGGTATTACATATCTGTGTAAAAATAATGTTAAGTTACATATAAAATAACAAAAAGAAAGGTATGATTAACATAACTAAAATGTATGATTAACATAAATAAAAAATATAACACACGATCGAGGTTGGGTGCAGAAAATAAGACGCGTAGGGGCACGTGTGAGCCGAATCAACCTGAGGATCCATGCACTAGTTTCATATGAACAATTGTGCAAGTAAAAACTGAACATCTCATTTAAGTTATATTTATTTTACGTATTCGATGATTATAAAATTAATTTATATTTGTATTTCTTAAATTTTTAATTTTCTATATATCTAAATAATAATAATTTGATAGAAATCTAATATACAATAAGAAAGCTATCATAAACAAGTAAAGAATGAAATATATATATTTGTCGCCTGAAACTGCTTAGACCCAAATTGTGCTGTCTAGCGATGGCCGAATAGTAGAGGCTAAATATCTCGTTCACTTTGGAATGAATATATGATGAGTTATGTTAAACCAAACATTGAACAAACCTAATAACAAATTACAAAGAATTCATTATAATGTGATCAAATCCAAATTCCAAAGCTGTATATATTGAAGAAATAATGAAGCCTTATCATCAAAGTGAATAAATACACAGCTTGTCAACTCAAACAAGAATATATGCCTTCAACAGTATAATTTCTCTACACCAAAAAATATATACATAGCAAAGCCATTTTTTACAGACAAACCACAACAAAGACCTTCCAACATTTGAAAAATAAAATAAAAAAAGAATCAAAAGAATGGATGTGTTAGAGCCAACCAAGAGACTTCAAATGGTCATTGATGGGGCTTCGACACTGATTTTTTATGATTTTAAAGAAGATAGATTTCTTCACTGATTTCTATATAATGATCTGTTATGATAAAGATATGTTTCTTTGTAGAGATTGAATCACAACCAAACGATTTTGTTTTAGTTTTATAAAGATTCAAATACTAATCAAGTTTTATTTTAATTTCTTATTGAGTTTGAAACTATGATAATATTATCATCCATTCTCAAAATACAAAAGAAAAAATTATCATACAAACACTAATAATATACATGTATTAGACTATAGCTTGGACATAGTACGAAGTTTACTAAGAATAGAGTCTATAGCAGAATGTGAGCTCTCTGTAGCTGCAAAGGGCAAGTGCTTTGTTGCTTCTGCTCGATCGAAATAGAAGCTTCCGGAAACGAGCTTCTCTTTCGGTTGTAACGCCAACCAGGCGACTGTATCAGCACCTTGCTCGCTTGTTCTGAGGTTTCCTGATAACCTGCAAACATAGCTCAATTATAGTTGCTAGTATGATAGTTAATTAAAGTGAAATGACAAAAATAGCCCTACGATTTTGAGAGCCCAGGCAGACTCTTGGCAACTCCCGGTGTCTCTGCCCACCCAGGGTGCATTGAGTAGAACCCGACACCTTTATCCTTGTACGTGTCTGCCCATTTTTCTGTCATTGCCACCTGCAAGAAAGTAGAGTGCATGATTGATCCGAGTACTCGTGCCTAGGTTATAAATACCCTCATTTTATCTGTGCGTTTTTGCACTTTACCTGCACTCGCTTGTTCCTGGCATACTGTTGAACCCCATCAAAGTTTTTACTGCTGAACTGTGAAGATGAATTCAGTTGAAACAAATGAATAATCATATTTGTAATAAATATATAAATAATTTTAAAAAAAAAAAGAACAAGGGATGTAACCTGTAGATCTTCCATCAATGGAGAAGTATACATTCCACCAGACGAAACTGTTATAACACGAGCATCGGGTGCAGCCTTTTCAAGCAACGGCAGCATAAGCTCGGTTAGGGTGTAGGTTCCTAGAACGTTAACAGCGAAATTCATCTCGTATCTGGTGGCACAAACGAAAAGGTATCAAATCATCTTCCAAACGAGAAGGGGACGATCATGAAAGCGAATAAAGACGATTATACCCTTCTGAGGTTATGACACGGTCATGTTCAAGCACACCGGCATTGTTTACCTTCAACACATCAAAATCGGGTCATATATTTGGAATGCATACCAAGAAAGTAAGCAAAATGAATTTACCAGAACGTGAATAGGCTTATCCTTGGCAGAAAACCGAGATGCAAAAGAGTTGACATCATTTACGGAAGAAATATCGCAGACCTCCAAGAAAACGTTTTTATTTCCAGTTGCCGATTGAATCGCTGAAAGGGCGGCCTCGCCCCTCTCCTTATTCCGACACACCATATACACCGTGGCTCCACTGTAAGAAACACGAATGCAACTATGTGAACTGGTAATAATCGTATGGATTTGGTAATAGAAGGAAAGAACATGCACCGTGAAGCAAGGCCCTCGACGGTTGCATAACCGATGCCGGAGTTTGCTCCGGTGACAATGCAGTTCTTTCCTTCAATTCGTACTTCCATTTCTTCCGATTTAAAACTCTTTGAATGCTCCCTAACATTGAATCAACGACCCTCAGTATAGATGTCTAAACAATACTGCCATTTTCGGCAGAGCAAAACCCAATATAGTATGATACAATGACAATTTATAAGCAATTGCAAGTTTGATCATGAATTCTTTGATGTGATAATGAAGAAATAACCCAAGTTTTCATTAATTAAATGAACATTAAACTAATAAACAAAAGGCAAGTGCAAATTCTTGAAAGTTCAGAGTAAAATCAAAACCAAATTACAGAAAAAGATTGATAGCAGAAACTAACCAAACTGAATTCATTAAGGTGATAATTGGGGCATAAAACAACGCAACATAATTAGTAGCATTTTTCCATTAATTAAATCGAAATTCAACTAACAAACAGAAATCAGCTGCAGATTCTTGAAAATCCATAGCAAAATCAAAAGCAAAGGGCAGAATATGATAAAATGCAGAAATTAACCAAATTGAATTCATTAAAGTGATAATTGGGGCATGAAAGAACATAAATTTAGCAGCATAAAAACTCATAAAATGAAATCAACAAATAAAATTTACAGAAAAAAGATTAATTGCAGAAATGAACGAAATGGGACTCACATAAATCCAGATTTGGTGAAATTCTTGTACCCATAAACCCCAAATGCCACTGATCTCCATGTCTACAATCACAGCAATAAGACAACAGTGAAACTAAGGAAATGAAACGGGATAACATTAAACGAGTCGAATATTTAAAAGAAAAAAAAAAGTCACGTTTGTATAACTACATACATAGTAACAAAAAGGGTTATTGAGAGTTTTGATTCTCTTACCTTTACAAGAAACATGGCTATTGATGAAATTGAAACACGAATTTGAAATTGAAATAAAAGTTGGGATTTTGCCATCCCAATTAAGTGGAAATTGTTATAAATTTTGGAGTTGACAAAGTAGGATGGTGCATGGTTCCACGGCTCCTATGCTTCCACGTAGACCACGCTGCAGCTGCATCCAATTAAAACCTGCAAGTCAAAATTTTACTTGCACAACAAAATATCACAATGTTTACACTATTTTAATATAGGGTGGGACCGTGAGACTAAAGTCACCTATCATTTTCTAAGCACACCCAAATTCATATATTTTTTAATTAAAAAAGTAAATAATATCAATTTTATCCTTATGTCAAATTCTACTAGCTCCATTCGATTATTATGATCGAATGTACTTTTACGTGTTCGGCTATGATGGTCGAACGTGCTTCTACATGTTCGGCCAAGGTGGGCGAACATTCTTTTATGTATTCGGCCAACCACGACCGAGCGAAATTGCTCGAATTTGAACGATTTTTCACGTTTTTTCATATGATTTTCACACGATTTTCATACATTTAACAAATCCGTGGAATATTTGTCATTATGTTGGCATTACATCCCTTAAGAAATTAAAAGATTTAATATTAAAAAAGAAAGAAAGATTAAAAATAGAACAATGGAAGCAGAAGGAGACTAGGGTTTCATTTTTTTCTTAAAGGGTAAAATTGGTATTTTCAAAAGAATTATTATTTTTAATTAAAATATTTTTAATTGAGGTGTGCTTAGATAAGGGTCGGGTGTCGTGCCTTTAGTCTCACCCTTAATATATTAACTTTCACTCATCTTTAATAATCTGCACAACTTTTTTTATAGAAAAAAAAAATCCAAAAAATTCTTTATTATTATAAAAAAATGAGAAAGAAAATAAAAAGATTTAACTTAGGCCTGCATTCAATGTTCTAAAATTTGTTATGGGCTAGTCTGACGTTTAATTGGATCTAGTCGTCAAGGCATCACTACGTGAGTGCGTTCAATGTTCTAAAATTCACTATATGCTAGTCGGGTGCTTGACTAGGGTCTAGCGCCTAGGTGTCGTATCTAAATTAAATAGACCTTTTATTATTTTTCCTAATTTTTTATCTCTTTAATTTATTTTTGGAACTCTTATATTGTTTTGATTTTTATTTTGCTTTGGAGGACAAGTAAAAACTTAATATCTCATTTAAATTAAATTTATTATTGACTTATTTAATGATTATAAAAACAATTTTTATTTGTATTTCTCAATTTGTTAATTTTCTATCTATGTCTAAATGATAAAAATTTGATAGAAGTCTATAATACAGTAAGAAAGCTACCCTAAACAAGTTAAAAAAGGGTAGGAAAAAAAATTATTTGAGGTCTAGGACCATCTAGACCCACATAGGGTCAAATTGCGCCGCTTACGTCTAAAATGGTGGAATACAAAGTACAAAACATAATCTATTTATACTAATAGAAGGAGGCTAAATATACCTTAGGATAGGTTAAAGCAACCATTGAACAAGCTAGTAACAAATTATACAGCCAAATTTTCAGATCTTGGATTAAACAAGAATCCATTAAAATGTGATCAAATTCAATTTCCAAGCCTCTATATAGTGAAGAAATAATGAAGCCATATTATCAAAGTGAATACACAGCTTGTCAACTCAAACACGAATAAATGCCTTCAACAGTGTAATTTCTCTAAGCCAAAAAATATTTACATAGCAAAGCCATTTTTTACAGACAAACCACAACACAGAACTTCCAACATTTGAAAAAAAAGAATCAAAAGAATGGATGTGTTGGAGCCAACCAAGAGACTTCAAATGGTCATTGATGGGGCTTCGACACATATTCGTGAGCTGATGGACATATACGACACTTTCTCCGCGAGTTGAGATCCATTAACACTCCCAATGCGTTTCCTCCTAAAAAACAAAACGTCGGAGTATCTATCAGCTGCTATCAGGAAATTCATAACATAAAGAAAATCTAGTGTAATCATAGAGAAGGGAGAATAAACAATCCACTTTTCCTCTTCTTATATCTTAAAAGTTAATTAATTAAGGTCAGTTATAAGATCAGCGCCAGTTTTATGGCACAATCTTGACAGTAGTTATATGAAAAATATTTAAGTATCAATTGAAAAGGTTAACCATTATATACATCCAAAACTTTAGCTTCAAAATTGTAAGCTACTCACCACTTCTCCGAATTGTAACCGGTCCGTTCCAGGACCGAACTCCATCACAATGTCGTGTTCTTCAATTTCAGCATCAGTAAAAGTGAGTGCTCGCTGCAACTTTCGAGGTGAAAATACTTCAACTTCAACCATGTAAGAGGCAGTCACAGGGCGGTGGTCAGATAGCTTAAGTTCAGATCTCCTGTAGCTTAGCAACTTCATTCCTTGCCCATATGACAGGATCCGATCACACCTGCAGAAAATATAAAAAAAATTCAGGAAATGCAAAATGTACAAAAATTAAAATGCATGTGTATACATACATGTAGACCAAACACACACATAGACATCAGATGGATCAACAAGAACCTTAAACTAGGACGCCCATAATTATACCAAGCTTCTTCATAATTATGTAAAGATGGATGCTAAAGGGGGTCAATCATGAAATGAAAAGAACACACCAACAAGGTATAATAGAAAACCGTAATAAAACCATGTTTATGCTGTGTGATTGTGGCTGAGTAGAATCAGTCTGAATACCATCACGTCAGATGGATCAACTCTGTCTGTAGCACAGGCATCTCACAAGCCTGGATAAAGGAGGATTGTTGGTGCTATGTGAGTGAAAGTCCTAGCACCATAAAAGAAAGTCACCATTGGTGTTAGGTCTGTGATAGACAACCAATTATTGTACAACTCTTTACATGGATATTGATCCATGTAGCCGACCCCGCAAGTAGCAGGAATGGGCTTTCATGATGGTGATGATGGCCCTCAAGTAAACACAGTTCTAGAATTACTCATTTGACAATAAGAAAATCTAAATGGTACAGAAATTAATATTGCATACCACAAAACCATATAACCGAGTAAACTTTAACACAATTAGACCATGCATATGTTACAAGACCAAGTAATTGGGAAAGATTAAGATACATACTATGAGTAGAAAGTACTCCCGGTGAGAAATAATACATACCATGCTGGTGTTCGCCTCCCAGCCTTTGGGTCCTCCCCGCAGTAAGAGTCTGAGTGCAATTCATATTTGTAAGTTGGAGCAAAGCTCAAAGTACCTTCAGACCATCCATCAAATGCACGGCCTTTTCTAAGCTCTCTTGTAAGCTGCAAAAGGCAGTTGCCAATGTGTCAGGATATAAGACATCATCAACTTCACTGGCTGCAACAAAAAATTAACACCAAAGCCAAAAAGTAACAGATAACAGCGAGTTCCCAGATATTGATGGTTGATCACTTGCTAAACAAATAAGTTAGCATCCACACTCTCACTAAGGATACACCATCTATGCCAGATACTACGTTTACAATTGACTCGAAAGGGGTTTCGGATGAGAGTTGAAAAACTAAAGATTTGAGCATCATTACAATATCTCCCCCAAAAAGTTACTGGGCAGAGTCTGTGGTGTGAAATAACTAGTTTGAGTGAGAGGAAATTTAGGGAAAAAGGTTTCCATTCTAAAAAGTTATTGCGGGAAGATCCTAAAGAGTGTTGTAGCAATAGATTATGGACGGCTGGAACAGATCCAAACCAAATAATACATTATATAAATCAGCTTTTAGTATATTTCAACCAAATTTAGGAGAAAGAAGTGTAGGAAATTGAAATCACCTGATCTCGCTCCACTAAGCCGCACCAGTCCTTTTTGGAAATAAGTTCTCTTGTCTGCTCGTAAGGCAAATTGATTCGATAATTTAGATCACCCAGCCAGATTATTCTCCTGCAATCAGTGAGACTTGTAATTATCATACTTGCATTTCTAATTATACAAAATTACTTTCAGAGATACTAACTCTACATATTTTATTTTCTAATTTCCCATAAATGTGATCTTTGGAAACAAATCTTAAGAATCAGGCTATACAGTTAGAGATCCTTTAAATTTATGAAATTAAGATATTCAATAATGCTTTGTAATGCATAGTCATATCTCCGTTACTCCCATATTTGAAATCTTGCACGCAAGCACCTTAAATCAGGTTTTAAATTTGGAAATTTAGGTAAGCAGGCAGTGAGGTCCAAGTAACAATCTACTGGGACCACTGCAATACACACTAAAGATGAGACATGTCCATGTGTTTTGTGATCGGCCACAACTACATGAGTGTGCAGCTGGGAGAGAATCCATTCCCCCAAGCTTGTCGAGTTATGAGTTCAAACACTAGAAAAGTAAAACATGAAATTGATACTAATGAGATCACAGCACGATCAGATATAAGGATAAAACATATTCAATGGTGGCAAGTGAAGTTTAGAAAAGAGAGAACCATATAAGAAATAAGATATTCAACACACATTAGGGAGTGGGCCAATTAATGGAAAGATTGATAACATTATTTTTTCATTAATTATTGAAATTTTGTACTGCATTTTCAGATTCCTATGAAAATTTAACACTATATAGTAGACTTATAAAAACATTTATAAAAAAAAAATCCAGAAAAGTTTAACCTATAATGGGTAACTTATGATAGGATGCAGCATGGTTTCTTGAGTATCCTCAATAATAACAACTAAGTTAAAGTAGGCCATCCAAATTATCCAATAATATATACTATGATAAGAACGAGACGATGGACAGCTATACTTACTCATGATCATAGATGCTTTTAGGGAGCCCCATACCAGCAAGTGAATTGAAGTGTGTCCTTCGATGAATTTCATGCACATCAGCATTTCTTTTGACTGCATCCACCTCTTTCTCGCCTGATGTTAGATGGGTACAAACAAAACAGAGAAGTGTCTGGTGAATAGACATGCTGACTGATATTGATCCCTGAGAGAGAGAGAGAGAGAGAAAGATAAATAAATAAATGAATTAAAAGTTTTAAGCACAGCCTGAAGAATAATGTATTTCAGGAGTTGGCTGCCAAACATTCATAACAGCAATGAATATTAAATTATAGCAAAATCTAATACAGAGAGATGAAGAATAAACAGGAGAAGATACATAAATTGAATACATGACTGTCATGCCATACAGAAAGCGAATAGAAGAAGAAAAGAAAAGAACAAAATAAATGTGAAAGTATGAGATATAATAATCAACTGCAAGAACAGAAGGTATTTGCTGTTGGTATTTAGCTAAAGTTCAGAAGAAGCAACCTTATTGCCGATGTACCCCATTACACCAACACCAACAGAAGACACGTTCAAGTTTTGGATATGCTTCCGCAAACTCCTACGTACCCATATGCTAATAAATATGCCAACCATTTGCTTGCTTACAATCCTAACATATGCTGACCTTCTCTTCCGGTTAATAAGAGACTCGAGGTCAAGTTCTGCAAGTGAAGTTAAGTCAGATGGCATTCTTTTTTCATCAACCATGTTTGATTTGAAAGAACTAAATGTCCTGAAAATTTTGGAAGCCTTGAATGATTTAGAAGGTTTGAAGGAATTAAGTCTCTCAAAAACATGCTGAGATAAGAGATGAAGTGGTGGTTCAGGCCAGCTTAAGCCTATCTTATCTGTCCCACTAAGCGTTCTAGTTAATTTGTTGATATGCTGGGCATTTGAGACTTCCGAATTTTCTTCAGAATCTCCTGTCCTAAAGCATTTCAATCTGTCCAGCTTTTTAGGAGAAGAAAATTGTCTCTGCAAATCTTGTCCCACATAATTTATGAAGTTGCATTTGTCATTGAAGACAGATGGATCAGCACAACTAACTTCTCTTTTGACCATTCCATCCTTGATTTCCTCAAAAACATCAGATTCTTCATTCAATGGGTAGATTTCCTCCTCAATGTCACTGTCAGATTCAAGAACAACTACATCTTCAATGTCTGGGGCATCTTCAGATGGCTTAAACTTTGATGGCGAAGCAGGATTAGTGTAGCTTTTAAACTTAGTCACTGGAGGAACTTGATTCAGAGTTTCACGTATAAGATTCTCCCATGTTGAAACTGGACGACTATCTTCAGGTCCAAATATATTCCCAGCACTTAATGGTATGATCTCCTGAAGGCTGCAGATGCATAACATGGTAAACATGAAACTTTATACACAAAAGTTGAATTATTCCGTTAAAACTTCTTAAGTTGGATGCACAATGACAGAGGACCTAAAAATTTAAATTGATAACTCATTATGGAATCATTCATATCGACCATACAGAGAATTCATCAAAATCTTGTAAATATATGACATAAATCCAGTGTACATCTGTGCAGTCGATAACAAACAAACAAACAGGATTTATGGGAAAACATCATGAACTTACCCAATCACATAAATATCAGCAGGATCATCAATATCCAACCATCCATCAAGATCTAGGTCATCAGGAGGAACCCTTCCTCCAACATTCCATGTGGCAGCACATATTCTGAATAAAGCCATTGGAAAAGATAAGGGAAACCAAAATCTCTAAGCTGTTTTCACTATGAAAATGCAATGTAAGACGAACCTGATTTCCTTTGTGTTTATATACTGGGCTCTAAACGTTTCTGATGTTCGTCTTCTCAACCTGGGAAGAGCATCTGAGGTTGAAAATGTCCAAATACAAAATCGTATATGAGATTTTGATTCAGATGATCAAAGTTAGAAATGATGTAAATAATGAAGATGTAGAAACAGTCTATAAAAGTTTCAAACTCATCAAGTTAGTAAAAATATTTTAAGTGCATGTGTAGCACTCAGCTAATGAAGCATACATTTCCTATTATATTTGTCTATGATGATTTACATATCAAATTCACATATTATCTTGAGTAAATTTCATTTTTATCAGCACTATTGTTTATTGTAAGATTAAAAGCTATAAATAGTTCATCAGTGCTAGATCAAAGTTAGGATAAACATGCATTATAAAGTATGACAATGCGATACCTTTCGTTCATGATGCAATCTTTCCAAGAGACAAAAAGGCAACTATAAATTCCAAAAACTCAATTTTGACACCTTTGTATGTGATTTATGTAGATTTTTCACATGCAGGGATAACAGGCAGCATATAACAAATGACTAACCAACTAGATAACAACAAAAAGTGCATTTAACGAGACATACATACCTAGCATCAATATTTATTTCAACAGTAAAATATTTATTTCCTTTAACTGTTCATCACACGAAAAATCAAACGACTAAAACTAATTTTTATGAACAGTCAAATATTGAAATATCCAACCATGATAGCAAGTCCTAAAACTACAAATCAAGACCAGTAATACTTGATAGAAAACGCGTTGAGATCCATTTAATTTGGAACTAAAGCATTATGACTCAACATATTCTTAACAGAAACATTCTAAATGTAAATACATGTAATGCAACGATCGCCAAACTATGATAAAACGAAAAGCTAACGAAAATAACTCCATAAATTTTGTCTCCAACTACCGACCCAAAATTTCATCAAGAGAAAACATTACAACATCGACCTAGCAAAATTGACTAAAGAGATCAACAATTTGAAAGCTCTAAATTGCAAAAAAGAAAAGAAAATTAACGGCAATCAAAAGCACGTTACCTTTAGAATGAACCTGAACTTCATTCGGTTTTTCATTTTTGAACCGCGAATCTCCAAGCCTATCGCAAATCTCTGCAAAACCTCAAACAAAAAACGAGTTAAAAAAAGGCGCAATCAGCGCGTGATCAAGCAAAACCACGACGTATGCGAGCAACCTGGTTCGGAATCGGAATCGTATTCGGATTCGGTGTCCGCAGAGTAATCCGAGTCGCTGGTCGCGATGTTGAGCCACTTCCGCACCACCACGCGCTTCCATGAGAGCTGTAGGCACGTGCAAGCGAAACACAATATTTCAGCCCAATTTCTCTGCAAATCTCCACAAGTCATCCCTAAAACGATACAGAGAAGAGAGAGAGGGGAGAGAGGATAACAGTACCTCATGCTGCTGCTGCTGCTGGTGATTTCTGGAGCTTAGCTTCTTCATATTGAGAAACAATGATTCTAAACGGAATGGAGAGAGAAATTCCG
Source organism: Scutellaria minor (assembly GCA_954870855.1). Taxonomy (NCBI): domain Eukaryota; kingdom Viridiplantae; phylum Streptophyta; class Magnoliopsida; order Lamiales; family Lamiaceae; genus Scutellaria; species Scutellaria minor. The sequence goes on from OX940734.1 coordinate 781,354, forward strand.
GCACAAAAAAGAAGTGAGAGAAAATTGGAACAGAATGAGCTGCCAGTTCTTCAGATGGGGGTGGGGGTAGGGGTGGGGTGGGGGTCGACGACGAGCAACCACCGTCAAAGTTCGTTTTAAGCTCTAACTGTTCAAAGCTGACTTGAAGAATGATTGAAATTACGATTTTGGCCTTTGGGGGTTCGGTTGTGTAATTAAAGCATCTCTACTCAGGACTCTACCTGAGTCGAGTCAACTCGGGTCGAGTCGAACACACTATTAAGTAAAATAGCATGGATTATAAGTTTATCTCATAATTGATTGAGTTGAGATTTAATGGATTTTTTGATCAAATCGAATATGAGTCAAGCTTGAATTCTGAGATTTAAATTTTATCAAATATAAATGTATATTTATGCTTAGTTGATATACCTATCAAATCAAGTTCAAACGATATTTTAACAAACGATTAAATTTCAAATGATTTTATATCGAATTATTCGATATGATTTTTTTAGAATGATTTAATTATAATTAGGGGTAATTTAAGGTTGACCTAGGTTCTGTTAGCTGAGGTATTCAAGCCTTGTGGGGGCCCATCAACTATTGCATAAACAAGTGGATGGTTAGTGACGAATTAGCTTGGCAGTTAATGAGCACCACTAACATTGTTAATTGATTAATTAATTACCACTAACAATTTTAAATGGAATAAACCATTTTATAACTTTTAATTATTATTATTTTACCTTTAAATCCAGTAAATATCACGTGTAGATGTCATTAACTATGTATTTATCCCACCACGAAGCCTTCTTGACTTCACTTTTAAAAAGTTAAATTTTGTAAACATATATTAAAATTACTAAATAAATGGGCACAACCTTTTTAGTGAGGTAATAATTTGTGATTAAACTAGGAGCTAAATAAAAGAATATGAAACTTGATTTTGAAGTATTGTGGTCATTAGCCTAAAGTAAGTTTTGTTTGGGATGGTCAGAATCAAATCGTTTAATAAATTAAGATATTATAGATGTGACAATTTGAAATCAACCCAATAATTCAATAAAAAGATCTGAGTTAATTACACATATAGTACACAAAAACATTATGCTTGTTTAGTTCGACCAATTAAATCACTGACCCATAATAAATTTTATCAAACATATTTTGAATTGATAACTTAAACCCAAATCGATTTTTCAGCTTTACCAAATCAACTTTTATATGTAGAAATTTATTTCTAAATCATTTTACAAACAACCACTTCATAGTTGATGAATTCCACTAACTATATGTAATTATTAACAATTATAAACTAAGAACTAAATGCACGTTTGATGTATGTATGTATGTATGTATGTTGGTTTCACTTAGTCTAATGTGACAATAAATTAAGCAAAGCTCGTAATAATTTAGCATCATTATCATGGGAAAATGAATTAGGGAAAATGGGTGGCTAGGGAATTAGGAAAAGTAAAATGAAAAGATAAATTGTTTAGGAGAAATGTATATTTTAATTAGTGGCTCAAATTGAAGGGTATAATGAAATTGGCCCCACCATAGTACTGTTCTTTTTCAAGATCGAGACCTTAGCTTCGAGTAACAATATTCAATGAATTATATTTTATATAAATTAATTAAAGAATGAAAATTATATATTAAAAATATTAATCGTACAATACTTGGTGGAGTCGATTATGTGGATCTAATTGAACTTATCTAGATTTCCTCTTGCCTTAATGCAATATATTAATGTAATATGTCCTCCTCTAATTAAATCAGATTTATTTTTCATTTTCTTTTATCAAATTTTATATCTTAAATTAGACTTGAGCTCAATATCACAAATTAAACACATTTTTTACAAATTTATATATAAATTGTGAGAAGGTGGATTTCACGAAATTAAAATTATTTTACTTGAGTCCTACTCAATAAAAATACCTTATCTAGCCGTTTATTATTAACAAAACTGATACTTTAATTAAGTGAATCTAATGACTAACTTAAATAATTAATTATTTTGTGATTTAGTGTATAAATAAAATAGGAAGAACATAGGAAAAATATTATAGTTCCAGCCATAATTAATGTGTTTTTCAATCTAGAAATGTAGTTGGGATAAATTATAATTTGGGAATATACCATTCATTGAGCTAGCTCATATGACGAACCATTGCATGTGGTTGGTTGGTGTTATAGTAAATGAATAAAAAAAAGCTAATAATAATTGATTTCCAAAGAAGTTTTTGTTTTTTGTTTTTTTAATTTTTTATTATTTTGACTTCTTCCAACCAATAATTATCAATTTTTAATGGTGGTTAAAATTGGCCAATGATCAAAATTCAAATAGTCAGAAAGGTACGTGGAGTCCATGTTTGGCTAAAGACAAATCAACCACCGTCAGAAAACTTCCATCCAAATTAATTAAATTGGAAAATACATATTTTAATTTGTGTATGATTCTTATGAAATTGTCTAATTGATTTAATAGACTAATATTATGAGATGATGATTGATGAAAGGATCGAGTAAAAAGTTAAAAGATATAAAAATGTTGATGCCAAAAGTATATGCTGTTTTTAAATCAAGTTTAATAAACTATGTACTTATACCTTTATTTTCTCTAAAAATTAATATATATATATATATATACACACACATAATTTTCCTTAACAACCTAGGGGTTTTAACTATTAACTGTATGATTATAACACAACTTTTAGGTGGGTAAAATTTTGAATATGTATATACACATAAATAGGTTTCCATGTTATTTTATAAAGTTTTATAGTTACACAATTTGATTCAATAGTTTAGTTTAAAAATAGTCCAACAATGGGAAAAATATATATTAACAATATCTTACATCAAATCATATTCATGTTTTTATTATGTTTATGTTTTCTTTTTTCTTTTTTACAAATTGTGTTGAGTATTTCAGAAGGTGTGGTCCAACCCTATAATATATCTGTCATATTCATAATTCAATAATTTGTTGAAATATAATTTTCTTCGATCACTAGATCATAACATAGCCAATATGTCCCAACATATGACAACAAGCAACACATGCACGTGCACAACAATAATTACCAAATTATTTGACAAAAATTCTGCCTTTTTAAATTGGACCCCCATTTTCATCAAAAAATATTCCTTGGCACATACATATAATTTTGGGATCATATGTATCTATGTCACATTGTTACATAGTTCATATGTCTTGTCTTCACTTTATTAGATAAAATAAAATGTTAGTTTAGTACAATTGAGACATAGCTATATATATATATATATATATATATATATATATATATAACTGTTTTAATAAATAATAATGGGCACACAATATTGTCGGTTAGTAAAATATCCCTTTATCTAGGGTACATTTTATATTATTTTGGTTAACTAAGCATTAAAATATTATTCTCATATACATAACATGTTATTGAAAAAAAAATTGAAATTAATATTTTTCAACAAATGACTTGAAACAGAAAAAAGATCGATTTTGGAATTAGAAGAAGGGCATTACTTAATTAGTTTTTAGTATGGTAAATAATGAATTTAGAAAAAAAAAAAAAAAAGACACATTTGATGTGGCATAAAGTTGTGCTTATATCATATCATTATTCTAAAACAATATAATTTGGTTTTTGTATTGAGTATGTGTACTATTTTTTTTTTCATTTTATCTTTTAAACTAGTATATTTCTTTGTTTTCAGAATTAAAAGGAAATTGTATTTGTACCTTTTATTCTGATTTTGAATTTTCCACCCACCAGTTTTTTTTCAGTGTTCTTTTTATGTATGTTTGAAATTACAATAATTAATTTAAGGAATGCTCATATTTTGTCATATATATATGTCTAGTAATCTTACTTTTATTATAGAAAATAAATATATCCAAATTAAAGAAAGGAGAAGCGAAGAACAATATGTATACTAGCTAGGTTGATGCTCAATTTCTTCAAAATGTGAGATTAATTTGAAATACTCTAGTGCATTTGGATGGCTGAATTTACTCAAATATTGATAACATCAATCAAATAACAACAGGATACAAATATTGCATTGTGTCATGTTTATATATGTCCACCCATACATGATACCAATTCCCCAGAATTTATATGAGAGAGAGATTGGTTATCAGTAAAATTAAAGAAAAAAGCTAATTTTAGGAAATTAGTTATATTTTAATAGATAGCTTAAATTTATGGGTGAATGTCCAAAACTACCACAATTCTTATAACTTGTAACCAAAAATACCACTTAATATAACAAAATGTCCAAAACTACAATCAAATATAATAATATACCCAAAACTACCATAAAACAATGATTGTCCTACGTTGATTTTAACTAACTTCCAAAAATCATTAATTTTTCATTTTTGTCATTTAAAGAAAATCTACTTCATTTATTTAATTAGATCCGGATAAAGCGTAAACTGATCAATATCAGACCCAGCATGCTTCTGTATTTAAATTTGTATTCTGTTTATTTAAATTCGTATTCTGTTTAATTCATACATGTGCCTTTGTCTCTGATACCATTTTGAGGTCCGGATCTAACAAACATTTGGATTGGATTTAATTAATTGATTTTGAAAAAATATGGATTTAATTTATCAAATAAGACAAGGAAGTAGTTATTCTTCAATGATTGCACATGTGTATCGTAAGGTTATTTTGATCATTTTATCAAAAAAGTGATATTTTTTGGCGTGTTATTATATTTGATGATATTTTTGATCTAAATTTATAAATTTTATGGTATTTTACATCATTTACCCTAAATTTAAAGTACTTAAATTAATTTATTCTCATCCAAACAAACATCAAGAAAAGCTAGCCCAGACACAACTTTTAAGTCAAGATCCAATTCACAGAAAAAAGCTGCTTAAAATCACACTTTCTTAAGAAGCTATATTCAATCAGCTAAAATCAAGCTATAGAAAAAACCAAAAATAAAATAATAATAATAATAATAATAATTAAAAATAAGAAGTGTGGATAAGAACACATACCTTAATTTTCTGGAACTGGGCTTCTAGATTTCTCGGTCAGCTTAGAGAAGTTGGAGAAAGTAGAGAGCTACTTTCTGTTTCTGCTAGTGTGTGAATATATACGTATGAGTGCGTGTCAATTTATAGACTATCTTATCCGACAATATACTGACACGTGGCACCGTGTTCACCTATTTTGACTGATGAAGAAGAAATCATGTGGAATCTTTGGTAATAATTAGGTTGTAAATTTATAATTCACAGGAAACGTAAATTTTCTCCTATAAATTACTCTTATTTTTTATTAGTATAGTTATTCAATATTATCTCTTTTTTTCCCTCCAGATGCCCACTTAATAATGATATAAATTGATCAATTCTAAATTTACTGTGTTGTATTTTATAAATTGGTCAACAATAGTTCAGTTTTCAAAGAATATATAGTTTTCAGTACTTAATTAGTAGTCTAACTAAATATTAGAGTAATTAAATTAAACTACCTAATTTCTAATAAATTAAAGGTTTAAAAAATATATCACCACTTTTTTGAAAATTGGAATTTAATCCTGAGTTTTTGAATTTTGAAAAAAAAATCACTATCTTAATTTTTACAAACTTGCAATTTAATCATAATTAACTATTAAAATTTAGCAAAACAAATCACGACTTTAACTCACAATTGCAATTTGAAGTACAATTGTATTATCCGACGATTGGATTTTATGCATCCCACATAATATTTAGTTAAATTTGAATTGCAATAGTGTCTTAAAATCCTAATTCTTAAGTAAATGTTGATGTTGTTATCTCCAAAAAAAACTTAATGTGGTTCAAATTGCACTAATTTTTTAAAAAATAGGATTAAATCGTAATTTTGAAAAAAAAAAGTGATTTTTTTGTCTACATTCAAAAGGTTGATATTAAATTGTAATTTTGAAAAAATGTGATAATAATAATAATAATAAAATAATAATAAAAAAAAAATAATAATAATATTATTATTATTATTTGCAATTAAGCATAAATAAATTAAACTGCCTAATTTCTATAAAGAACTTAATTTGCAATTAGATACCTTTTATTCAGTCATATAATATTTGGTTTCAATTAAACTATAGCATTTTGAGAACCAAATAGTATATTACTATGAATTACATTTTTAGTTAATAAAACATATAATTAAATAAAAATTGAAATGGTTATTATGACTGGAATTTTTTTTTTTACAACAATATATAAATTTATCCAAAATCTATATTTAATATATATTTTCCCATATTTTTATTTTATTTTTGTAAGACGATATTTTATTTATACATAAATTAAAATATATGCTATCTATATTATTTAAGGAAGTGTTTATTATTTGATATCCTTATTCCTCAGGGAAACGTGATTAAGAAATATAACAAAGAACCAAATCCTTTTACTCAAGATTTTGTCACTAGCAGCACACTAATAACCGTGAAATAATCCATTCAACATCTGCCATCTGTTACCTAATTAATATGTTTTAATCATTTTATAAAATTATATGCCATTATGTACGCATCAAATAATTTTAAACCAATATATAATTTTTTTTTTTATCAAGATCCAGATAACTTTCGTTAAAAAGCGATTTAATAATATTGGACACTATTTAATGACAGAGTGGATCTTTCATTTTAATAATATTTATCTTTCTTTTTAATTTTAAGAAAATCCACAAATTTATTTTTAAATACAAAAATAGAAATTGCGTTGGGTTTTACCTCTTATTTGATAGATATGATGTTAATATATAACTGGGGGTAATTAACTCTGATTAATTGAATGAAAGGAAATCAGTTTGTCCATAAAGAGTTTAATCTGTATCTTTATTGTCTTCTTGTCACTTAATCTTTTTTACATATTTTAAGTAAACAATATCTCTATTATTTAGGTGATGATTGCCCATCTACATATTTAGAAATCAACAATATTTATATTTTTATTCGTATCAATATGTTCAACCTTTCTGGGACAATATACATCATATATATTAATTCGTTTGGGGTTAAATTATTACTTTTCACTAGCTTTAAATTATAGGGCAAAAGGCCAATCGTACGAGACAAAAGCGATTGATAGCAAACCGTAATTTTATTATTAACTTGATCACCAGCCAAATTTGACTAGATGCACTCTAAAAATAATCAATAATACTTTAAATTAATATATTAAGTATGTCATTATTAGTTATGATGAGTTTTGAAGAGTCTAACACGAAAATGATGCACTTTTTTTACCAGGGATTTTTTTTTTTTTTTATACTTATTATAGTTTGATGACTATAGTTCTTTCATACTTATAATATTCTTATTTTGTTTCATTTATATAATAGTAGAAAGAGTGTGTGTATGATGTATATATTTTTTTGACTGGCCTAATTATATTAATTAAAATTAGAAAGCTACTTTACGAGTTTAACCTAAATTAAAGTCCACGCTATATATTGAGCCGGTAAGGTCTGCTTAGCTAAGGACATACTCATAATTTATGACTTTAATTGGTATAAATTTAAATTTATGCACACACATATGTTTGTCACTTACTTTAATTCTTGTTGTAAAATTTATAAATACAGAATCTAATGATATACACAATATTTACTAAAAATGATAAAATTAAAAATAGAACCCGAACCCAATGATCCTTCATATCCCAAAAAATGAAATAAATAAAAAAAGGTGCAAAGAATATTAAACATCCAAATCCAACAAAGTAGTTAAACTCAGAATCTCTGTGTCACTGCCAAGTTGATTGAATAGTCAGATATATTAAAATGCTCCACACTGTAATTAGTAATTTGTCAATAGCCACCCCCCACCCACCCACCCTTAAAGAAGAAGATATTTACATTAATTACCCTTCAATCAGCCCACAATATTTATGGTTTACTAGCACACCGATTCTATACACCAATCTGTATAATTCAATGCCAATCCTTCAATGGGCCCAACCCCCCACTTGGTCTTTTTGTTTTTTAATTAAGGCTCGTAAATTGAGTGAGATGTAAATCGAGAGATATGTTTGAAGAATCGAATTAATAGGAGAAAGCCAACAGAACAGAGGCATGAACCTCCACAATACTTCAGTGATAATCTACTATCTCGCATTGTCGAAAGATTTTAATTCTCCCATATCACTATAGACCTTATCAACATGACTGTACCCGAGAGATCCATTTGGATAATACTGTGGATCACTTAGAGTTGTGATTGGTGTCCCTTGAAATATAAAAACTTTCTAATTATATATATATATATATATATATATATATATAGTTTAGTTAGTTAAAGAGTGATCTTCTTTGTTTAAGTGACTAATTAATAATTAGAAAATGTTAATGTTAAGTAGCAACTTGGAATTAGTGCCTAGAAAATGTGAAGTTGTAAGTAGTTTTAATTAGTCTAGAAAATGTTGAAAGCCTAATTATATCATGTAATAAACTACTCCATTTCTTCTGAAAAAAAAAATTCCAGCCATTTATTTTCTCTAAAATATTCATTACTGTCTAACTCATATATATTTGCTTAATACTTGTCAAAAATCAAAATGACTTACAATAATACAAAAAATGGAACACATATATATGAGATTATAGGGCACATGTAACATGTTGTCTTTCAACCCCCCACCCTCTCTATATATATGTAAGTGTGACTTCACTTTCACATATTCTTACCCAACCCCAAATCTCTAACTAGAAAAAAATTCAGCCATTTTCCATAACAAAACACGAGACTATTGGCCATGAACATCAAAGCTCTTCAAATCTCATTTCTCACTCTTCTACTCTTCACATTCCTCCTCTCCTCCGCCGCCTTCCTCCGCCTCTTCCTCTCCTTCACCGCCCTCGCCCTCCTCCCCGTCGTCCACCATCTCCTCACCCGCCCCCGCCCCGTCCTCCTCCTCAACTACTCATGCTACAAGCCGCCGCCGCACCGGAAGTGCTCCTTCGCGGCGGCGGAGTCCTTCCTCCGCCGCCACGTGTCCTCTCTCACCCCCCAATCCCTCGATTTCATGCGCAGCATTCACAGAAAATCGGGCCTCGGTGACGAAACCTACGCACCACCCTTCATCTTCGACGCCGCCGCCGACGCCGGCGTACCCATGCTAAAATGCGCCGTCCAAGAGGCCAAGGAAGGAATATTCGCCGCCATTGATTCCCTTCTATCCAAAACCCTATTCGACCCTCTCAGCATCGACATTGTCATCGTCACGTGTGGCAGCTTCTCCCCCTCTCCTTCTCTCTCCTCTCTCATAGTCAATCGGTATAAACTCAAATCCGACGTGAAAACGTACAATCTGAGCGGAATGGGCTGCAGCTCCGGCGTCATCTCCGTCGACTTCGCAGCTAGGGTTTTACGAGGCAGCCGAAAAGTCCAAAATGCCCTCGTCGTCATCACCGAGAGCATCACCTTGAACTGGTACAACGGCGAAAGCCGATCAATGCTGGTAACCAACTGCATCTTCCGCGTCGGCTGCGCCGCCGCGATAATCACCACCGACCCGAGTCGCCGCCGAGTTTCGAAAATGGAACTCGTCGACTCGCTCCGGACTCACCACGGCGCTGACGACAGCGCCTATAAATCCGCCTTTCAGGAAGAAGATGACAAGGGCATAACGGGAATTTCACTCACCAAGGACCTGATAAGAGTCGCTGGTGTCAACTTGAGACAGCATATCAAGATTCTCGCGCCTAGGGTGTTGTCACTGAGTCAACTCGGCCACTATGTGTACTCGGTGGTGGCCGCCGCCGTCTCCCACGGTGGGCCCACGAAGCCCGTCGTGCCCGACTTCACGAAGTCCTTTGACCACCTGTGCATACACACGGGTGGCAAGGCCGTGATCGAGAATGTGGCACGGGTTTTGAGGCTCGATGATGAGATCATCGAGCCAGCTCGTATGAGCTTGAATCGATTTGGAAACACTTCGAGTAGCCTTGTTTTCTATGAATTGGCTTATTTTGAAGCCAAGAGGAGAACAAGAAAAGGTGACAAAATGTGGATGTTGGCATTTGGGACGGGTTTCAAAGTTGGTAGTTTGGTTTGGGTGTGGCTTCAAGATTCAAATCAAGATCTTGATAATCCATGGATGGATTGCATTCATAATTATCCTTTGAAGATTTGGTGAACAATCGAGTTGGATTTCACTGTTTTCTTCATTTTTCTTCCTAATGGAATTGTGTTGTACGTTCAACTTATTATTCGTTTTGCTTTATTTTATGTATTTGTTTTGTTATGTCGAGAAAATATTAGTTCATTTATTGCATCGATTTAATTATAACGATGATGGTCTATAAGTTTTTGATTATGCCATAGGCTACCGAGCTAGTCTCCTAATTAATTACTTATAATTTTTAATTTGAGATTTTGAATAATATTAAGACACCTGAATTAATGTGTACATATAGTATTACGTTTCTCTAATTTGACATTTATGACCATGTTTTTAATAAATCTCATTAATCTTTTCGAGTTGCCAAAAACGAAGGGAAAATAATCTCTCAAAATCTCCCTATAAAACGTGGTAAATTTATAACTCCAAGATGTATTTATTATAAACATTTGACAAGAAAATTAAAATGTTAAAGTAAAAATATTTACGAATTAGTTAAGGATATATAGAGAAATAACATGAATATAGATATTGACTAACATTTTTCATATTTTCAAAACTAAGTTTTTATACGAACAATTAATTTATGATGACTTGTGTTTACCTTTATATAAACATTAGATAATATTTAATAATATTCTCCAACGTTAATTTATACTTGGAAATATTTGAGAATTTATTGTATTCGTATACCTAAATGTAAATATTAGTCGTGCATTTAGTTCTTTTTTTTAAATCAAAACAGAAACATAAAATCAAATGAAATTATCTTCATAAAATCTATTTTAGAAATTTAAGGATAGATATTTCTTAGTAGGGCCCAGCTCCTCCATGAAGATTTTGTGCGCAATGCAATCACGGCGCACGATAGAGCCCAAACGAACGGATAAAAAGAAGCGGCAAAGCAGGAAAAACCCACCGTCGACGGCATAGGTGCGCAGGATAAGCAGGTATGCCAATCCTTAGCCTCCGTCCCATTAGTAGTAAGTTCTCTTTCTTGAACCCATCACTACCTTTCACCAATTTTATCCTCTCTCCAACCATTTTCCCGCGTGCTCAAAATCCCAAACCCCTTTCAAATTCTTCCCAAAGTTTATGTTTTTCTGTCAAATTACCAAAATTTAGTTCGACCCATGTTCGATTATGCGCTAAAAATGGAGTTTTTGAGGAATTTAAGGATACCCTTTTATCCAAAAGGCTTGAAAACGGAGAAGAAACTGAAGAGCTTGAGTTACTAAACAAGCCTTCTCCAAAGCAAGTGAACAATGGGTCTGTCGAGGAAATAGAGAGAGATGAACCCAAGAAACTAGATAAAGATGAAATATTGGAGCCATTTTACAAGTTTTTTAGGCCATTAGAGGAAGAAATGGACCAAAATGAGGGTGTGATTGAGAAGAGAGACGAGAAGGTTAATGTGGAGTATTATGAGCCAAAACAGGGTGATTATGTGGTGGGAGTGGTGGTTTCGGGGAACGAGAATAAGCTCGATGTGAATGTGGGAGCTGATATGTTGGGGACAATGCTGACTAAGGAAGTGTTGCCATTGTATGATAAGGAGTTGGAGATTTTGTTGTGTGATGTGGAGAAGGATGCTGAAGAGTTCTTTGTGAGGGGTAAAATGGGAATTTTGAGGAATGATGACGCGTTGAGTGGTGAACCGATGCCGGGCAGGCCGGTTGTGGAGCCTGGTACTGTTCTTTTTGCTGAGGTTCTTGGAAGGACTCTTGGTGGAAGGCCATTGCTGTCTTCTAGAAGGCTCTTTAGGCGAATCGCGTGGCACCGAGTGAGGCAGGTCTCTTTCTCTTTCGTTTCTGAGCATTATTGTGGAGACTTGATTGTGCTTCTTAATGTGCTTGTATTGGATTTGTGTTATCTATTTGATGTATGACTGTATAGTTAAGACTGGAAGAAGAGTTGATAGTTGTAGTTAACTTAAGGACATGTGTTTAGCTATGGTTTGTCCTTAAGGTATACAGTAGATTCATACGAGTTTTCGCTGATTTTGTTCTTGTGAGCTTTGAAGTGAGCAACTTAGGTTATTCATTTGTTTTGTGATTTTCATGTCATGTTACCTTACAGTCTCTCATGTCATCTGAAAATGCAGTGAACTTTGCGTTCATTTTCTCTGTGCTAGCTAAACCATAGAAAGAATCATTGTCTTCATTATCTGAACTTAAAAAGCACTTTAACTTTTAAAATATAAGTCAGGTTACTGAATGAGCGTTTAAGTGTTTCAATATTGATGTTGGTTCTTTGCTGGATCACTTGTAAGGTAATTTTCCTTATTTGATTCGATTAGTTAGATAGCAGGTTATTATGATCATTCTACTGGAATGGACAAGATTTAAGTCAAAGAGGTTCTGTTGCTCTCATTGCTAATGCCTTAATAACGTAATTCTTATGGCTGAGAAGGAAATATTCAATGTTTGCTGAAAACTAGCTCAAATTAGTTACAATCTAAAGTAAATCATGATTCAATCGGTTGCATGTCAGGAACGTACATGCAGGTAATAGGTGAAAATTTTGTCTCCTAACTATAATTGAATGACAGAGAGATATAAAGAACCATACTTATGTATTCAGTACTCCTCTATTAATGATCATCATCATCCATGGTTTCACCTCACAATAAGAATGCACAGGAGAAGATCTTTTCACTGTCCATCTAACTCAAATTCAAATTCCCTTGGAACATACAAAATATAGCTAATAGAAACTGATTAGACAAGCAATCAATACGACATATTTGCTTTCTTTTCACTTTACCTTGACGATCATGGTTATTTTTGGGTTATTTGTCATAGGTAGTGGCTAAATACTCAACCCGAACTGTAGAAATGGCTGTTCTTACAGTCTCAAATCCATCTAGCTACCTTCATTCTTAACCTTTCGGAGTCTGTAAATCTGTTCTTTTCGCAGTTCTCAAAGCTTATCTTCCGCTTTTCTCGGGTGATAAATTTAAAATATTATATTTGTTTACCTTGGCAGATTAAACAACTCAATGAGCCAATCGAAGTTAATATAACAGAGTGGAATACTGGAGGTCTCCTTACAAGAATAGAGGTGAACTCTCTATTTGTTAATCAGATCAGATGCATACATAGCTGAATAGCACCTGTCTAAATCTATCGTTATACGGGATTTCTATTTTGCAGGGGCTGAGAGCTTTTCTTCCAAAAGCTGAATTGATGAATAGAGTTAACAATTTTTCCGAACTGAAAGAGAACGTACGACCACTTTACACTTCATAACAATGTTATTACTAGCTAATTGCCTGTTCCAGGAAAAGTAATACATGCAACGAAATTTTATATCTTGATGTTGCAGGTGGGTCGAAGGATATATGTACAAATTACTAGAATAAATGAAGACACCAATGACTTGATTCTCAGTGAGAAGGAGGCTTGGGTTTGTAATTTCATTTCAACTTTGTCTCTTGATTTCTTGCTGGTTTTTTTTGTATATGCCTTGATGCTATCGTTCTTGGCAATTCAATCTCGTAGGAGATGAGGCATCTTCAAGAAGGAACGCTTATTCAAGGAACAGTCAAGAAAATTTTCCCGTACGGTGCTCAGATAAGGATAGGTGACACTAATAGGAGGTGAATACTGAAATACCGAATTAGATTTTCTCAAATGTAGTCTCGACTATTTCTTAATATAAGTGTATCACGAGTTACTGGAGTAAATAACCCCGGTATTTGTTGATCTTTGGCAGTGGATTGCTGCATATTTCGAACATAACTCGAGGGAGAATCACTTCTGTTAGTGACCTACTAGCAGTCGATGAAGAGGTCAAAGTTCTCATCGTAAAGTCAATGTTTCCCGACAAAATTTCTCTAAGGTAAGCTGATTGAAAACTTCTATATTCTACATGTTTTCTTGGTCAAATTTTCTTACATGTTTTGTGTTTGAATCTTTCTTTGTCATGCAGCATCGCGGAACTCGAAAGCGAGCCCGGTTTATTTGCGTCGAACAAGGAGGTAAACAATATTAGTAATGCATTTTCGTTGTTTTTTCTATTATTTCATATTATTATTATTAAACGATACTTTGCCATTTTATTCAGAAAGTATTTTCCGAAGCTCAAGAGATGGCGAAGAAATACAGGCACAAGATTTCAGCTATTTCCACAACACGTAAACTAGAAGCCCTTCCCACAGACGGATTGCCTTTTGAAGACGAAGAGAAGCTCTATTCCAACTGGAAATGGTTTAAGTTCGAGAAAGATAGCGAGATCAGTCCATGAATACGGAAATCTTGATACAACGAGAACTATCATTTATCTTTGAAAGAGGACGAACAATATTTCAATCAGACCTCTCATTCTCGTTCGACAATGCTGAAAAAAAGACCACTCCAACATGCAACGTGTTCATCAGGACGGTCATCGTGGTTTATCAAGACCATCTCGGATTCGACAAATTGAAGGAAAAGGTGATTCTTGAATCTCTTTGTATATCAAATCCCTTCATAAATTCTTCCAATTGACAATGTAACAACAAATGTCTTTCAATCCCAAATCACCTAAAAGTGATAGCTTTTTGCATGTTAGATATGTATATGTTACTCAATTGTTTTGTTGATAGTTTTTTTTGAGATACATACATATATATATATATTATATGTAATCTTGATTTATATGGTGGTGGTGATGATTTTTTCTTTGTTATCATGTTCATTTGTTTGGTCTCTACGCTTATGCTGGCATGGATAGTGGAATTTACAATGACTTATTGTTTACTTATCTTTTTATTGAACCTTAGATCTCACTTCATATGAATATGACAACTGAATCTCTTGGCTCAAAGCAGTATCCCATGTTTAAAGAAAAACCCAAGAAAAGGGGAAAAGATTCTGAGTTGAATCTGCAGTCATTTCTTACTCCAATTTGATCTGATCTTTCGATGAGTTGACATTAAAACTCGAATCAAACTATACGATACTCGATTCAGGACACATCGTTAGAGAAGCTCGTTTGAGTTTGGTTCGATAAATACAATAATAAAGCGTGAACATATTTTTTTATATCGTAGAATTTGAACTCAAGTTTGGCTCAATCTTGACGAGTAAGGTTGAATTGCTCGAGTTTGAATCATTTAAACGTTCATTTATGTTCAATAAGGGTGAAAAATAATAACGCAAAGACGTTCATTTTTCTAAAATTAGACAAAAATTCGAATGAACTTGAAGAATAGTATGTTAAACTCAACTTAATTTGTTTAAATCCTTAATAAGATACTTTGATTCACTATATATCATGTATATATCATTGAATATAATATCTCTCAGATTCGAAAAAAAATAGGGTGAAAGACAACCATTATATTGATATAATTGACAACTTTGGAGTTTCACATTATCCATTTCCTACATCAAATATCAACATTTTACTTTATTCACGTTATCATGTATATCTACTTCTACTATATAGACATTTTAATTAAATTTATTTAGGGTTTAAAAAATTTGGAAAGTAATTGAGTAATATACTCATTCCCTAGTATAATGAGTAGGTTGGGGGCTCCATGAATCAAAAACCAAATAAAAATAGGAAAGAAAATAAAAGTTCAAAATAGGCCAAACAGTATATGCCTCAATAATTTTTTGTTCTCTAGCTGTTTTATTAATCCCTGCATTTAGGCTCACACACCTACTAATATGACTTTCTGCTAAAGGTATGATTATAAATCTATTTTAATTATGACCACTAATTGAAACTTCTTGTCTTCATTCTTGAATTCATGACATTATTCAACTTTTTTTTTTTTAACTTTTAATATTCCAAAATTAATATTCAATTCTTCACTTAATTTATACTGAAAAATAACATACTTATTCACATTTAACATGAATATTCGATCTTTTATCTTATAAGGTTGGAACCCTTTTTGCCTTCTCCATGTAAATATTCTTGGCTGAATGTCCATAGAAAATCCTCGGACGATTTTCATTTTTTTTTTTTGACAATTATGGAAATAAATATACGAATACGTGGGAGTGAGTATATGAGTTACTTTTTTTTCAATAAAATCTATTTTTGTGAATAATGTATATATGTATGGTTTAAGGATAGCACTTTTAAATTTCTAATATTAATATTAGCGGAGTTTAAGAATAGCACTTGAACTGTAAAGATAATAGGAATATGGTCAAACTTATAACCAAACACTAACATATGTCTGGAAAAATCCTGGAATATGTGGGAGATGTGTTCCTTCAGAATGAGTTTGCTGGGCCACCTATATATATATATATATATATATATATATATATTCACATATAAAATTAGAATATCTTATATTATTTTTCTAAATATGTAATTACATCCTAAACAAAAACTATATTTGTTATATCACAAATTACTTAAGTTATTATGAGTTTTGTGTAGTGTAAAAAGTTAATAATATTAATAAAGCTCAAATCTATATTAGTTAATTAATTTTGATCTAACTAATTTAACATATATAATTGACCATTTTTTGATTCAAGGGAATATGAATTCTTTTTATTATAAAAAGTGGGTATATTTGGATTTTAGTAATTCATTTATGGGAATTGGATAAGACAAATTTACGGATCACAATTTATGAAACGAAATTTCCATCAAATCTATTCGATCTTATTATTAAGTCAAATGGAGTTATTTATAATTAATCTTCTATGAAATTATAGTTTACGAACAAGTCTCACGAGAAAGTAGATCAAATCATAGTTAAATTGTGAAACCTCCAACTTAGCCATTTGTGGAAAACAAAATATTTTTAAGCAACAAGTATTATTGTTATCTTTCTATCTATGTCAATTATCATCTCGTTTGAGTGGTCAAAAAGTATTTTTTATATGATAAAAAAATGGATTTTATGTTGTGATTAATTATTGAAGATTTTTTTAATCAAAAGTGTAAAAACGATTTTTTCATTAACAAATGGTACTTTTATATACTTTAATTAGCACCTCTAAAAATATTAATGGGAGTAGTAATTAGTCCAGGGATAAATCTTTTATTATTTTAAATTTCTGGCTTATTACATATTATTTTAAAAAACATAATTTATGTAAATTCTTAAAAGACACTTATATACACAAACACATATATGAAACCATTTTATTAATATAATTTCATAAGACGAAATTCTAATAAATATAACTCACAAGACCACAATTTAAATAATTAAGTCAAACTCTTGTTTTATGAGTTTGATCTGTTTCACATAACTAATAATGTAATAAAAATTATAACCTTATATATAAATGATGTCATGCATGTTGTTTGAGTTACACTTGTCTTATAATTCCAATATATACTGTGATAAAGACAAGCGAGCTTCCTTATAACATTAATTAGAAATAAATATAAGTATATACATATATATATATATATATAATATTATCTACTGATCCACACACTATATGGGTAAATATCTCCAAATAATTCAAGAAATAGATATTATTTACGTCAACATTAAGATATACTAGTGATTTTTACAATAGATTTGTATCTTGAAAAGTTAGATATAAATTAATTATGCAATTTCTCTTAGTTGTAGATTGAGTGAGATCGACACTCATGTCTATTACTGAATTTAATGCCATTTATTACAAATAGATTCAATCTATCAATTGTTTTCGAAAGAAATCCAACTTTGAAGATTAGTTAGTATTCATACAAAACTACAAGTCAATGAACCACAATTATTTTTCCACATTAGATCAACTTTGCATCTATAAGAATATCGTTATAGTGAGTCATAACATATATATGATAATTCAATCTTAAAATTCAAATTGAAAATGGAGTCCATGCGCGCATATACACAAGGTCTAATTATTAAAAAAAAAATCACAAATTTTAAGTTATTTGTAATTCAAATCATCATCATTTTTTGGACAAAAGATCGTTCAACTGGTACCCTCTTCTCGGTTCCTTCTTCCATAACCCAAGCTCGGAGAAGGAAGAGATAAGAGGGCCCTATAGAGAATGTAGTCAGAAATTCATAATAGAGTCCGACCACAACGACCGAATTCATTATCTTCATGCATAATGATACTAGATTACCTAGTAGAAAAGATTGAAAAATCATCACAAACCTCCCCCTTCTTTTCTATTGCAACTTCTGGATTATTATATGATGATTTTTGAACTTTCCATATATAGAAAAGAAATAGAAAGAGATAGACTAGAAACAACATCGTTATGTCAATGAAACCAAAGGGGATATTAAATGAATGGAATTGAGATATAGGTGGAATATAATGAAATAGAGTCACTTTGAGGTTCCCTCTGAAATGAGGCATGGAAGGGAGCCACCACGAAAAAATTCCGGGAGTTACGAAGGAGGGTTCGAGCTCATATTGGTCATGGGTTGAGAACGGGAATTGAACTCTAGAAAATTCACATTTCCAATTAATTTTTATTCTTTGAATGTCACACTATAGAAAAGTATGATATTCAATGCGTAAAAAAATATTTACTATTCTTCATCGCAAAGTGAATAACGATTCGAACTATACAATACTATTATATAAATTCAGTGATTTATTCGTGTTGAATATGAAGTGTCGTGTTATAATTATAACTTTTATAATATTATATATATATATATTTATTTACAATAAAACCTTTTGTTAAAGATTATTGATGAGAGAAAATACAACTCAAAGCATCTCGATTTATGGGAGGAAAAAGGAGAAGAGAATCCTTAGTACTTGAAACAATAATTTAGTTTCTCATGATCGAGGCTATTTTTCTACTTATAGTTTTTAGTACACTTAAAAGGTTATAAAAACTCTTTGAGAAGCAATAAAAAAATATTAAAAAACTTAAAAACCCAAAAGGGCCAAAACCCTATTTGTGAAACCCTAATCTTAAATATTGGCCCCTATAAATTAATGTGTGTACGTATTATATATTTGTTTCTCATATAATTAATAAGTTAATATATAATTTCCCTTTTAGAGCATCATAAAGTTGAACTATATAACAAGAATATATATTTAAACCTAACAAATTCCTCAGTAAAATAACAATGTTGTCTCCTAGATAATTTTGGTATAGAATATATATGTTATTAACATAATATAATTACATAAATAAATCATGTGCTTTTATCTGTATATAAATAACAGTTAGGCAACCCTAGTATTTGCTTTTTCTTTTTTTTTTTTTAATAAGAATAAATGTTTTTTGGGATCAAATTTCAATATCTTACAAATAGAAATAATTTTTTTTTGAAACAATAGTATGTATCAGTCTATCAAATTTTAAATGACCAACTCTTATTAGACCGTCTTATAAATTTAATTTCATGAGATACGTTGACCTAAAATTTCACAGAATTATATATATAAGACCATGTCATAATATTGACATTTTTAAATTTGCAACACTTTCATGTAAAAAATCTTGAAATTAATTTAACGATCATTTATAAATTCATAAAATGTGCAATATATACACATTTATTTGTGTGTATATATAACATATATTAATCATAAGTTTAGATAATATATAAATGTATTATATATTTTATATTGAGTGAGTCATGTGACCTGCAATTTTTTTTACCGAGCCCTACTCCCAAAACAGACCCACTACTCTTTCCTCGATAATCAAATCACTCTCTCTCACTCATTTTCACCGCACGCAGAGTTAATTAATCTAATAACTAATAACCACAGTTAAAAAAACAAGGAAAAAGATAATCCATAATTTTAACTTTAATAAAATAAAAAAGAAGACAAGGCAATTAATTTTTCCTCTTTATTCACGCCCACACTTAGACTTTAGTCATTTAAATTTTTGTGACAGGCAATGTTATAATATATATGGACATGAGAAAGAAAAAGACATGGGAATTGGTTGCTTAATCCAACCCCTCTTTTGCCTTTCACAATCCCCTAAGCTGCCTCTCTTCTATTATTATCATCTAATTCTCCTCTTCCCTAGGCACTTTTAACCCTAGCCTATGCTAAATTTGCAATTGTAATCATTTTATTTTAATGAGATTAATATTTTAATAAAACCAACTTATAAATCTAATTTAGTTAGATTTATTAATTCACAATCTACATTTGAATTTTATGACATAAATTTAATTTACTGGTAACGAGGCCAGTCTTATGAAACTATCTCTGAAATCGTCTAATATAAGTTTATTGATTTGAAAAGCAGTTCATTTGTTTTATGTCATTTTATATAGATTAAAAAAACATTTAATAACTATGATATTTGTTATAAAAGATAGAATTTCCAACAATAATTATAAATATTTACACACAAAGAAAGAAAGATAAACACCCGATTGGAATGAAAGAATATTTTTATTTTTTTATTTATAGTCAAAAAATGATAGATGAAGTAAAATAAATTATATTCATATAATGACAATTATTTTGAAATGAATGAGTATGAAACTCTACTTTTAATTAATGAACTTAATGCAATGTAGAATCATTCAATCTCCTTAGTGTCCAAAATCTCCTCTCGAAGGCAATTTTATTTTTATACATATATGTATCAAAATTCGTCACATAAAGCTAAAATGGCATATTGAAGAAAATAATATTAACAAATGTTGCATTTTTATTCTAGTAGGACAATTCTTACTTGAATAGTGTATTCTTAATTACATTTAATTATATCAACATAGCCTCAAATCATGCATCCACTTATTTAACTAAACGGTATATACATATCTACAATATCATGCAGGGGTAATTTCGTAATATCCAACATTTAAAAAATGACCTATATTTAACCGTGTCTACGAAGCAATTAGAGGCATTAAATAGTAATCACTTGAACCCTAATCCCTGTATTAAATAAAACATACACCATCGCCACTATTTTACTATGAATCTTTAAAAGATAA
This sequence comes from Scutellaria minor, assembly GCA_954870855.1. Taxonomy (NCBI): domain Eukaryota; kingdom Viridiplantae; phylum Streptophyta; class Magnoliopsida; order Lamiales; family Lamiaceae; genus Scutellaria; species Scutellaria minor. The sequence continues at coordinate 802,365 of OX940734.1, forward strand.
AATGTTTGCACAAATGCAAAGGAACTCACAACTCAAATCTCCAATGCAACAAAATGGCCGCCATTAATGGACTTCACTGAGCTCGCAAGCTTTTGCAGTTTCCGGTGACAACTTTTCTCCACATGCATGGTTTTTCCACACACATGCATGCCGTCTCCTTAGTCTCCACCACCGCCGCCGCAGCCGCCATTGTTGAGAACTCATTTCAATGGAGACTTCTTTCTTCTTCTTCTTCATGGTTTTCCTCTGCTTCACAACACCAGTTGCAGTTCAGTCTCTCTCTCCTGATGGAGAAGCCCTTCTCTCTCTCCTCTCCTCTGCAGACCCATACTACAAAAACTCGTCCCCCATTCTCTCCTCATGGAGCCCTTCAAGCTCGACGCCATGTTCATGGCAGGGAGTCACGTGCTCTCCTCAGGAGAGAGTCATTTCTCTCTCTATCCCCAACACGTTCCTCAACCTCTCCTCTCTCCCCTCCTCTCTCTCCTCTCTCTCCTCTCTCCAGCTCCTCAACCTCTCCTCCACCAACATCTCCGGCGAAATCCCAGCCTCCTTCGGCTCCTTCTCTCACCTCCGCCTCCTCGATCTCTCTTCCAATTCTCTCTCCTCCCCCATTCCATCTCACCTCGGAAACCTCACATCGCTCCAATTCCTCTTCCTCAACACCAACAAATTAACCGGTTCAATCCCACCTCAGCTCGCCAATCTCTCCTCTCTGCAAGTGCTCTGTCTTCAGGACAATCTCTTGAACGGTTCGATTCCTTCTCAATTAGGCTCTCTCACCGCGCTCCAGCAGCTTCGCATCGGCGGCAACCCCTTCCTCACCGGAGAAATTCCTCCCCAGTTAGGGCTTCTCACCAATCTCACGACCTTCGGCGCCGCCGCGACGGGATTATCCGGCGTGATTCCTCCGACGTTCGGCAATTTGATAAATCTCCAGACATTGGCGCTCTACGACACCGAGGTTTTCGGCCCGATTCCGCCGGAATTAGGGTTTTGCTCGGAGCTGAGAAATCTGTATCTGCACATGAACAAGCTCACCGGTTCAATCCCGTCTCAAATTGGGAATCTACAGAAGCTAACCAGCTTGCTCTTATGGGGAAATTCCCTCTCCGGTTCAATCCCACAGGAGATTTCGAACTGCTCATCCCTCGTCGTTCTCGACGTCTCTGCAAACGATCTCTCCGGCGAAATCCCCGGCGATTTGGAGAAACTGGATGCCCTTGAACAGCTGCATTTATCCGACAACGCCCTCACCGGTTCGATTCCGGTTCAGCTGAGCAATTGCTCGAGCTTGATAGCTCTCCAGCTTGATAAGAACCAGTTATCCGGCTCAATTCCATGGCAGATTGGTGAGCTTAAGTATTTGCAGAGCCTTTTCCTGTGGGGAAACTTAGTTTCTGGCACAATCCCTGCAGCCTTTGGGAACTGTACAGAACTGTACGCACTTGATCTTTCGCATAACAAGCTCACCGGAACAATCCCGGAGGAGATATTCGGGTTGAAGAAGCTGAACAAGCTGTTGCTGTTAGGGAACTCGTTATCCGGTGGCTTAACGAGCAGCATTGCCAGATGTCAATCTCTGGTGAGATTGAGGCTTGGGGAGAATCAGCTCTCAGGTAAGATTCCTAAGGAGATTGGAGAGTTGCAAAATCTTGTGTTTCTTGATTTGTATATGAATCATTTTTCTGGTAATTTGCCTTCTGAGATTGCGAATATATCGGTTTTGGAGCTGTTGGATGTGCATAATAACTATGTAACGGGCAATATACCGCCTCAGTTGGGAGCTTTGATCAATCTAGAGCAGCTTGATCTTAGTAGGAATAGTTTCAGTGGTGAGATTCCTGAGAGTTTTGGGAATTTTAGTTACTTGAATAAGCTTATCTTGAATAACAATCTGCTTACAGGGGAAATACCTAGAACTTTTAAGAACTTGCAGAAAATAACTCTGCTTGATTTGAGCTTCAATAGTCTTGGTGGTCTGATTCCATCTGAAATCGGGTATTTGACTAGTTTGACCATTAGTTTGGATTTGAGCTCTAATAGATTCGTTGGTGAATTCCCTGAGACTATGTCTGGTTTAAGACAGTTGCAGTCCCTTGATGTTTCGAGCAACATGTTGTCGGGGAAGATCACGGTTTTAAGTACTCTAACTAGTCTCACTAGCTTGAATGTTTCACACAATAACTTCTCTGGTCCTATACCTGTTACACCCTTCTTCAGAACTTTAACAGTGAGTTCTTTCCTTGAGAATCCCCACCTTTGTGAGTCTGTCGATGGGATCACTTGCTCGTCCCGTTTCATGACTAGAAACAGGTTGAAATCTGTGAAGACTATAGCTTTGGTGGCTGTGATTTTGATCTCTGTTGTGATGGCGGTTGTGGCTGTTTGGATTATATTGGCAAGAAACAATAAGTATGTGATCGAGAAGTCGAGCATGATGGGCTCCTCTAGGGACGAGGATTTCTCGTATCCATGGACATTCATTCCATTTCAGAAGCTGAACTTCACTATTGAGTACATCTTGAACTGTTTAAGAGATGAAAATATTCTAGGGAAAGGATGTTCGGGGGTCGTTTACAAGGCGGAAATGCCAAACGGAGATGTGATTGCGGTAAAAAAGCTTTGGAAGACGAAGAAAGACGAAGATCCCATCGACTCTTTTGCTGCTGAGATTCAAATACTCGGACACATTAGGCACCGGAATATAGTGAAGCTGCTCGGATACTGCTCGAACAAGAGTGTCAAGCTTCTTCTCTACAACTACATACCGAATGGAAATCTCCAACAGCTTTTGCAGAATAACCGGAACTTGGATTGGGAGACGAGGTACAAGATTGCAGTTGGATCAGCTCAGGGCCTTGCTTATCTCCACCATGATTGCTTACCAGCTATTCTTCACAGAGACGTAAAATGCAACAACATACTCCTCGATTCCAAGTACGAGGCTTATTTAGCGGATTTCGGACTCGCCAAGCTAATGAACTCTCCGAATTATCAACAAGCAATGTCTAGAGTCGCAGGGTCTTACGGATACATCGCACCAGGCAAGCATTTCTTACTTAATCGTACTATCTTTCTAGTGATGAGTTTATGTTTCTTTGTCACTAAACATGAGTGATTATGTTGTTGCAGAGTATGGATACACCGTGAATATAACAGAAAAGAGCGACGTCTATAGCTATGGGGTCGTATTACTGGAGATACTAAGCGGGCGAAGCGCGGTTGAGCCTCAGATAGGGGATGGGCTGCACATAGTGGAGTGGGTGAAGAAGAAGATGGGAAGCTACGAACCAGCAGTGACGATACTGGATTCGAAGCTCCAAGGATTGCCAGATCAAATGGTGCAAGAAATGCTGCAAACACTGGGAATTGCTATGTTTTGTGTGAACTCATCACCATCAGAAAGACCAACAATGAAGGAAGTAGTGGCACTTCTAATGGAAGTCAAGAGTTCACCAGAGGAATCATCTGGGAAAACTTCTTCTCAGCCTTTAATTAAACAGTCATCAAATCACAGCTGATTGATCCTCTTTTGGGTCTTTTTTTTTTTTTTTTGCAATATTAGGATGTTAGTGATTGATTTTCTTTCTAGGAGAGAGCAAGTTTATTGTGGGACAATGCAAACTGATATCCTTGTACAGAGTTGTAGTGACATTAGATTTTTCTGTTTAATTTGGACAAGTTGGTAAGAATTTGCTGTTCTTTAGGTTTAATGAATGCCTAGGATGCAGAAATCATCTTGGAAGAGGAATTTGTTCATTGAATTCCTTTTATGTTTCTATACAAATTGAAAAAGAATAAAAAAACTGAATTCTGCATTTTCTGATTTCTATGATGAATAAAAACATTTTTGGATAAATAAATGTCTTTTGAACCAACTCATCAACTCTATCAATGGATGCAGTTCTGATATTCATGAAAGGGACCATTCCTTTGACTTCAATTCTACTTGTGTTCATGCCATGCTAAATTGAGACACATATTTTGTACTTTTTCAAGATTTTTGTGTTTTTGTATGATGGCTTAGAGATTATGTTCCATTATTTGACATAGAAGACCCATTTGATGATCACATGCACCCAAAACATTCTAGTTGGTTCATGCACACTTTGACTTGACTTCCTCATGAGGTGACAACTAACAAAATCCACCATTCATTGATCATGTCGAAATGAATTTCTTAAGAAAATAAGAAGAAAGAAACTTATGAAATAAGAGATGAAACATCGTAATATCATAATACAGAATATTGATACAATGTTTTTAAAAAGAAATTGTGAAGATTGGATATGAGGGCCCAAATGCACATTATGCAAAGGGGACATAAGGAGCAGACCATGATTCATCTTACATCCCCACATGGCTTTGGCAACCGTCAATGAGATATTCTCCAAATCTTGGATTTTCATGCAATTTTTTCATTTACATTCATTGCACTTTGATGTATACTTATTTATTTTATTTATTATTTATGTCTGTATGACTCACACTTCTTTGAAATTGATCGTGAAGATGATGATTCCATGGATAAAAAAAATAAAAATATGAATGACCGAGAATATGGAGGAACTACACCCTTGGCATGCATAGTGGGCTTAGGTTTTACATTGTAATTTGGTTTTTTTTGGGCCTTTTTAAAGGCCCAAGATTTATGTTTGAGAATAATTTTTGGGCCAAGTAACATGACTAGGTACAATTCCTTTTTAAGGCCCAATAATTGTGTTTGAGAATAATTTTAGGCCCAAGTAATATGGATAAGTACAATGATGAACTTAAAAGGTGGGGCAATTAATATCGTCTAGTTTATTATACACCTTCTTTGATGTTTTTTAATTTTTTTTTTTTTTAAACTCAATAAGTTTCCCTATATTATCTGTAATATCTATGTGTTTTAAAATAAATTTATGTGATCTTATTTGTCACGTTTACTAACTACGTCGTATACTGTAAACTGTTGTAGTTAAAAGATTTTAATAAACAAAATTTTGATGGTGTTGTCGGGGAACAATTTTCTTGTGATTTTGGTTTTAATGTTAATTGTTTTTATATAATTTTAGTATAGAGTTTTTCTTTTATATTTTATTAGCAAATCTAAAACAACTGTTGCCATGGAATTTATAGCAACTAAAAGTCTAACAAACATACAACCAAGTCCATCATTGGCCTAATGCTCGAAACCAAGATTGATAATGAAAGCCCAAATGAAATTACATACACAACTTAGGTTGGTGAACTTATGAAACAAAGATTGATAATAAAAGCCCAAATTATAGCCGACGTCAATTAGGTGAAGTTAAGTTGTGTTTGGACCGTCTCACAAAAACTCATGTGAGACAGAGCCCATTACCCACAGACAATATATGAATGGTAGAATTTGGGTGGTGGGTAATTGAATTATGGATTAACCCGTTTCACACAATGCATAAAAAATTCGTGAGACGATCTCACTGGAGACTTACTTATAATTATAATTGAAATGAATGGGTTACAAATCAACAATAATGAAATCCACTCCATATCAATCCAAAAATTATCAATGGATTCGATGTTATGAATTTCAAAAATTTCCTAAAATCTATAATCCAAACACAACCTTTGATCATTTCTTCCATATTTAATCACAAACGTCCAAAACCTTAGATTATATCTTCCATATTCAATCACAAATTATAACCAACTATTTCACAATTGCAAAAAGTATAAAATATATATCAAAGAAGTTCACCAAATTATCAGAACAATTAACAACACTAATCATCAAACGACGCCGCATTATGGATTCATAACCATAGCAACACAATATGTTAATAATCATAAAGAGGTTAATAAAAAACAATTCCAATTTCCAAAAAGTCACTCACTACTCATCCAATTGCTGAAGCTCAGCCTTCAATTGCTCGATCTTCAACCCCATCGCCCTCCGAATCGCCGCCTTCTCGTTCTCTGGAAGCTTCCCCAACAGCCCATCGTACATTTCCAGAACCTCACCAACAGCTGCACGCGCGCACTCTGCTTCCTCGTTAAAGTAAACAGTTTCCTTCGACTCCATCGCCGACTCTATCTCCTCTCTCGCTTCCGCGAATTTCTGGTTGATTTTATCCACCACTTTGTCGATCTCAACACTGAATCGCCTCACATCGCGGAAAATCCTGAAATTCGTCGCTGAATTTGGGCGGTGTAAATGATGGGGTTGCTCGAATTTGTAGAGTGAAGAGCATTGATTCGAGAGAGTTCTTGTCGAAGATGGTGATTTGGACTGCGAAGATCTTCCGAAAGAGCGTCTGAGAATCGATTTTGGAAGACTAAGAGATGAACGATGAAACATTTTCGTAGAATTGAAGCTAAGATAGCTGAGAAGAGAATCGGGAAAATGGAGAAAACCTTTTTCATCGTATTTATTAGGTAACTGTTGAATGGGCTTTTGGACTTGGACGTTATTAATCAAATGGGCTGGGCTTTATGTTACGATCTCAACTTACAATTGGGCCTAGAGTTTTTTTATGCGATGGGCCTTGAGATTTAATATTGCCACAAAAAATATGACATTGATATTTAAATAATCTTAAAAAATAAATGACATTGTAAACAATTTCAACTTATATTTCAATCCACAGTTTATAACCCACGAAATAAAAGATTACTTTGTGAAAATGGGATTATCATATGAAAGATCTAATATAATTTCTATAATAGTTATTTATACCATAAAATCAAAGAAAATCAACTTTTCTACTATAATATATAGTTGTTACTTTTCTACTATAATTTAAGTGGAAAATTTAAAATAACATTTGCATTTACAAGTGTATAGTGCAAGATTGCTGACTGATGTGATGAAAGTGCTATTTATATCTTATCAATAAGAATAAAATTGTAATTTTTATATTTATGATAAAAAAAAATGTAATTTATTAATTATTATGATAGAAAAATAATTCAATATTCTAATTGTGGTGGGAAGGGTGCTATCTCTAATTTTGTGTCCAATTAATAATAGATTATGTTAACAGTATTAGAAATTATTTACTACAATATTAATGTTGTATGCATGTAACATCTTGTACTGGATTTATATGAATTGTTGATCTCACTTAAATTAAATATTAAAAGTTAAATATTGATACGTTGCTTTCATAATATTTTTTGGGAACAAAAAAATGGTGGACGAAATAGTCTATTGCAAAACTTTATTTCATCTCGTATTAGATTATTGGATTGCCGCCATTGTATTTGAAAAACTTCACTTAACATCTATTAGAATAATTGGAATAGAAGATGAAACACCATGTTCGTATATAAAAGCACACTACATCCACCACAGAATGCACTTCAAAAAAGAGAGCAATTTTGAACTCATGCATATACTAGCATTTACATACAAAAAAAGGTTCCACATTGTATTCTTCCTCCAAAGTGAAGTATGTAACCACACCTTCAAGCAATAATATATACTGACACTCTTTAGGAAATATATTATAGGAGAAGAGCACACAAAAGGAAGGTCAAATGAGGGTTGGCTTTAAATTTTGCAAGAAAGCCCCCAACGCCTCGACAGAAAACGAAAGAACTGCAAATACATACAAGATTGGTTTTTCACGAACTGATCATTCATATCAGGGCTTGTGGGCTTAGCTTTCTCTCCAGCCGCGTCCTTCTCTTAGGCTTCGACCTCTCCTGTATTCGATTTCTGCATCAGAATTGGACGAACCAAACTGATATTTTCGGCCATTTCTTGGAGCTCCCATCTTAGAGTATATATCCTCGTCATCACTTAGATTGTGGGTGCTTTGCATGCTTCGTCCAGATATTTCACCGTACCGCTTATGTGGGACTTGATCTGTGAGATGAGAAATGGTTAATGTTAGAAAGATATGAACTTGAAATATTATCTAAGTGGGATAATGATAGTTTTACCTCCAAGATTTGAACCTGCTTCACTGAGCTGTGGAGTGGGAAAATCTTCTCGTCTTTCTTTATCCAAAGGAAGTGGCGCCATTCTAAACGAGTCATCCTCTAACACATTTGATATCTCAACATAATGAGTCGTGGTGATGACCTCATCAGCACTGAACCCGAAAGATGCCCTGTAAGCTTCTAGTTCCTCGGGATCCGGTTTACAAACCTTGGCCTGCCTGTTCTGATGCCCGTTTGAGTAAGCATCCGATTCTCTGGAAATGCTCAACCTACCACCAGTATGAGAAACCGATGATTGATCGAGGTAAAACTGCGCGAACGTCTCGGGGCAGAAGAAATTCGAATCTTGGCGCGACTCAGACTTCGTGTACGGGGGTTCTTGAGGAGGAACTTTAGGACTCCATTGAGGAGGTGATCGAAGAGTGCTTGCCGGGCTTCCAGGATAGAGCGAATATGCTGCTTGAAGATCATTTCCGTGAATATAACTCGTCTTGTTGGCGCCTTTAGAGGACGAGAGGAAATGGGCGTAAGGCACGTCGGGGGAAGATGGGGTCGTTAAGTGAGCCAGCTCAGGTGGAGGTGTTAAAGGAGCCGTTGATGGCTCAGTTGTGAAAGTTGAAAAAACGGGGGGAGATACCAGCTGTGTCTCGTGGGCGTATGGACCTGTGACGAACATAGTAGACGAAGGGCCGCCAGGAGAATTGGCAGATAAGAAACAGTTGGGGGATTGAGCTGTGGATGGGAGTGCGGAGTTCGAGAAAGAAGCGGGGGAAGATGGAGGAGCGTAAAGAGACGGGGCGATTCCAGTGGTCTGATTTGGCAATCCGACAGGTTGGGCTCCGTTTGGTTGATTTGACGCAGCATTGCCTTCGGGAATACGAGAGGCCGGCACTATTCGTTTTCCACCTTTTTGTTTACGAAAGCAAGAAAGTCTGCCCCAACAACCTCCCCACCTCTTCCGCTACAAATATAGTAAGCCATTAGACCATGTTAGCTCAAGTAAATGCTTTCAATTGGAACAAAGACTAAATCAACGATTTGTAAATACAATATTTATGCGATCAAGTTCCAATGATTCAAAATCTTCTATGTATTTAATGTTTTCGTTGTCGAGGCATTATAATATGGTAACATAGTCATTACAGCCATAAGACTCTGGGAACAAAACTTGGGACACTAACAAATGTTAATGACTATTTACCATACCCACCAAAGAAAAAGAAAGTAATACATGTACTCACAAATAAATATTTGTCTATCGTACGAATTAAAAAGAAGGTTGATGATAGATCTAATTATTAGCATTTTCACTCAAACAAGCTATTTCTCAAACTCCACTTGAGATTAATATCCACCACCCACCCAATAAAACCAAATAAGCATATCAAATCATTTAAGGAGAGGGAACAACCTTTGTTTTTTGCCTTTTATTGATTAAATAAATCCTTCAAACTAGATGTCATAAGCCAAATTTAAAACATCCCATCATCTAAATCTTCATCGCTTGCCCAATTATGTAATTACCTTAAAAAAGTAATAAGATAAAGTCATAAACTATCAAGGCATATGAACTTTGTAACTAAATCCTTTCATGAGTCAATCCAGTTATTACACTTGGGAAAGTTATTGTGTTGAGTAACAAAAACATTATTAGATGGGAAAGAGAGACTCATGACCACATAATCTTTACACCAAGAAGAGGGGACCATATAAGACATATCTTTCTGCCCAATCATGCAATTGATTACGTGGGAAGTGAAGAAATGCTTATACTCATAAAGCTATATACCCGGGGTGCTGGTGCTTGAGGCTGCAGAAATCTAATCTGCTCCGATGCCATAGAAAAGTTGGTTTTGAGGGAACAAAACAACAATGTTTATTACTTCCAATGGCGATAGCATCCACCTACTTATATATCCTGTCAAAGTACACTTTGCGATTCTTTATCTCCTCCCTGTCCATTCGAATGTTTCAACCGTAAGTACTAAGCACATATACATACAACCACAAGCATAATATTTTGCATAGTCATTGATAGAAAGACGACACGTCTATTTAACGGAAAGGGCCTCAAACTTTCTTGATATTCTGGTTGCTAATCCATGAACAGATCTTCGAAATCTTAACCAATAAAAGTTCTTTTATGTTTTCTTTCCCAACATCATTGACACAATCTGGAAATGGATCACAAAAACTATAAGTTCTAAAAATATCAATTTTTAATATTTTACAACAAACAATTCCCATCCCATAAGCTCAGATACTTCCAATTCAAGCCCATCAAGATATTGGAATTTGGCTTTGTGTTTTTGTCAGTTCTAACAACAAATAATTCTCTATCCATTTTTGGACCCAAAGATAAGTATAATTTTTGTTACTAATAAACATGAAAGCGACCCCACTAAAAGAAATAAAAATTCTTGTTGCTGACACTACATCAAGATAGAAAAATTTTCAAGTAAAAATGCTCACCTAACTCCAACAATTTCTTTCTCACATCACATCATTATCCAAAGTCATTAACAAGAAGAAATAAACACACACTCACACACACATTCAGTGGGGTTATGCAATTAAACTTCTGCTTCAACCAAAACTGAAAAAGATGAAAACCCCATCAAACAAATCGCAATAACAAAGAGGCCCATCAAACTAAAATTACTAGAAAAGAAAAACCCAGAAAGAATTTTTTTTTTTTAAATTAAAAATTACAATACCTGAAGTCAAAATTTGAGCTACATTTCCATGGCGAGATCTGAAGAAGCTGAGTGAAATCAGCAAATGAAGAAAGAGTGAAGAATGTGTGTGTGTGTTTTGTGTGTCTGAAAGGGAAAGGAAAAGCAAAGGCCAGATCTAATCTGGTCTTTTCTTTGATTGATTGTAGCGTTTGCTAAAATTGCTTTTCTTTTTCTTTAATTTTTTTCCTTTTCCTTTTTGTGAAAAAAATAAAGTAAAAGAAAAGGGATGTGAAACATAACGGCGTTACTGTATCTGTACTTTTTTTACTTTGCTGATGACGTGGCAGATAACGATTGGCTAGATTTTGTATATAGTAGTATCATCAGACTATTTTTCTTGTTTATTCTTTATCATATTATATATATTATTCCAATCATAATAAGTTTCAAATTTTATTATAAAACATAGTTATTATAGTAAAAAAAAATTTAAAACCAAGTTATTATAGTAAATTGAAAAAATTATCCTTGATTTTAATATTTGCAACAAAATTTACTATACATCTTGATTGTTAGAGATGACAATTTAAGCGAGATATCATAACTGATATGGGAGATAAATAGTTGGAACATCACCTTTTTCTATTACAACAGATAATATTTTCATTTTAATCATAAATAAGGAAATGACCAATTTGCCTTTAATAATAAGATATAAATAGCATTTTACATCAAAATAACAAACAATCTTGCATCATATGCATGTGAGTGTAAGAATGATTTTAAAATTTTCACCCAAATCATGGTAAAAATAACAAAATTATATAACATAATTAAAAAGTTAATTTTATTTAATTTTGTGTATAAAAGAAATATTATACCATAAATAGTCCGACTAAAAGAAATTAATTATTCATCAATATGAAAGCCCAATTAAAATTGTCAATTAGTGGGGTATTAACAAAGGCCCATAATCGGCTAATTAGAGCCCATAAGTAAAAGGCTTTGTCTATGGGCCTATTGTAAACATTATAGAGGGTAATTCTGTTTACCAACATATTATTTTTTTCCACAATCACTATACATGTAAATTCTCTATTTTGATCTTTTAAGTGATTTTTTTTTTTTTTTTTTTTTTACAGTCATCCAAATTTAATCTTTTAAAAATATTAAAAATAATCTCTTCACTCATTTAATTCCTCAACATTTTTTTAATATCTCAAATATTTAATTTAAATAATGAATATTATAAGATATCTCCTTAAAAAAATTTGGAAAATTGTTTCTACATTGAACTTTTTTTTTTCTTTTTTACATCCACAAAAATCTAATTTTTTAAAAATATATCTTCTCTCATTTAATATCTCGAAATATTTCACTTAAATAATTAACATTATAAGATATCTCCTTAAAAAAATCAAGAAAATTGTTTCCATATTGAACTTTTTTTTCTCTTTTTTACAGCCACCCAAATCTTTTTTTTTTTTATTATTAAAAATTATCTCTTCACTCATTTCATTCTTCAACATTTTTTTAATATCTCGAAATATTTTACTAAAATAATTAATATTATAAGATACCTCGTTAAAAAAATTAAGAAAATTGTTTCCACATTGAGGAACATAGGACAATATTTAAAAATTTTTATATTGATACAATACAAATTAATCAAAGTACCAAATGTAGAAAAAGAGAGTGTCGTGGTTGTAGAGGGATATAATATTTTGGAAAAAAATTAAATCTAAAAATAATTACTTCAAATAAAAATGTATGGATGTTGATAAAAAAAATTATACATTTAAATCTAAATATTACGTAGTTTATGGGAAAATAAAGATTGAAATGAATGGTGTTTTGGTTTGGAGAAAAAGAAGGTAGACTGTTGAGATGATGAGAAGATTGTGGAGTTATGATAGTTGTGAAAAGAATAACTTAAGGATAAAATAGAGAAATTAAATGAATTGGTAGTTATGAAAAGAATAAAAATCTTAAAGATAAACATAGAGAAATTAAATGAATTGTGGTTGTGGAGAGAAATATTGGTTGGAATAACCCCATTATGGAAACTTAAATATCTATTAATATCGGCCCAAATATCAAATTAGCCCAACAAAATACGACCCCAAACCATAATCCTAAAGCCCAAAACCCATACACGAAAGTCCATAAATTCAGTTCGAAAACTCATTTCCCCGCCAAATTGCAGATCCTCTCTCTCTCTCGATAACTGGAGGAAAAATGCCCACCTCCTTCATCGCTCTTCAGTGTTTCCAGTGCTCCACTATGCAGGCAGTACTCTCTCTCTCCCTCTCTCTCTCTCTCTCTCTCTCTCATCGTGTGTGTGAAAGTTGTATAATGAATAATAGAATTTGGATGCAGGTGAAGCAGCAGAAGAAGAGCAGCAACAAATGGAGCTGCGTGGTGTGCAATCAGAAGCAATCTGTGTGCAAGGTGTTTGCCCAAGCTTTCATGGCCAAGGATGTGCGCAAATTCGTCCAGAATTTCAACATGTCTCGCCAATTATCCAATCAGAAACAGTCACTATATGAGGAACTCGAAGCCTTCGATTCCCCGAAAGATGAACAGAAGAGAAAAAGGAATGATTGGACCGAGTATGTTGATGATCAGGAGGAATACAGCCGAAAATTCGACGCAGATGGAGATTGCGCTCAAGGTGTTTGATTAAATTGATAAAAGAAATTTTGTTCTCATTATTAATTGTTTGATGGTTTTGAATGTTGATTTTGGATGAGCAGGAGAGGATGAACTGGTTATCAATTGTTTGATGGTTTTGAATGTTGATTTTGGATGAGCAGGAGAGGATGAACTGGTGGTGACAGAGATTCCCAAGGCAGTGTTCAAGAAGCCCAAAGTGAAGGACTATTCTTCCAATGGAGTCAAAAACCTCTTTAAGCCATTGATTCCGAAATCAAGGAATGCAAAAAGGCAGCAAACTGTTGATAATCAATGTGAATTAGGAAATTTTGATGTGAGTTTTGGTAAAGGAGCTGAAGAGAATTGTTCTGACACAGTACTGATGGCTTCACATCCATCGGAACGGGATTCAAAGTGGAGTCGATTGCGGGCACAAATTCAAGATGACTACAGCAATTTAGCTGTTAATAGAGAGAAACGATTCCTACACGAACCAGCAAAAGTGATCAAGCATGAGGATAAAGCCACTAGGAAGGAGCCGATGGTGCCTCTACATCATATTTCTAAGTGGAGTAGCTTCATAAATGAAGATGATGATGATGGTGACTTGGAGAGTAGAGGGAGGAGAGGCTCATGGGATCATCATGCTAGCAAACAGAGCGATTATCAGTTAGACTCGTTGATGAACGATGAAAGAGTAGAGGACGACATTCATCCTGATTTCCTTTGAGAATAGAATAGATCTTCAATTCTCTGTTACATTTTATGGTCATTAGACCTATTATTCATCAGCTTTGATGATTTAGACTTCTATTCAACACAGTTGCAAGCATATGCATAAAAGCAAATATAAACAAGAATTATGTCATTGCTTATTTATTTTGAATATTTCAGTTCTCTACAAAAAATATTGTGAATAGAATAAGAATCTGATCTCTGAAAGTCTTAAAAATAAAGAATCTGACCCTTTAGCCAACTTGATGATCACCAATATCAGAGCCTGCTGATGATGCTAAACGAAGCACATTCATCGCCTCGATCACTTTCTTCTTAAGAGCATCTGGAGACTCAATCAGATGAAGCACCTCGGTTTGGTCCATCTCCAACAACATACCCGTTACTTTTCCTGCATGATTGTGCTCAAGGCGTTCCACTAGTGGGTAAAGCTGTTCACCTAGCATCTGCACAATCAAGAAATCAGAGCACAAAGTTTAGTAAATGTGTATCAGTAGTCATTACCAAAAGTCGTATATATATAGTACTAACCATGCGCTGATTTTCTGGCGAAGCAGAAGCCAAAGCTGAGGCAAGTGTGGTTCGAGACAATGGGGCAGAAAGAGGCATTTCCAAAGAAGCCCCTGGCACTGCAGATGCATCAAGAGGGGGCAATGGCATAATGGGCCCCATTAGACCTTGAGGAACCATTGAAGGATTCAATCCGTTGCTGCGTGAATTGCTCATGTATCTGCTATAACCTTGATTTGAGTAGACCTGTTGCATCAGAATACATATTCTATTAGTACACAGTTAAGGAAGAAAACATCATCAAGTCAATAGCATGAACAGGACAAACCTGTTGTTGTTGTTGCTGAGAATTTGCTCCTCCTCTTCTGGGACCCACTAGCTGCCCAGACTGACGTTGCTGTGGAAGCTGGAAAGGCATGACAAAATTGGAGGGGACAGCAGGCTGTAATCCGGGAAATGAGGAATATGCAGGTGTCTGAGGAATGAGCCCGGGGCCAACTTGGCCCAAGTATAGCTGCTGATGACCAAGCCTAGGCGCGCCGCCATTGGGATAACCTGAAAGTGGAGAAGTACCAGGGGATCGCGTCTGAGCAAAATGTGCCTGAAAAGAATGAAATTTCGACATGAAACTAAGACAATCAAATGGCCAGAATTTCAAGCCTAGACCCTTGAACATATAAAATACGGCATGCATTACCTGCAGCCAAGCCTTTCTTTCTTCTCTTCTTTGAGCAACCGCAACGTATAAAGGCTTTCTTCCTATCATCTTCCCATTCATTTCATTCAACTGAAGAATGATTAAAATGAACAAATTACAAACAAATAAAAGCAGAGTGACAAAACAAACTTCATGGGAAAATTCACCACAGCAAGTATAATTATCTTACAGCTTTTGTAGCTTCTTCAGGACTCGAAAATGCCACAAAACCTGAACCCTTGCTCACTCCATTTGAATCACGCACGAGCTAAAGAAAATAACAATTATTATAAGAATTAGAACATATTACCAATATGATGACAATAATATCAAATTTATGCCATAAATAAATACCTTGCATGATGTGATGGTACCATAATCTGAGAATAATTCCTTGAGCTTTTCATCATTTATGCTATCATCAAGATTCTTCAAGTACAAATTCGCTCCTTTCAATTTCTCAAATCTGTTATTTCTTTCCTGTTCAAACTGAGCTCTCAATTCCGCCTCTCTTTCAGCTTTCTTTTCCGCCCTTCCAACATACAATACCTTGTCATCCGACGACGAACTGTTCAAATTCTCAACAGCTGTCGCCGCAGCATCAGGGTTCTCAAAATTCACAAATCCAAAACATTTGGAATTCCCATTTGGATCTTTCATAACAACTGCACTAGTAATTGTTCCAAAATTTTCAAACATTGTCTTGAGGCCCTCATCATTGATGCTTTCAGATAGGTTTTTTACATAAACATTGGTAAATTTCGGTGACCCTTTCGCTCGGTTCCTCTCCTGACGACGGATGAAAGAGCCCACATACACTTGCCTATCATTTATCAACATTCCATTCAGCCTCTTGATTGCATTTTGAGCAGATTCCTCTTTATCAAACTGCACGAACCCATAGCCTTTTGATTTCTCATTGTGATCAACGGCTACCTTACACGAAAGCACAGTTCCAAACGCTGAAAATGTCTCGTGCAATGCTTTCGTATCAATTGCAGGATCCAAGTTCTTAATGAACAAATTAGCATATCCACTCTTACGAAGACTAGGATCTCTATGAGAAAACATAATGCGAATTGGCTTTCCATTCAAATATGTGAAATTCAACATATCCCTTGCATTAGAAGCTGTCGAAACAATTGATATACTGTTAATAATAAACATTTGTCAAACATCAACATCAAAAACTAAAATCGACAAAATCACTATTAAAACCTTACCGTGTTCTTCATTTTCAGTAATGTAATGAACACACCACCATTTATCAATGAAAAATAAGTACCATTCAAATAAGGAATCATAATATTAGAAAAAATATCAAAAAAAAGAAAATGAAGTAATGAGATCAATCATATCAAAATATATACTTCAAACTACACTTCTAGTCATTATTGCAGTAATAAATCTAAATCAAAAAAATAAAAAATAAAAATCCAAAAAAAATACCATGTAATTTCATTTTCACATGCATGCTGTATAACATAACAAAAAAAAATAAAAAAATCCACAAATCAACAAAAAAGAATATCAAAACAGAGATTGTGATAAGTGATAATCACTCACCATCAATAGGAGAATTGAAATTGACGTAAGCATAACCAAGAGAGGATCGGCGATTCAGATCTCTGCAAATCCTAACGGAGGCGACCGGCGCCACCTGACTGAACAGATCGTACAATTTGCTCTCATCCACCGCCGCATCCAGATCGCCGACGTACAGCGACGAGTTCGGAAACACTGGCCCCGCCGCCGCCATCACCGCCGACTGAGGTTGCATCACCGGTGGCGGAACAGCCGTCGCCGCCATGTCTCAAACGGCTCTGTATTCAGATCGGGAAAAATTAACACGTACAATTGTCTACGTATAATCCTTGCATCTAAACAATTATACGTATAGTTATTGTGTTCCTATTTTCTGTATCTATGATTTGATGAGGAATGCAGCAATGGGAAGTAGTGCCTGTTGGAAATTTATACAGGTGAAGGAGGGAAATCCGGTGTTGGAGTCTGTTGCTGTTGCGTGCTATAGATGTTTGTACGTTGTGTGGAATTTTTGTATTGATGACGTGGAGGTTCAGAAGGTACTACTATTTTTGGTGGTGCAGGAGCCGGTGAGTTGTACAGGATCGTGACTGTTCGGTACGAGGAATGTTGCGAACCGGTTCAAAGATGGAAAGCGACGTTTTTTAAGCGGCACGTGTGGTTGGAGGGAATGCTGACGTGGCATTCCAATTTTTTTTTTAAATTGAGACTCACGTGCATATCTTTTTCTTTGTTTTTTTCAATTTAGTAAGCGCTAATAATACAAAAACAATTTAACGTTGAATCCAAATATGAAAATCTAACATATGATCAAACAAATTATTAATGAACTTACTAAATTAAGAATTTCTTAAATATTATTTATATTGAAAAGATTATATTTGTAATTTAATTTTGTCCTACGATCTAATTTAATGATTAAATACAATATAGTTTGATAAATATTTTCTATTTTTCTTGTTAAATATATGTTATATTTATAAGGAAATATAATTTAATATGTTGATTAATATATTATTACATTTTTTTTTCATGTATACTTCGAAAGTTGAAAGTTTGATTAAAAATCTAATTACCCCACTTTTTTTTAGCGTTCATGAAACTTGTCCCAACACTAGTCATTCATACTTATAAATAAATGAATAAAATCGTTTAAAAACACTATTCTCCATTATACAATTGTAAGATCTTTAATTTTTAGTAATATATAAGAGGAAAACTATATAGGATGAAAAAGTACTAAAGCATTTGTCTAGAAAAGATTCTTTTTTTTTTTCTTTTTTTGTTTATACGACCCATAGCAATGTATAGGAATTGGTTGGTCCTTGATTTCTTAAAGATATCAGGGTATCTGACATTTATATGTAAAAACCTTCTTTTTTTTTCTTTTCCATTTCTAGGGCATAACTAACATATTTGTACATTAAACGAAAGATCAAAAAAAAAAAAAAAAAGCAGTCACGTGGTTAAGTTTAAAGAGAAAGAAAGTTCGTTTCAGTTAGTCTTAACTTTAGGTTTAGTATGTTCAGTGACCCATATTGTCTACTTAAGTTCTAGCGTGTGTTTATAAATTAATTAATAGATTATTTAAATAATTTTGAATAGATTAAGGATGTAACATATAGATTAGCAAATTAAAAATAATAAGATAAATATAAACAACAGATCTTCAGAACCATATTAATTTTCTATCATGAAATAAAGAAGCATACACATAAAGTATCTTCATTATTGTAAATTACATTGGATCAAAATGAATAAAATGTATTGATAAAACCATATCAGTTTGAAGCACGAATTAGCAATATGGATTCAGGTACGTTTATGATTATTGTTTCTTCTCCTATTTAGATAAATCATCGTAGAACTTGGGATTTGGGTTTTCATGCTGAAGCATGTTTATGTGTGATTAAAGCATGTTAATTTGATGATTTATTTCTAACAAATACAACCCAACAAATAGAAAGAATTAGACTATAAACTACAATAATAATAATTGCATAAAAACATGTAATCAACCGAATTTCATATGTTTCTGATGAATATCACATTTTAAGAGTCTCAAATTTGTTCACATTTTCTTGCAACTTCTTTTCCTTGGTATCGAATAGGATAACGATGACTGCACTTACATGCTATAAACATCAAATCATTATAGTAAAAGCTAAAAGCATGGAGAATATATATGAATTTTTTTTTTTGAAAAGCTATATAATATCGAATCGTTGCAGTAAAAACTAATAGCATTGAAAAACATTACTAGAATTCTGAAAAGTTATATCATAGTTTATAAAAACTAAAGCAGTACTAAAATTTCGACAATCAAAAGCACAAATCATTGTTAAATGATGACTTGTAGATCAACAGAGTCTGAAATGACTGGTCGGAGTTGGCGGTTTATACAAGCCGTTGCCTTGAGGCCACAAGGTTCGACAATCAATTTCTCGAGACCCATCGCATTTTTTACGATTAAATGAATCAATCGTGTCTCGAATTAAAATCCTTGATATTCTGAAAGTTTCAACTCTTTCAGGTATGGAGACAACTTTTTCTCGAGGCCTTTCACTTCCAACCTCAAATACCTATTTTGATCATCCACTTTTTCCAAACTCCCCACCACAAGAACTGCAACATTTAGTATTCAAACAATAATTTAATTTTTACACTATGATATATGAGAATTAAATTAAATACAAGATGTAGCCACCTTTATCTCAACTTTCTCCAATGAGATGAAAGACTTCATTGGCATGACTAGGCATATCAACGTCCAATTCCAGATGTTTTATATTTATTAGTTCAGGAAACACATATGTGGCTAATTTTCCCTACAATTAATACAAACATATATACATACATACTTGATCATAATCATGGCCACTGTAAATTCCAAAGATGGAAAGGAAATCCAAAGAATATGTAGGCTTACCTCTATCCAACCTGGAAATACCCAAAGCTTGAGTACATGTAGTTGATCACATGGTATTTTGGGCAAGATTTCGAAAAATGTTTACTTGACTACTTGTAGGTGTCACTTGTATCGAACTCGGTGAGTTTTGGGACATTATTGAGTTTTAGGATATGCATATGTGGTACGTTGCGACACTTCAAAGAAACGAGGTTGATCATGTCGCAAACTTGAATGGATTCAACGGAGAAAGATTGAGATATATCTAAATATGATAGTAGTGGTGAATCGATAAGCTTTCAAGATGAGGAGAATTGGAGACGAGAAGTAAAAAAGTCCTCATCGTCCACTTCAACTTTGGACAATAAGATTTTCTTAATGGATCCGAGGCC
Organism: Scutellaria minor; assembly: GCA_954870855.1. Classification (NCBI taxonomy): domain Eukaryota; kingdom Viridiplantae; phylum Streptophyta; class Magnoliopsida; order Lamiales; family Lamiaceae; genus Scutellaria; species Scutellaria minor. The sequence goes on from OX940734.1 coordinate 822,402, forward strand.
ATGTTTCTTGATCAAATCTGAGAGATCAAGTCTGAAATAATCCTTGTAATGAAGAAAATTTAAACACAACATTTCAACCTTTCTGATCAATGCGAACTCGATGCACCTATCAACATTAGTTACCTCCATTAACGGCATATGGATTTTAAATTCTTTTAATACGCTACAAACCTTATGGGAATCCAAAATGCTATTCATCATGTTTATGCAATTTGCATGATCTTGAGGATTGTTTGTACATGGTTCAAATGGAGGAAAATCGAGACGAGAGGTGTAGATGTAGAGGTTGCGCCAACGGGATGAAAGAATGCTCGTCGTTGTAGCCTCACACAATGATAGTCGAGAGATAATGGATATAAGAATTTCATCACACAACTCACTGCAATTAATTTGACTCATTATATAATGAGTTTTCATACAAATTTTACCTTCAAAAATAAAGAAGAAATGAAAAAATAGAAAAATACCCTGTCTTGATCAATTCTACTTTCAATTGCAACTTTCGGCCTCTTCTTCCTACCTTCACATTTACTTATCGAACTAATCTCATCCCACCAAATCCATCACCATCAGTATCCATTACAAAAACTAGAACAACTAAAGTCAGAATATTCATACTACTATTACAATTGCAATTCCATTACACAAACTAGAACAACTAGAGTCAAAATATTCATACTTAGATATCATACTACTATTACAATAACTAGAACAACTAAAGTCAGAATATTCATACTTAGATAACATATTACTATTACAATTGCAATTATGCATGGATAGGGAAGAGGCCGCTAGGGAAAAAATCATCACCAAAAGTTTCGACGTTCAACTGAAATTTAAATGACTTGATGATCTTCGTGGCCGGGAGGTCCCCACCAACAATTTTCTCTTTTCGCTTACTCCTTATCTTTGCATAGGCCACTTTATCAAGAAGGTACAAATTTGCAACAAGATAAGCCAGTAAGGTTGTGCTGTGAACTTGCGTCTGAATGACACAAAACTTACATCCCTCTTCATCATCATAAAGAGGAGTAATCCAACGCCTTTTGAAATAGTATTCAGGTCCGAGAATGTCCAATTTCGGGTACTCAAAGAATTCATTTGTTATAATGTCTTGTGCATGGTGAGACATGAGATATAGACCTTGAGCTCTCAACGATACAAATGGATGATCAAAAGGCGAGGAAATTTCCTTAGGCATGTGGCCATTATGAGATAATCTCTCGAATGGCACAGTAGAATATCGCATATCCAGATGAAATGTCCCGATATTCGTATAGAGCAGCAGGTCATTAGCAGTGATGAACGTGTGACCAGTTATAGAAATACCCTTCATACTCGTCGTCAGATCGTCAAAGTCCTTGAGTACACGCCATGATCCAACCGCCGAATCATATAGCTCACAGTGATAAGGACTATTACGATCAATAAATGAAGAAATGACTAAAATCTTAGTTCCATCAGGTGTGGGAATGGGCATAGGACTGGACTTGCCATACTTTAAAAAAGATCCTAGTTCTTCAGAACTCTCATCTAAAAATAGATCAAAAACATTAGATGATGGCAACGGCAACTGATAGGTGAGCACTGCTTTTGCTTTGTAAGAATTGTTATTATAAGGAGATGAATGTTCAAACAAATAAAGGGTGGATCCTACAATACACATTGCTTTGGAAAGGAAATAACTGTGAAGACGGATGGTAGGCGGCCTATGGCAGAAATCAACATCATTATCCTCATCAAAATCTATAACATATAGGTAGTGGTGCACTTGAGCTGAGTTATGAGCGGGACTGCAATTGCATATAACACACACTTTCGATGTTCCAAAAGGGGAGAACATAAAGCCATACTTAGGCAGATTCCAAAAACTGTTCAGATTACACAAAGAAACAACAAGGAAAAAAACTTTCTGATAGCCAAATTAAACACAAAAACGCAATCTATAGTTAGATACCTTTCAAAAGAGAACGATTCAGCAATACAGATCTACAATTGATGCCCAAAAACAACAAGGAAAAAAACTTAGGGTTCTGATAGCCAAATGAAACACAAAAACGAAATCTATAGTTACTATTGGCGCATGAATTGTCACTAACAGTCAAAAGGGAATTACAAAACGTGGAAATCGAATGGGCTTAACGAGATATATGCAATAGAGATCGAACCTCGGGGTACTCTCTGTCATTCGCCAGTAAAATAAAGAGCTTAACGAGTCTTGGACGGAGTCGGCAAGCTGGAATTCATGTTGGGACCATTTAAAGAAGGATAGAATGCTATCGGAGTTGAGATTGTTGGAGTGGAAGAGGTGGTGAAGGAAATCAGCGGGGGTGGAAGATTCAATCTAGGGTTTGAGGTGCCACCACTTTTGGGCTGAATTTGGGATTGTAAAAATAAATACTTTTAATTTAAAAATTAAGTTTAAATTGTATACAATTAAAAGGGTAATCCAAAAAAATAAAATTCCAATCATAATAACAAATAACTAATATTTATAAAGTTTAGATTATTAAATACAATCTCAAACTTTTACCAAATATAATTTAAAATTTAGAAAACAACAACAACAAAAAAATCCAGTATGTGTTGTTGGGCAATTTTTGTACACTTAGATTATAGATCCATACGGATCTATGATCAAACAAATACTATAGACTCGTACGGTTCTATGATTGAACAGAAATAAGGCAAAAACTTAGCCCAACAGAGAATCCCAATTACAAAAACAACGTGTATACACAAATCTTACACTAATATATGAAAAATGTTTCGACTGTAACAAAAAACCAAAAAAAAAACAAAAAAAAACAGAGATTGTGATGAGTGATAATCACCATCAATGGGAGAACTGAAATTGACTCATGTGCATATCTTTTTTTTTTTTTCAATTTAGCAAGTACTAATAATACGAAAACACGTTGCATCCAAATATATGAAATCTAACATATGATCCCGTTTTGAATTAAAAAAAAAAAAAACCTATGATCCCGTTTTATAATACAAATTATTAATAAACTTACAAAAATAAGAATTTCTATCCCGTTTTATATTGAGAAGATTTTATTTGTAATTATGTTCTGTCCTGGATCTAATTTAATAATTTAATACAATATAGTTTAACAAATATTTACTTGTTAAATATATGTTATATGTGTAAAAAATATAATTTACTATGTTTATAAATATATTATTACATTTTTTTTTCTAATTAATAATTGGAAAGTTGAAAATTTGACTAAAAGTCTACGCCACTTTTATTTTAGCGTTTATGACACTTGTCCTAACAATTATTCATACTTATACATAAATGAATCTTTTCACTTACTATTCTCCATTATACAATTGTAAGATCTTTAATTTTAGTAATATATAAGAAGAAAGCGAAAATTATTCATATAAACATATATATAATTATGGTAATTGGATGAAAGAGTACTAAAGCATTTTTCTAGAAAAGTTTAAAGTTTTTTCGTTTTTATTTACGACCCATAGTAAATGCATAGAGAATTGGTTGGTCCTTGATTTCTTAAATATATCATGGTATCTGAGTATGTAAAAAACTTTTGTTTCCATTTCTAGGTCATAACTAAAATATTTGTATATTAAACGAAAGATCTAAAAACAAATTAAAGCAATAGAAAGCACTCAAGTGGTTAAGTTTAAGAGTAAATTTTTTGTAAGACCGTCTCACAGATTTTTATCGTATTGCGTGAGACAGATCAATCCATAATTCAATCATCCATAACTCAAACCCTACAATTCACATGTTGTTTGTGAAGTTTAAAAGTCTTTTGTGAGACTGTCTCACGGATTTTTATTAGTTTGAGAGTAAGTCTTTTGTGAGACCGTCTCACGGATTTTTATTGCATTGCGTGAGACGGGTCAACCCATAATCCAATCACCCACAACCCAAACCAGGTCAACCCATAATCCAATCATCCACAACCCAAATCCTATAATTCACATATTATTTGTGGGTGATGGGGCTACGTCTTACGGTAACTATCTGTCATATGAGTTTTTGTGTAAGTTTAAAGACAATGAGACTTAGTTTCGATGAAGGTTTAGTATGTTCTAGCGTGTGTTTATTAATTAGTAGCTTATTTAAATATTTTTGAACAGATTAAGGACGTAACATATAGATTAGAAAATTAAAAATAATAAGATAAATATAAACATCAAGTCTTCAGCACCATATATATTAATTTTCTATTGTGAAATAAAGAAGCATAAACATAAGTGTCTTCATTATTGCAATGTACATTGGAGCAGAATTAATACAATTGTATTATATGGTTGGTTGTACATGTTTGCTCTATACAAATATATAAATCACCATATTCAAAATCTTGCACTATAAAGTGATACTTCATCCTAAAAAGAAAAACTATTTTTGTAAACGAGTACATGACTTATTTTTCTTGGGTGTTAAACTTGTTGAATTGCGAATTCAACTAAGCAACTCAATTTAAATAATCAAATATGAAAAGCATGGAAAATGTTTTAATTGAGCATGGTTCGTTTTGGTAAAAATGAGCAGGAATGATTCTGATCGATCAATTTTGTCGAGTGTATATTGCTTTAAATGTAGAGAATGACGTTTTCCAACCATTTTTCTATAAATAAACTCCTAGTTATAGTTCAAAATCAATTTTAGAAGATCTCCCAAAGGCTTGATTTAGTGGATACTAGTCTACTCAAAGTAGATTTGACATTTCTTGAAATCCATGGCATACTTTAGGGCTATGTCAACAATTGTTCGTAATCCTAATAAGAAAATGATGCCCGACCAAGTCGAGGTCATGTCTTGCTCTTGGTCGGCCATGTCTTGCTTCGGTCCCAGCCGTTCTAGCTCACGTTGCTAGATACGAGCTGACCCGAGTTGAGTTGAATGACATAACAAAACTGCACATTGCAGCAGAATACATACAATTGTATAATTTGGTTAGTAGTATGTGGTTATACTAGGCAACAATATACAATCACCATCTATCTGATAGTTGTTGGTCATTTTTACACATCAGTGTCTTTCCACAATCTGTCTTACAATGATATATAGTTTAGTAGACTGTAAATGAAAATGAATAATTTCAATTTTAATCTTGTATGTAAAACACTTTTCATTTTTTTGACAACCAAATATCCGTTTTCCAGTTTTGATACTTTATGTTTTAATTTTTTTTTTTCAATTTCAGTCCAATTTTATTTTGAATTTTCAAAATCACTTGTCCTTTATGTTTTAATTTTTTTTTTTCAATTTCAATCCAATTTTAATCTGAATTGTCAAAATCATTGAAATAATTCAGGCGGCGACAACTGTGATTTTAAAAATTCGGCCCAATATTTAACTAAATAGATATTTTAATTGTCAAAAAATGAAAATTATCTTACATACATGACCAAAATTGAAATTTACCTAAATGAAAATATAAAAGTTTTTAACTCATGATCTCATTTAGCAGTAAGTTGGACCAACTCAAACACCTTTCTGTTTCCTAACAATCAACAACATACATTAATACATGATTCATTAAAGCCCCATCTCTTGCAATTGTAGTTCTAACAATGAACAACAATTTAAAAGATTTCTGTTCACAATTCAAGATTAAGAATAAATAGACAAAATCATCCAAAAACTCAATAATGTAGTTGTGCATTATGCTTATAACTACACTGAATATCCTATGAGCTTTTCTAGATGCAACCATGATTAAATACTTATTAAGTCACCATTGAAAAAAAAAAAAAACCAGTTATTTTAGAAACCTAATTCAAGGATTGGAATTTATTCAGTCACATATTAATTTCTCCAACAAAAAAGAAACACACAAAACATTCCCTAATTGTTCAATAAGCTACGTATACTTTAAGAACAGGAAAATCTTCAAAACTTTAATGAAGATCAATAGATAATCTAACTAATTTAATTCATACACAGGCACAAAATAATCGTCATGAATTTACAAGAGAGGCAGCAGCAATATCCCAATAAAGAGTAGCCCTATGATCAGCAAAGAATTTGAAGATAGCAACATCACTACTAGAATGCAAGATAGAGAATTTACCGAAACTAGGTTTCTTCACTTTCCCCTCCCAAATTTTCTTCAATGAATCAGAATTCCCAACCCTAGATTTCAAATACCTTCTTATATGACCGATTTTGCCCTCGATCACCACGATCCCCTTCGAAATCACCGCGCAGCCCTTCAGTTTCGTTTTGAGTAGATCGAAATGACAACTGTAGATATCGTCGGAAATCCTGCAAACCAACACCACCGTAGCGCCGCCGCCGCCTAGTGGCCGCCGCTGCCAATGAATAGTTGGCTTCGGGTTTATGCGTTTGCTATTGACTTTCTCGATCTCACGATTCGGCGCGCATAGCGCCAACACAACCATTTTTGACCTCTTTCTTTTGCCTTCTCAAATCTGAAAATTATCACTGTCTAGGGTTTTTTTCTTATATACACACTTTCATGTTCCTTGAATCACAAGACATTGGATATTAAATATACAATATTGGATGTTCTCCAATGGGAATTGGAATCCGTTCTCTCTCTCTCTCTTTATATATATATATATATATATATATATATATATATATATATATATATATATTATAAAATATATTAAAATACTTCTTAATTTATTGTATACATGAGATTAATTTTAATTTTGGTCATATATATAAGACATTTTTTTTTACAATTAAATATTTATTTTTCAATTTGGTTTTTTATATTTTAATTTTTTCAATTTAATCTTATTATTGTTGAAATTTTCAATCCAATTATTGCATTTTTCTTGTGTTGAGATAAACTATATGATAAGCTTCATAATTATATTTCTGACATATATTAATTTGCTATATGGTAAGTTACTTATACGGTGGCAAATTTTGTGCATGATTTGGTGGCGCGTGCGGACATGTGGCTGCACGTGGTGTGTCGGATCGATTCGAATATATGGATTTAGGGTACGTGCATCAAGTGCATAAAAGTTTTTGTCCCAAACTAATTAGAACATATTCCGGAGAAATAAAATAAAATAGTTTAATTTTAGAAATGTGTTTTGGATGGGAAAATTAATCTTGTCTTTTCTATTTTCCTTGTTCATTATGTTGTTTGATTATGACTACAGTCTATACTATATTTAGTGTATCTCTAATTTGATTACACGTTTAATTAATAAATTACTAAGTAACTGGTCTAAAATAATTTAAAATGAGAAGAAAATTGGACATCGTACTATATAACACAGACATGCATGGGAGTTTTCAAAGCTTTAAAATAATAAAGTGAGACACTTCATTTCACTAGATACCTGTGTAACTTAAACTAAAGTCAATATATATTAAGTAAATTATGAATTGATTTGTCTCATATATTTAAATCGATGAGATGATGTCAAAAGATTATTTAAACATATTTATTTGTGACCTTTCTATTTGCACTTACAATTTTTTTTGCATGGAGATTATGATATAATGAGCAATATTTTAATTGCACTTCTCAGCATTTCAAATATTGATTATTCATCCATCGAATAGTTGGTAGTTAATCATGCTTAGTAATTATTCATCAATCGAGCATTTATTAATTAATCATGTTTAGTGATTATTCGTCGATCAAATATTTAGTAATTAATCATGTTTAGTGATTAATTAATCATGTTTAGTAATATTCATCAATCGAATATTTGAAAAGGAAAAACACAAGTTACTAAGAAAAATATTAGAGGTAGAGTGAATTAATTTACTAATTTGCATAAATATGGAGTACAAGCATCTTAGAATAAAATTGTAAACAACATAGCCAATTTAGTCAAATTCACCACATAAAAGGAAAATAATCATCAAATAAAAAAATAAAAAAATAAAAAAAGAACAAATGGATTTTTTACGATGAATTCATTGTAATTTCCTAAATATCCTGAAAGTTTCAATTCTTTCAGATATGGAGACAATTTTTTCAGCTTCCAACTTGAACCAAAAATCTTGATGTACCTGGGTACAAATTCCCTCCCACGTGAACTGCAACATTTAGTATTCAAACAATAATTAAAACTTTACACTATGATATATGAGAATATAAATAAATAAAAGATACAGCCACATTTATCTCCAATGTAGGACATGCTTCAATGAGATGAAAGAGTTCCTTGTTATAATTATATGCAGGGATGGATTTAAGGGGGGCCATGGGGCAGCAGTCGCCCCTTGGACTTTCAAAATCGCCATTTTTATATGTAATTTTTTTTGATATTTTACATTTTTATCATTAATTTATAAGGATTCGCCCCTTTACATCTATTAAAAATTGTCCACTGAATAAGTTTTAGTCTCCGGTCTATTTTTTGTTTTGATTTGAAATTTTTTTGCCCCTTGATACAAAATTCTAGATCCCGCGTAGCAATGTCCAATTCCAGATGTTTCATATTTATTAGTTCAGGAACAACAGATGTGGCTAAGTGGTCCTACAATTTATACCAAACATATATACATAATACATACATACTTGATCATGTCTACTATAAAGTAAATTCCAAAGAAAGAAAAGTCATGTATATATAGAACCTGAAAAAGTCCAAAGCTTGAGTACCTGTAGTTGATCACGTGGCAATTTGGTAGTTCTTGTTGCTGCCAATGGCACTGAACTTGGCTAGCTTTGGGAGATTACTGAGTTTTAGGATACGGAGACGTCGTAGTTGGTGACACCTCAAAGTAACGAGGTTAATCATGTCGCAAACTTGAATGAATTCAATATAATAAGAATGAGATATATATAAATGTGATAGTAGTGAATGAGGAGCAGCAATCAAGACATTTCTCAATCTTAAAGAATGTGATAGTGATAAGCTTTCAAGACCAGGAGAATTGGAGACCAGAAATCGAACCTCCTCATCATCCACCTGAACGTTATCCAACGATATTTTCTTAACGAATTTTAGGTCATGTAATAATTGCTGCAAACCCTTCTTCTTGATCAAATTTGAGAGACCAAGTGTGAAATACTCATGTCTAACATCCCTATTACTATAAAGCAAATGTAACCACAAGATGTTTATATCAATGATTTCGACTTTTCTGGTCAATGCAAACTCCAGCCACCTCTCAATATTAGCTCCCTCCATAAAGGGCATATGGATCTTAAATTCTTTTAAGACCCTACACACCTCATGGGAATCAAAAATACTATCGATCAAGCTCATGTAATTTGCATTCTTTGGAAGTGGCTCGCCTCGACGAAATAGATGAGGCTTTTCTAAATATGGTTCTGTATATGGTTCACACGGGGGAAAGTTGAGACGAGAGGTGTAGATGTAGAGGTGGCGCCAACGAGACGAAAGAATGCTCGTTGTTGTAGCCTCACGCAATGATAGTCGAGAGATAATGGATATAAGAATTTCATCAAACAACTCACTGATTCTATCCACCTGTAATTAATTTGAGTCATTATAGTATCAATTTTCATGCATCTCTTCCAACCAAAAAAAATACAGAAGAAAGAAGAAATAGAAAATTACCTTGTCTTCATCAATTCTACTTTTAATTGCAACTTTCTTTTTCTTCATTGTTACCAAAACCTAAAAACAACAGCATAGATAATATAAGAAAAATATAAGCTACCAATCAAATATACAACTGTTTTTCTCTGAAAACTTCAGAAATATTAAAATTTGAACCATACTCATACCTTCAAGGGGTGGTTAGTAGCGTTTTATAGGGAGATCAGTAAAAAGAAAACAAACCCTAATTGCATTACAATTAAGTAAGCATTTCTATTGAATATATACCTCTAAAATATTGGGATATCCCAATATATAAGTGATCTGAAATATTGAGACCAGTTAGGATTGTATTGAATATATTTATTTTATAAAATCTAACTGATCCCAATATTTTAGAGATAATAGAATCCTAACTCGTCCTATGGAGGTATATATTCAATGGGATACTAACTTTTTATATATTTTCTGAATTTCTCAGAGAATCGGTTGTATACTTTATAGCTAGGATTTAACTAGTCCCAATATTTTAGAAATATATATATCCTTCTAATTAAAGGGCATCAAATCTGTTCGCTGTTTATTTTCTTTTTGTTTAGTTTTATATATAGATGGTATATAACAAAAAATTGAGATAACAATAAATTTTACAGCAAAATATAAAGTTGTTGCTGTTGAATGCAGGTTTGTAGGTCTTTTAGTTGTTGAAAATGGTCTTTGGTAGGCTGACGCACAAGATATACCAAATTTATTATTATTATTATTATTATTATTATTATTATTATTATTATTATTAATGTCCATTTTGTGACTATGGAATGATTTTGTTTGTGTTGTTTTTCCTAGCTTTAATCTTTTTTTTTTATTCATAGAAAATGGTCGTTTTGAGGAATAGCTTAGAGAATCCTACAATTCAAATAGTTTTATGTAGTAAACTTCTATCACTGCTCACTCTACTCGGTGCAAGCACACACTTGATTAGTAACATGTTTAAATATATATATATATATATATATATATATATATATATATAGTTGGTAGAATAAATTAATTTACCAATTCTCATAAATATAAATCACAAAAACTCACGTGAGACAGTCTCACGGATAGTTACGTGAGACAGAGCCCCATCATTCACAAACAACATGTGAATTGTAGGGTTTGGATTGCGGGTTATTGGGTTGTGGGTGACCCGTCTCACGCAATATAATAAAAATCGAAATATGGAGTACAAGGATTTTAGAATAAAAATTGTAAACATCATAGCTAATTTAGTCAAATTGATCACCACATAAAAGAAAAGAAAAGAAAAGTCATCAAATTAAAATGGAAGAACAAATGGAATTTTCAGTTCGGTTTGAGTCGTGTATAGTGGGTGAGGCCACAAGGTTCGATAATCAATTTTTTGAGTTCCACGACATTTTTTATGATGAAATGAGTCAATAGTGCCTCGTTGTAATTTTCTAAATATCCCGAAAATTTCAATTCTTTCAAATATGGAGACAATTTTTTCTTCGTGTGACGTAGCCAAACATGTTTGGCATCCAACACGACCAAATACATTTGTATGAGTACTTATAAGAATATCGCTCCCACAAGAACTGCAACATTTAGTTTTCAAACAATAGTTATTAACTTTTTACACTTTGATATATATAAGAATTAAGTTAAATAAAATTAAGGTGTAACAGCTACCTTGATTTCTAACTTTCTCCAATGTAGGACATGCTTCAATAAGATGATAGAGTTCATTGTTATAATTATCGGGCCTAGAAACATCCAATTCCAGATGTTTCATATTTATTAATTCAGGAACTGCATATGTGCCTAAGTGGTCCTACAATAATATATACACATACATACTTGATCATATCTATTATAAAATAAATTCCAAAGAACGAAAAGGCAATTGTATACACACACAAATATATGCTTACCTCTGTAAACCATATACGAGTTGAAAGCTTGAGTAACTGAAGTTGGTAACACAGTATATTGGGCAAAATTTTGAAAATTGTGTGCTTGTTGGTTTTTTTTTTTTTTTTTTGGAACTATAGAAAACGGTCCTTAATCACACAATTAAATTTCAAGTATAAATCAGTTTTCTCGCTTCTTAAGGAAAAAAAAATCAGTTTAGTCTAATTTACAAAAAAAAAACACTTTTTTATACATAGAAGGCAATTTTGAAAAACGTAGTAATGCCACAGGCAAAAAGCTAGAAAACAAAAATACGTGTAAAAGTTAAAAAAAAAATTAAAAGTAAAATAACCATGTATATAAAGTTCGTCAAACATTTTATTAAGGGGTGTAACTGCAATATTTGAAGATTGAGAGGACTGGCGCGCAATTAAGGGAATGTTGTTGTATCTATCTGCGTTTGGTTCAGATTTTCACCGGCGAAAAAATGGAGGCAGCAATGGGATTGATGCGAAGAATTCCACCGAAGCATTCCGAAGCGGCTTTATCTGCACTCTTAAGCCTTTTACCCCACCATTCCTCTGATCTTCTCTCTCAAGTTGATCAGCCTCTTCAGGTGAAATTATTGCATTATTGTCTGATTCATTTTTTTGTGTGTGTATATATGTTTGTATGTATATGTTCGGGATAGTAATAGTGGGATTTGATTGGGTTTGGGAATTATAGTATTTAGGGTTTTTTAAGGAATTGAGATTTTTAATTTTTACTTTTTGCCGTGAATGTTTATATAAATGATGATGGTGTTGTAAGAAATGAGTGTTTTGTTAGGTGGGAGGATTTAATTTGCTATTTTTCTGGGCTATTGAATTGTTAATTACTTGATTTTTGGTTTAGATATGTTTAAGTTCTGATCTGAGTTTTTGCTTTCTGTTTGTGTTAATGATTTATGTTTGATCATCAATGGGAAATCTTTGCTTTCCATTTTTCTGGTAGGATTTTTGTGGTGCTTGTGTTGGTACCTGTCATATATAGCTTCAATTCGAGATTATTAAATTAACATGAAGCTATTGAATTTACATAACATTGTCATAATTTGGGTTATTAAGCTGACATCTAATGTAGAGATGGTTATTAGTTGTTTGATTTGAGAAGGATGTTAACACTCTTGATACTTAACTGGTAGCTCTTGTAGGCATTTAGGATCACAATGTTTGGCCTTTCTTGACTTACTATGTGCTTTCCTCTTGTCTTTTGTTTTAATATGTCAATGTTTCGAGTCTTTAGATTTGGGGAGTTGATGCTTAGTTAATGAGGAAAGTGCAGAAATTTATGATTGCTGTATTTATGTGTACGTGTCGCTTACAATTTAATAATATCAGCATAACATGGGACTTCACCATATGATTTCTAGCTGTCATTGTCCCATGGCACTTATTTTTTCCATCTTTAGCTGATCAATACGGTTGTGCTGAATATAATGTTGTTCCTCAGGTTTTATGTGATATTGATAGTGGAAAGGAGTTCTTATTATGCGAGTATAACAGAGATGCAGATTCTTATAGGTATGCATTACACTGTACATCTTCTTAAATCCTTGTCAAACGACATCATGAATGGAAAAAGATTTCTTGGAGGGTTTATGTGTGCACTTGCTCTATTCTTGCAAGCATTTAAAATCAAAGTTTATTTTCTTTCTTTTTTTCTTTATTGGCATAGCTGAGATGTCTGTTTCTTGTTTTCCACCTGAAGGTCTCCGTGGTCAAATAAATACCATCCCCCATTAGACGACGGACTTTATCCATCTATGGAGTTGAGGAAACTTGAGATTGAAGCAAACGATGTCTTTGCTATCTATCGTGACCAGTGAGGTCCTTTACTTACCTCTTACTTTCTGTAACCATATTTGAGCTTGTGAATGCATTTACTGCATTTGTATATGTGGTATTTAGAGCAGTCATTTATAATTCTTCTATCTTGATTCCTAAGAGCTTCTTCCAGCTCAAGTTAACCAATCAATTGGTAGGTACTATGAAGGTGGCATTTCTTCTGTTTATATGTGGGATACTGACGATGAAGGATTTATCGGCTGTTTCTTAATTAAGAAAGGTGGTAACTTTTCCCCAAGTTTATGGTTAATATTGTTTTTCTTCATCTAATCGTGAGATGGGATTCCCAATTGAAGATGGCTCAAGGACTGCTGATGGTAAAAGAGGCTATCTACAAGAAGGGTCTTGGGAAGCAATACATGTTATCGAGGTACATCATCCGACTTGCCAAATGGACCTTTCCTCTTATCATCCTCTATAGTGATGATCATTTCTTTTCGTACTTATAGGTTGGACCTGATGTGGAAGAAACTGCCCGTTACTGTTTGACCAGCTCTGTTATGCTTTCTTTGACCACGAACGATGAGTCCTCAGGCACCTTCAATTTGTCGGGATCAATTAGAAGACAGGTATTTCATCTTCCATAATATATATTTACAGATGTGCAAATATCCCACTTCACTGATCTTATTTTATTCATTTTTCTGTACAGATGAATATGGAGCTTCAAGTTGCAGATGGTCATTTATGTAATATGGGGAAGATGATAGAAGAAATGGAGAGCAAGCTGAGAAACTCATTGGATCAGGTACTTATTATTATCGCACTTTGTGATGTTCTTGTGTTTATTTCTATGATGATTGGAAATTAAGTTAAATAGGAATTCGTTTCCAGGTCTATTTTGGGAAAACGAAAGAGATGGTTTGTACGTTACGACCACCTACTGAAATCGTTCAAACGAGACTTCCAGACAGCTGAATACATGATGTTGTAGAGTAATTTTTGGACTTGTTTCTCCCATATGAAGTTTTATCTGTGATTTGTTGTCCCTGATATGTTAGTGATTTTTGTGAAAGATTTTAAGTAAACACATAATATGTATTTTGCCTCTTTGATTTGTTAGAAATGTAATTAAAGTATTGTTTGAACATAATTGTGTATTTTGCCTTTTTCTAGGCCTGCAAGAGAAGTTTAAATATGCTATGAAAAATAAATGTGAAAAGCTACAAAAGGAATATGTTGACAAAAACTCATAAATTAAAGATGGTTTTGTGGATATAATTTTGTATATGGAGTCACATTATCTACCAATTAAATCCATTTTCTTCATTTAAATTTTGTTTCAAGAGATAAAAAAATCAAATCAAGCTATTGAATTAGGGATTTTCTTTAAATTTTTGGGCTTGAATTGTAAATATAGCAAATGAACTTGAATTTATTTTCAATGTCTGTAAAGTTTGAAGTTTTACTTGAACTCAAGTTTGATAAATAAAAAATCTCTTCAGAGATACTAATTGTTAAAAAGAATATGTGAATTATCTCATTTTATGAATAAGATATAATTATAAAAATTATTTATTTAAATAAAACAAATATATTACATATAATGTACTTGAACTTTGACAAATGAATATGATCTTTATATCTTCTTTTATGAAAATCATATATTTACATATAAATTCTCATTGTAAATTGTGTATATCTTTTACTTTTATCATTTATTAGCTTAATGGAGTATAAATTAATTTCTTATGTTTTCTATATTTTTCACTTTTCTTTTTGTAACTTCATAGATATTTCAATCTTTTTGCATCAATTAGTTTAATTCATTTTTCTTTTTGTAACTTTATAGATATTTCAATCTTTTTGCAATAATGTATACATACGTATTTGAAATCAATTGGACCTACCTATATAAAATATTTATCAATTAAACTAATTGAAGAAAAATATCACGTGTATTACATTTAAATTATATTCTTAACCGAGCTTTTATTTGTTTATTTATTATTTTGCTATTTTGAAAAATTCAAGGGATAAATACAATTTGCATTTTAGCCAAATTAGCTAATATTATGTAATGGGCCTTTTTTTAAGATGGGCTTGGGCCAGTCTTTCTTGCAAAATCTCTGCTAATAATGTAAGCCCATCTACTCCATCCAATCAAAACACAAAAATTAGGGGGGAAATCTCCTAACTAAATTAGGGCAAGAATCGATAGCTAACAGTGCTCGAACGAACTTGAAGAAGGTATATTTCATTGTGTTTGTTCTTCTTTCAATGTCTGCGTTTTTTGTTTCAATTTCCGGTTTCCAGAAGTTAATTGTCCGGCGGAGTACGCCGGAAAACCGACTACATTTATTTCTTCAATGGTATAATGGTTCTGAAATCTTTGATTCATCAGTAAAATAGTCGATTTTCAAAGGTTACTTAGCTATAATGAGCTGGGAAGTCTGTAATTTGATGCGTATTTGATTATTTATAGAGTTCAATTTTAGTGAAATATATTGAATGATGTTTGTGGTGATAGTTTGCAATGTGGAATTTCTGAGGAAGTATCATCAACCTCACATAGTATGAACTAATGGATTTGAACATTTTGGCTTCAGAATCAATTAGTTTTATGGTGCCTTTTTTCCTCCTAATCTATATGTATGTTGTCCTTCATTTTAGGAAGTGATGATTTGTTCATATAGTGTTTGAGAATGTTGATTTGACTGCCTTTTCCCATGTCTCTGAACAGATAGGCAAGATACTTTCACGTTGATTGCTGATGGATCGGCAGCCTCATGATTATGGTGCTCCCATGCCGTATGGGCAGCAGCAGCAGCAGCAATCGGCCAATATGCAACAGCAACAGCAGTATGGTTTTCATCCACAGCATCAGCAATTTCCTCCGTCGGTCCATGGTCCTCCTTTTATGCCCCCTCATCCTTCTCTACAACAGTTTCCGTATCCTCGTCCAATGCAACAATCTCAGCTCTATCCACATTTACCTCCTCACCCACACCTTCATCAACAGTCACCACCATCTTTTCCACCACACGCACCTCCACATCTTGTTCCATCACCTTTCCATGGACTGTATGATACCCCTCCACCCCCTGCTCCTCCGCCATCTGATCCTGAGCTTCAAAAGCGAATTGACAAATTGGTAGAATATGCTGTCAAGAATGGGCCGGAGTTTGAAGCTGTGGTCCGTGAAAGAGAGCAAGATAATCCTGCTTATAGTTTCCTTTTTGGTGGCGAAGGACATAATTACTACCGCTACAAGCTTTGGGTGGCAACAAGACCACCCATGGGTGCTTTCAACCCTCAATTTCCTTCTTCTATGCCTGTGATGCATCCTCCCAACCCCATGATGAGTCCTGCGCCTATTAATGCTCCAAATGCTGCTACTGGGGTTCACTTGCAGCAACCTCCATTTCCACCATTCTATGAGCAGCAGCACCCTCATCACTCGCAATCATTGGTTGCTCGTCCTGAATTTGATCAGCCATACCGACCTTTCAAAGGTCTATCTAGACCACTTCCTCCGGATGTTGATATGGAGCTGCATGGTGTTCTCAACAGTCTCACTGGGACCAAGGAGTCCATAAAAGGTGCAAAGACCTGGTTTATGCAGAGGGCTCCTTTTATACCTGCCTTGGCTGAGGCACTCCGAGATAGGGTGTTTTCCCTTGATGATTCTGAGAGACAGTTGCATATAGTTTACCTTGCCAATGATATTCTATTCGACAGGTACCTTTTTGATTGCTTCAAGTCTTTGATTTCTCTTGTTGAAAAGTTATCTCTTTGTTGCATTTTTTGTTACTTAATATCATCGCATGTACTCTATATGAATAACTGTAGCTTGCTGCTATTCAATTTGTTTTTTTTTTTTTTTAAATCCAAAAATGATGAGTACAATCGAAAATGTGGAGGTCAAATAAAATGATATGTTTCTGTGCAAGAAACCTATTTTTGGTGTGTTTTTTGAACTTTTCTTGAGTTTGACCACTCTTTAGAAGTCTCACTTTGTGAGGATTGCAAAATTTAACTAACAATATTCAATAAATTTCAGTGGGGATCATGATCTTTCACATCCACATTTCAATTGCTAAACCTCCATAGAATTATCAATTATTTCTCTTCAAAGCAAATTCTCGGATTATTCCGTGTTTTCTATATAGTTGTAAAGCTGAAATAGGTTTGTCTTAAAATGTTGAACCCTCTCTCCATCCAAGTATCAGAAAATTTGTATACAAACATATCTTTGCCATGATATTGTTTTTGCAACTACAAGTCCAGTGTTCATGAA
This sequence comes from Scutellaria minor, assembly GCA_954870855.1. Classification (NCBI taxonomy): domain Eukaryota; kingdom Viridiplantae; phylum Streptophyta; class Magnoliopsida; order Lamiales; family Lamiaceae; genus Scutellaria; species Scutellaria minor. The sequence continues at coordinate 839,949 of OX940734.1, forward strand.
GAAAAAGTTTGGTGCTGTGGATATTTTTATAGTTTTACATAGTGCACAAAACTCTTATCACCATGCCACCACGTATCAGTTCGTTGGGGCAATTAGCCGCTCCATGTATGTCTTGATTGGGGTGGTAGTTGTGGAACTCAAAGTGGTATACAACCCAACTCAGTTTATCACTTTGAATTTCACAACCAACATTGCTAATTAATATGTACATGGAGCACCTAAATGCTCGAAGAATTTGTGTCATGGTGGCTTACAACTAAAAGTTACAGTTTTGTGAAATATGTTACCTATAGAAGTTCTTGCAGTAAAGAATTTATTCATGATTATTGGGTCTTTAATTGCAAAAAATTTCATAGCAAGGTATGGTGGATTACTAGGATACTTGGCTGGAGTGAGAGTTTAATTTTATAATATGAACCTAGTTCAACATTACAACAACATAGGTGGCCATATATATTGTGAAAATGCAAGGGAAATAATGAGTAGTTCCATGGTAGATTTGATTATTAAGATGCAGGTGTGAAAAGTCATGAGCGCAAGCAGAGTTTATTAAATTTTGTAAGTTAATTTTTGGCCAAGGTGCAGAGGTGATCCTGGTACCTGAGGCAAGAACATGGAGCTCAAAATTCCAAAAGAGCGCAAATATTGATACTTTAATATGTTGGAACCATATTAAAAGACAAGAAAAGAATGAAAAGCAAATAGTTGCTCCTCCAAAATGAAGTTATGACCATTCTTATGTTTTTCTATAGAAAGAAATGTCTTTAAAAAAACTGTGGCTAACAAAATGGTCTCCTCATAGTTGTTAGAGGCGCGCCCGAGGTCCAAGGAACAAATATTTGTGTTTAGAGGTTCTGGCCATTATTATGTTTTCTTCAGACGCGTCTCTAACAACTATGAGGTGACCATTGTTTTAGTCACAATCTTTTTGCTGGTCATATCAATCTCATGCAAGCAGGTTAGGTAATCTGTGTACCAGTTAGTAGTTTCTGGGCAGTGATGAACCTATTGCTACTTGCAAAATTTATTGTCCATGGTTTCAAGTGCCCAAAACACTCTTTTTAGGGATTTTCTTGCTTCTACTGATGGTACTATGGTACTTAAAGCTGTTTTTTAAATGCATTTCCTCAACAATATTCAAGACTTAAAAACTCTTTCCTCCTTTTATGGTTCTACTCTCCTGAATCGAATGTAGCATAAAGGTCCCACATATTCCTCAGGTCCCAATATTATATTATCATATATTCATGTCTTGAATTTGAATGTACAGCTTGCAGAGACGTGTTAATCCTCAGGAACTTGATAACGAGGCACTTGCATTTAGGCCGGTTATGGGCTCTATGCTTGGAAGAATCTACCATAACCCACATAACAAGGAAGAAAACCAGTCGCGTCTTCAGAAAATCTTGCAATTCTGGGCCTCCAAGGAAGTGTATGATCAGGACACAATCTTCGGGCTTGAAAATGAGATGATGAGTGGGTTGCCACCAAATTTTACTCACACCGACGCTGCTGCAGGAGATCGTTCTACTGCCCTTGGTATACTTCCCTGTGCCTACCCTCTATGGAAAATCAGCTATAAGAATCTGATATGTGTTTTGGGTTTATAACTTACATGTTATGGTTGCCTCAACTAGTTTTAGTTAATGATCGGACTTACTACACTTTTATTAACTTACTTTCCTCTTTGTAATAGGATTGCACCAACTGCCAAACCATAATTCATTACAGTGGCAGCCTGATATGCACGGCTCCGTTTCAAATATACCCGATCAAGAATATGCAGATAAACTAGTTCCTCCTATGCTGTCTTTATCAAACCAGCAATTCCATCCCCCTCCAATCCCTTCTGGTGGGTTTCCTGGATCAATGCCTGTACCACCTCCCGTCCAACAGACGAATCTACTAGCAGCAACCCCTCCTGGTAAAGTTGGTGAAAAACCGCCCCCTTATCCTTTGTTTCCACCGGGTCTTATTCCCGGTATGGTTAGAAAGATGCAGATAGGTAGTGGGGTACCTTACTCTCCAATGAGCCCTCTTGATATTCCCACTGTAATCCCACCTTCAAACGTATCACCATCAGAAATTCTTGAGAGAGTTTCAAAGTTCTTTAAAGAGATCGGAGAGGTGAACCCATCTGAAGGACCAATGAAGCCATCAGAATCAAGGGAAGATGATGATGATGATGATGATTATGAATACGAGAGAGATCTTCCTCGAAAGGGGGGAGCTTGCATTCCTCCACCTTCTAGCCTAAACGTCGACCCAGAGACCGGTGCTCTTTCCGATGGAAGTGTAGAAAGAAAGCCCGGATCGAGCAGCTCAGGAAGGTTGGGACTTGGGGCAACAGCAGATCCGAACGAACCAAGTCAATATGACGATGTCTACTCTTCTTACAGGAAACAGAGAAGCACCAATTACCACACATCGATGAGTGCAAGAGCTGCTGCAAGGTAAAACACGATGTGGATTCTGATGTCGTCTGATATAGCGATTGATAATGTTTTGTTGATTTTGGAAGAGTTGTATACATGTGTTTTTTTGTTCAAACTTTCAGAGGTTGATGAAAAACTGTTTCACTAAACTGGCCCTTATAGTGGAGCAATGTAGATCATGTTTGTTTAAACCAAACATGGTTTTGGTTTCATTTTATTTAAACTTACTGAATTCTCTCTTGGTTGTGCATTTAATAAGATGAAATTCTTGCTAGAAAATTCGGTATTATATCCAAAGAAAAAAAAAAACGAGATAAGTGACATATAAATATAACTAATAATAAATCGATTAATATTCTATTGATATTATTTATACATTATGCATTTCTTTCTCTTCTTAAAGAGAAGATTAATTTCATTAAGAAATATAAGATGCAAATTCTGAGTTTTAATAAGGTAAAATATTTTAGCAAAGACCAATTTTTGGTGTAAACAGATGGTCATGTGAATCATATTAAAAAAAAAAAAAAGCAACAAAACTATCAACTGGAGGTTGATACCCCATGAAGTGTTCTAAATTCACAAAGCTACATTATCATCAAAAATAATGTATTCTCATACTTTAAATTTCTTGATTGTTATGATCTAAACATACATTAACATGTGCATTACACGTATAACTAAAATTGTTCAAACTCCACACCTTTAAATTGAATATATACTAATAATTTGAAGAGAGAATGAACAACAGTGCTACTTTTAAAAACTATATATATGCCACCAAATATTTCCAAACAATAGAATAACATGAACCAACCCCCCGAAAAAAAAAAAAAAATTGAAAAAGGAAATACAAATTTGAGGGAAAGATGCTAATCTATGGGATGTTTGTCAGCCTGTCGAGACGTGTAATGAGCTGAGAGCAAAACTAGAGACAGGAACGCACTCGCTACGAAGATAGCATCAAACCAACGATGGTAGAAATCGAACTGAATATCACCACCCAATACATCTGTTATAATCATCCTGCAGCACAACACCACACAACCATTCAGACATCCTTACAGCAACGAAATGAAGTTCAATTATTCTGACTAGAAACCGTGAAAGCATTTCATTAGACAAACGAACTACTAGATAAATGCTGATGTAGTATCAATCAATTTAAAGTCCCAATAACAATGTCTAGTTTCCTCAAGAAGCTTTCTTTTATTTCAGTCGCCCTATGGCATATAATCCGAAGATTGTTTGGTGAAACTAAAAGCTTATGCTTTGATGCTTGAATGCAGTGAATGAAAACTTCATAGAATGACATTTCTTGTTTGAGATTATCTTGTGTTTTCTGGGCTAGAAAATAATGTTACAAAGGGATGGTGTGCTTTCCCACTTAAAACCACAAATTGCATGCCAACAATAACTGCAAAACTTAATGTGAGATTCTAGGAGCTAGCACAGAAATCAGAATGCTAACTCAGATTATAGATTTCTATGATCTGGAGTTTTTAAGTTGCTTATCAACTCAGTCTGACAACAAAATAAGCTCAAATAAATAAATAACAATGAAACATAGCAAAAGGAAAATATATAGCAAATGTGTTGATCAGATTAACAATTTCTTTATTGAAAAAACAGACGACATTAATCTCAGAAACATATAGATTTTGTAATGCAAAACCAAGATGTTTACACGCTCACAAATACCTAAAACACAAAAGGAAGAGTACCTGTATTCTGTTGCCAAGCTTTTCCTAATTAATAATATGGAGGAAACAAAATACATTCCCATTATTTCAGAGAGGAAAAGGACAACATTACTTGAAGATCCACTCCCAACTCTGGAAACAGCAAAAAAGAACTGCACAGATGCTAGAAAGTTAGGCCCCAGACACTAGAAATAAATATAATCAGTCAATTAAAGGCGAGAAAAGGAGTAACACTTACCTTCATCAAATTGGATAAGAATCCCCGTACAGATATGACTATCAGGATCCCAATGAATAAAAGAGAAATGTACTGCATAGAAGGAAACAAAACAAACGGAGAGTGTTAATGTAGTAAGATAGATAAGGACTCATATACTTTGCTTGTATTTGAAACATTATCCTAGGATGGCCTGATAGATAATTGCAGATTAACAAAAAGCTAAACATTTTTTATAATTTAGGATTTCCTAGTGTTAGAGTAAAACAAACAAGTACCCGACAGTAAGCATTGCAATGCTACAAAAGGAAATAGATGACACTACAGGAAGTTGTCCACAGGATGCCAAGTACTAACCTGTGATAATAAAGTTACATTGATGCCTATGTCAAAAAACTGCAAGAAGATGCTGACTGTTCTCGTGACAGGATCAACAGAACCAGCCTGAGACAAAAGCTTGCAACATCAAACCATTCGGAATTTTGAAACAGCATAAAATAAGGAAGATATGAAAAGAAAGGAGAACATAACATTACCTCCTTGAATACGACACTTTGCAAAGACTGCAGAATAAATAAACAAATATACTTCAATAATTAGTGCCCACGTATATACAGAATACTAATGTTTTGGTAAACTTAAACATTGTGAGTCTATGTAGAACTAATGTAAGAGCGTCACAAATCCTTCACCACTGTATAATCAGAAATTAAACAAAAATTGAACAAAAAGAATGTCAATCATATCTTGAGTGAAAAATTACCTTTAACATTTTATATACACAATAAACCGAACATGCATAGCCCAAAAGATTCTGCAAGTGACCCTTCCAGGTTCGAGAATACGCAGCAGCTTCCTGAATCAGAGGGCCAAAAGATAAAAGAATCCATAAGCAATATAAAAGTGATTCCACAACTGTTGCAATCTTACTCTTGAAAAATGTTAAACTTGCAACATACAGGAAAAGAAGTGGCTTACCTTAGCCTGACGAAGCTCATAGATTTCCAGAAACAGTTGCTTTGAGAGCTCCTCCAAAGCTTCTACCTCTGATTCCATGGTTTTGATATCTTTGCAAAAAAAAAAAAAGAAGAGTCGGCAACAATAGATTAGTAGAAAAGAGCACAAAAGAAGAATCAATACCCTAATAAATGCACAGCATAAACTACCTTGCTCGTTTTGGTCATCATGTACCGATCGTACAACAGTGCCAACAATTCGCTTGAAGAATGACCTATTGTTGGATTTCTGTCACATGAAATTTAGCAGCAATTATATTTAGAGGTCACATCTTAAAAAGCATATTTCAAATTTTTCTACAATGCAGAAAGAAGATCAGTAACATCCTGCCATCAAACTACCAAGCAGTTATAGTGTACTATAAGGAAATAAGAAACCAAAGACAAAGTACAAATCAATAGCATTCCCCACAAAATCCAAAAGGGTTTTTCACAAATAATAAACAGATACATTTATTTAAAAGCATTTTGCTCAACTGTTCCAGCTACTCACTCCTAAGTTGTAAACTTAAATCATACAGCTACAACAACTTTACATGACACATTCTCACATTAACATCAATCAACAATACAAAAACACAAGAATCTCCTTGCAATGGCACAAGTGGTTAGGCAATGTATGCAGAGATCTGTTCTGCTCTTTTTTCAATAAATAAATTTTGTTACTTAGCAATAAAAATTTCCATAGGCACCAATTGAAGATTGCAGTATACACCCAAACTTGGTGATGATTACAATACAACTGTTCTGCTGGATAACGCAGCTACATAAAATCATCTTTTGCCATGTTGGTTCTTTTTGGTATATCTTTGCTCGTTCCATAACTTGAAAACATTATTTCCTTCGTACAGACTAAAATGTGAATCAGTTCTGGTTGAATTGAATTCAAGAACACTTTCACTGCGCAAAGAGAGCAAGTGTTGTTTGAAAATTGACAGTGGAAGAGATGCATAAACATCTAACCACAAATGTTAACCAGAAGATATTTTAGGTATCAGGCATATATATAAGAGGGTTAAGAAATATACTTTAAAGTTCAAGAGAGCAGAGTAGACCAACCAGCCAACCATTCAATGGAAGTTCAAGGTTTAGCATTTTCTTAATTATATTCAAGTTATTGTCAGTTCATGACCTAGTTCTATCTTATTATATCAACAATAATATTTCAGTAGGAAAGTAAGAAATTTTTACTCACTAAATATAATTTCTCTATAAAATTTAAACTGTACTCTGTCAATGAGTATTCATAAATAAAATAAAGTATTCAATATGTAGCAAGGTGAGTGAACCTCTTCCGACCCGTGTTTTCGTTCCATCTCCATTTGACACAGAATTATCCTCTTTTTCTTGGAAATGCAAGTCTCTATTGACTGCATCAGCTGCCTCTCAATTGCCTTAATTTCTGTTTCCTCAATTTCTCTTCAATTGAACAAAAGAAAATACAAAACAAATTTAAGCTTTTCCAATATTCCACTGTCATTCATGCCAATCGCTAACAATGCTCTTACCGAATAAAAAGAGATAGGTAACTGTATGGCAAATTCACTGCTCCAAAACCAGACAGTACAGCCATGAGAGTTACACCAATGACTCCGATTCTGCTGACCAACTGAGTCATGGTGAAGAAGCCTAACAAAAGATCATAAGAACAAAGAGATATAAACAGCAAAATAATAGTTTACGAGAATCTGTATCTACTAAAAGAAATAGTTTGCACAATAGCTTAAGTATTGAGGCCACAGGATGGGCAGTGAAAGAACAGAGTAACAGAAGTGGAGTAGTTTACATGAATAGAAAAAAAAACCATTTAGATAGAGTCAACTAAATCAAGAGGTGGCTGAACAGAAAAGTACAGACTATGCAGCAATGAAGCATGCACAAAGAGGAAGTGATGGTAAAGTGCTCTGAATAATAATTTTTTTACGCAGCAACATTGACAAAATTCCCAACCTTTATCTGGAGAAGGCATTGGAAAATGTATGCCCATTCGCCAGAAGCCGTATAGAAAAGCCAACAAGAATAAAATAGCACCAAGTGAAGCACGTTCCTTTCTAACACCTGAGACACAAAATTGGTAATTGATGGGAAGTATCCATATATTATATAAAAAAGCTGGGGATGGAAACATAAGATTTTGGACTTGAGTGAAAATGATTAATGAATACTGAGTCCAGCTCTTAAATGTTTTTTTCCCACACAATCATTTATAGCTAAAGGAGTGAAATATCTTAAACTGTCCGAAGTATATAATACTATGGAACCCAGGCCAAAAAATCAAACACACGTAATTATATCCACACTCACCACCAAAAGACAATCATTAAAATTGAGATTCAACAAATTAATGTAAAGCTGAAGGTGCAAAACTTACCACTGTTAGAAAGCATAAGATAGCAATGGTAGTATGGCAACATAAAGACTAGCAACATTATTAGACAAAACAAATCCACCTTCCAATTCAGCCATCTTGCCCTGCACACAGTAGCAAGTGAGACAATCCCAGATCAGATCGAACTCCTCAAAAAAACCTCCATAACATGAGACACCAAAATCTCTTACAAGAAACAAACTAAACCTAACTTCTTCAGTACTTTATCACAACCTAAGTAAAACCCCTGAAACAACTTCAATAACCGACATGATCCAAGACTCACAATCAAGAAGAATATGCAGTATTTAAATGCCCACTAAAAGCATTTCCATTGCAACTGCTCTAGCCTCTATGAACATCTCAAGCATCCAAATGAAGGCAAAAGTTTAACATTCCCCCTTCAAACTCAACTACTACCTAAATTTAACGAAATGGAGAAATCCAAACTACTCCAGCATGACTAGAGTAAAAAACATGAAAGTGCAGATAACATATGCAGGAAAATGAAGAATCATACATCGAGTTATCTGCAGGAGAATGAAGAATCATACATCGAGGAATTAAACATTGAAACTACACTATGCTTACTCTTTCGATAGAATGGGAATGATCTCAAAGAGAACAAGCTGAAATAAATTGCAAGAGAAGGCAAAGACAACGCTGAATATGATCTGAACCAGCACCCGCTTCTCTTCGTATTCCTTGTACAGTCGCCGGTTCAGGAACCACAGACCGCCCCATCCAAGCAGTAGCAGCGAACCCACCGCCACCACCCCCTCGTAAACCGCCCTACCCCACCCCATCTATATATACACTTTCTCAACCACACTATACCCCACTCTGTCTCTCTCTCTAGGGGTTCTGCTCTCGAATTTTACCTCAGATTCACAATTCTCTCAACTATGTTGTTCGATTTCCACCGCCAGAACTTCGCGATTGTCATCAATGGTTTCCGGCAAGCTCCTGAACAAGTAAATTGCAGAATCTACAAGAGCCCTAATTGATTTGGGCGAATCAAAGAGGCTTCGCGGATCGATCAAGCAAATATCTCGATGCAAGATACTGATTACAATGTTTTTGCTTAGAAATGTGGAATAGTTGTTTAGAGATTTATATTTGCAAAATCTGTTTGAAAAACACTCTAATTAAGTTTCGAGAAAAATATACCGTTTTTTTTTTTAAATAAAAATTGAATTATGTATTTGTTATGCATCCAACAATACATGTGAATGAAGATTTATGTATTATACTACCAAAAACATCATATAATTGGAAGAATTTTGTTAAATAATGTGTGATATTTGTATGAATGTGTTGTATGATTGTATCATGATTAAAAAAAATTAGAGTTAATTGTTAGAAAATTAATATTTTTTATTCGAATTGTCATTTAAATTAAAAAAATTATTATTAATCAAAATAACATAATCTTATATATGTAATTTATATTTTGAGTTTTAAAATAAAAAATGTTGATATCTCTAGTTGTCCTGATGTGGTTAAAAAAAACAACCGAGTCAAAAGAACATTTAAAAAAAACTGATCGAGTTAAAAAAAAAAAAAAAACACAATACCATATATATAAAGTTACATTATTTTAACAAAAAACTGAAAAATTTGGTTAAAATGATTAAGTGGAGTAAAGGTTCTCATTTTTCGGATTAACCCAAAAAAATTATCACTTATAGTTAGTATTGAATTTGATACAAATATCTAATTTGTTCCAAATTTATTACAAGTCAGTTATGTAGAATGTAACTAACCAAAAAAAGTGAGTTGGAACTAATAAAAATCAAAATTTAAAAGAGTAAATATCGTATAGTATTAGATTAGTTGTATAATTTGATTGCAATTAATTATAAATTCCAATTTCCCACCAAGTTAAATTTCTTGCCAAAAGATGGTCCACTGTGAATACGTGGATTCATGGCAGTCCCATATTTTTTCTTCTGCTCTCTAAAATGCTGAAAATAAGGACTTTTCTTCTCTGCAATTTTTTCATAATCGTAATTAGAGGTCTCATCAATGGCAGCATCACTCGCAATTGGGCTGAGAACAGTGTTCATAGTGTTGGGATGTGGAATCGCTGCCACTGTTATTTACACAATTGCCACTGATGGCCTCCCTTTCCGCAAAGAGCTCCTCACTCCGTATGTCTTCTCTTAATTCTTGTCAATTGTAAATTTTAGGGATAGGGTTTTTATAATTTTGGTGTTTGATCAGTTATCTTGCGGTTTAATTATGGTGCTGGCTTCATGGAAGGGTTTTAGAGAGAGGAATTTGCTCTCTTTCTTGGATGGTAATGGTGTCAAACAAAAACACAGAGAAATATGCATATCTGGTTGTTGCTTAATTGTCTTATGTTCTTGAATTAGTCATGAGCTAAGCATGAATCTGTCTGTGAATTGTTGGTTCGGATAGACTAACGAAGATGATCTAGTAGGGCTTGTCTGTTTCACAACTAGTGTTGTCCTATGTTGTTTTCAACCTCTTATGACTTGCTTTACTATCTTGAATTTGAAATGCAACTAATCTAGAATTGGTAATTTGTTGATACAGGTGGATGGCAGCAACATTGGTCGATTTCTATATCAATATTCTGGCTATTTGGGTATGCTATAATGTCCCTTAAAGTTTTGTCACCCGAGATAACATATGTTGGAGTGGATTTATATTTTTTATGATCGATATAAACGGCTCTTTTTCTTCACCTAAACATGAAATCTTTGACACTGTGTACCATCTTACTTTATCAGGCATGGATTGCATACAAGGAATCTAACTGGATCCAGTCAATAATTTGGTTGATTTTGCTTATATGTTTTGGAAGGTATAGTTGAAATTGTTCATTCAATTTCCTGAATTTCCCTAAACAGTTTTATTGATGAATTATATTCCTTGGAACCCTATAAATGCAAGTTGCACTTGGAGAGAAATCTAATCGTTTCCTTAGCGTTTGTTGTTGTCTGAAATTTGTGTATGTGTTAACTTTTTTGTTTTCTCATTTGCAGCATCACTACATGCGCGTACATTGTTATTCAATTTCTAAAATTGTCTCCTCAAGAATCAATACAAGATCCTATATACTTTGTTCTGCTGAGAAATAGGAAAAGGTCAGTCCTGCTTTTGCTCCTTATCAATTGAGCTCGTAAAGGGCTAATTGTTTCCATTTGTATGATTTATTAGCTGCATTATTGGACAAGGTTATATACCTCTGTTTCTCTATTTGCTCTTATGGCTAACATATCTTCTCTGTGATCAAACTAGCGCGATTATTGCAGGCAAATGTCCCTCTTTTAAAGTTCTAATGGGAGCTAATCAATTAAATTATATGAAATACATTGTCGTTACCATCATTTGTTGCCACATTTGTTTCTATCGATATTTGAATGACATAGAGCCCGATTTTCTTCTTACACCTTTATTCTTTCTCGTTTGTTCTTCCACATCTAGAACAACATTGAGTGCGCCAAAATCATTGTTCTAAATTGTAACTAATCTGTTTCTTCTTCTTCTTCTTCTCATGTGCTAAGTGTTTTATGGTTTTCTCTTATTATTTTTTACTGATTATCGATTAACTTATAGGGAATCAAAGAGTATACTGTCAGTCATAGGTGCAAGGGTTCTTTTCAGTGTATTGGGTTGTCTGATGCTGGGTACATTGGTTTACACTATTGCAACCGATGGCTCTCCATTTCGACAAGAGAATTTAACCCCGTAAGTCTTTTCTTCTGTCCATATAGAATGTCAAATTTGTTGAGAGACATGATCTTTTATTGCCCTTTTTGCCCTTTCCATAATTTCCTTGATGCTGTATGGTGAAGATATCAGAGTTTGACATGTAGTGTATCACCTGGGTGTCGTATAGTTTGAAGTCCTTTACTCGATCTATATTTGATACCTAATATAATTGGTCTTGTTTCTACATTGGTTCACTCTTATAAGCTACTTTGTAGGCTGTTTCATCGATCACTTTTATACTCTATCGCGCTTTTACAATGTTTGCAGGTGGGTCTCAGCAACTCTGGTTGATTTCTACGTAAATGTCGTTGCTTTGTCGGTAAGTCTCATTGTAAAATACTTCAAAATGCAGTTTCATTTCCTAAATACCAGTTAGCATAACACGAAATGCAACTACATATTCAGAACCATGGATTTGGTATTCTGTTTATTTGATCCATTCAATCCAGTCACATTTTTCTGCATCTACTATCAGGTTTGGGTGTCGTACAAGGAATCAACCTGGAAAACTGCAGCGTTGTGGATCGTTTTGTTCATCTGCTTTGGAAGGTAAATTTCAAATCTTTTTCATCCCGTTTCTGTTTTCTCCAGTTTGATGCATCGTACACCTCTGATTGTAACATAATCACCGTTTTCTTTTCCCAGCATAAGTACGTGTGCCTACATTGTCCTACAGCTTTTCCATCTCTCGTACGAAGATCCAGTCTTCCTCGTTCTTTTCAGCAGCAGCAGCAGGCAAGTCTATAATGCTCGTTTAGAAATCTGAATCGGTCTGTTATCCCTAAACTTAAAATAACATCACTTTTCAAATGTCCAAACGTTCCATTTTTGATCGATGAAATTCATTGTTAAGCATTTTATAAACATGATTTATGCGATTCAGTCTCGTCTGAGAACTTAATAGATTTTTTCTTGATGATGGTAGGGCAGTAAACGGCTATGAAGTAACTACATCGTCTTCAACATAGAACGGTTTTCTTTTCTTTGTATATTCATATATTGCAATAACTTTATGTGTATAAGCAAATTGTTATGTATACATAAGTGAAAGAAGGCCAATTCATTACAAGGATTTCTCTTATCAATGATGTTGCAAGATTACAAGGGCATTATGAGACCTACTAATATATATATATATATATATATATATATATATATATATATATAATATATATATATATATATGTTTGTTAATTTTCGTATAATAATTCGATCGAAACCGTTAACTGTCCCTTGTATAATACAGTTCACCTCTTACGTGTGTGATTTGTACTAATCCATGTTTTACATATAAGGATTGTGGGTTTTTTTATTAATAAATAAAGAAAAATAATAATATTTTTTATTAATGCATTTTAAATATGCTTACAAGTTATTCTATATAAAAAAAGTTAGTTTTATTTATATATGCCCTTGTTGTTTGTAACATAATGACTAACCATAGTCATTTCATATGAGATCATTGTGTTTGAAAATAAATACACTCAATTACTTAATTCGAAGTAATTCATTACAAAATTTAGGGTCATATGTGTCGTATAAAGATATCAAACAAATTCAAGTATAAACTTTTACTTCTAATAGAATGTGATATTTTTGTCTGACAAATGAAAACATCTTAAAATAAGTGTAAAAGATTAAATTATTCGCATTTCACTTGTTTTGCAATAAGACTAGTTTTAATTCATGCTCCCTCCGTTCCAAAATAAACATTAAGGAAGGTGATGAAACGTTTGATCTTTTCTTATTCAAGTATAATAATTGTGTGAGTTTTTATCACTTTCCTCGTAACAGCTCTCTTTAATTAATACATTTAATTTAATAGAAGTAAATGAAAGTATTTTTAGTAGATTATAGATAAATGAAAGTAAATGCAAGTTCAAATTTATCTTGTTGGTCCTCCCTCACAGATGTATGTTATTTTGTTAGTTTTCTCCCATAATATTTGTTGAAAATTTATATTCTTTTGTACCTGTCACTCGAACATATCCCTCATTATCATGTTGGTTCTCTTCTATAAGTGACTACTACTTAAGGCATATCTTTCAACCAAATGAGAGGTTTTCCTTATCTCTCTAATAAAAAAATTATTAATTTCAATTAAAATATCATATCTACTGGAAAAATAAAAATAAAAATCAATGGAGCATAGAGTGTTCCAATTTTATCTTCTACTCTGCTCCCCAATTCCCAATCAAAGCTCATCTTCGCCGGCAAACTAAAGCCGCCACTCCACCACCACAAGTCCCACCATGGCGGCGGAGCCTCCGTCGACGCCGTCGCCGGTGCGCTTCGGCATCTTAGGGTGCGCGAATATCGCACGCAAGGTGTCACGCGCCATCCTTCTCTCTCCCAACTCCACCATAGTCGCCATCGGAAGCCGCTCTCCGGAGAAAGCAGCCGCCTTTGCCAAGAGCAACGGCTTCCCAGCCGCCGCCAAGGCCTACGGCTCATACGACGCCGTTCTGGACGACGCCGAAGTGGAAGCAGTCTATATTCCGCTTCCGACAAGCCTCCACCTACACTGGGCCGTTTTGGCGGCTCGGAAGAATAAGCACGTGCTGCTCGAGAAGCCGGTGGCGCTGAGCGTAGCCGAGCTGGATGAAATTCTGGCGGCGTGTGAATCCAGTGGGGTGCAGTTCATGGATGCTACCATGTGGATGCACCATCCACGCACGGCGGAGATGAAGGCGTTTCTATCCGATCATCGCCGCTTTGGCCGTCTCAAAGCGGTATGTTTTCTAAAAACTTTTAATTGAAAATGACAATTTGCTTATTTTTGGTTTTTTTATTTTTTTATTTAAGACACTATGTAAGTAATATTTTTGTTAATTTAGTAAAGTGGAGGCTCCATGATTGATGTATTTATTGAGTTAGGTACATATCCTAGATTTTTCAAGTAATTATGTTCATTTCTGTAAAATTGAATAAAATGTATTTCCTCAATCCTCCGTCTAAAAAAATCATGATACCGTCTTTAAAGAGTCATATTTTTTAAATAAAAAACAGTATTTATTTAGTCATTTATTATTATTATTATTATTTTTTTTTAATTTTTGTGTGAAAGGGATGGACTATTAAGTTTATGTAATTATAAATAGGTATGCCAAAATACTATGTGGAAACGAACTGAGGATAAATTTGTTGAGAAGTTAATTGGAAGTGAAGAAAGAAATGCAAGGATGTAACCAATTTCAACATTAGATTACAAACAAAAATATATTTGGCAATATAAATATTAGATATACTAAAACGATCTTATAGAGAAGAAATTTCATTTTCGCTGAAAATGGGGTGAGATTTTATATTACACCCAATGTTATATTTTTTAATCCAAATTAATCACCACACAATATGTGTATCAAATGACATCCTAATTAACATGTAGCATGTATTAAATGTCATGAAATATGAGATGGAACACTAGGTATAGTAGAAGGTCCGGACACGCTGAAGTTGCTATCCTTGGCTATATTTAATGAAAATACTTGTGCATTAAAAGAAGAAAAAAAAGTGCAAAATTCATAATCCAGATTCTAAAGCCAGAGTGATTTTCCTTTCTAATTCATATGTATATATATGAACTTACTTTAAATTTTGCAATCATAGGTGCATAGCATTTTCTCATACAACACTGGTGAGGATTTTCTCAAAAACGATATCCGTGTGAAGCCGGATCTCGATGCACTGGGCGCATTGGGCGACACCGGTTGGTATTGCATCCGAGCAATTCTATGGGCTCTCGACTATCAGCTCCCAAAAAGCGTAACTGCTTTGAGGGATGCTGAGTTCAACGAGGCGGGCGTGAACCTAACCTCCAGTGCATCTTTGCTTTTCCATGATGGTGTGATCGCGACTTTCTTTTGTTCGTTCCTCACTAATCTAACTATGGAGATTAGTGTCCTTGGCTCCAATGGGTCCTTGCGCGTCCATGACTTTGTCATTCCTTTCCAAGAGAGCTTTGGACCATTCTACGTGAACGCTAATACCCAATTTGCTAACTTGTCGATTGGGATTGAGCCTGGAACAATCGAGCAAGTGGTTATGACGGATCTTCCTCAAGAAGCCCTAATGGTGAAGGAGTTTTCATCTTTGGTGACAAAGATAAAAGAGCATGGCTTGGAAGTTGAGAAGAAGTGGCCGACTATTAGTAGAAAGACTCAGCTTGTGGTGGATGCCGTCAAGGCATCTGTCGAGAAGGGTTATGAGCCTGTTGAGGTTTCGTTTTAGTAAAAAAACTTGTTTTGTTACGACATCCATCGAGAAGGGCTATGAGCGTTGAGGTTGTGTTTTAATTAAAAAAAAAAACTTGTTTTGTTACGGCATTAATTTGTCGAGGAGCACTATGAGTCGGTTGAGGTTGTGTGTTAATAAAAAAACTTGTATTGTTATGGCATCAATCGAAAAGGGCTATGAGCTTTGAGGTTGTGTTTTAATAAAAAAAAAACATGTTTTGTTACGGCATTAATTTGTCGAGAAGCACTATGAGTCGGTTGAGGTTGTGTGTTAATAAAAAAACTTGTTTTGTTATGGTATCCATCGAGAAGGGCTATGAGCGTTGAGGTTGTATATTAATAAAAAAAACTTGTTTTGTTACGGCATCTGTCGAGAAGGACTATGAACCCGTTGAGGTTGTATTTTAATAAAAAACTTGTTTTGTTACCTCTATTTGACATGAAGTTCGAATATATATATATATATATATATATATATATATATATATATATATAAGCTACTAAAATGTTAAATAAAATGATTTCTATTGCAGCAAATGTAATTGTTTGGAATATTCATTATACATACGTTCTATTAAGTTTTATCACATTACTTTAATAAAATTATTATATCAAGTATTTTAATTTGATCGAATTTACATATGCAAGAAAGTCTTGTTTTATTCATGTAAATTTAATGAGATCATAAGTCCAATTTTTTGTATTTCATCTATGTATCATTATCAAAACAAACTTATTCTAAAAATGTTTAGATAGTATGATACACGATTAATGAACACATCAAAAATGGATATATTAGGAGTGAGACTAATCTTTAAGAGGCCTTGTTTGGTCCTACATGATATCCTAAATAAAAAATGTTGGATAAATTTACTTTGAGTGTTCATTTTTTTAAAGTTTTGGAATATATCTTGAACATTATAAGTGGAACTGGAAGAATGATTAATGAACTTTGCTAGTTTCCATAAATAGAGATTGAAAATGATTGACAATAAAACGAGAAGGTGAACGTGGATGTAGTTTATAAAACACGTGTCATAAATTTAGAACGCAAAAGAAAAAAAAATATATATATATATATATATAATTATATATATTATAAAAGTATTGTGAAATTATTTTCACTGAATAATTTTCAAATATTGTTAACGTTTCCTCTTCACTGGCATCCGAGTCAATTCGAGTGATTTGATGGATTCCCATTATCACAATTTTGCACGTATGAGAAGTAAACACGACTATAATTTATGGCATTATATATCTCTAAATTCCAATCATATTTTGCTTTAGTTCCCATCGTGTACAACTAATTATTGTTTTTTACCTATAATATTTACCTTTCTGTGTACATTACTAGGCATTGACAGTTTCATGTATAAATACGGGTACATATCCTATTAGTTCAAATCTTATTAAGGGGATATGTGTCTTATTAGGTTTTGTTAGAGTTTGAAATTATACCTTCGGATATCCGCTACCCTACCCATTTATGTAATATAGTAGTTATATAAAATTGTGATTTGTGTGGTTGTTTTTTTAGTTTTATTAGTAAATATTCCATCACTATTTTTCATAAATAATATTTGTAAATTCTTTGATATTTGTTATGTATTTTTAATAAATTCTTGATTGCATACATTGTTGTTGTTTGGTTTCATATATTTTCAAAATTGATAGGATGTATGTGTTTAAAGAACATTCTAATTAAATTCACATAAAAAGAATTATGTTTAGTAATGAGGTATTGGTGGGCACGGATAGTGGTAATCGAATTCAGAAGAGATACAAATAATATAAATAAATTTTGAGTGAGAATGAGATGGATATGAGTAGTATAAAATTTATAGGGTTAGAGTATGAATATCCCTAACGAGAGGATATCCGTTGTCATCCTATTGACTGTTTGATCTATAATAGATCTTTAATTGACAAACAAATATAGAAGAAAAGAAAATTGATTTTATATATTAATTAAATGTGAATGTGTAAACATACATTGTTATTTTCAGTTGGGGTTGTCATGATTTTTTATAATATTACGTTTGGTCGCCAATAGATATCTTTATAATTTCCATCCAAAGATTCACCTTCATAAGTATTTGACATATATTTGTTGACTTTTATTAATGGATTCTTAATTACATTTTAGAATTAATTTCAATTTTGGTCTGATGTATAAGGTAATTTCTATTTTTTGACAATTAATAATACGTTTTTCAATTTTGGTCCGGTATGTTTTAATTTTTTTTCCATTTCAATCTAATTTTTGCAATTTTGGTCATGTATGTTTCAATTTTTTTTTAATTTCAATCCAATTTTGATCGGAATTTCTGAAGTCACGTGAGATTCCCCTGTTGTTATCTGACCAAAATTAGATTCAAATTGTAAAAAATTGAAATATATAGGACCAAAATTGAAAAAAATTAAAACATATAGAATCAAAATTGGAAAATGTATACTTGATTGTCCAAAAATGAAAAAAGTCTTACAGGATTAAAATTGAAATTAACCCTACATTTTATATGTTCAGTAATAATATAAATCCATGAAATGACCTCTTTTTTTTTTTTTTTTTTGATAAAATAATTTTCACTGAAATAATTATTATGGTTACTAGCTACATTGTACATATATTTTAAATAAATCAATTTATATTATGTAAGAGTTGAGTCCATCAGCCCGTCTAGCTCAGTTGGTAGAGCGCAAGGCTCTTAACCTTGTGGTCGTGGGTTCGAGCCCCACGGTGGGCGCAACACCATTAAATTTTTATTTTTATTTTGACATATATATATATATATATATATATATTTTTTTTTTTAAATAGAGATTTGTTTTTATTTTAGTCATCTATGTTGATTTATTGGGTTTTTTTTTTTTTATATCCCTTTAGGTTTGGAAAAATTCTTATACACCCATTGCTTTTGCAAAACTGTCTTTGCAACTTGTTACATATAATTATTTTACGTACTGACATTGATTTTAGCTCAAATTACCTCAAATGTCGATTATATCAGGTTAAAGACTGAACAATTATATATATATAGTGGATGTAAAAATATTTTTCTGAATTCAAGGTAAAAAAAAAAAGTCAATAGACCAGAAAACTAAAAATCAAGCCGGCCAAAACGAACTAAACAGATCCGATTCAAAAAATTTAAATACACATTGACTTATTATGAGACGATTTTATAGATATATTTTGTGATACGAAATCCTAAAACTCATCAACCAAATTAATTGTTAACAAACTCATCTGAATTGTGTGTGTGTTGTGAAATATGTGAGGTTGACCCGTCTCACAGAAAAATATCCATATGACAGTCCCACCAAAGTCGTACTATTTCCAATATTATACCATTTAATTTCCAATATTGGTGTGCCGTCTTCTTCAAGCCTAACTATTATTATAACTTTTTATTTTGGAATGTTTTCATTTTATGGAGTACTCTAGTTAAGAACCAGCATACTTAATTCTTCCCAAATTATCCAAGCTGTCAAAAGAGGAATATTATTTTATTTTCTTATATACTATTTCCAACATTATACCATTTAATTTCCAATATTGGTGTGCCGTCTTTTCAAGCCTAACTATTATTATAACTTTTTTATTTTGGAGTGTTTTCATTTTATGGAGTTAATTTACTCTAGTTAAGAACCAGCATACTTAATTCTTCCCAAATTTTCCAAATTCTTCCCAAATTTTCCAAGCTGTCAAAAGAGGAATATTATTTTATTTTCTTATATACTATTTCCAACATTATACCATTTAATTTCCAATATTGGTGTGCCGTCTTCTTCAAGCCCAACTATTATTATAACTTTTTATTTTGGAGTGTTTTCATTTTGTGGAGTTAGTTTACTCTAGTTAAGAACCAGCATACTTAATTCTTCCCAAATTATCCAAGCTGTCAAAAGAGGAATATTATTTTGTTTTTTTCTCTTACTAATTTTGGGTATTTTTAGAAATGTTCCTACAATAAAACCCACCTTTTAGAATTGACTTTTTTTTCTCATAGAAAAAGGAAAAACTCATATTCTAATGTGGGTTTATACAAAAAAAAATGTTTTACACCAGCCTTTTGAAAACAAAAAAACACGTTTTTACCAATTTTGGCTGATGAAAGGACAAATTACGTAATGTATATAAATGCACATGTTTTTTTTCTTTTTTTTCTTTTTTAAACATAATATATATATATATATATATATAAACACTTTTTTTTAAGAAAAAAATTACATATATCTATAAAGATATATATAAAAGAATGACCAAAATGACAAATGGCAATCATAGAACACTCTCACATTAAATATAGCTAATTAAATTACTTCAAATTTTATGTTACTTAAAAATAAATTAAACAAAATAGAAATGTTAATTAAATTTATCTAAATAATATATGCTAATTAACTAAAATACTATAAGTTATTTACATATTTGAAATTTGTTAATTTTACAAGTTTAGAGAAAAAATATAAATAAATAAAAATATAAATAAAAAAAACTAAAACAAAGGTGAGTTGATGGAAAATGATAGTTCAAACTTATTAATTCATGAAACTGAATAATTTTTTTGAATATGTGTTTTAAAATAAAATATGAAATTTATTTATAAAATTTTGACTTTCATTTTTTATCATCTAATTGAAAATAAAAATTGAGGTTTGCATGTTAGAGACATTAAAAAAGAAGTTAAAAAAAAAAAAATGGAGGGTGTGTTGAATAATATAATAGGCTAACAATAGACATTTTTTTTCGATCATCAATAAATGCAACTCATATTTTGACAATTAAATAAATATTTGATCATATTATGTTATCTTTAATGTTAAATTAGACAATACATATTGCACAAATCTTAAACTTAATTTTAATGTATATTTAAAATTTTCAAAATTTACCAAATTTAATGCATTTTTTATAAAATCCTGTGTATTACATGGCTCTATATTGGTAACTTAATATAAGAAAGACCTGGAAATGTATTGTCTAGCTTAATAATTAATTATATAATTTGTGTATGAATAGTATACTACAAGAAAACTTACCGACAATGGCAGAAAAATTTATCACTAAAATTAAAATTTATGTCATTAACATATGTTATTGATGGATTTGTGACAGAAAAGTTCCGTCAAAAAAAACTTTGTCACTAAAATTTAGTGACGGAATTAATTTCCGTTAGCAAAATGAAAAAGTTGTCAGCAAAAAGAAAAAGCAAAATCCTGCCTTGTTTTGAATTATTGTAGTGACAGAAAATTTCATTAGAAACAAAATCCTACTAATAAATCATTTTTTAAAATATGTTTCTCAATAATGACAGAAAATTTGTTAATATATTATTTTTGAAAAAAAAATTGTCCAATAATGACGGAAAATTTTGTTGCTAATTGGTGACAGAAGTTTCTGTCACCAATCAGCGAAGGATTTACATCAGTCACTAATTAGTGACCGAATTTTCCGTCCGAAACATAATATTGACGGAATTATTGACAGAAAATTTTCTGTAACTAATTTCTGTCGTGAGTCTGTCACTATTCCGTTATCCATATTTTATATTCATTTATGTCGGTATTCCTCCACTAATCTGTAAGTATTTTTTGACGGAATATTTCCGTCACTAAAATCCGTCAAAGTCGGTGAATTTTCTTATAGTGGTATTGTGTAATAATTATTAATATAATGTACAATCTTGTCCCAAAACAATTATTTGAATGAGACTTCAATTTTAATTTAATCTTGTCACCAATATCACCAAAAGTAATAAATATCTAAATTAGATCATAATTTAGTATAAACATCAACCCAATCAGTAAACAAGTGTCAAAATCGGTCAATTTGAATAACCCAAAATGGAGACATATATGCACATTATAAATTACATAATTCAGTTTTTTATAGTTAATCTATTCAGATGACACACATAACAGAGTATTACCCCAATATTTAAACCAACATATATTCCAATTAACTCAATAAATGCAAGCAAATAAGAAATAATTTCAACATATATATATATAATTTAATTTAATTAATATTAATATATTAACATGGTGGCATATCAGGTGGTGGTGGAAGTACACGTTCATTTTGGCCTCTTCCACTTCTCACTATAAACACTGTTTCCATTCCCCATGTTAGGTGACGCTCAAAATGGCAGTGCATAAACCACACCCCTGTTTAATTTGCAACAAATTAAACCAAATTAATACATAATTTATAGAATTAATGATGTAATAATATTAGTAAAAATCAATTTAATTTATTACCAGGGTTATCTGCAGTGAACCTTATAGCAGTCCATCCATTTCTTGGAACAATGACAGTGTTACGTTTTTGAGGGTTGACAAGATTATAGTTCAAAGGATCTTTTTTCTCATCAAAGTTTCCAAATCCCCATCCAACCACGTAGAAAGTGTATCCATGCAAATGCATAGGATGATCAAGGGCTGCTACGAGGTTTGTACCTTGGAAAACGACCTCCACGTTCGAGTTGTACCTTAGCACTCGCGCTTGCGTCCCCCTTTTGGGGATTGCAAGCTCGAATGGTAGGAAATCGGCCGTGTAGTTGAAGACGAGGGGTGGAGAGTCGGGGAAGCGTTTCCCGAACTGGCCCGATATTTGGTAGAAGTAGGCCTCCAGAACGTCAATTGGTGGGTTGACCCAGCTGATGTTGTTCATGCTTGCTAATAACCGTGTCCCGTTTGGGCCCTCACACGTCTCGTAGGGACGACATGGGAAGAGGTTTATGGACACGGTGGATATGATACGTTTGTCGATTTTGATGGGGACGGTTACGGGGTGGAGTTTGGAGGTGAGGCTTCTGAGGCTAAAGGTGAAGTTTAGGGTGGTGGAGGTGTCGTTGTAGGAGGGTAAATTGGGTAATTTGGGGGAGCGTGAGGGGGTGTAGAGGCCTCGGTATTGGAGTATTCCGGTGGTGGTTGAGTTGTCGAAGCTAACTCCGACCGCGTTTACGTATGGCCTAGCAGCCATGTAGTAGTGGTCGGGGGTCTGGTTCGCGTGGAGGAGGCAATCCATCGTCTGTCCAGGGCTGATCACGATGAAGCTCGTTGATTGTGGCTTGGTGTAGCATCCGTCAGTCCCTACTATGGTTAGGTTGTGCTTTGTTACTCCGAAATAGAGGATCTCGTTCATGTCTGCGTTGATTATGCGCAGAAGATATGTTTTTCCGTATGATACTTTCGTACGGAAACGATCTGTATGATGAAGAGAATATTAGTTCACAATTTAAAATTGGAGTGCGTTATTAGGAAGAAAGTTTCTTGCAAGAGGCTATTCCATTATTGATTTTCTTTTTGTTAGGTCTTTTATATATATATATATATATATATATATATATATATATATATATTAACATACCGCGTTTTGAGCAAGGATAAAGGTCTCCAGGTTGACCATTGATGGTATAAGCATCGGAATCTATTGGCGCTCCTCCAGACTCAACAAAATCCTCCAATACTTTCATGATGTCTTCTTTCCACCACTCACCTTATACATGAAAAACGAAACAAGCAATTCAAGTTCAAAAACATGAGAACATACTTAACAACGAAAAAACTTGAAAGTTAGTGACTCGATCACCTAATATGATTGGGATTTCTCCACTCGGCTTAGTGAACGGATACGAATTTCCAGGTCTCGGGTAGATGATGATGGCTCCATGGACCGTGGCTCGAGACCAATCACTATGAGCATGCCACCACAATGTCCCTTCCTCCTTTGAGAAGATGACCTTTTGGCTAAACTTATTACCTGGTTGAATTGGACATTGGGTGACATATTCAGGACCATCTGTCCATGGATTCCTAGGTTGTTTCACTCCATGCCTGAAAATCACTTTCAAGATCAAATGTCAAGACAAATAATTCATAAATGAGGGCAATTTAAGGATAAACAAAATTGCAATACCAATGAATGGTAATATTGTATTTTCCTTTGTTGAAAACATCCACAATTATAGTCTCTTCAGCATGTACTTTTATAGTTGGCCCTGGAAATTGCCCATTCACTGTCAAAATACTCTTTCTCTCACACAATCTTTCATATGATGCTTCCTTAACCTGGTTTGAGACAAAATTACACATAAAAAACGATGCGAAATCGACTAAAAAATCGTGAAATTCAAAAAAGAGTAATCAGAAAAGAAGATTATCAGAACTTACAACAAAGTGATATCGTTGAATATCGTAGGCTTCTAAACAAAGGGAGTTAGCTAAGATTAAGACAAATAAAATGTAGAAGTTTTTCAGAAACATGATGTAATTGGAGACAAACTTTATTTGGTATATGTATATCTCTTAGTATATATAGATTTGTGAAGAGTAAAAAAGTTCTTTTTTCTTTACTCTAGAAAAGAATGAATGGTACATTTAGTGTTATCGAAGACTTCTTTGGAGAGTAAGTTTGACTTTCTTTCTTTCTTTCTTTTTTTTTACTACTTTTGTAATAGAAAAATCTGTTTTGAGTTTTTTTTTTCTTTTTTTATGAATTTCACTTTTATATTTCACAGTTGATAGTAAATTCATAGTAATCAAAGATAAAATGAGGTGTTACCTTGTAATCACTTTCGGTGTCTTGTTTTCTTGTACAACTAAACAAAGTTTTCAACTTCCTTGCAATCATAATGTTTTCCCAATTTTGTCTTGATGATAGATTAGTAGCTTTGTTTTAAATAAAGGGAGATTTCTGTTTTGGGTTTAAGTGATTTTACTTATAGATTTACCTCTATTATAGGTAGTTAATGACTCTATTATAGGTAGTTAATGATTTGAAACTAACAATGCAAGAAGCATTTATTAATTAGGTATTTTTTTTTTAAAAATTCCTATAACATTTAAAGAAAATCTAACCAATTTTAATTCTTTATGGCAAATTAATACTATATGATAATAGTTCAAATAAAACTAACTTGTATTTGCATGATTAACTTGACCGACAAATTAGACTCGAAACAAATTAGATCCATGCACTCGGGTCGGGTCGGATTCGATCTGGATCTGCGCATTTTCCTTTTTTTTTTTTGTCTTTATTTTTATGTTATGTTAGTCATACTTTTATATTATATTAGTCATACTTTTATGTTATATTAGTTATATCCTTATGTCCAGATTTCATATCCTTAGTGCAATACTTTAACTTTAAAAAAAATTCGCTGGCCTTCATACTATGTTAGTCATACCTTTATATAATACTTTAACCCTAAACCCTAATTTCGGCACAATAAATCCTATGTTTACCTTTTTTTTTTTTTTTTTTAAAAGGGGTGCAACACACGCTTAACTTCGGAGTTCTGATGGGATCCGGTGCATTAGTGCTGGTATGATCGCACCCAACCCTATGTTTACCTTTATGTGATATTACTCATATATTTATGTGATATTATTTATACATTTATATCAACATAAATATACATTTATGTAATATATAAAGGTACAATTAACATAATTAAAAGATATGACTAACATAACTAAAGGTATGACTAATATAACTAAAATGTATGAATGTATTAATAGTTGTCTGAAAATATGCTAATGTTCATGTAAACATCTAAAAAATATGACTAACATAACATAAATGTATGCTTAACACTACATAAAGGTATGCCTAATACTACATAAAAATATAACATCTGTGATCGAATTTGGGCAAATTTATGCACGACCTTGGGGCGCGTGGCTGTGCGTGGGAGGCGAGTGCACAATTTAAGAATTGTGCAACGCGTGTATAAAAGTTTTTGTCAACAAAATATGAGTTGGATTTCAATATTTGAAAATGCATAAATTCCACATTTCAATATTTGACCTAATTCAATTGACCAAAAGAGGTTTTTCGAACCAACTCATCATAAAAATAACTAAAATTATAAAAATAAATTGAATTGGAACTGTAAAATTAACGACACAATCCAACTATACCGCTTTGGCCACCGATTTGGTCCAACAACCTAATTTGCCACCTCTAGAGTGAGTTTCTTTTTCAAATTGAGAAGTTTGAATTATCATCCTTAACTTAAAAATGGTAGTAACTCAAAAAAAAAAAAAAAATTCATATTATGCTACAAATAAACTTATAGTATTGCACACCATATCATGTTTATTGTTCCTTACTATGATCCAATCAAATATTGCAGTTTCCGGTATATATAGCCTATATATTCATGATGAAAATCAACAAAATTTTAATAAAATAAAAATATAAAATCTCATGTAACCATATTTAAATTATCGTAATTTATGATTAAGAAAATTTGGAAATCTTATGTAACGTAATTCTACTGATTGTTATATTCATAGGATTGTCATTGTGATTGTGGTAATTTTAAGTTAGTTGTCCTATTTACCATATCGCACACAAGTGAGAAGCCCAAATAATGTGAAGAACAAAGCTAGTCCTTATTGGGCTAACTAAAAGTCCAAATAATAAGTGGAGAATAAAGCAAGACCTTATTGGGCCAACTAAAAGCCCAAATAAAGTTCTCAGACCCGAATTCAGTCGGTGCAACCCGATTTGAATCCAATCAAAGTCTTGACTGTTCTTTCTTCTTTCCTGCACACACGATCCAGTTGAGACCACTATTGACTGTTCTGATAAATGTCAAAAATTTCGATTAATCTGAAGGATCTGAGCTTAGTGGAGGGAAGTAGAAGATGATGTTGGCGGAGGATCTAGGTGTGGAGGCGAAGGAGGCGGCGGTGAGGGAGGTGGCGAAGCTTCTGCCGCTGCCGGAGCTTTTACAATCCATCGCTTCGATCAAAGCTGATTACATTACACGTCAACAGGTTAGTTCTTCGAGATTTTAGCTTATGAGTTTTGTAATTACTGAATGAATTCTCGTTTTAAGTTATCTGTAACTTTATGTGTTTGTGCTTACTGCGTATAAGCTCATGGAATTGAGGTTTATGTTGAGTGTTTATAAATCTGTGTTGGTTTATGTAAGTGCAGATTGTGAAAATTTGAAGGGTTTAGATTTCGATGAACTGAAACATTCCCTTACATTGCCGGGGTTCTATCTGATGAATGATCTTGCCTTTTGGGTCCAAAGACTATATCAGTAGCTTGTTTCCTTAGCATATGTGTTCTCAGTATTTGAATGGAAGGAATATACAGTGAGAAATGGAGTTCTTGTTTATGACAAAATATAGTTGAATGTTTCATTTGGTATGGCTTACTAGATTTCTCTTGACACTATTGAATTATAGTAATAATTTATTTGAGAAAACAACTTTAAAAGATTTTGGGAGTTCAGTGGGTGCTTAGTTTTTTAATGTTAGATATATTGATGCGAATGCATTTGTGGGATAATGAAATTGGAAATTAAAGTTTTGCTTTGTCTTTTAGCACATATGATATCCTAGATGAAGTAGAAATTAAATCTCACACTAGGGCATTTGTAGCTCAGGTATACATGGATATAGCTTTAGGTTTCAATTGATTTTTAACAATCACTATGTTCGTGACTTGATTTTTGTATCGAGATCAAAAGATCAATCAGAGGTAAAAAATGTTAATTGAAGGTCATTGATGTATCACTGCATTATCAATGCGATAAATTTTAGGATGATGACTCTTTAAGTAGTAAATTTAATGTGGAAATAGAAAAAATTTGGGATCCCTTTAAAGAATAATTTTGTAAAAAACCAACTTTTGAGAGCATGTATCTCTCCTCCAATGCTTACTGGTTAGGCATAATCAAATTGTGTATTGATATTTTATCTTCCTCTTTAGTATGGTAGTTACTAAAAGAATTATAAATTAATCTTGATCTAAGATATTGTTGGTCTGTTATATCATCATAGGTGCTCCCTATATGAAGTGCATCACCCATACAACTGTGTGAATTTCTATCTCTGAGCACCTACATCACTCTTTTCAGTGTGATTCTGATCCTCTTGATAGCTCCAATAAGTAAGAAATCTTTTTCAGGGGTATTGATCATCTCAAGCAATATGTACCTTTAACTCACTTTCTCCTTGAATGATGCTATTGGAAATAAAGCATTGTAGATCCATGGAGCATTACTTCTATATGCCATGGTCACAGCTTTGTTCAATAACAGTGTCTGAGGTGGCATTGTTTGATAAAGTTTTATATATTGTGCCTATGTTTTGTTCAGTTAGTTCTTAACTTTGTTTTCCTTTGTCTCACTTTTTAATTTTGACTGTTTTTACCTTGCATTATGATAAAGATTACTCCTGTATATGGTGATGAACATCTCTTTATGGTTTGGTGTCAGGCAAATGATGCACAACTCAGTACAATGGTTGCTGAACAGGTATAGGTGGATCCTGAGCTTGTAAACCTTCTTCTTTGCAAATTAAATAACTATTATGGAAGTGTTATATCTTCCTTTTTTAGCCTTCTTAAACAAATGGTTGTAGAGCCTGACAGCCTGTACTAACTAATTTCCCTTAGTCTGTTTCCAATGTTTCTAACTTTTCTCACTGAATTTTGAATTCAGGTTGAGGAGGCACAAGAAGGTCTCGAATCACTGTCCTTGTCTCAGAAGACAATAAGTCATCTCAGAGAAAATTTTGTTGAGATTGAAAAGTATGAATATGACGTATCATACTTTATATATGCTCTCTATTCCATTATAGTTGATAATAGATTACATGTCATGTGTTGGCTTGTTAATGCTTTAAAATGATGTAAAATTTCCCCTGCTAAAAGGTTATGTCAAGAATGCCAAACATTGATAGAAAATCACGATCAAGTAAAGCTCCTCAGTAATGCAAGGAATAACCTCAACACAACTCTGAAGGTGAGTGTTTGACTTATGTGCTTTATGTCACTTAACACGGTATATGGGCATTAGCCTTATCTCTGTGCAATCTCGTAATTGCTCCGCAGCAAGCTGGTCTTAAGGAGCCTGCGTTTTCCTTTGTGCTTTCTAAGTTAATGATTACTGTTCTCGTTACAGATTTCATCTGTTTGATATTAATGTCATACAACCTCATTACTCTTTTGCAGGATATGGAGGGTATGATGTCAATCTCAGTTGAGGCTGCTGAGGCACGTGATTCTTTGAGTGATGATAAAGAACTTATTAACACCTATGAGGTTTGGATATTCACAACCTTGATTATGATTATGATATTGTATTATATAATTGATCAAATGTTAAATATACTACCGAACTTGTTATGTCAAATAAACTATAGAGGCTAACTGCACTGGATGGGAAACGAAGGTTTGCTCTAGCTGCTGCATCATCTCATGAAGAAGAGGTTGGTCGGCTGAGGTAAGGAAGTTTACCTGCATTTATCACTATGATTTTGCGTGGTCAGTTATGTTCTGACAAACAATCCTCACAATATTGAGTAGTATTTCAATCAACAATGTATATGGCAGCTTAGCTTTAGAGGACAAATTGGCACATCCATGTAATATCATGCAGTGACTCAAGCTGCAACTCAAAAAGGATTTTGCTATTTTAGACATTTAGATGTGTTTTTGATCATGTGTGCTTTTCTTTTAAGACATTTTGATTGTGTCTTGTCTTTCTTGGATGGGAATTTTATGGATTTGAGTCATATGCTCGAGAAACTAGAGAATTTGATAATATAAGACCTTAACCAAAAAAATGTTGAATTATAAGAAGCAGTTCTCGCATTCCTTATTTTTTATGCATTGATGATTTTCCTATTACTTTTAAAATGGCCATTGTTACTTCTTTATGATGGACTAGTTACATTTCACAGGGAATACTTTGAAGATATAGGTCACACATGGGAGACATTCGAGAAGACATTATGGGGTCATATTTCCAACTTCTTTAGACTTGCTAAAGACAGGTATGATAGTTTCCGGGTTTGCTTTTGTTGTAATGCCCTTTACTTGTTCTTCTGCTTCGTGTTCATAGTTTTTGTCATTATCGGAAGATTTAATTGTTGCTCACTCTCTCTTTCTCACAAACATTTTACTGAGAACTGCCTCAGAAAGACTTCAGTTTGCACCTGAAATTACTGTTGAAGACATTAAACTACATAAGAATAATCTTGATTAAGTTCTTATTGAGGATGCCATTTAATATACGAAAACAAAAAAAAATTCATAAATAAATATTGAGCCTGTGTCAATAGAGATGAGTATCAGATATGTGACTTAGATGTGATAGCTTAGCAATGTAACCCATTGGTCCTGTCATGTCTTGAATGGCAAAATTTTGACCAACTTTCCATTACATATTGCATTCAGTATGAAGTCTCTCACTTCTATTATTAGATTTTGATAGCTGTTCTGTGTATGTCTTTGTGCTGCTCATTTATCTCAGTTATTTTCTTTTGCAGCCCACAAACTCTAGTTCGTGCATTGAGGTATGTCTACACCTGAATGAAAACATTTATATAAGAATTCTTTTGGTTGGGAGTGTTTAGGTATTAATGAGTTTTTTTTTTTTTGTAATCACTACCCATATTATGAAAAGAGTTGTTGAAATGCAAGAAATCCTGGATCAACAACTAGTTACAGAAGCAGTTGAGGCTGAAGGAGATGGTGCAATGGAGTCTATAGAAAATCCTCATAGAAATGCCAAGTATGTAATATGTACCCCGGTCACCTGATGCATCTGCTCTTGGCCCATTATTTAGTTTCCAACTCTAAGCTTGCAGATTAGTGTTGCAAAACAATTTTGCATGGTTTTGTTGGTTTTTGTGTTTTACTGTATTATGTAATTGACAAAATCTACAACTACAATGTCATCTTATAGAAATGTTACACAGCAGAGGTTAAAGATTAAAGGTAAAGGCTACAAGGACAAATGTTATGAGGAGATAAGGAAGGCCGTTGAATCACGTTTCAGCAGATTGCTCTCCGAGGTTTTTGCTTTATTATGCTTGTGTTATATTGCACTGGTCTATAATTTATGAAACTCTAAATTAGTTCTCATTTACTGAATATGGTATATCTTTCAGCTTGTATTTGAGGACCTAAAAGGAGCTCTTGAGGAGGCTAAAAAGGTATTTAATGGAAATTTCAATAGCTATTGCATTCTTTAAGTGACAGGCACAAATGGAGAAATTCAGTAGTTGAGATTCTCAATATCATGTTTATTACTCCCTCCATCCAAAAAAAGAGTCATTTTCGTCTTAAGCACAACCTTTTATTTTACTCAACTAAATGAAGGTACAACATTTATAAAACATCAATTCTCTTCGATATTCTAAGTTGTAATCCCATTTAACTCTTAAGAATTTTTATCATGATGTGCACATAAAAAATTCACTTGAAAACTAACTTTGACTTTTGAAACAAAACTCTTTTTTAGGACAATTAAGTAGGATTTTTTTTGGGAGATGACGGGAATATTTTCAAACTTTATGCAATACTTTTTTGTTGAGTTACTAGACTAAATAACTTAAGCTTTTTGGTGAGCTATTCTTTTCAAAAGCTTTCATTGTCTGCCTTTTAGCAAGTACCTTCAATTTGCTTTTTAAATTTATACAACATGTGTTTGAAGCATGCAGAGACATTTATGTGATATACTCTATCCCACTTATATCTCCTGCTAATTATGGATTGAGACTAATTTCTATATAAGTTTATTTGAGTGTATTAACTTGACAGAAAATGAATATCTATATTATTTGTATATATCCTGACTACTGAATTATATTGGTTTGTCAGTCCAAGTACTTCCTTTACATGCTCACCTTTATAATTTAATTGTATCTAAGAATCTCATGTTGGTAGTACATTGTTCAAAACTAGAGTGGTGTATGTATCTTCTAAAAATCATTTAGCTAGAAATAATTGTATCAAACTTCTCTTTTCTAGTATAGTTCTGTTAGAAAAAATAGAAGTGATTATAGATGCTTTGAGTTGTAGGGAGTGATTTTGGTGAAAGTGATGTAGGATAAGACTTAGTGTTTTTGGTGTGAATAGTGTGTAGAAATATGAAGAGCAATTTTAAGTTTGTTAGTCAATTATCTTCACCCTTATAATTTGATTGGATCTTTAGGAATCTCATGTTTGTAGTACATTGTTCGAACCCAAGTCGTGTATGTATCGTTTAAAACTAATTTAACTAGAAATAATTGTATCAAGCTTCTTTTTTCTAGTATGGTTCTGTTAGAAAAAATAGAAGTGATTAGTATAGTTCTGTTAGAAAAAAATAGAAGTGATTATAGGTGTTTTGAGTTGTAGTGAATGGTTTTAGTGTTCTAGTATAGTTCTGTTAGAAAAAATAGAAGTGATTAGTATAGTTCTGTTAGAAAAAAATAAAAGTGATTATTAGTGTTTTTAGTTGTAGTGAGTGATTTTAGTGAAATGGATGTAGAAGAGGACATAGTGTTTTTGGTGTATATATTGTGTGTAGAAATATGGAGAGCAATTCTAGATTTGTTAGTGCAAGTACTTCATTTATATATTAACCTTTATAAGTTGATTGTTGTACATTATTCAAAACTCTAAGTAGTGTGTATCGT
The DNA here is from genome assembly GCA_954870855.1 of Scutellaria minor. Lineage (NCBI taxonomy): Eukaryota > Viridiplantae > Streptophyta > Magnoliopsida > Lamiales > Lamiaceae > Scutellaria > Scutellaria minor. The sequence continues at coordinate 872,113 of OX940734.1, forward strand.
CTAAAAATCATTTGGGTAGAAATAATTGTATCAAACTTCTTTTTTCTAGTATATTTCTGATAGAAAAAATAGAAGTGATTATAGAAATTTTGAGTTGTAGCGAGTGATATTAGTGAAAGTGATACCGGTATAGTTCTGTTAGAATAAATAAAAAGATTATAGGTGTTTTGAGTTGTAGTGAGTGATTTTAGTGAAAGTGATATATACTAGAAAAAAGAAGATATTATAAGTGTTTTGAGTTTTAGTAGGTGATTTTAGTGAAAGTGATATATACTAGAAAAAAGAAGATATTATAAGTGTTTTGAGTTTTAGTGGGTGATTTTAGTGAAGTGATGTAGAAGAGGACTTGGTGTTTTTGGTGTGTATAGTATGTGTAGAATTATGGAGAGCAATTTTAGGTTTATTAGTCGAAGTAGTTCATTTACATGTTCACCTTTATAATTTGATTGAATATTTAGGAATCTCATGTATGTAGTACATTGTTCAAAACTCAATTTTAGGTTTATTAGTCCAAGTACTTCATTTACATGTTCACCTTTATAATTTGATTGAATATTTAGGAATCTCATGTTTGTAGTACATTGTTCGAAACTCAAGTGGTGTATGTATCGTCTAAAAATGATTTAGCTAAAAATAATTGTATCAAACTTCTTTTTTCTAGTATAGTTCTGTTAGAAAAAATAAAAGTGATTATAGGTGTTTTAAGTTGCAGTGAGTTATTGTAGTGAAAGTGAGTGTCAAGCTTCTTTTTTCTAGTATAGTTCTGTTAGAAAAAATAGAAGTGATTATAGTTGTTTTTAGTTGTAGTGAGTGATTTTAGTGAAAGTGATGTAGAAGAGGACTTAGTGTTTTTGGTGTGTATAGTGTGCGTAGAAATATGGAGAGCAATTTTAGGTTTGTTAGTCCAAGTACTTCATTTACATGTTCAGCTTTATAATTTGATTGTATTTTTAAGAATCTCATGTTTGTAGTACATTGTTCAAAACTAAAGTGATGTATGTATCATCTGAAAATCATTTAGGTAGATATTATCTAATCTTGATTTCTCTAGAATACTCCTAACTTCACCTACACTACTTAGAGACTTCTAGATAAGTGCATCACTCTTCAATAATTTCGGACTATGTCTAGCTCAATGTGAGCTATATCAAAGGATCAATTGGTTGAGCTTCTAATTAGTATCATAGCTGTCAGTTCATTAGTACATATGTGAAGTGTAGTTACGTACAAGGTGAAAGTTAACTGATGAAATCAATCAATATTTGAGTGTACGAATAATGAAATTGGTTGGTTGCTATCTTTGTGACTTTGTAGTTCTTACCAATTTGCAAGTTTTTGTCATTTTTATAATCTGATATTCTGTTGATTACTTGATCTTTTCTAATTAATGTCAGATTGGTGAAGAACTTGGGGATATATATGACTATGTTGCTCCTTGTTTTCCTCCAAGGTTTGCCATTTATGTATGCTAATATGACAAGGGATTTTGATATGCTATAACTTCTCTGATAATGCTGCTTCTTCATTCAAATTTCCCCTCCTTTAGATATGAAATATTCCAGCTCATGGTAAATCTTTACACTGAGAGGTTTATTCAATGGTTGAGACTACTCAGCGATAGAGCTAATGACCTGCCAAATATAGAGATATTAAAGGTATGTCATACGAATCTTTAGTTCTTGATATCAAAATGAATCCAATATAATTACTTTTAATAATTCCTGAACTTGTACTCTACTGTACGTCATGGCTTTGACCTTTTCAATTCAGAGAACTTGACCTTGTAATTTGGTAAAGAGAAACCTTGGTAATACCTTTCCCTTTATTTGTTTTTAAGAGAACGGCATGTATTGTTATAATATTGAGAAACATTGGTTAATACATCTATTTCATTTCATTTTCATGATATCCACTATGAACAAGATGCTTCTGAAATACATGCTTGTTTTTCGAAACGAATGTGATGAATTTAGTTTTCAAATATTCAACTTTTCTGGGAAAGACTAGTTTGCACTGTGATGAATTGTGAACGTCTGTTTCTAACATTAGGTAACTGGATGGGTAGTTGACTACCAAGATAATCTAATCGGACTTGGTGTTGACGACTCTCTTGCTCAAGTTTGTTCCGAGAGTGGTGCAATGGATCCTCTTATGAATGCATATGTTGAACGCATGCAAGCCACAACAAGGGTAACTAGACTAGAGAACATTTCAATTTCTATCTATTCAAATTGAATCATCTTGGTCAAATAATCAGTTGAATGCCTCATGTTCTGTAGAAATGGTACTTGAATATACTTGAGGCTGATAAAGTCCAGCCACCCAAGAAAAAAGATGATGGAAAGCTTTACACACCCGCTGCTGTTGATTTGTTTCGCATTATTGGAGAGCAAGTGCAAATTGTACGAGAAAACAGCACGGATGTCATGTTATACAGAATTGCTTTGGCCATCATTCAGGTCGACTCAAATTTAGTTTGTAAACCTAGACTATATTGCAGTCTCTCGTATTGATTTTGAAGTGGCTATTGAATTTGTTTCGTACTACTTTTTTCCTAATCTGGCTTACCTGCTTGCTTGCTCATTTCGGTTGACTACAAAGTTTGTATAGTCAAGCCGTTGGATCTCATCTCTACCTATAACTCAATAAATTGAAAAGTTATGCTTCCTATAATCTTTCTTGTCGTCGTGCCCTTGGTTTTACCTTTGTGTCTTATTTATATTGATGCCAGTGTTCCCTTTGATGTTTCCCTCTAAGCTCATGCTGATGTTCTTTAAAACGGTCTCTCTTATGAAAGTGTGAGATGTTCATTTGCTTATGAATTTAATGTTTCTATTTTCTCAAAAAAGAAAAAAGAAACTATAACAACAACAATAGCAATCGTAATAAAGAAGAAGAAAAAAAAAGACTGATTAAAATGAATGAAAAGATGTTGAGACCTTTGTTTTTTCTTCTCATATCAGGTCATGATTGATTTTCAAGGAGCTGAAAGGCAGAGATTGGAAGAACCAGCTTCTGAAATTGGTCTAGAAGCTTTATGTGCATTTGTAAGTAATCATCCTGATACATGATGCATACACCAAATGATTATCTGAGTTGTATTTATACCCTGATAATAAATCAAATATTTCAGATCAATAACAATCTTTGCTGCTATGATCTTGCCATGGAACTGAGTTCGAGCACCCTTGAAGCTCTCCCACAGAATTATGCAGAGCAGGTGCATGTTTAGAACTTTTTACCTACCACCCTCCTATTTCAGGGTGCATTTTGAGCTGATAGTCATCTCTTCTTTGCTTGGGATGTCTATTTCAAGCATTCTAAAGCAAGTACACTTGCAAGGTCTATAAATTATTTCCTTTGTCCTTGTGATATCAGAGTTTTCCATAGTATCTGCATAATCTAGTTAAAGTGTTTCACTATTATAGTTCTAGATAATTTTTCCTTATGGTCACTAATAAAAGACTTCTCTAAATAAATAGGCAAATTTACTTAATTAAATCATCTTGCTTAACTTATAAGTTGAAACTATGAGTTCAGGAAAATAGTCTAATATGTGAATGAAAGAGAAAAGAGAAAACCGCCTGTAGGCATACATGTTTAGTTAAGGGGGAAAACGCATCTTTACCGCATAATATTTCCTGTTCCCATGTAAATCTTAGTTGCAGATTTTTTTTTTTTTTTTTAAATCACCCTGTCCTACATTGTGCTTGTACATGTATTGAGTCAGTGAATGTTGCAGTTAAGCATTTACTGGTGCTTTCTTCACATATACATGCCATAGTCATTTTGAACTTGAATGTGAGATGAATATCTCAAACTCTCAGTCGACATCAGGCAGAATAACAAAATGCTCTTGGTCTATATTGACATTGGCAAAACCTACTAGGAGATATAAAGTAATTACATAAGGAATAAGGTATGGTCTACATGTAGAACATGAAGCAGAAGAGGAAGCAGTTAGAAGACCAATGGAGAAAGGGGATAAACCTCATAATTATTAATTTGACAAATTATTGGTCACTGCTACATTCATCTGTCAAAAGACCACAAATTATCGATACATCATTCTTAAGAACTTCCTTTTCAGTCTATTAGGGAACCTTCTATTATGTGCCCCAGACGTTTAATATGATTAGGAGAATAAGCATTAATGGTTGTCTGATGCTTAGACTTACTCTATTCTGAAGCATAATGTCATCATATGTACAGGTCAATTTTGAGGACACTTGCAAAGGCTTTCTGGAGGTTGCCAAGGTATATTAGTGAGTCCTTTTCTGCTTAAGATTATTCCTTTCTTACTATTATAGTATTTGATCAATGTAATGATAACTTTATGTACAGTGCTTGTTAGGTCACTTTCTTTGAGCTTGTAGTGCAACCATAATAATTTTATTTTGATCCTTCATTGGATTATGAAAGCTAAATTTGAGCATTAGTGTTCTCCATGGTGCTATTTGTTCTTTATCTTGTTATGTTTTTTTCGTAATCACTCTGCTTGTGTACCATAATTAATTATATTTCATTGTCTGAACCTGTGTTCAAAGGCGATGCCATCTTCTCCTATTGTTACTTGTGCCAACTCTCTGTATACGTTTTTCATATTGACTTCATGGATATTGTAATAAAGGTCTTCAAATCATTATATGATAATTCTTAATTTCCCCTAGGAAGCTGTCCATCAAACCGTCAGTGTCATTTTTGAAGATCCGGGAGTTCAGGAGTTGCTTATGAAGTTGTATCAGAAAGGTATTCAAGTTTACTGATGCCAACCTTGTTGTTGAGGTTTATTTCCATAAACTTGTATCAATAAGTCATTACTTGATCAGTTCTGCTAGCAAAACAATGCATGAATTATTGAGTTAGAGTTGTTCACAGGGGATTAGAGTTGTATTAATAGCATCTTACTTCCCTTTTGCCTCGACATAAATTTCTGTTTTGATGATCATATCCATATTGGCACTATTTTATCCTGTACATGTGGATTCACTAATCACTGGAGAAAGTGACTTTGATAGCCTTTCTTGAGAATATTTCTGATATATGTTTTGGGTGCATGAAGGAATTTAAGATTGAAAGAATGAAAAAGGGGGGGGGGGGGATAAATGATTAGATGAATGATCATGAATCCAATTAAATTGCCCTCAAATATGATCTTTTGTTGACTTGATTTTCATTTGTATTACAGATTGGTTGGAAGGACAGGTAACTGAATATCTGGTTGCAACATTTGGTGATTACTTTACAGATATCAAAATGTAAGTTACTCGTAATCCATTGATTTGCATTTTAATCTCATATTTTCTGAGTAATGCAATTCATATTTTCTTTCTCAATGTGTAACGTTACGTATGAAGGTACATTGAAGAAAGATCATTTAGGCGATTTGTTGAGGCATGCCTTGAAGAAACTATTGTTGTCTATGTCGACCATCTGCTTGTCCAGGTTACTATCATGGAGTACTTCATTAGATCATATTCTGTTCATAATTTGATTTTATCATGTTATGTAGTTGACCCTGACTCTGCTGTGTCTGCTCTGCAGAAAAATTATATCAAAGAAGAGACAATCGAAAGGATGAAACTAGATGAAGAGGTTCTCATAGACTTTTTCCGGGAGTATATAAACATTTCTGTAAGGTCCACTTCATGATTTGATTTTATATGAAAGATATCTAGTGCCGTATATCATGATTTCATTCATTATCTGCTCTATTTTTATATAATAGAGTATATACATGATTGTTAAATCTGTCAATTACCTATCTTCAATTGATTCCACTTTTTAACTTGTAATGTATAATTATGTTTCCCAGAAAGTCGAAAACCGAGTAAGGGTAGTCGGTGACTTGAGAGAACTTGCTTCAGCGGAGAGCCCAGATTCTTTCACACTTGTGTATACCAATATTCTTGAACATCAACCAGATTGTCCCGTAAGTGTTGTTTGGCTATATACACTTGCATTATCTACATTTTACGAGTATTTTCTTCTCGTGAAATTGATTGCAAAATCGGGATGCAGCCAGAAGTGGTTGAAAAGTTGGTGAGCTTACGAGAAGGCATACCAAGGAAAGATGCTAAAGAGGTAAATTGTTATGAATGTTACAGATTTATTGAAAGCTTTACTCGAGCCAAAAGAATTGTTCTTGATGTTGTTTATTCTTCGAAAACAGGTTGTGAACGAGTGCAAAGAAATCTATGAAAACTCTCTTGTTGACGGCAATCCTCAGAAGGCAGGTTTTGTCTTCCATAAAGTGAAGGCACTGTCCACTTCGAAAGGCCGGTTATGGCGAAAACTCACCTAGTTCAGATCCGTTGGATTCTTCATTGTCATCAACGGCTACGATTTTACCTCGTTGTTCTGTCCCCTGTTTTGTATACGAGTGTATCTATTGATTTGATTCGCGCATTGTAACAAATATGGGTTTTCAATGTAATTCGTTTTGTGAGTTGGCTATTATTTGAGATAATTTGGATATTTTGTATTTCTTGATTAATTCAGGAATATATTAGGATGAGTATTTAATATGTGATGTGAATTAAATGTAATAAGATATTAGGTGATATTAGTCATTCTTTGGAAAGAATGCCAATTAACTATTTATTATAAATTTAATAAAATTATAGATTGTTATTGAAATAGACTAAGTTAATATACACAATCCATGCCACCTTTTTAAACCTATCAAAATCCTTTTAAACCTCTTAACAAAATTCAAATTACCATAGTTACCACATTCTGCAATCAAGCTACGCATCAGAGGCGATTCACTGCTCGTCTTCTTCAAGGTAACCCTAACCCTAACTCTACGCACGACACCGTTTTATCTACTTTTGTGTCGCAATAATCCGATTGTAGTTGAGTTTTAGTATATCCGAAATGCCTAAAATTGTAGGAAATGAGTTTTATTGATGATATTTTTTGTTTCAATAATCTGGCCTGGGTGTATATATGTATGTCTATTGTAGTTGAGATGTATGTAGTATATCTGAAATTCTTGGCTCCTATTGGATAAATTGATTCAATACTAGTGATAGATAATACTGTTTCTTAATCCCATTCTATGCTACTTTGATTGTTTGTAGATAATTAAAGTGGTGATTAAAGTGGTGATTATGGCTGAAACTCTGAAAAGGCAGCGATTTTCATCATCAAGTCATGTTTGTATGCTTTCCCATTCCGCAGGAGTTGTTGATGAGTACAAATTATATATCTTGGATTTGAATTTACGCAACACCTGCGATCCCGATGATGGGGTTGCCGGTTTCACCTACATTCTTCCTACTCTCCGATTCGATGTGAGTAAGAGGCCCCTGGCCTTTTCTTTATTAGCTTCAATCTTATATATTTTCGAATATCAGGGAAAGTCGGCATTCAAATTGGACCTCTGTCGAGCCACCTTCGGCCCCAATCACAGAGTTGAGGATTCAATGGTAAAAGAATCCTAGTTTTCTCGACTCGATTTCTTGGTGTGATTTTCATTTTGAGTTGTACGATACTTGTACGGAACTCCCTGGATTATCCTCCTTTTGTTTTGTTCAACTACAACCCTGGAGCATTTCAGCGTACTCTTTCATCAACGACCATCTCTTCTTCATCCAACTGCCCACGGCTATGTTTGTTCTGGATCTTGAGTCAATTGGAAAAGTCTATGTGAATGATTCTGACCCGTTGGTTCTTTGGGAGAATGGTTATTTTCCGACAATCAATAGCGAGTTTGTTTTCACTAGTAGCAGGATATATGATGCTAGAGAATGTGGTTTGTCTCGAGAAGAAGGGGAGTCGAAACCATCATCATTTCCTCCCACTAATCTAGTGCATCATGGCATTGACAATGGAGTTGTTCATTGGTGTGCTTTAAAGTCGGAAAGTCTTCCCTTCTCGACCGTTGATACATCTTACACTCATGTATTGATCGATGGTTGTGTCACGGATCTTTCCAAGCTAGATACCAGGATTACCAGGACCTTGCAACTGCTCATTGATCATCAATCTTATGCTTGTACCAACCGGTTGAGTTGTCATTGTCAACTCTTTTATTATAAATTTAATAAAATTATAGATTGTTATTGAAATAGACTAAGTTAATATAACGCAACTTTAGATCGATGAAGATTCAATTTTGACTAAGATAGTAGAACAATGAAGACTTAGTATTGTCTTTATGCATGTCTCAGATCAATGATGATCATATGTACCAAGTGATGTTAAGAAGTATTGGTAGTGAAGGAGAAACCAAATTCCATCAATCAAGCATGGGCAAATAATCCTCAAAATTCCAAGGTTTCAAACCTATATACACAAATTTTATGAAATGATGGAAAAAGAATAAACAGACAAGTACAAATTGTACACACTAAACAGATGACAACAATCTATGAACCACAGACCACTTCCTTCACTAAATCTGTAACACAAGAATCATGCAACAAACCAGAAAATTAATTATCAAAAAAGAAAATGAAAAATGTACTCAGAAAGGAGAATAGAGACGATCATCTTCAACCGTCTCCATAAAGAGATGTCACGATCTTTATGCAGAAGAATCTTACGTTCAAGATTGCGTCTCCAGTGTTACCGCAAAATTATCTTTACATACGCAGAGGATCCAACATGATCAATGTCTGTATTGTTTCAAAGTTTGTTAAACATGAGATGTAATCATATATATCAAGAAGCATAAAAGAGACACATCATGCATATACATGAGATCATGTTCTTGAATTTAACAGCATTTACAAATTCAGACAAGGATAATATTTATAAACCCTTCTAACAACTAAAATAGTTAAGGCTAAAAATACAAGAAGTTATCACATTGTTCGTGGGATTTTTTCGCACTAGCTTATGGATTACGAAAAAAGTTGAGCCTTAATTTGTTTGAAATTAGATGAATAAATCATGAACATCTTCAATCGAAAGGTAATTTTAGAAAATGATGCTGTGGGACGTACCTTAAATCGAAGCTTTATCATTGCCCATTTTTCGTTCAAAATCATCATCTTCCGATCCATCGTTTCCATCATTTCCCATATCACTTTCACTAGCCGTTTCCCATTCAGAATCATCACTCTCTCGTCCACAAACATCGCCAGCATCACCATCACACTGGACCCCACCATGTTTAATAGCAGCCTCTCTAAACAACCAAGCAGACCGCATCTGTTTCCTAACCAAACGTTCCGCATAATCGGGAACCTTGTTCTGCCTCAACGACAGATCAGGATCGGTCGATTGCGAGAACTCGTTTATGAACAAAATAGCATCCAATAAACTCTCCTTGGCTAGTCCAAGCATGTCGTAGGCTTGCGCTCGTCTCCATAGGCTTCTAGCGTGACGATTAATAGGATTATGAAGACAAAGTGCACGAGTTGCATCACTTATAGCAGCCAATGGTTGCTGCAATAGAAGATGGCATTGAGCTCGATTGCTATATAATACGACCCGTTCTTTCTTCGACCTCATTGGGCACAAAGCCAATGCTTCAGAGTATTTTGAAGCAGCCGCGGAAATATCTCCGGACGAGAACAGAGAATTTCCTTCAAGTTTGACCACTAAAGCAGCTGCATGTTTGATGTGGAGATCCTCTTTTGGCATGTTTTTTTCCCATTTTAACCTTTGCCGAGAAGCGAGGAGATCTTCGATCTCTTCTTTTGCATGGCTGCTAATGGAGTTTCGACCGGTTCCAGGTGATTGCATGTATTCTTCAAGAATGCTAACAATAGATTCACCGAGTTTCTTCTCATCCCCTAATGTGGTTATTTCTGCAAGGTCAATTAGTGTAGGTACCACTTTGTCACTAACCTGCATAATACGAGCAATTACGAAAGAAATAAGTAAACGGGAGGTTTTAGATGGTACAAAAAGGCCTATTTCCCTAAACAAAACTTCAAATATTTACGAGATTTTGCTATTTTGATCAATTCTTATAAAACTATTTCATCTATGCAATTTTGACCAATTTGTAAGATGCTTACGAAAATAAAAAACAGAAAAAGATAGGGGTAGATTAATATCCTAATGGATGCAATTTATTCCCATATATTTTTTATTTTAAGGTCATAATAACACATTACCAAGAAAGAACCATAAATTAGATATTTCAATTTGTGTTTTCTATGCTATTCAAAATTTCACCTAATTCTGAGTTCATTTTACCAATTGGCCAAACTTGCAATCACTTGATAAAATTATGGCTAAATTGACAATTTTAAAAACTGGCAAAAAATAAAATCTTGCAATCTGGATTTTTCGGCAATTAGGCCATACAAAATATTATAGCCTATGCTCTCAATTTTCACTTAAATAGCCACTTCTTCAACAAAGAAATAAAATATCAACAATATTTAGACTATTTGGTAGAAATAATCGAGCATAAGCCATTACCTTATGACAAGTATTCGGGTCTTGGAGCAACCAAAGAAGACAATCGATCGCCATATATTGCCAGTCGTCTGATGATCGAGCAATGTTACACAACGAATCTATAACCCCAGGACAGCTTGCAACCGGGCCTCTACCGAGTTTATGATGACAAATAGTCCGTAATAATCCAATACCAGCCGGTGAGTTTTCATTAACGAGCCCTCCCCACATGCTCGGAAGCTTCACTATAAACTCCGGTTTACAAATGGTCGAAAGAAACTCGGGCTTAAAAGCAAAGCAATTGATGAGCTGAAGAGACCAGCACTGCAACTGGCTAGCCCATTCCTCGGCCTTTCTCGATTCCATCTCGACCCCACCCATGCCACGTGTCAGAAGATCACAGTGATAGCTAAGTCTCCTATCGACAAACTGGTAGAAGTGAGTGTACACGATCTCTAAAGAACTCATAGCCAGCTGCATCGAGAGCTCCAAGATCTCGCCATGGCTTGCTATGGCGGGAAACGAGGTGGCGTAGGTAGCCAAGTGACCTAGAGCTCGTACGGCCACTCTTTGTTCGACCCAAGTTAGCCGCCCTCGCAAAAGCTCGACCAAAGGTGGGATAACACCGGAATGCACTGCCACGTCAGCAAACTCTTCCATGTTCATAGTGTAGGATCCGATTATATGTGCAGCATAGTAAGGGATGTATATGTTCTGGTCGTGAGATAGCCATCGTCGGTTCTTTAAGCCCTTCCATATGAGTGCCGCCATGCATTCAAAAATGCCCATTTCGATGAACTCGGGATCGTTAGGGTGGGACATGGCAGTGTTCCAAAGGCCGCTAATAGGAAGAACTTGGCCATCATCGTCTTGTGTAGGAAGTTCTCTAAAGAACTTCACTAAGCTTGATCTTCGTTTGCTCGGATTTCCCTCTTTCATAACGCAGAAGAAGCATCCGGGGTATGGGCAATCGGGGGATCCTTTATCCATGTACACTAAATTGACGAACAAGGCCTTCTCATAAAGCAGTTTCTGTCATGTACATGTAAAACACTTTGTAAGACACTTCATTGTTGTATAATTCTCCATGATAATGAAGTATTCAATGGCTATATGAGATACACAAATTCGTCGAAGATATATCCACATGAAGTTTAATCGGTTTCTGAGAAAAAAGTCTAACCACATGTGTTCATTCATCGACTTGAATCTTGATCATCAAGTTGTTACAATAAACAATATTACTAAAATGTGATTAAAAGATTCAAAAGAAAATATCAAGAAAGTAATACAATCGTTTTTCTATCTTGCATAACTCAAACTACTCATCCTAAGTAGTCAATTGTTTCACTAGAATACTAAAGACAGAGTGGTCAAATTCAAATGAACCATAAAGCCCTTTTCTGTTCAAGTGATAAAAATCTCAATGCTAAATGATTTCTTATTATTCTTTTTTTTTTTTTTAAGATTCTTGACAATCAACTAATTTGAGGGTAGAATTTTGTTTACAAAAAATCAATAATAATTTCTGTTCAAGCTTGATTTGAATTAAAGTAATGAATCGTCTAAATGACAAAGGAAAACGATAAAACATAATTCATACAATGAAATCAAATATAATTATTCAACTAATTTGAATCAATTATCACAAATTGGATTGAGGATAAAAACTCCAGCAATAAATTCAAAATGCAACAGCAATTACACCTCATTTTCCAGATGGATCTACTGATTAATAAACAGTAAAGCCACAATCTTTAAGCAAAAATTCAACCCCCTTAAAACCTCAAAACACTTCCAAAAAAAATAAAATAAATAAATCACTTAAAATAATCAATCCAAGAAAAGAACAAAGAAATCCCACTTCGATTCTCACATCACCAAGCATAATTAGAACATAATTCAAGAAAAAAAAATAGTAGAGAAAGAATGGGTACCTGAAGGAGAAGCAAGATTGAGAGTCTTCACACCAGAAAACAATGACCCCAATTTTCTCTTATTCTGTTGAAAAGCAATTTGCTTTATGAACTGAACCATAAATGTGGGCTTTGCTTCCTTTTTTTACTTCTTTTTTCCTTTTTTTATGAGAGAGAGTGGGCGAAAAATGGTACCTTATTTTTTTCCTTTTTAGGAAATGATCTTGTTGTGCCAGACAGCAAAGAAGGTGTTGTAATGAAGAAATTTATTACCTTTTAAATTTAATTTGATTTAATATCTTTGCAAGAATTCTAACAAAGGCAATTTACAGTGATGGTGAAGAGAAATGTGATAATTGAGAAATTAAAGGGTGGGACATTGTCATTATTATTTGCAGTATTATTGCCATTGCAATTTGGTTTAATTATTATTATTATCCGCTTTTGTGGGTCCCATTCCATCACCATCTATAAAGTACGGACCTTACCGTTGTTTTCATATATTTAAGACAATACTTTCAAAATTTATGTCAAAATAAAGAGAGTGAATATTGTGTTAGATTGTTTTTTAATTTAATTATGTGATTTACATATGAATTTATAAAAATGAGTTTTGTTAGTGGATAATAAAGATTCATCTCATAGTAACTATTTGTGACACGTTTCATATAAGTGTTTGTGAAAGAAAAAAAATATTATTTCAATCTTTCAAAATTAATATCCACTTGTGTTTAGTTCATCCGTAATAGTCTCTAGATTTTATTTTTTTCATCAATGTTTGTCTTTTATGAAAATTTCATCCAAAGTGATCAAAACTAAGGGCAAATATGTTGGTCAATTTTCATCACTTGGCCAAAATTTGTATGAAATGATGAACTTTAATGAAAAATTAAAATTTGAGGGACCATTATTTTATCAATTGAATACAGTGTGTAGCAATTCTAAATAAAGGTAAATTTAGAGGACCTACTCGTAAAAAAAAAGGTTATTAAATATTACATTAAATTTTGTCTAATTCAAAAGTAATATTATGAGTTTTTAAATTGTTACACGGCTATTTATTTTGAATAAGCTTAATTTCAAAATTCTCTTGTAAATTTTTTTTTTTTTTTGAAAAGGAGCATATATATATATATATAACAATAAAATAGAATTTTGAAGCAAAATCTAAACGTGTGGGACTATCTGCACCCCACATTTTTCTAAGCACACCCCAATTTCCATATATGGGTGTGCTTAGAAAAATGTGGGGTGTGCTTAGAAAAATGTGCTTAAAAAAATGTGGGTTGCGGATAGTCCCACCCAATCTAAAAACTTCAGATTTTCTTAACGTTTACATTGAGGAGCGTGTTTTTTAATTTCCTTATTTGTCTTCTATTGGGCCTCTTTCTCCATGTTAATGTATTTGTTTTGGGCCATATGCAACCAATTGGGCCCAAAAGGTTTCTATTGGGCTTATTTTGTTTTACATCCTACATTGTTTTCTGAGAAGTTTTCTCTTCAGTTCTCCATATAGAATTTTTTGGTTTTAAGGTTTCGAAAAAATATTTTTACAACACTACGTTTCGAAACATTATTTTTCATCTACCTTCGATTATTTTAGTATATTATCATATCCAGGGCTATGATTAAAAAAAAAAAAACAAAGTGTCAAATTATTTGATTAATTTGGGACGTGTGCCCAAATTTCCATTCTTCTCTTCTTTTTTCGTTTTTCTTTTCTTTTGTTTTTAATGTAAAAACCCCTTCATTTTATAATTGCTAAAAAATAAAGAAAATGGACTCTGTATATTGTAGCTGGTATATTCCACAATCATCCTACATTTATTGAAGATTATTCATGTCAGATACATAAAAGATCATATTGCATAATTAGTTAATAGTTACTACAATTGATCGTCAAAAACTAAGATCCGTAATTAAGAAGATGTATAGATCAGGCTAATTAAATCGAGTATTGAATAATTATATTCATGCATGATTGGTTATCGAACAAAAATTGGAATACAATTTAATTAAGTACATGATTGAAAAGGTATAATTTCCTGAGAGAAGTTTATTTTTAATAACTTCCATCATTATTTGTTAGTTCATAACTACTATCACTCTCTTTTCTATTTCATAAGTAGCTTTCACACACACACACACATATATATATATATATATATATATATATATATATATATATAACACAATTCAGTACATATAAATTCACATTTTACATTGAACAACATTCATATGCACACACATATATATCCACAATTTTTTTTAAATAAAAAGAAAAAATAAAGATAAACTTCCAAACCCTAGAGGACGAATTAAAAGAACTCAAAACCATCACGTACATAAAAGCATACATAATTAAAAACAAAGTAGAACAATTTATACGAAAAAAAAAATTTAACTGGGGTTTGTCTAATTAGTTTTACCGCCACGCCCGGCATCTATGGGAGGGGTGGGTGGCGGGTCGGGGCAGGAAAGTCGAGACGTTTCCTTGAGGGTGGCGGGTGGATCATGTTGGACGTTGGAAGAAGAAATGCAACATAAACAGTTGAGCATAGACTTAATGAATACACAAAAGTAATTACATGGATTTTTTCCAAGATTATCTGATGTGCCCTCCATTTTTGTTTGATCAATTCTACTCTGAAATTCAATGTGTGGTAGGTGTTTCGAGAGTTAATGAAACTATATATCATGGTTTTAGTGTACAATCGACTATCTATATAAAGGAGAACAAATCTCTCTCACATACCCATTTAAATATACTATTACAACTTTTGTCATAATTAAAAAATAGTAAAATTAAACAACAAAATGTTTTTAAGAAATCTTATGGAATCGAATAAATTAACTGGTATGGAATAATATATATATATATATATATATATATATATATATGTGTGTGTGTGTGTGTGTGTGTGTGAAAGAGTTTACATACAATAAGTTGAAAATTAAGATTTTTTTTTTTTTGAAAGAGTGATTTCATGAATGTAAATTTAGAAGAAAACGAGTATATATATATATATATATATATATATATATATATATATATATCAAATCTACAATTTTCTCATATTATTATTTTTAAATAAATTCTTTAGTAGATAAAATTTAAATACAATAGCTATTACGGCTAATTAATGACTTTTAATTTAATGTTGATAAGAAATTTTAACTTTAAATATATAAATCACATATATATATATATATATGAACTTTTTTTAATTAAAAAAGTTAGAACAAAAAAATATATATGAAAAACTAAAATAAATGTGGAATGATTAAAGAAAAGATTGTTCAAACTTATGACTAATGAAATTGAATATTTTTTGCGAATATATATGTGTACGTTTTAAAATATACTATGACATTTATTTCAAAAAAAAAATTGACTTTTAATTTTTTTATCATTTTATTCAAAAGAAAACTCAAGAGCTATAATTTTGTGACAAAGAGTTGATCATTGCTTCAATTTTTAATCAAATTTAGATTTAGATAAATATGATAAATCACGAGTGTTATCTGTAACCTATATATAATCAGCAAATTTTCCAAGTTATTTTTCAAAGTGGCGTTTGAAATAAGTTTGTTGCAGCGTTGAATATTTAAAACCAAAATTTTTATTATCAACTTTCTTAAAAAATTAATGTTAAGTATATTAAATTAAAAATATATGGACGAGAAAACATGTTGAAAACTTCTTTATCAATAAAATTACAAACTTAAAAAGAAAATCGTAAATGACTGATGAATCAAGCATATACTAAATTATAAAATATCAATATTTTTCAATTTATAATTAAATTTTTTAACTTATACAGTGACATATGAGAATTTTAAAAAAAATTAATCATATTAACTAATCTTTTTAAGATCCGGATAATAAAATTGTATCATAATTATTTAATATAATTTAGAAAAATAATTTATGTATTTAATTTGTATTGATCCTCGAAATTTATCTCCATGTTAGTGCAATCTGAGGAGCTGACGGTGCACATGCATGACTTACAGTCTATTTGTCAAATGACGAAAATGCCCTTGTTGACGTGGGTTTCAAAAACAATGAAGTTTAATTTCATATATGTCTATATGTTACTGGATTCGAATAAATATTTAAAGATAAAGGTGTGGAATAGATGGACCCTTAATAAAAAAAATATATTATAGAAAGGTTAAAAAAATAAAACAATGATTAGGTATTCGTTTCTCTATGATTGATCAAATTTAATATCACTAGTTCAAGATTACCAAAGTTTTTAAAAAAATTATACTTTATACGTATATATTAAGTTAAAATTTTCAGTTATGTACGATTTGTTGGAAATCTTATCTTTTTCTTTTATTATTTTTTAATGAAATCCCACCTCCTATATACTTGTCCTTTTCTACTTGCCATTATTACTTTGTGTTATTAATTAGTAAGTGGATCTCAGTTTAGGTAAGAATGGCATAGAAGTAAAAGGTAGGTATAGTAACAATAAAGGCTATTTGGGTATTTGAGGTTTGGTGGTTGAGTGAAGTAAATGTTTTGTCAAAAAAAAAAAAAGAGAACTTAATAAAATAAAAAATACTCATAAAGATGAGTGATTGGACAAAAATATATATTTATAGTTACTATGACATGTCTTCTCATTTAGTAATTACTTGATTTTTAATATATATATATATATATATATATATAATATTTGATTTTCATATTTGAATAAATTAAAATAGATTTTTCTAAATATTAATTTGTAATTTTAATTTTTTGAATAAAATATACCTTTTAAGGTATTTTTGGAAATTTTAGAGCTGATAAGGTAGTGTAAGAATTTACATGTTTTGGTGGATTATGTGCAATAAGAAAAGTTTGGTGCAATTAATAGCATAATTAAAATGTATAATATTAAATTAAAATCTAGTAAAATATAAGATAGGAGCAAAGTTGGAAATATATTATTAACTGATCTTCTTAGTAATAATAAAGAGATTAATAAATTTTATTTTTGCAAGCGATCATTTTAACGAAGGAAGTATGTGAATTTGTTAGATGAGATTTGTGTGATGCCCATTACAATATGAAATACAGAAAAGTAAGTTTGATCTCGTATTGATATTCTCATATGAAAAATTTTGGCATACAAAAATATATAGCATTATCATGATATTGAATATTTTGGGATATCGAAATTTCAGTAAAACACAAATCATTTTGTGTCATACTATATATATCAAAAAATTCGGTATATCAAAGTAAATTCGATATTTTTCGATACGGTGATTATGGTATTTATCAAAATTTTCGGTATTTTTTGTCATTATCACGTGTTCAGCTGTTAATATTTGGTGTTTTCTTTTCTTGCTTTTTTTTTTTAGTTTTTCTTTATAAATCATGTATTCATTTCTACTTGGTCTCAATAAAGAAATTTAAATGTCAACATATTACATATTTTGATATTATAGTTTATCAATTCTCATTTTCTCTCAAGTAATCCACATCAAACTCTTTCATTGGAAAGTATGTTTTATCTTAAATTTTATAATAATTAAATATGATATGATATATATTTATATATATAATTATATTAATTAATATGTGACGTATATTAATTAAAAACGATAATATATAAAATAAATTCTATAGGATTCAGCTTGCAAAGAATCGTCTTTAATTCCGCAAAAGAATTTAGTAACAACCTCTCCCATAATTGATCTAAAAGTCCAAGTAAAATTTTCTAATTTCGTTTATTGCATTTTTATCAACAAATGGAAACATAAGATGACATGAATTTAGGAAAAAGGAATTGCTTCTAGATCAGGAATAGTTTGAAAGGAAAATTATTGTCTACATTTTGAAATGCATATTTTTATCAACAATATGGCACTACGTATGAAATGGTTGGTTTTTATATTTATAACAAATTGAAAGTTACTCCATTAATATAAAAATGTATTACGAAAGCTGTCTTTATTGGAAATAAAAAAATTCAAATGATATGAATATAGGAAATTAAAACAGAATTGCTTATAGAGAAATATTTTGAAATGAAAGTTATTGCCTATTTGAGTTTCTCGTCTTCACCCTACGCATTTCTTCTTTTAAGGTATATAATTTCAGTATATTTGTATCTTCCAAGATATCAATTCGTTTTTTTTTTCTTTCTAAATATATATGTACAACAAATTATAGATAGATTCAATTTAGAATATTAAATTTTCAAATTAGCTCTATAAAAATTTGTATATGTAAAATGGCATTTTAACCATCAAATTGCAAAAAAAGGAAAAAAAAAAAGTTGCCAACATGAAAACTTGAAAGTTTATATCGTAAATTAATGATTACATGAATTATTTAGAAATTAATTAGCCCATTAATTTGCTATAAACATCAAAAGATATCCACCACTAATTATTTTTGGACTTTATTCGTAAACTTTAATTTGAAGCCAATATTAGCAATCAATTAACATTTGATTATGATATTTAATTTTCATTACTACGATCATAGGTAATAATATCGAATGATGGAAGAATTATTGAAATACCAATTCTCTAGACTTACTTTTATATGGTTTCATTTCTTCATAATTTAACACACACACACACACACACACACACATATATATATATATATATATATATATATATAATTACCTCTATAAATTAATAATCCAGGCCATATATACATAAATCTTTATATTAAGAATTAAAAGATAAGTTGGCGAAGAACTATTATATTACTTAGGATTTTGTTTATTTGTGTAGAGATATGTCGACTTCGATCCTTGAAATGATAGCATGAGATATATATCATTTATATATCCATGATCTGAAATTACTTTTTTTTTTCAAGTAGTAATAGTTTTGTATGATATTGATCTGGCATACAAGTGTATATTTATGAATTTATCTATGAAGTGTGATTTTTTTTTTTTTTTGTTATAAAAAAAGTGACAAAAGTACACTACAAATCTTTGTTGCCACATGGGGATTAGGTACAGTACCATACCATATTATCAAAATTGATTGGAAATTAATCTCCAAATTTCCCTTAAATTTCTCAATTTCTAGCTGAGTTTGGGAACAATGTTGACAGTTTTTAAAATTATAGGATTAGATTTTAATTGTAGGTTTTTTTTTTTTTTGTGATCATTTTCAGACAATTGATAGCTAGTTATGGGGGAAAAATTAATCATTTAGATCTAGTATTGTGAAATAAAAATTTATTTTGTATTTCATTTTTCGATGCATTAATAAAATCAAAAGATGAGATAGCTAGACAAATAATAATTTTCATTAATTCAAATTATGCATCTAAACTTAAAAGATCTGGAGTTGACCATATATGAAACTGATCAAATATGAGTTGAATTACTATTGAATATGATAATATTGCAGCTGGCATATATATATTCTACATTCATTGAAAACATTACAACTATTTCATGTCAGACATTAATTAAAATAAGTTTTCAGGTAATAAGTGCACAATTGCAAATTAGTTGGTCCAATTCATCTTCTCAAATCTCTGTTGAATCGATCGAATAATTTAAATTTATATCTCATATTGATGAGTAGAACTCTTATGAAACGTGGTTATTATTTATTAATTTTCGACCTAGTCTCATATGGGTTTAATTCCTTCGTATTAATTAATTCATACATTTTCGTGATAATTATAAAATTAATTTACATAAGATAATAAAGAACACAATTCAATATTTATTGAAAACATGGAGATAACAAAGAACACTGATATGCATACACATAATTTAAATTATATCTACATATGACTGTGTGTGATGTGAGGACATAAATTAAAAACCAAACAGAGAAAACAAATACGAAGTTCCAAACCCCAGTCTAGGACTGTGTGTGCAAAGTATGTAAGAGAGAGAGGGAGGGATCTAGAGAGAGAGAGATGAAACCCTAGACCATCGTAACATCAAAACAAACTAAAAGAAAAAAGTAATCAAGAGTGGTTGTAATTGTCTTCAATTAGTCCCAGGGCCACTTCCACCACTTATTGGCGGCGTTGGTGGCGGCGCTGGTGGCCTACGCCGGAACCTTGCCATCGCCGTCGCCACCGGCGGAGGATCTGCTGCGGCGGCGGAACTAGGCGGAGCTGGGGCTTCAGCGGCGTCGTTTGAAGAAGAATCAGTGAAACCTAGACACTTGAGTATAGACCTTATAAATTCTTGAAAATAATTGCATGGATTTTCAAGAATAAAGTGTTGCTCAACATCATATTTTGAGGCCTCCTCCATTTCTTTTTTTTTATTTTGGCTTAATTTCTTGAAATTTAATGTTTGGTAGGTGAAAGGAGATTTAATGAAATGGTGTTGGTTTCAATATTGTGTTTGCTGATAGTGATGAGTTTATATAAAAAGAGAGAGCACACACATGTATATATATTAGTAAGTGAAAATGGCTCCACTTACCCATTTTTATATGTGAATTTACTTTTTTGCCCATTGTTATAATTGTTAGGTGGATATGGCGTGGAAATAGAACGAGAGGGCAACGAGGAAGTCGAGGTCTGTGACACCACAGTTTTCTTAAAACAGATTCATCTCCTCCGAGGTGTTCGAGGACTCAACAGACGTTTGTTTCCCAGGATACAACAGCAACAAGGCAACGAGTCAAACACAAACTCTTTGCCAACGGCAAACTGGACGAATGTCTGAACTGTATCACCCAGAGGAAGGAAGGCCAAAGGAAGAGCAAAAGAAAAGAGAGGAGGAAGCTTGATTTTCGATGATTGAACTCAGAGGTGGGAGCCACGATTTATAGCAACCTTCAGAATCGTTTCTAAACTGCAGCTTTGAAGGTTGGGCGTTATAAGAAGTTGGAAAGTTAAAAGTCACATGAAGATGAAACGAAAAAGTGGCAAAAGGAGCGAGAGAGCCTTCTTGCCAAACTTTCTTATCACTCATTAAAGGGAAGATCATTATAAAGTGGAGAAATAAATTTGATTTTCCCCATGTGGGATGAACATTCTTCCATATGATCCAAACATGCAATTTTGAGACTCAATTTCTCATTCACCCATCAACCATTTTGGGCGAACAATGAGTCGTCTCGAACCTCTCTCGGAGGAGAACACAATCCAACTTTCTATTTCCAAAATCGGATACAGGACCCACATAAAAAAATGCCCCAAAAATGGATAAAATTTCAGAATTTTCCAACAATAATAAACAATTTTTTTTAATCAATTTGATAGCATTAAATATCTAATTTATACGTGAATAGGATTTTGTCCTAAAATGGATAAAAAAATTTATTTTTTATAAATGTTTTTTTGAAAAAGTGAATATGATTTTACTATTTTATACAAGAAAGTTATTTTTATAACATATAGGTAGAAAAATACATTACCTTATAAAAATGGGTAAAAAATATATAAACTTGATCCTATTAGAGCATCCTTAGTGGAGTCTAACACATGAAGGCTCCATATTTAGAAATTCAAACCCAAAAATGATATCACAGTGATAAAAATTTGTGGGCTCTAAATCTAATATCTTTTCCAAGGGCTGCAAATTCATCCTCAAATTTAATATTGAGTTTGCAGCCCCATTAAATGGGACCCATGAAGAACAATCACAAAATTAATAAAAAAACACAAAGATTTTCACAATTTTCAAACATAAATTCCAACGAGAATTTTTCAAAAATAAACAATGGTAATATTAAAGTTCTTATAGATACCAGATTCTCTTCTTCAACCTTCACTTTAACCTCTTTGTTTTTCCAGTCTCTACTCCGGTGGCCGGCGGCGACTTTTCGACAGCAACAACTGCATCAAAAAATGACTTGAGAGAAGAAAGTTTGAGAGAGGGTTGAGCAGAAGCAAATATATCGTGAATCTTTTCCTGCAGTCGTGGAAGACCTTGTATCGCCGCCACTAAGAGTCTTCAAGTCTGTGGAAGAGAAAGAGGTGAGTTTGTTTTATGTCATGGAAGAGAAAGGATTGTGGCGTTTTTGGTGTAGAAAGGTTTTTAAGTTGTTAATTTGGGTTGGGCTCTCTTGTTTAAAACTAAAATGCATGGGCTTAATTTAATTAGCTAGACCTTTTTTTATAAAATTAGCTAGACCCTTTTTTTATATAATTATTTTCCAACAATCATATTTTCTAAATTTATATTAATGTTTTGTAATTATTAGTTTGGAAACAATGGAAGATACCGGAGGAAATTCACGAGGTCCAAATTTCACCAATGAAGAGGATATAGCTCTATGCCGCTCCTTCATCGATGTTACTGAAAATCCACGTATAGGGAGGTTCCAATCGAAGGAAACTATGTGGGGTAGAATCGAAGAAAAATTTCACGAGTTTCTCCCGATTGAGAACGGAAACGAACATCGAACGACGAAAAGTCTTAAATCTCCTTGGACGGGGATCAATATGAATTGCACAAGATTTGCTGAGTGTGTTGCACAAGTAAATTTGAGACCAAGAAGTGGATGCTGCTGATAATGTGAGTTTCATTTATTTAGTTTTTTTTATAGAATATTTTTTTTATTAATAATTACTATATTATGTTTTTTAGCTAATCGTTACATATTTATAGATGGATGATGCAAGACTCATATATAGTCAGAGTAGGAAGAAAAATTTCAATGATGATCATTGTTGGACAATTTTAAAACATGGAAAAAAATGGAGGTTAATTATTGAAGTTCAATTCTCCCCTAGTGCAACTATGACAGCAATTGCGACACCATTTTCAAGTCAAAGTGAAGAAAATGTCGAGTTTGTGCAAGAAACTCAAACCATACCGCAAGGCCAATGGGAATCAAGAAAGCTAAAAAGTTAAAAGGGAAGGCCACTATGGATGATGTTGTGAACAAAGCCGATGCTATGGCCAAAGTAATGGATGATTTCCAAGAGAAATTTTGCGAGAAAACAGACTACAAAATTACGATGACGAGTAGGGCCTCAATTGAAACTCCCAAAAGAAAAGCTTGGTTGATTGAGCAACAACACGCCATTATGGCCAAAAATGCATGTAGTTTGTTAAACTTTGACAATGATGTCTATCATCCCGAGATACCTCCATCCGACTAAGTTCGCTAAATGTGGTTTATTAGGTTGTTTTAAATTAATATCGTTAATTATGTTGTTTTAAATTAATGTCATTGATTAGGTTGTTTTAATTATTGTTTCTAATTTAACGTTGATTTATTAGTACTTTATGTTTGAATGCTAAGTTTTTAATATTATTCAATATGTTGTTTTAATTTTGTAATGTTCTTTATATAAAACATTGAAATACAATTACAACAATTTTTCATATAAAATAGTGAAAATAATTTTAACGACGTTTATATAAAACATTGAAATACAATTATAAATGACATCGCAATTGATACTTATTGAAATCAAAAAATTATAATTACGCATAAAGACATTAAAAATTTAAAAATTGAGATTTCCATCTCGATACTCTTTCCATACATGTTCAACGAGATCATTTCGGAGCATGAAGTAATGATCTGTATCCGTGACTCCGCAACGATTGCTAAGATATTCAATAATAGTTATTCGGTCTCGACTAGGCTCAATAGGTGGCTTCTCTACATGGTATCGTGATGGGTCATCAACAAAATCATCACCTACTTCATTGCAGTTGTCTTCCACTATCATATTGTGAAGAACTATACAACATTTCATAATCTCAGCAATATCTTCCTCATGCCAAAATCGACAAGGTCCTTTGATAATTTCAAATCGTGCTTGGAGGATACCAAAAGCTCTTTCGACATCTTTACGATAGGCCTCCTGCATCCTTGTAAGTAATTGTTTATCCCGACCCTGTGGATTAGGAATTGCTTGAACAAGGATGGACCAACGAGGATATATACCATTTGCAAGATAGTATCCTCATTTGTATTCTCTACCATTAACAAGTATGCCGAATGCGTGTAGCCGTACCTTCAAGGATATCACTGAAAATAGGTGAACTATATAATATATTAAGATCATTAAACGCACCTGGTGGTCCAAAATTTGAATGTCAAATCCAAGTATCATATGAGGCCACAACTTCTAGAATTATTGTAGGATGACCATAACGCCCAGTGTATACACCAACCCATCCTCCTGGGCAGTTTTTCCATTCCCAATGCTTGCAGTCCACACTGCCTAGCATACCAGGAAATCCACGTTCATCGGCTTTTCGAAGTAGCCTAACCATGTCCACATTGTTAGGTCGTCGGAGATACTCATCTCCATACACTGAGTTGACAGCACGGCAAAATTTTTTAAGGGCCAACAAAGACGTTGTCTCTGCTATTTTAAGATGGCATCGACAGGGAATCTGTATGCAATCATACAAAGCGCAACTGTCATCTTCACATATGGAGAAAAGTCTGGCTTTTGCGCGACATCCATCTTTTGCTTGAAGTAGTTGTCAAAATGTACAATGTCTCCCATAATTCGTAGAAACAATTCACGCCTCATGCAAAATCTATTTCAAAATTCAGAAGAAGGATACAAGGGGCGGTCAACAAAATAATCATTCATAAGCAAATTATGTGCACCTACCCGATCTTTTCTTATGGAATTTCGACTTAACGATGTTCCTCCATGGGTCTTTAGACGTCCTTGTGCAATCACCGGCAAGGCTTAATACTGCGAGTACATTTTTGTCATCATTGCATAAGAGTTGTTATCATCATCGGATGAGGAGTTATCAGATCCTTGTTGTGCCATTATAGTATATAATTGATAAGAAAAACTGATAGATAGAAAGTGTGGTGATTGTGGAAGGTTCAACACCTAACATATATAATGACATGATTGAGATATAGATAAAAAATTTGTGGCCCAAATTGATATAGAAAATCCAATCAAGTGGACTACATTCAGATAAGAGATTTGCTATATGGATAGTAATTTGACATATTTATATAGATAAAATTTTAGTGGACAAGATCGATAAAGAAAATTCAATCAAGTGGACTATATTCGGATAAGAGATTTGATATACGGATAATAATTTAAAATATTCATATATTTTCATAATATTTAGGTCGAAATATTCGTAAAAATAAAATAAGGATTACCCACATAAAAATTATTTATTTATAAAAGTTAACACATCAAAAATAACTTATAATCAAATTATTATATAAAACAATTTATAGAAACTCAATTTATAGAGCCCGACCATTGTGACGAGTGTTGTTTTAAAAACTCAAAAGATTCCTCCGAGGCTCTAAATGGGGCTCTAAACCAAAATATAGAGCCCCGATCTAGAAACTCCACTGAGGATGCTCTTAGACATTAGTAATGCTCCAAGTTTTATATATCTCTATTGCAACTTACAAAGGAGATCTTCTATTTTATTTGATGTCTCTTTAAATATATATTAAAATAACCAGCAAATGTGAATATTGTATAAAATTATTTTATTAATTAACATATTATATATATATATATATGTATATATATAAAAAATCAAAATTTAATGAAATAAAGGGTAAACTATTAATATTGAAATTTACGATCAGCTAATCAATATTCGAGGAGTTGAAGGTTGCCACATGCTGGCTTTGTGGTCTTCATAGTCAAATGACCAAAATACCCATCCCTTCTTTTATCAGTTTGAAAGAAAACATAGTGTGTGTGAGCACACCGACAACAAAATAAGTCATTAATCTTTTTGAATTTTATCCAATTTTTTCTAAAATTATTAATTTAGTAATAATACAATTAAATAATGGATTAAGAACAATTTTAGTCAATTTTTCAAATCAGATAATGTGTATATTAACATGAAAGGTAGATTCAATTATAATTAGGATGTCAATCTTACATCATCTAAAAATAACTTTATTTAACTTAAATTTTATAAATACTACACTTGTTATAATACCGACGATGTAACATTCATTACCTGTGTAAGAGAACTCGTACTTGATAGATGTATGTGACTTTGTGTAAATAATAATCAAGATGTATCTAAAATACTCATATACTTACTCAACTTTTACCTGAAATGTAGGTAATCTTTATTATTAAATAATGTATTTTCACCATTTTCATCTCCGATTTTTTTTTCATTAATTTCCTTTATCTTTATAATTTATCTATTGACATTCTTCAATCTAATTAATTAAGCTAAATTAAATTAACTCGCGAATCTAAAAATAAAAAAAATATTAAATAATCATCAATCTGTTTTCGATTTGAAAAAGGTTATGTAATTGTACCATTGCAATATTTCTCCTCAACTATACACACACATACGTAGAAATTATAAACGATTATCAATTAAAATATGACAAAAAATATGTATATTAAGAGTAAGATATATAGTGTAATTATTATATCATTCTACCATCGAAACAAATATTGCATGAATACAAATCGCATCATAATTCATAACACTGCAGACACACATATTTATTCATACATATGTACATGCAATAAAGGATTACGTTACATATATATTAAGAAGTTTTTTCAGCACTAGTTTTCTTTATTTTTTTATTTGTGCGTTGTAATACAAAGTTATAACAATATTTTTAGTTATTCTTTTTTAACAACTACAATGAATAATTAATATTTTCAGCAATATAGTAGATTAAAAAATATTAGCATGTTTTATCAATAAATATGTATTTTTAGTTTTTGTTATTGTTTTTTCCTCACTAATGAATAATTGTTCTTATATATTTTTTATAGCTGGTTTAATAAAACCATGAAATTATCTATGTTCATAAATCTAAACTAATACAACACACAGCACTAATAAATTTGTCATGGCATTAAAATGTCAAGTGAGAAAGTAACAACGTTTTAGAGATTATGGAGTAGTGATGCATATACATCATTAATTGCATCATTGCAATTTTTCCCATATATATATAATTATACTGTTGCAGCAAAACAGAATTATATTCCAAAAGTACATTGCAAACAAAATATCTTCCATAAAAAAACAAAACAATAAATCCAACAATGCATCAAACCTATGAACACATTTGATCATTTTATGTAAACTGTCAACATCATGCATGCTAGCTAGCTAACTGCCATGTAATAAATACTTTCTTATATTACTTATAATAATAATAATAATAATAATAATAATAATAATAATAATAATAATAATAATTGGAGACACTAATTAACATTTTATAGTAAATTAAACCTCCTTATTATAATTAATAAGAAATACTACTAAAATGCATTAAAAATAATAATATTGCTGAATAATAAAATAGAAAAATTTCAAAATAATAATAATAATAATAATAATAATAATAATAAAGACACGTATAGATAATGCTGGGGTACCCCATAGGCCCTACCTACCCTGCCCAAGTAAGTGATGTCAGATAATGGTTTAACTCCTTGTTCTGACTTTTTTGTCCTCATTATACCTAATCTCTTTTTCCTTTTCTTTTTTTAAAGGAACACTACAAAATAGTAAATACCAATTGAAAGAATATGGATATCTTAAATTATTGATTAGCTCCAACTAAGTTTCTCTCTGACTGAGCTACCTCCTTTAATAAATAAATAATATATACATTGCCACACAATTCTTTTTTTTTTTTTTTTTTATCTGTGAATACAAATCTACTTATTTTCAATTTATTGTCAATTTTATTTGTGAATTTTTCTTTTCAAGATTGATCCCAACTTGCAAATCTCGAGACAGGTATATATATCTTAAACAATTATTTTATCTTTTGCAGATGAACCCTAGGATTTATTTATTTTTCTCAATAACCAGATTCGGAATATTGATTAGTGGCTTATAATATAGCTGATTTGTCAGTGGGCCTCAAGTTGATGGGCTTTCTAAGTCAAGCCACTTTTAAGCCCATTCAAGAGAAATATATGTGCCCAATGCCAATCAAGTCAAATCATGAAAATGTAAGTAATAAAAGTGCTATATATATAATATATAATATACCATTTCTTTAGAAAATAGAAATATAATAAATAATAACACTTCTTAAGAAGTGATTTAATGAAACAAATGTAGAGACATAATACCATCGAACAATGATTCTGCTTGTACTTTTTTTTTTTTTTTGTATTGTTTTATCAAATCATTAATTACGTGATTTAAATAAAAATAATAAACTAAAAATTTAATTTTTTTTTATAAATAAAAGATGAATGAGGTCAACTATCTCTTTGTCATAATTGTCAACATGCCACGTCATTTCTGATAGATTCTTAATCATTTTGAGCAAGATATAAAGACGCTATCATCAACGCATTGTCATTTTCACTTATCATTAAGTTTGAAAAAACATTCAAAAGCAGTCAACATTTTTTCTCTCATTATTACAGCTAAA
The DNA here is from genome assembly GCA_954870855.1 of Scutellaria minor. Lineage (NCBI taxonomy): Eukaryota > Viridiplantae > Streptophyta > Magnoliopsida > Lamiales > Lamiaceae > Scutellaria > Scutellaria minor. The sequence goes on from OX940734.1 coordinate 900,711, forward strand.
ACCACCAAACTACTTTCATAAGTACTGTGCAATTGGGCTTTGAGAAAAGCCCAATAACGTAGCTTGGTTTCTCTAGGGTTTCAGCCCATATATTAATCATGTTTAACTTTTAATCCAAATATTAATGATTAAAATTCATGGATTAGAGACAAAAATTATAGTATTATGTGAGCAACGATGAATATTTTCGTCTCCATTTTGATATTTTTTTGAAGTATTATGCATCAAGTTGAATAATTATTATATTTCATTCTTTTGAGAGAAACCTCACATTTATAGTTACTTATTATTAGAAAAACGAATACACTAATAGTTAATTTCTATCTTTTCAAACAATCTTGTTTTGAAAATATATGTAATATGGAGCATCTTTTTATAATCTCGTATCAGAATCGTGTATCATTTTTTAAAATTATGTAATTTTGTTAGTTAATATATAAACTACTAATGAAAATTACTGTCAAAATGACATAAATTTGACAGTTATATAGGTGATTGTGGGGCAAAAGATCTCATTTGGAATATTTGTGTTAATTTTATTCATAAGTAATTATAATCTCACTAGATATATTTTATCTAGGTAGAATTTATACCAAATATTAGGTAAATGAATAACTATTCTTATTTTTTCAAAGAATTTAATTAGTATCAACCGAACTACAAAATCTTATTCGCAAAAACTATTATGAAGTTGTTGTGCGAGCGAGCGCGCACGCGCGCATGTATATATATTTATATTGATATGGTCGAACTGATATGAACCGGATTCTATCCTTTAGATCGGACCAAAGTCAAAGTCAACAAGTATGAACAACTCAAAACAGCGAACAAAAATTACTTCAAGGAGAGCGAACTGTTGTATGGTGATGTTAGCGAACTAATGAAGTTTGAGACACGATGACGAACTGATCATTGATGAATTGAGGCGAACAAGTTTTCAATTCAAATAATAGTCATTTTCGCCCACTTCCCATATTTATCGGATATTTTCAACTGCCACGTTTCACAGGGAATATATAAACTTATTATACTAATTTCTTTCATTTTTATGCACAAATATATCACTAAAACACTTACACATACTTCCAATATAAAATGGCCCAGCCATTTTACTGACTTGAGAGTCGGAGTCCTATCGCCGGAAAACCCTCCCGATGTTTGTTTTACAGGTATTTTGATCCGAAGTCTCGAGTTTTTGTGGAGAAAAGAAGAAAATTGGATCGGAGCAAGATCATATATATATATATATATAAATCAAATACATTTCACAAATCAAATATCTACTTTACGGATTATGGGTTAAACACGTTGCACGACATTAAATGTGAGAGACAGGTTCACAAAACTCATCAATTTTGAAATTAAGAAAAACAAATAAAATTTGCAACAAAAAATTTCCAGAATAAGAATATTGAAAAGGGCTGGTCCAAGAACGGGGTTATGGTTATAGTGGCCTGTCACTTTCCATAGATCAAATTTGGATATCAAATTGTTAATTTCAATAATGTTAAAAAGTCACTTTCCATTAGAGTGGAGAATTGAGGAAAATATTTTTTTTGTCCAATATTTATCCCCACATTTAATATATGCTATATACAAGATAATTCTATCAAAGAATCTATGGTACCTGTTAATAAATTCTTAAAGTATATTTGTGATGGGGATAGAATCTTTCCTAAAAGCTAATAAGTTTATGTTTTAGGAATTCAACCGTTTAGGATATATTTTCTGTTTATTATTTATCGAATAGAAAAAAAATATATAAATGAGATGAAGTACTTAATTATCATTGGGATGAGAAATTCAAACATAAGACACTGATCCAAACGTCAAATCAAACCAAAGAATTTTGTCTCAAAATGCAATCAAGAGATAATAACATTTTAAATTAAATATAGTATTGTTTAAAAAGAAACGTTTCATTTCTTAAATCTAAAAATTTGAATTGAAAAATCAATTCAGATCTCCTGTACCCAACATTTATATCTCACCGGTGTACCAAATCTCAAACTCACTTTATATTGCTATGAAAATAGCAGCGGTTATAATTAACTTTTTAGTTGAAAAAAAATTGCTTATTCATAATTACGTAATTTTGATATGTTATATAAATGAGACAAATATTTTGGTATAGAGGATCCAATATGCTGAAAAATAAAAATGAAACTATATAATGATATATTCAAGGTTTCTTTTAATTACGATATGAATGAGAAATTCAAATAATATAAAAGATACTGATCCAACATCAAATTAAACCTGGCGATTTTATCTAAAAATGCAATCACAAGATAATAACATTTTAAATTTAATATAGAACAGTTTTAAAAGAAACATTTTCATTTCTTAAATCTAAAAATCCAAAAAATTTATTTTTGTGGAAAAAACAGAAAGACAAAAAAAAGAAAAAGGAGAAAAGAAAAAAAAACATAAAGTGTAGGTTGACAGTCACAGTTGTGAGCGCGAAGGCGTTCAAGGCTATGGAGCCGGGCAGTCCGGGCAGCTTCCCACCGTTCGGGCAGCTCTCGAAGACACTGCACACAGCGCACACACACACGCCCAAAAAGAAAAACGATAATTATCCCACACACTCACACTCTCTCACCTCCACACTTCTCACTGCAAAGAGAGATGATTTAGAGAGAGAAAGGAAAAAGCAAAGTACACTAGGTATAAAGTTTGCAGAGAGCAATTAAAAGTGTTGGGGAAAGTATTCTACCAACAGAAGCCTCCCAACTTCACGTTTTTTTAAACATTCAAGACGATTGAAGGATCCCCATTTCGGGTTTTGGAGGTTTCCAGTCTGATGGGATCGGTTTGACGACGAACAATTTTGGAGTTTTTTGGGGCTAAATGAGGGTTTTGTGCGCTTTTTCTGTAAATGCTGTGCCTTTCTTCAGTTAGATCTGAGGGTTTATGTTATGAGCTTGTAAATTTGAGCACCTATTACATATATAGATACAGTTTTTATATGTATATGTCGGGATGATGAAGATGATGGAGAGAGAGGGCGTGGCGTCGCTGGTGGTGTGGTTGATCTTGGTGGTGCATTATCTCAGGTGTATTTATGCTAATATGGAAGGTTTGTATCCTTTGATGGGGATTTTTAACTTGGCTGGTTTTTTTTTATTGTTATTATTGTTTTTCTGTAGTTTTTGGGGATTTTTGATTTGTTCCTCTAATTTTGTTTTCTGTTTCTGGCTTAAAAAGCTCTGAAATTTTAGTTTAAAAAGCTCTGAAAAGTGCGTTCTTGGTTTCATATTGGATAGCTATGCATAGTTCTAATATGTATTTGGAAGGTGAAATGTGTAGGAATGTTTGAAAGCCTAATCTTGAATGCCATTGTGGGTTTGTTGATCAGAGCATTGATAAAAAAAATAAAAATTTGGACATGATTTCTTGAGTTTGGTCCTCTCAATCAGTATGTTAAGCAAGTGATTGGAAAAATGTTGCAGATAAGCAACTTGTCTTCTTTGTCAAATTTTAGTTAGTGGATATCTGGAAACAGCTATTTTGTGAATTTGTTGGAACAATAATGGTGTCGCTTTGTTATAATGGGGTGTTGGGTGCCTTGGAATTGAGATAGAAATACTTGGTTTTGAAATTTTGTAGATTTTACTTGTGGTCATTAACTTTTAGTGTGGCATGTTTGAAATAGGTGATGCTTTGCATAGCCTTAGGACGAACTTGCTGGATCCTAATAATGTGCTACAGAGTTGGGACCCTACACTTGTCAATCCTTGCACATGGTTCCATGTCACCTGCAACAATGATAATAGTGTTATACGAGTGTAAGAATCTGCCAATGCTATTCCTTTCTCATGTTACAGTTTCAGTTCTCCTTTGGTTATCATTCACACTTTAGTTTGCTGATTGAAGTCTTCATCTAAACTGATTACACCAACATTTGTTTTCAGAGATCTAGGAAATGCTGCTTTGTCAGGTCAATTGGTTCCGCAACTTGGTCTTTTGAAGAATTTGCAGTACCTGTACGTCATGTTTGTGTTATTTTGATTACTTTCTACTATTGCATCCACATTTTTTTATTTTTTATGTTTCTACTTTTTTTTGTCTTGGATTAGTTTTGTGCAAAGCAGGGTTGTGTTGAATAAATTAGAAAAATGTAAAAGTATCTTGAAGGAGTTTTCATATCATGGCATGGCAACAACTTATTTGATATCCATAAGCATGTTGGCTTAACCCATCAACATATTTGTGACCAATCATACAATGTTTCTTGATAGTAAATTTCGGAGAATTGCACATCAAAGAATAAGTATGACATTTAACTCCACTTGATTATTGTAAAGGGACTTCAGTGCTGTTCAGTATCCAGTCTTATGGAATAATTCTTTCCAGTGTAAAGAAGATTTTTTATTAGAAATTATAAGAGGATAGTCTCATTCTACTTTCAGTCAGACATTCTTCATAGCAGCTTCCTTTGGAATTGACATGCCTATTCGCTTATTTGCTGAATAATTGTTGAAATAATTCTATTCTATTTGCACTTACACATCTGTTGATTTTTATGACATGATATAGGGAGTTATACAGTAATAACATTAGCGGGCCAATTCCCATTGATCTTGGAAATCTGACCAATTTGGTGAGCCTGGACCTGTACCTGAACAGTTTTTCCGGTCCCATTCCTAGCACTTTGGGGAAGCTGTCGAAATTGCGATTCCTGTGAGTAAGGTTACTTTGGTCTGGAAATGGGATATGCTTTTTTATTTTTATGGTTATTGTGTCTACTTGTGTCTCTCTGAATTTCATTTTCCATGCTCTGGTTCCACCCTTGAAGCAATTATTACAAGATTCATGGAAATGTGTTTTAGTTACTACCAATGATAATTAAACAAAGTTGGGAACATGTTATGTTTCTGCAAGTTAGATGTTGAATCTTAGATCTATATAACTGTTATGAGTTTCAGTGCTGTAATTATCTAGATATGTTGATTGGATAGTCTCTTCTATCATCAGTAATCTTATTGTTGGTTGTTATGTCTTTGTAAGGATAGCCGGCTAAACAACAACAGCTTGATGGGTCCTATCCCTTTGTCACTGACCAATATCTCATCCCTACAAGTTCTGTGAGTGCCTAAATTGGTTTCATGTACTTCTGTGTGGTCTGACATTCATTTTAGGAACAACATATTGATTGTCTCATACCACAAATTTATGCAGGGATTTATCGAACAACCTTCTCTCAGGTGCAGTTCCAGATAATGGTTCCTTTTCTTTGTTCACACCTATTAGGTACCTTATTGTACATCCATTTATCATTGATCTGAATTGACACTTGAAGGGTTAAAATCTGTATCTGACGTAAATATGTGCCTTCACAGTTTTGCAAATAATCTGAACCTATGCGGCCCAGTCACTGGACGACCATGTCCTGGATCTCCGCCATTCTCTCCACCCCCTCCATTTGTTCCACCACCCCCAATTTCTTTACCAGGTTTGTGTAGTTTGACGACGTAGATTTATTCAACTTTGTTTGGCATGTATTAGAATGTAGCATATGCTTGTGGCTCAAAAGTAATGGGCACTGCTTCCACTTTGATTGCCGATATTGATTGATATAATATTTATGACATCTTGTCTGATAATTGTAAAGATCCAATTCTGCCTACTCTTTGATATCATTTTCAATATTGTGGTTTTGTTCTGTTTGTAAACAAAGTTTCCGAACTTGTGGAGCTTGTTTTGACCCTCATATTTGATTATGGTTCAATATTTCAAAGTTGCATATTTGGTGCACCCTATTTCAATTTTATCAACAACCAAGTTTTATAGCAGGACAAGGCAAGTTTGATAAATTATCGAAAATAATATTTTCCCACTATTTTCTGCTCTTGGATTGAAGCATTTCACATGTCATAAAATCGAATAATATTGAGAACTAGTCAAGTGTATAATCAATGAATAATATTGCCCGGCCTGTTTTGGTTTTTGCATTAAAGCTTTAACCTGGGGAAATCAAATTGCTTTGTAATTCTTCTTACATAATAATGTAAATGCAGGTGGAAATAGTGTAACGGGAGCTATTGCCGGTGGAGTTGCTGCCGGTGCAGCATTGCTATTCGCCGCTCCTGCAATTGCATTTGCATGGTGGCGTCGGAGAAAACCACAGGAATATTTCTTTGATGTCCCAGGTTGATAATTCGATTATACAACACAGTTATACTGTTTTACATCATAATCTTGTATTGCTTCTCAATAAATTATAACCTTGCAGCCGAGGAAGACCCTGAAGTACATCTCGGACAGCTTAAAAGGTTCTCTCTCCGAGAGTTGCAAGTTGCAACCGATAGTTTCAGCAATAAAAACATATTGGGGAGAGGCGGATTTGGCAAGGTATATAAAGGCCGACTTGCAGATGGCTCACTGGTTGCCGTTAAAAGACTTAAAGAGGAGAGGACACCTGGCGGAGAGCTTCAATTTCAAACAGAGGTTGAAATGATCAGTATGGCGGTCCACCGTAATCTTCTAAGACTGCGGGGCTTTTGTATGACTCCCACTGAACGGCTTCTCGTTTATCCATACATGGCTAATGGGAGTGTTGCTTCTTGTTTAAGAGGTGATCCTATAATAGTAGTGCAATTAGTTTGAACTTTTTCTTTCACAATTATTATATAGTAGCTAAACAGTATATTGCATTTGCAGAACGCCCGCCTAATGAACCACCACTGGATTGGCCAACCAGGAAACGTATAGCTCTGGGGTCTGCAAGGGGTTTATCATATTTGCATGACCATTGTGACCCTAAGATCATCCATCGAGATGTGAAAGCTGCGAATATATTGCTAGACGAAGAGTTTGAAGCCGTGGTTGGAGATTTTGGTTTGGCGAAACTAATGGATTACAAGGACACCCATGTGACTACTGCCGTTCGTGGCACCATCGGACACATAGCTCCAGAGTACCTATCTACTGGAAAATCATCCGAGAAAACCGACGTTTTCGGATACGGGATTATGCTTCTCGAGCTGATAACTGGGCAGAGGGCATTTGATTTGGCCCGCCTTGCAAATGATGACGACGTCATGCTGCTCGATTGGGTAGATCATCTCTTCGGTTTTCTAACGCTTGTTTCAATCTAGGGTTTTCGGAAAAAACGTAATATTTCAAATACATTCAGGTAAAAGGGCTTCTTAAAGAAAAGAAACTGGAAATGCTGGTGGATCCAGATTTACAGAACAATTATGTAGAGGCAGAAGTGGAGCAGCTAATCCAGGTGGCTCTTCTCTGCACTCAGAGTTCTCCGATGGACCGGCCAAAAATGTCGGAGGTTGTGAGAATGCTAGAAGGCGATGGCTTGGCCGAGAAATGGGACGAGTGGCAAAAGGTCGAAGTTCTCAGACAGGAGGTCGAGCTCGCCCCACATGCTACGTCGGATTGGATTGTTGACTCGACTGAGAATTTACATGCCGTCGAGTTATCAGGTCCAAGGTGAAATGAAACTGCTAGGGTCTTTTACTTTTCTTGTCATTAGGGTTGAGGAATTAACAAATTCCATTTTCTGGTGGGGAGATAATGAGAAGTGGATTAATGATATATGTTTGTGCATAGATGTTATTATCCCCAGGCATTTGTAATCCATGCCCTGGTTTGATTGATACAAGAAGTCATGCTTAACAAGCTCATAGGTTTTTTTTTTTTTTTTTCATTTTCTGAAACTGAACTGTCTTTGTGAAAAGGAACTATGTATTCTTTTGCTAATTTCCTACCCCCCCCCCCCCCCCTCTTTTCCTCCAATTATTGGGTTTAGAGTGATTTGGAATGTATCTATGAGATGAAATATTGGATTGAAATAAAATGAGGGTGTTCATAATATTATTTTGCAATAGATTAGTGTTCTAAAAATCGGTCTAAATGTTCGGCAGTTCCTATTTGTATTGATTTTTTCCTATTTGGCCATCTTAAGTGGTAGGTGGGGCTAGGCGGAATTAGGTGGCCATCTTAAGTGGTAGGCGGGACTAGACTACCTAGGCGTCAAATAACTTTTTTTTTTCTTGATTTTTTCCTATTTGGCAATCTTAAGTGGTAGGTGGGGCTAGGCGGAACTAGGTGGCCATCTTAAGTGGTAAGCGGGGCTACACTACCTAGGCGTCAAATAACTTTTTTTTTCTTTTACTTTTTAGTAAAATAAGTAGTGTTTTTAATGTATTATAGGATTTGTCAAATTATTAATATTTGATTAGATATAAATAGAAAATTACGAAATGAGAAATATAAATAAAAATTAATTTTATAATTATTGAATAAGTTATATATAAATATAATTCAAGTGAAATATTATGTATTTATTCGTCTTCCAACATAATCTAAAAAATAAAAAAATATGAAAGTTCCAAAAATAATTTTTAATGATTAAAAATTAAGAAAATAACTAAAATAACAAAAATATTATTTAATATAGATAAAACACCTAGGCCCCACTAGAAAGACATCCTAGGTGCTAGCCACTTGGGCCCAACGAAATTTAGAACATTACAATAGAAAGTAAGGGGATGTTTGGACTGGACCTGGTACATCCGGATTTTGGATGGACTCAGTCCAGTCCATGTTTGGACAAGGATTTGCAAAATCCTACTTTTTCTACAATTCCCAATAAAAACATCTACTTTTTACAATTCTCAATAAAAACATCTACTTTTTCTACAACTCCCAACAAAAAACATCTACTTTTTCTACAATTCCCTATGTGAAAATGACATCTTAACTATAATTTTACTCAAAATTCAAACTCACAAAATCCTTCTCAAGCCAAAATCCAGATTTGCTCAAGCCACCTTAAGTCCAGTTCAAACATCCCCTAAAAAAATGATGGTTTCGTGTTCTAATTAATTGATTTTTCAATCAATATAATACGATTTGATCTTGTTCAGTTTTGCCGTTTTTCTACTAAATCTCCTTTTTTTTTTTTCTGTCCCAAATGAATCTAAGATTTTAATCCTTTATTTTTTGTAAAGAGAGAAAGTAAAAACATTTCGCTATGGAAGTTTTTAATTTTTTTTTCTTAATTTAATGGAGGAAAATTTATCTAATCTAATGACGTATATTGAACAAGATACACAATGTCCAAGATGTATTGCAATAGGACTCTTAATTTAGATAGATTTTCTTGGATATCTAAAAATATTTACACATATCCACATATCTAAATACGACATTATATTCTTACCATTAAGATGATCTTCTCGCTACCATAATTGTCCTTACTCTAACAAAGATCAACACACGACATAGAATAAACTAATCGAAATTAATTCTTGATAGAGTTCTAGTCTAAATAAAATCAGTGTTAACAACCCTTATAAATTCTAGACATAACATATATCATCTCCTTTACTTGAACAATAACTTAACCATGTTTACCAAGCCAGATTTTCCGACCAAGAAAACATTCTATTACAACTTCTTTCCAACCAAGGAAGAAGAAGAAGCCTCTAAGGGCCGAAAACGAGGCGCCATTGACCGCACATTGGTGGAGATACAAGACATCTACCCTCCTCCGGCGGTGGACCCCGACAACCCCTGGCAGATCAAGAAAACCCTAAATCTCGATGAAATCAGGTCCGGAAAGCTCATTGTATCATGGGACGACACGTTTGAACACGTGCTACGTTATTGGTCGCTTGAGATGGCGAATGACATTTGTGTAGGGTTAAGAGTGAATGTAGCTCTATTGGATGTTACAAAGGAAGATTTGCCTAAAAAATATGATGCTTATTTACAGATTGGTGAAGAAGATGAGTTTCATCTTACATGCATGTCTTTGATGTGCAACAGAGATTTGCAGGTTAATGATGAAGTTTTGCTGTGTTGGGATTTTGATCAAGCTTGTTTTAAGTATAAGTTATTGTTATGACATTATTTAAATATTTGAGAAGTTTTGGGTTAGGATTTTAGTTTGTTTCATATTTATAAAAGATTTATCTTGTATTCTTTGATCTTTCTTTTAGTTGTTGAACTTCATATTTTGATCCATACTTTGAGGTTTGATCTATTCACAGGAGAATTGTAATGTTAATCCGAAATAGCAAATATACCCTTGGTCCAATTTTTTACTTTATTGAATTCATGAAATCATTGGGGCGGATTTTGGAATCATTAATTCATCAGGGTTCTTGAAGGCTATTTTGGTAATTTTGGGTATTTGTTATTAACTAAGAAAAAAAAATTCTCAGATTATCAGTCTTTTGAGTCCTTTAGACCAGAAACTGATAAAATGGTGAAGGAAAAAAAGCTAATTTCTCAAAATAGATAAGGTTAGCAATCATAAGCCGCGTGCAACGTTGCTCGTATGTAGTGTATATGTATGCATACATCGATCAATGTTGATACGACATGATACTATAACATCTATGTTTAGCAGAAAAAGAGGTATCTGGTCTTACTTTAAAGACTGCAAGCAAGTGTCGATGAGATGAAGAAAGCATACCGGAAAATGGTTCTTCGTTATATGAGGGAACTATTCCACACTCATCTTCATCGAGATGCAGATAAGTCTGTTGGATCAAGAATCTCAGAAACAAAAACGGGTTAGTTCAGAAACGAAAGCAACATGATATATATGTGGAAACCAGCTTTCTGAACTCAAGAGACGATCGCATTGGAGACGAGAAGAAACAGAATGTAATAAGAGGTTTTTGTTCGTTTTGTTGATTTGATCAAATAGCTGGTACAAAATACTGAGACGGGGCACGACTGATGCGACAAAAAAGTATAATTGTAATGAAGTTTTGATCTACTATTTGCCAATGCAGAACTTGCCAAATATGTTGGATAGAACTTCTTCGGAAATGTCTTGTCCGCTTATTTGACCGAGAGCCAGAGCAGCTTCTCTTAGGTCTATTGTCCAAAAATCGAGAGGTATCTCTTCCTTGATTGATGACTGCAACCTTACGAAAGCCTCTCTTGCTCGAACGAGCTGCTCACATTGCCTCTGCGATCATAAGCACCACAAAATCAAGACAAGAACTAAATCAATCTTTTATCCAAATAGCGGATACATGTAAGATACTGACCTGGTTCACAGTCCATTTACGACCCCCAGAAGGGATTGTATTCAGACCCACAAGCTCGACTATTGCAGACTCTAAATCCGAGATCCCTTGACCAGTCACAGCGCAGGTGAAAACGTGCTTGTTGAAAGAGGTAGGAAGTTTATCGACCCATTGAGAAGATGATGAAGCACAATCTATTTTGTTGGCTACGAGAACAATTGGAGAAGTCGATGACGTAGCAGCCTGGATTCACATGTAGAATACTAAGGACGATAGCTTTGTTGGTCTTTCTATCACAATGAAATGGAATATAAACCTTATTGCTTTGAATTCTGTCGAGAAGTCTGTCGTCCTCTGACGTCCACCCCTCAGCTGCACTTATCGTCATGACAATGACATCAGCAATCGAAGCAACTGCCTCTGACCTCTCAACGCCTTTCAAGAATAAAGACACCAGTTGGGTTATTGAGAGAGTCTCATGAAGTGGGAAATTTTTCGAATTGTATAAAAATAATCTGATGATCCAAGAGGAGGGCCTTACCTATTTTTTCGACAAGATCGTCGGTGTTCCTGATGCCAGCTGTATCAAGAAGTGTGACAGGAATTCCTCCAATGGTAATACTGGCTTCTACTATATCACGTGTTGTGCCAGCGATATTGGTAACGATTGCTCTCTCACTCTGTATGCTAAAATGTAGATACAAGTACACGATTAGCAGTAGAGAATTAAAAACCAAGAAGGACAAAAATGGCAAAGCTTCAAATCTAGGAAATAAGCTTTGAAACGTACTTTGCTCCATGCATTGAGAAGGCTTGATTTTCCAACATTTGGTCGTCCAACAATAGCAATCTGAAAAGAAATTTGCAAGGTTACAACACGAATAAAATAAAGGACTCATTAACATTACTAAAAGGTCTCAAATAATTTCCAAACTTATGAAGTAAAATTTGTCTAAAATACTATTTTCGTAAAGTACCTGCACCCCAGACTGCAAAAGCTTGTCATAGTTGGCAGTTTCTAAGGCATTATCCACTTCTTGCAACATAGTATGTATCTTATCTATGACTGAGTTGAAGTCAAGGGGCGGCATTTCATCATCAAAATCTAGACGAGCTTCGATCTCTGTAAGTAACTCAATGCACTGAGCTCTTAATGATTTCACCATAGAAGAAAAGCCTCCCTGTCACAAGGAAAAGAAAATTCATGGAAGCCCACATGTAGAAGATCGTGTAGTATTAGTTCAACCAAAACATACTCTGCGGATCCAAAAAATGTAAGATTATCTTAAGATCACCTGTATTCCTGCCAATGCAGCATCAGCAGCAGCCGTTGATTTTGCTGATATAAGTTTGCCCACATTCTCAGCTTGGGAAAGATCTAGACGGCCATTTAGAAAAGCACGGAGAGTGAATTCACCTGAGAGATTGAAGGGGACCACCATTAAGCTTAAAATCAAATTCAGTTTCTTGAGCTATCGGATTAAGAATCTAAATATATTTGCTTAGAAATCCATTTTACATGTACATGTGTCCATTGGACTCCACTCTGAATACGAAGTCAACCTACTAGGCTGATAGTGCCATATTCATACATTATTAAAAACGAAGAAATAAATGACCTGGTTCTGCAAGCCTTGCCCCAGCATCTAGGCAAGCCCTTAAGACACGGCGGAGACACACTTCACTGCCATGACACTGAAGCTCAATCACATCCTCACGAGTATAAGATTTTGGAGCCAACATTGGAACCACCAAAACCTAGAAGAAAAATAAAACATTTCATGACCAAGTACAAGCCTTTGAAACTTGAAAACAAGCCAAACACTTCAATGAAATTAAATAAGTCTACATCACCATATAATTAGTCGTTTAACACACCATCAAAGTAGACAGAAAGCACCAATACACAAACAGTTATTGATCAGCAGAAAGTCCAACGACACGAACAAATGAATAAGCAATACCTCATCAATGACATTTCCATGCGAATCCAACACCTCGCCATACTCGACAACATGGCTGTTAGGCCACCAATGAGTGCCTTTTCTCCGCTTCCTTGACATGGGTCGAAAAACTCTCCCAGCAACAGACACTGCAGAAGAACCAGATAATCGAACAATCCCCACCGCACCAGGTGGCCCACCCAATGGAGTCACAATAGCCGCAATCGTGCTTGAACCTAGAACTGGCTCTGCCCAGCTCTCATCTCCATCACCCAACCTCTCATCTTTCTTCAACACCAATGTATTCTCTATATGAAAATATCAAATCTTCAGAATCCATAAAAACAGCTCTATAGTTTTTTTCTGGCATAAAGTAACCCTTTTTTACCAATGAAGAGACAAATTTTCAATTCTATTCAGCAAGAGAACAGAAACCCTCGAAACCCATAGACACAAAATAGACAATTCTAAAAAATTTAGCCAGAAATTAGAGAAAAATAAGCAGACATGATTCACACATCAACCTTTATCTAGTCAATTCCCAGATAGCAATAAAAGCATCAATATTTTCTCTCTCTACAGTTCATCAAAGTGTGAGAATTATTTGCAGAATAACTGAGGAGAGATGCTGAAACTCACCTTTAGCGGCGGCGAATGGCGGAGAAGTGGTGTGTTTGAGAGAGGTAGAGAAAAGGAGAGGTAAGTTTTTACGAAGTGGGATTGAGAGTTTGGGGAAAAATGAACGGTGAAGAAGAGGTGGAGAAGCGATACGTTGGAAGTGAGAGAGAAGATTGCGAAATGCCGCCATGGCTGCAATGCTGTTATCTTTTCCAGGTTTTCTGGCTAACTAATTTTTTGTCTTATGATTTTTTAATTTCAATATATATTATTTAATAAAATAAAATGTGGTTATATTTTTTAAAGGAGTTTGTTGTTTTAAAAAAGGCCTAATTGTAAATAAAAGTCTACTTTTAAGAAATTTCAACACAAATTATCAGATTTAGCAAAATATAACACGAATTTAAAATTACTTCAAGATTTTAATCATTGTTAATTTATCTGATCAATTTTGATTAATGTATACTTAATAAGGATATTATAGACGTTACAAAGAAATAATATTTTTTCAAACTTGCTTGTGCATCTTTATTGTTTTCTTTAAGATTTGGTTGATCAATTTCTCATAACTCCATCACTTAAAAATGGATTCTCTTAGAGAATTGGTGTTGCCATTACATACATAATTGAAAGCTCTAAGCTACAATTCTTGCAATATCCTCATCTCTTCATGCAACTTAAGCTCAAACTGCATCACTAAATTTGGGTGAGCAAGTTTGGATGGCATCGGCTACGGTCAGAAAGATCTTGTCTTCGCCTATTAACGTCGTCACCCCAGATTTGTGCAACTTGTCCATCACCACAGGCCCGGGATTCGCAAGAACAAGCTGTCGAAATACAAGACATTGTCTTAATAAGGTAAGTTTTTGAGTCATCATATGATTATGCTAAAGAAAACATGCTTATGTGTTTGTTGTGAATGTAGTATACAAGTAGTAGTGTTCTGTTCTTTACCTGAACAGATCTCTTCTGTAGACTTCGATATAGGTCTTGCAACGCGTGTATGCCACTCGTGTCAATGTCCGTTACAGCTGCAAGAATAATGTACTATTAGACTAAACTGTGGCGATGATCAAGAATGTTTCGAGATCATGCAATAGTTTGCTTACGAGACATTTCCACGACAAGAAATTGAGTCATCAGAAGGCCGACAACGCTGTTCTGCTCATCCTCGTCTGCTAGCCATCTCAGTAACCTGCAGAACTGGTAGATGAGATCTTCTATTCCACTCTATGAGCTGAGTTCAACAAAGTTGTATTGTTACCTTTCTCGAATATAATTAGAGTTTGAGAAGTAAATAGCCGAGTCAACTCGTATTATTACAACTCCAGGGATCTTGGTCGCCTCCGGATACTGTTGGATATTCCGGTAAACATTTGTATTAGGAATTCTACCAAGAAGAGCCGTCCTCGGCCTCGTTACTTGCAAGAGTAACTTAGCGAAAGATATAGACACCTACAACAGGACGAGACAAGGTTCAACAAGCTACTCGGAATCAACTCGAGACAGTTTGATCAGAATGACACTATTCCAAACCCTACCGCGACCAAGAGGCCAACTTCAACGGAGAAGAAAACGACACCAAAGAAGGCCCCCATACAAGCAACAAAATCAAATTTGTCGATCTTCCAGATGAGAATCGCGGCATCATAGTCAATCAGGCCGATGACTGCAGAGATGATGATGGAAGAGAGGATTGCATTTGGTGTGTACTCAAAAAGAGGAGTGAGCAATAGTAACGTTAGAAGTACAACGATGGACATAACGATGTTGGAGACGGCCGTTTGGCATCCGGCCATGAAATTAACTGCAGACCGGGAAAATGATCCTACAAGATAAATGAGACATCATCATAAATTAACTGCATAACGATGGACATATGCTCGTTTTTTTTCTATGTTTTTCAAATGATGTTTCATCTTATATTTTACCAGTAGAAATATAGCAAGATGTCATGGAACCAGCAATGTTCATAGCTCCAAGAGCAACCATTTCTTTGTTTCCATCTATTTGATAGTCTTTCATGGCGGCAAATGTTCTTCCGATTGCAACGGCTTCCTAAAATACGATTGAAACAACACAATCACTCTTCGATAAGTACTAAGACTATTAATCAATGTCGGAAGAATATGTACCGTTAAAGCAACCATCCCGGCCACTATCCCGATCCGAACACCCTTCATCATATTTTCTCCAGTGAAGTATATTTCGTCCACAGAAGGCCGATTAATGCCCCTATCTATATGTTTCACCTGGAAGCGACAATTGATCAACACACAAATCTAACTAAAAAGTAGACAAGAAAACAAGTGAAAAATACTAAGGCCTTACAATTTCAACTCCTTTCTTTTCTGCGTGGCTAATGAAGACGATGAAGGTTGATAGGATGACAGAGATCAATGGCGCGATTGCAGCTATCCAAAATAACTTCTTATTCTTCTTTCCCTAAATTTAACCATTTCAAGATTTCATAACTTAGTTCATAACTTCATACATGTACATCTAATTTTTGGTAATAATGAAACTTACAATGTACTTAGCTACTAAAAGAAACACCAAAAAACTTGCTCCAATTAGAATCGTAGGCAAATTCCACTGCAAACAGAATCAACATGAGAATTTCTCCAATGAGAGAGAGAGGGGGTTAAACATAGAGATCTAGAGAGAGAGAGAGCTCACTCCATGATGTGCTGAGCTCAAGATCGAATGCAAAACCGAAATAATATCAGCATTTTTGGTAAACCTTTTGATGCCTAAGAAGCCCTTAAGCTGTTGAAGAGCAATAGTTATAGCAGCACCACCCATGAATCCAACAATGGCAGCGTGAGACAAGAAGTCTATCAAGAACCCTAATCTGCAACAGAGTCGAAAACAAGCATAAGAGACAAAAAAACCGCGTTTTGAGTTCAAAACACAGACAAGACAATCACCTAAGAATGCCAAGAGTAGCTTGAGTAATGCCAGCAAAGAAAGTGGCGGTAAAAGCCAGCCTACGATACTCAAGCGCATTTTTTACCGGATCAACCTCGTTCTGAAGAAGAGTCCCTAACAAAAGGGACACTACCGCCACCGGCCCAATGGCTATATCCCTTGAGCTACCCATCAACGAGTAGATCAAAGGCGGGACAAGGCTAGAATCTGGTGCAACACATCCCACCATTAGTCCAATGCACCTCATCAAAACTAGTGAACATAACTAACATAACAAAACCAACTCACATAGACCATACTCAGGGGACAAATTAGCCAGCTTTGCGTACCCAATGTCCTGTTCGCACCAAATGTAACAGAGGATCATGTAAGAAACGAGACGTGATTAACGTCTGATTGACTAATTAAACGAGGTTAACGACACTAAATTAACCTGAGGAATGCAGAGACTAGCAATGGTGAGCCCAGCAACTAAATCACCTTTGAATTTAGACACGTTGTAGGCTCTACCCCATTCAAGAATCGGGAAAACAGCCTGGATTCCTAGGATGCACTTACGAGACCTTGTCTGATCCTTGAACGAGCGAAGAGGGTCGTCTGAAAAGAATGTTTCTTTCAACGTAGCAGAGAATTCCTCCCATAGTTTCTGCTTTGGAGGAACTCCCACTTTGTATGGTAAACTGTGATGACACGAAGAAGATGAAGACGAATTTCGACTATCCATTATGTTGTTTTTCTCCCACTCTTCACTATGATCTCCCATAATCATTCAAGACTATAACAAAAGCAGCAGAAACAACTATGCTTAAACTTCATATAATCTTGTCTATTTATGTAAAACTCCAAATTAAAATCTCCCATAAATTACATCGATCGAAGCATTGATGATCAAAACCATAGAAATTATACAGTTTTATACTCTGGAAACGCCACACAAAGTTGATGGCACTTAAACAGCAAGAAAGGCAAAGGACTGTAAAATAAATACTCCATTTCATTGGACCATAATGCAATATGTATGTAAATTTTCAAGAAATGCACAAAATTTGTAGCTATCTTACCTTTTAAATCTTGTGTTCATCACTCTAATATTTTTACAGAAAAAGGGCAAGAAATTAAATCCCAATTTAGAAAAAAAAAGGTCTGTTAAGTTGCTTATGAAAAATGTAATTCATGCAGATGTGAACTGTAATAAGGTTAAATGTATTCTGGTATTTGATCCATCCGAGATTAAAGGAACACCTCGTATAATAATATAGTTATTGTAAATATATTTGCATAATTGTATTTCGAATCTGGATGGAAAACGTTAGACATTAATAATTTGAAATGGTCTTCTTCTGTTTCTCTATCTTCTGCTTCTCTATTTATTTAAATGCACGTGGACGGAAATTGATACGAAATTCCATATTCACAAAAATTCAAAGCTTGTAAAAACGATCTTAAAAATAATTTCGTAAAATAGAACTCCGCTGTCATAAATAAAACTCATTCTATAAACCTATAAATAAATTGTGAATTATGGATTGAACTTATAAAAAGAAATTAATAAAATAAATAATTTAAAATATTATATATATTGGAAGAAATATATTTATTTTTTTGGTATGTCGTATCATCCAATATAACATTTACATGCAGCATAATTTGATTAATATATTATTTGTTCGTTGAAACATATGTTGCATATGTGACATAATAGTTTATGTGTTAATTAGTATACTACTATAATTTTCATTTCATTTATTTATGTGCAAAAAGAGCACGTCAAATTTCAGCAAACAAATTTATAGCGTATTTTAATCATGTGCGATAAAATCATTCTATTTTCATTATTGAAGTAAAACTAACACGTTTCAACTAGCCCACGCCTTCATTTTAGAGTTTCCTTTGTTTCTTTTTTCATTTTTCTTTTTTTTTTTTTGTGTGCGTGTAAATTTTCATTTAAAAAAAAAACTATGATAATTTTGAAAATATAATTAATTTTGAGAATTAATATTGTGTATGACACGTGTCCCAATTATCATACTTAGTTTATATATATATATATATATATATATATATATAATACATGAATAATTTAAAAATCTTTTACTTTTAATTCAATAATTAATTAGTCCACCTCAATTTTCATAGCGACTATTTTATTTATTTATTAGTTTGTTTTATAAACTTTTATATTTAAAATATAAACTAATAAAAATATAAAATAAATACCAAATCTTTCTCCACTACCATATTTCCCAAAAGGGTTTAACTGAATTATAAAATGTAAAATAAATATTAAAAAAAAAAGATATTTCTTCTCTTAAAATGAGAAACGAAGAAACAAAAAAACTTACATAAAAACTCATGTGAGACGGTCTCACGGATAGTTTTCGTGGGACGGAGCTCCATCATCCACAAACAATATATGAATTGTAGGGTTTGTTTGATGGGTAATTGGGTTGTGGATTGACCCGTCTCACGCAATGTATTAAAATTTCGTGAGATGGTCTCACAAGAGACTTACTAAAAAACTTATTAATTATACATATTCTACAATCAAATCTCAAACCCCCCACCCCCAAATAAAAAAATTAGAACTACTAAATATATCACTAGAACATTGTTCATGAGCATCTCTTTTTCCTCATTAAATATAGAGATGCATAATTAGTTAACAAATTATATAAGTTGCGCACTAAATAAAACTCGTTTCCATTTCCGTACAATAGTCCATGAACCACATGACAATCAAATCAAATTCAATCTAAGTGATGCAAATGCAAGGGTTCATAGTTCAAACATGAGACCTCGACTCCAATTTAATTCAACATTAATTAATTACTACTCATATCTTGTATAAAGTAGAATGTGATCCACGTTGAGAGGATATATAGTAGGGTGAGATTAGGTCAAGTTGGGGAAAGAAATGAAGTGAAGATAAGATGATTAATTCAAAGACTTTAATTAGCACGGAATAAATACTATAAATTTATTATAGTCGCAATATCTTTCCAAATGCATTGGAACCCTTCATTTTTTAAGAATAAAAAAAAAGACTATCTTTTTATTAGTTGTTATGTCGCCTTCATTCTCTCTTCTTTTCAACTCTAAAGTTGCAAAAGTTTGGAAAATTTCATACAGAAATTGAAATTGCAATTGCAACTATATATCCTGAGTATAGTCAATTGAAAAATGATGAAGTTTCACTTTCTAGTGACTAATGAGTGGTGCACATGCTTAAAAGCTTCCTTTTTTTTTCAACTAATATATATGCGCATGTGTGTGGTGCTTTTATGCAGACATGGTAATGTAAATTATAAATAAATAGTGTTTGATCAAATAATTAATGAAATTAATTAAGTAAGAGGTTCACATCTTTGATGTGTATAATTTATTTCGATGAAAATGAATAGGAGTGGTTTTATATTTTACTCTATTTATCACAAATTTAGATGCAAAATATTGATTTCCTAAAGTTGAGATAGTTTTACCAACAACAAAAAAATTCAATTGAACATATCCTTTCCAAAAATTCCACAGGAATCTAAGGTAGTGGAGTTCTCAGCATGGAAATAGAGCACTATAAAAGGCAAGAATGAAAAGCCACTAATATTTGAAATGTAACCCCCATGAAAATGTTGCCTTGACTTAACAACATTTGGACCATCAAATAAGATAAGACCATATATATATATATAGTAAGACTTTTATGATACAATTCAATTCACAATTAACATATGAAAATTAACTTGAGTCATTGATAGTAGAGTAGGTCTTACTGAAACAATCTCTTATGTAATATGAGATCTTATGTAAGACAAGGTTCAAGTGAATTGGTAAAAGCGGGTTAACCTATTTAAAAGGGTTAATGTTGGTTTCACATGATTAATATATAAAAACTCCGACGTCTCATATGAATTTTTGTAATGATAGTAAAATTATATTTGATGTTATATTCATAAGATGATCTCATATCATAATATTTTATGATATATATATACATATATATATATATATAATATTCATATTGTTCTAGCTAGACGGTTTAAGATAACATTTTATCTTATGCATTTTTGTTTCTCTTACGGCATGATTAGTATGATGGAATGAGGTGAGAATGAAATCATCATTCTTACCTTCATTCCCATTCATTTGATTGATATGTTTTATAAGTGGGAGTAGTGATTCTCGTATGAATTGATATTACCATGGATGAGGGAATGACCATTCCTTCCTACCCTATGATATTAAGTATTCCTGTCTTGAATAAAATGAACATTTTTTTTATTAATTTTGACAATTATCATTATTTATTTTATGTTTTCACAAATTAACTTCCTAAGGTTGAATTATTATATAAAATTACGTAAATAATATTAAATTATTTATAAAAAATATAAAATAATAACTAATAATTTAAAATAAATATAAAATATAGCAAAAAAAAATTAAATCCATAAATAGTATAAATATAATTAATAAATATAAAATCTTAAAATCATAATAAAATAATATGAATATAATTTTAATAATACAAATAATTTTAGTTCTAATATAAGATTTATCTATATATATATATATATATTTGTAAATACATATAAATAAGGTAAATAAATATTAGTATAGATAATAGGTTATTTAAAAATATATAAATAAATTGTAACTAAAATATTTATTTATATTTTTTTAGAAATATAAAATAAGATATTAGGATTTTAATAATATAAAATCATATAGAATAATTAATAAAAAATATAAAAAATATATTATTATTATTATTATTATTTAACTACTTTAAGAATATGTAAATAATATAAAAATAGTAAACTAATAATAAAATTAAAAAATAAATATATATAAATATAGTATATCTTAATATTAGTATAAAGATTAATTTTCTGTAAAAAGAATTATTTTTAAATTTAAATATGCCAAATATTTTAAATTTGAGTGATATATTGAATATGAATATTAAATAAAATTATAGTGGAAGGTAATTTGGTCAAATAAAGATTGATTTAATATTATACATTTTATTTATAGTTATCAATCATAAAATATAATTATAATGATTATTTCATTCATTTCATATTCCTTTATGATACCAATCACATGAATCAATATTTTTATACTATACATTTTCCATCTCCATTCCATTCTTGGGTTCATTCCATTTTCATCTTATTTCATTCCATCATACCAATCATGTCGTTAATGTGTCATCACTAACAATATAGGGTCAAAAATAGTACCCCATGTATATATATATATGTATATATATATGAGTTTTAGATTACTTGTATTGCACGTGGAGATCAATTCAAATTAATGAAAGAAATAATAATACAAATACCTTATATATAACACTTTTATATTAGAGTTCTAATCATAATAGGATTCTATAAGATTTTGAATTAGTTAGGATTCTAATATAAAATTATTTAAATATGAAAATTCAAATTACTATTACAACCTTAAATAACAATCTTTGATAGAGATATATTCGGCAATCCATATTTTGTAAGAAACATCCACACTTTTATATAGGTAATAATAATAATATACGTGCGTTGCATGTGGAGATCAATTCAAATTAATGAAAGAAATAATAATACAAATACCTTATATATAACATTTTTATATTAGAGTTCTAATCTTAATAGGATTTTATAAGATTTTGAATTAGGTAGGATTCTAATATAAAATTATTTAAATATGAAAATTCAAATTACAATTATAACCTTAAAAACAATCTTTGATAGAGATATATTCGGCAATCTATATTTTGTAAGAAATATCCACATTTTTATATGGGTAATAAGTATATATATATATATATATATATATATATATATATATATATATCCATTTGTCACTAGAAGCAATAATCCAAGATTGTTCTTTGTTATATACATATACGGTATATTTTAATAAATCTAAATAAAATATCATATAAAAAGAATAACTTACGAATCTCTATCTAGAGTCCAAGGCCACATCATATGATTGAATAACTTGTAATATAAGATATGTAGAACATATATGTAAGCTAACTAAGCTCTATAAAGTAAACATTCCCAATAGATAGATATATAAAGTAGTTTTTTCACTTCTACTTGTTCGAAATGTAGGTTATTTGATTCAAATCCAACCAATTGTTAAACATGTGTCATTTCATGAGAATCTTAGAGAAAACAATCATATATGTCTTAATTAAATAGTTGTGAAAGAAAAGCCCTAGTGGAGTATGGGTGTATTCATGCTCAATGGATGTGATTTTGGTCCTCGCTTCTATTTATTAGTGGAGTTATATATGCCATTGACTTTGTTCTTTAGTTGGAATTATGTTTTTTTCGTTTTTCTATTTAAAATTATACTATATTAGTGGCTCACATTTAATATACATAACATATATATATATAGCAATAATTCAAGAATTAATAAATACTCATATATACCATTTTAATATAATCGGCAACACATGTATCATTTTCTTCATTTAATTAATGGCATTTTGAGTCTAAACAATGTCAAATTAATGGCATCTCTCTCTCTCTCTCTCTCTCTCTCTCTATATATATATATATATATATATTTTTAACTTTAAATATCTTCATCACATCACACATCATTTAAAGTAATACTCACATAATTAAGGTGTAATTAATTTTCTCGTATTTCAATCAATTAGAACAACATTATCAATGAATTGCTCACCTGATCCATCGTGTGTTTATGTTAACATTTCCACCGATCATGTATATATCAAAATTGTATTCTATAATACAAAATTTAACATTCTTCAATGCTATACATAATAATATAGATATGCATCACTAATATATCATCATAATAACACTTGTGAGCACTTTGAATATATTTGGCATTACCAATCAACATCAAATGAAATTTTACTTAATACTCTCAAAGCAAAACTATAAAATTCTAAGCATTAATCAAAATTACCATCAAAACTAGTCAAAGAATTAATTACACATAACTAGACAAATGAAAAATTGTATACATTATGCAATCTCCATAAATGTGGTCCTTTAAAATCCCTTCACGTCATTAAATCAAATCCCCTGGAACAATAATCTATGTACCACATCCCAAAACATATAATATTGATTTTGAAAATAAAGACGGTTACTAATTATAATTTTTTTTTAATATGAATACTACATAGTTTTCATGTGGCACACAAGTGGAACATCGATTTTGGTACAGAGAATCCGATCTGTCTAAGGTCGTCAGACCGGATCCTCTGTACCAAAATCTCTGTCTCATTTGTGTGCCACATTAAAACTACGTAGTTTTGATATTGGAAAAAAACTTATAATTTGTAACTGCTTTTAATTTGAAAATCAATATAACGTGTTTTGGGATGTGGTACACGCGTAGTACATGAATATTTGGTACATGGGATCTGATTTGTAAAATCGTGGACTCATGGGGCTATTATTTAAAGTGCATTGCAGATTCTCTCTCTCATCTCTCTTTCATCTCTCTCTCTAGTTGAGTTCACCCAAACACTTCAAAAACAAACTCACCATGCCTGCTGACACCTTCGCAATGGAGTTACAGCAGATGGAGGCTGACGCCGCCGCCGTCACCGCCGGCGGCGGAAGGTCGGAGAGAGCAAAATGGCTGCTCAATTCTCCAAACCCTCCACCGCCATGGAAGCAACTGTACACCTCCATAAAGGAGACCATTTCGCCTGAAACGAAAACACGACAACAACCTCGGATTCATCAGAAGCAGCCTCTTCTCTTCTTACAAGCCCTCTTCCCAATCCTTAAATGGGGAAGAAATTACAAAGCTACCAAGTTCAAGAATGATCTCATGGCTGGCTTAACTCTTGCCAGTCTCTGCATTCCTCAGGTTCATTAATTAATCACCTGTTTATTAATGACGACGTCGTTTGATACTAATTAAACATTAATATTTTCTTGGCAGAGTATAGGATATGCTAATCTGGCAAAGCTTGATCCTCAATATGGGCTTTGTAAGATAACTAATTTCATGCTCAATTCTTACTCCATAATCGAACATGTTTTTTTTTTTTTTTCTTGAAGTAAAATCATATATATGTAATGTTTGTGCAGACACAAGTGTTGTGCCGCCATTGATATATTCAGTGATGGGAAGCTCGAGAGATCTGGCCATTGGACCTGTTGC
This sequence comes from Scutellaria minor, assembly GCA_954870855.1. Classification (NCBI taxonomy): domain Eukaryota; kingdom Viridiplantae; phylum Streptophyta; class Magnoliopsida; order Lamiales; family Lamiaceae; genus Scutellaria; species Scutellaria minor. The sequence goes on from OX940734.1 coordinate 925,384, forward strand.
TGTTGTTTCACTTCTTCTTTCTGCAATGATATCGAAGCTCGTTGATCCGACCCTCGATTCCGCCGCCTATCGACGCCTCGTATTCACCGTCACCTTCTTCGCCGGCACCTTCCAGGCCATCTTCGGCTTATTCAGGTTCTATAATTCTCTTGTTGGGAAATTGAAAATTTAGAACCCTATCTTTATAAGGTCAATTTGGTCAATTTTAGAATTAAAAATCCTTAACTTTTGGATAAAATCACACGAATTTCGGGTTAAATCACATTAGTAAAAAAACTCAAATCTCATCTAATTAGACCCGAAATTCATGATTTTGGGTATTTTGTCCAATAATTGTCTAAATTGAAAAGTTAGTGTATCAGTTTCAGGGCCTAAAAAGTTAATGTTTTTCAGGATCTAAAAATAGTGTTCCAAATTTGTAATTTTCCTTTTCTTGCTTGATTTTTCTTTTTCTTAATTTTTTTTTCCTTGATATATATTGTATATATGGAACAGGTTGGGATTTTTGATAGATTTTCTATCACATGCTGCCATAGTTGGATTCATGGGAGGTGCAGCCATTGTAATTGGCCTCCAACAATTGAAGGGCTTATTCGGAATTAATCATTTCACTACAAAAACCGATGTTATATCTGTGGTTGGAGCTGTTGTTAAAGCACTTCAAAAAGAAGTATTGTACTAAATTAATTAAGCAAACTAATTTTTCTTGCATTTATATATTTTCATGAATACTTGATAATTATTTTTTCAATGTTTTTCCAACAGTGGTATCCATTGAACTTTGTTCTTGGCTCTTCATTCTTGATCTTCATCCTGATCACCCGATTCCTCGTACGTTATATCTCACTCAATTCATTTCATCATATCGATCAAAAAGTTCACTTTAATTTACTTATAATTTTTCGTGTGAATTAAAATTTAATCAACAGGGCAGAAGAAACAAGAAGCTTTTCTGGCTACCTGCAATGGCCCCTCTCTTCTCAGTTATATTATCAACCCTAATAGTATACTTAACAAAAGCCGATAAACGGGGCGTAAAGATCGTTAAGCACTTCGATGGCGGTTTGAATCCATCCTCAGTTCATCAGTTGGATTTTGGATCTTCACAAGTTGGAGAGGCTGCAAAAATTGGCTTCATTTGTGCTCTCATAGCTCTCACTGTCAGTTCTTGATTTTTTTTTTTTAATTATGAAAATATATTATTTAAGAAATTGGGATTAATATTATGAATATTTTAGGAAGCCATTGCAGTTGGAAGATCCTTTGCTACCATAAAAGGGTACCAATTGGATGGGAACAAAGAAATGGTGGCAATGGGGTTTATGAACATTGTTGGATCTTGCACTTCTTGCTATGCAGCCACTGGTGAGATTATTTAATTCTTAATTATTTCATTCAATCATTATATATAAAGTAGCCATTATTATGATCTTGTATGGTGGGTTATAATATATCTTGATTTTTCAACTCTAAAAATAGGATTTATTTTAGAAGCAAGATCTTGTCATAGAATTAAAGAAATAGAACTTTCGTTCATGACAAGATACCTACAAAACTAGTGGTCGGGCCCCAAAATCAATAATTATACCATATGACAGCCTAATAAGTGAAAATTGCAATTTTATCCTTTAATTCAGTTCTCATATAAATTTTTATTTTTAATTTTATGTAGTTTAATTTTGGTCTTTTAATTTTTTTTTTTTATTTTTATCTGATTTTACTTAAAATTTCAAATTTTACCTATGTGACACAAGAATCGTTGACATATATTTTTCAATTCAACGTCCACGTAGAATTTTTTTGATAAATCCAGTAAAATTGAACCAAAATTGAAATACGTAAATTTTGTAGTAAAAAAGTTAACCTAACACAATTTTTTAGACGAAAATTGATATAATTTTCTGGATTAATAAAGCTTGAACACTTTAATTAATTAAAAAAAAACATGGTTATATATGTAAAATATTTAAAAATTATTAAAGTGATGACTTAATTTGATTATCTATATGCAGGTTCGTTTTCTAGAACAGCAGTGAACTTCAGTGCAGGGTGTGAAAGCACGATTTCGAACATTGTAATGGCGATTACAGTGTTGATTTCATTGTTGTTACTCACAAGGTTTTTGTACTACACTCCTTTGGCTATTTTGGCATCCATAATATTATCAGCTTTGCCTGGATTGATAGATATAAACGAAGCTTATAATATATGGAAAGTCGACAAGCTCGATTTCCTTGTCTGCTTTGGTGCCTTCTCCGGCGTCTTGTTTGGCTCCGTCGAAATCGGCCTCCTCATCGCGGTATATTTCCTTATCCATCCCTTTAATTAGTTTAGGGTTAATATCAATTTTGGTCATGTATATAGGACATTTTTCCTTCTTTGACAACCAAATATCCATTTTCCAATTTTGATCTTCTATATTTTAATTTTTCCAAATTTCAATTCAGTTTTGGTCTGGATTTTGAATTTTCAAAATCACTAACGTGGTCGTTGGAATTTGGCTGCACATCAGAATTTATGATGGCCAGCGATTTTGAAAATTTCGATCAAAACTAAACTAAAATTGAAAAAAATTAAAATATAGAAAATTTAAATTGAAGAAAATGATGTTTCATTATTAAAAAATCTAAAATATCTTACATATATAATCAAAATTGAAATTGACCGTAATTAATTATTCTTGAATTCTCTCTCTTTTTTTCTGTCTTTGAATTGATTTCATGATATATGAACTACTAGTGGAGCTCGCGTGATGTCCTTAAAAGAATTAGGTTATATTAATATATTAATGAAGACACCAATCAAGTTGCAGGCTAAATCATTGGAACTATAATTAGGTGTTTTTTTTTTTAACGAATAATTAGTTAAATTTGATGTGGACAATTTATTTGTGGGATCCATCAAATGCTATAATTGTCAGGTTGAGAATTAGATGTGGCATAGAATATGAGTGCACTAAAATAGTTATGAATGTTAGACCAAAGTTTAGTCGTGGCAAAGTTGTCATGTCGTCGTCGCATATGCATGACCTATTTGTGGAGACTTGTGAATAAAAAGATTATTGATTTATAACCACCACTATGTCCAAAAAATATTCCACTTGCCCATGTGTACCAATAATTTCTTGCTACATATAATTTGTCGATTGTTTTTTATTACAAAAAAAATGTATGTTTTTCTTTTCATTTCCACGTACCCTTGTCTTAAAAAAAATTACTCATTCATTTATTGAAATACATCAACTAAGCTTTATAAATACTCAATCTTCTTTACAGTTTTTTATTTTTATAATTATGATCTCACCTTTAATGTAAAATGATTTTTTTAATTTTCAACTTACCATATTTAATTTTTTTATTATTTATTCCACACCAAAAAATTCTACCATTTTCCTTAATTTAGTCCAAACCATAGGTGGTCATTCCAGTAAAGATCATATTAGAAAAATATTTAGGATAATATCATTCAATGCACTTTTAATAAGGAAAATTGACTGTAATTTTGCATGGAACGAAATAGAAACATGGATTAGTTTCCTTGAATAAAAGAAATATGTCCAGGTTCAGTGAAACTAAGAATCTGCCTTTTATTTAATGTTCCTCAGAGAAAAGTAACAAAAAATAAAGTCCCTTTTCAGCTGCAACTAAAAGAGGTGGTTCACATAAAAAGGAGTTGACCAAAATTCTTATGCTGCGCATAGATTGCGTTTTCATTATTTTATTACACTTATTTTTACTTTTAGCATTTATTTAATTTGTCTCTTATCTCTAATCACCCACCATAATAAATAAAGATATAATAGTTTTTTATGTCACAAAATCAAATAAAATTATCTGTTCTACAGCAACATATAATTTTGTTACTTTTCTATCATAATTTGAATAAAAAATTTTAAAATAACATTTGCACTCATATGTGCATAGTGTAAAGTTGTTGACTGATGTGATGTAAGATAATATTTATGTGAGTACGTCTTATGTGAAACTGTCTTACGGGTTATGGGTTAAAATGATTCGTCTCACAAAAATTATCCGTGAGACCGTCTCACATAAGTTTTTGTGTATTTATGTCTTATCAATAAGGTTTAAATTAACATTTTATATATTTATGGTAAAAAAAAATTATGTTTTGGTAGAAAAGTAATTCACTATCCCAACTGTGGTAGAAAATGATGTTATCTCTAATAATAAGAGTACAACTTTAATGAGCTTGTTAAATCGATCTATACGAGAAATGTTGCAATTTAGAATTCATTTATAAGTTCATGAAAATTGATTTGAACTATGAATCCAATGAACATATATTTATAAGATTGTCTCATGTATTTTTTATAAATTTAACATCGAATGTACAAATCTCTTGCAGGTTGGGATCTCATTTACAAAGATAATTCTACTCTCAATCAAACCTAGTACAGAAGTACTAGGTAGACTTCCAGGAACTGATATTTTTTGCAACATAAATCAATATCCTGTGTCCCAAAAATTCCCAGGAATCTTAGTTGTTCGTATTAATTCTGGGACACTATGCTTTGCAAATGCTAATTTTATTCGAGAAAGGTATATTTGCAATCTTATACTGTTTTTTCATTTTTATAATTGCCAATTATTTGTTGAGTTATTAAAACTTTCATATAATATTTAGGATTTTGAAGTGGGTAACTGATGAAAATGAGACAGACGAAAGTACTAAAGGAGGGCTTCACGTGATGGTCCTCGACATGACTAGTAAGTTTCATGATTATGAAATTTCAATTTCAATATATTAATATAAACAAAATAAAATATTTATTTAATTCTATTTCTCGTGTGGCAGATGTGATGAATATCGACACTTCGGGTATTCATGCCATGGAAGAATTACATAAGAAATTGATTTCACGAGGCATAGAAGTAAGCTCATCATCCTTTCGGAATTCTTTTTTTCTTTTTCTTTTTTCACTCAAAAAAGAATTTTAATTATTAAATTAATTTTTTGAAAATGATTTTTGTAGTTAGCCGTGGCAAATCCGAGGTGGCAAGTGATTGCAAAAATGAAAGCAGCAAATTTTATTGAGAAAATGGGAAGCGCGTGGGTTTTCCTCTCCGTAGCTGATGCTGTGGAAGCATCTCTTCGTCTCAAAATGAATGGATTATATAATTGTTAATAATGTATGAATGTATTAAATAAAATAAGTCATAACTCCATTTCTAGTGGAAAAATGATGCTATTTTTGATGTCACTTTTAGATATATGTATATTATCATTTTGATGTTGGCATTAGAATGTGAAAGAGAATTTCATGCTTAAACAAGTGAAAAAGTCTAGCATAAAAACACTCAATAATTAATTATGTAAATTCTAAAATGAGTTATTGTACAAAATTAACAAATGGATTGTGAATTTATTTTTACTTAATCAAAGGGGAAAAAACAACAACTCTAAATTGATGCATGAATTATTAATTTCATTTCTATTTGTATATTTGTTATTTCTTATTTTCGCTCCTTTTTGAGACAATTTGATTAATAATTTCTTTTTGGCCCAAAAAAAAAAAAAGAGTTTAATTGGTAACTGAACCCGGGGCCGAGAATCCCGTGGCTTCCTTCAGCATATCCGCGAAACGACGCCGTCTCATCCAGCCAGAACCGCCGCGCCGACTCTGATCCGCCACCGGAAAATAATGGGTGCAGAAGCTGAGATCAATCAACGAGAAGAAAAAACACCAAGGCCTGCTGCAATTCCCAATCCAAACCCTAATTCGATCACAGAAGCTCAATTTATCGCCTGGAAACGCCGCAAGGTCCTTTCTCGATTTCTCTCCTTTTCCATGTTTTTATTGTTCTTGCTCTTTTACGCGTTAGTATAAACTTGCTATTTTTTGTATGTCTGCGGGTGTATATGTGTGTATTTTTCCTCAATTTTTTTAAAAAATTAATATGGATTGATGTTTATTGGTGATGAAGTTAGGAATAAATCCAGAAAATTGGAGGTTTATGCTGGAAGTTTTTTGATTGATTTCGTGTTTTCTTGAAAAAAAAAAAAGCTTGATTTTTGCATTTGTCTAAAGTCACTACAGAGATGTATGTAGTATGCAATGGTAATATAGGATCTATAGAGTTTTGGATTGAGATTTGATTGCATAGACCATTGATGGCAAGAAATCATTCTCTTTGTTGATGAAAGTTCCATTGGGGCTTCAATGGAGGTTCTTGTCAAATTTCGTTATCTGAAAAAATGAAGTAGACGTAATCCTGGTTTGAAAGCTGAATCTTTAACCATACATGGAAAATTTGGCTAATCATTGTTGTTTATCCTTGTGCTAAGCTCTGTTTATTGCCTATGATTTTGCCTAAGTACCACCTGAAGTTGCTGGAGTTTTTGACTGACCAGCTTCTACGTATGTGCATATTGGTTATGCTGGATCATTTAATTTTGTAAAATGAACAGAATAGAAGATAAAGAAATGTGAAATGTGGATATCAATGATCCATAGAATGCATCTGTTTTGTTCTTCACCTGGCTAAATGACACTTTGGGAACTACGTCCTATGATTCCCTTTTTCCGGGCCATTGTCTCCTTAATCATGCTCTGCTTGCTCAAGTAAGGACCATCTCCATCTGTTCAGAACCTTTCTTCGAACTTCTACTTGTTAAGTTACAAAAGAATGGGAGTAGCATAATACAACTGAGATTATTTTGTTGGGCCGAAAACTGAGAAACTGTCGCAACTTGGTATTTAGGTCATTATTTTGGTTAAAGAAGTCTAAACTGTTTAGAACATAAATAGCATAAAAAATGGCACTTCCTGTTGATCTTTCGCAAACAGAGCATTATGTGAACTAAGATTTGTCGATTGATCTGTCAGTATTGTAAAGTAATCGTTTGATGAAGAAGCCCCTTTCCCATTTGGCCTGCTAGTTATCAAGACTCGGGAGGTCAATGAGTATGTTGTGCATGGTTTTCGTTTTCTTATATATCCAGAAAATTTATGTTATGCATATTGTTTGCAGGATGCTGATGCCTCATCCAGAAAAGAAGAATCAATGAGGAAGCGTGTTGAAGATATTTCTGCAGGACTGGTTCAAATGAACGGTCGTGAACTTTTTGAGCGTGAGCCGTGGGTTTTTGACAACACACAGTACTAAGGTTGGTTTTACTAATTCAACATGTTTGTTGCCACAGTATTAACCAATAACAGTATGCTATTTGGCAACTCTATTGCAAATTATCGTTTCATCTCGTATTTCATTCCAACAGATTATCAATGGCACGTGTGTCTTGACTATATCATCACTATACAATAATTTCAATCCTCGAAATGAAATATAAGATGAAGCAAATAATGCAAAGGAAGATCCATACTCTGAAGTCTGATGTTATTTTAGCAACTTGTAATGATTTCCTTTTCCTCTCACTCCTTGGAGTTTTGCAGGTGAAGCCAAGAGATGGGATGAAGAAAGTAATTTACATTATGTATTTTCTGTTATAGTTAAGATTTATAGGTTTAATTCTTGAGGAGTATTTGAAATTTCAGTTGTAATGAAGTATATATTTATTAAAAGAAAGTAACCTGCGAATTTCTTTTGATTTAATTGAAAAGCTATGCTTCAAATCCAATTTTGAGTGATTTGTAACATCAGGTGAAATCAACTCTCTGCAACCAAAATTTAGTTACTTTTGGAAACAATATTGTCTTTCTAATACTAGGCATGTCGAATTTAATAAAAGAATAGATTATCAAAAGATTTGAAATTTCTGTCTTTTATATGTGTGTTTTTATAAATTGAATAATGATATAGAACCCAAATTGGGGTTTTTTATATTAGGTCAAGTCACTTGGTACAAATTACAAATTACTTTATAGAAATCTAAAGTAATATGTGTGTATAAATACCAAATGTACGAAGTGTATTGTAATTGGGTTGAAGAAAAGCCACAAGTCTCTCGGGCCCATTTAAATCTATCTTTCTCACATGATCTGTTTTTCCACCCTCCACTCCTTGGGCCCAATTTAAAATGCAGAAAATGGGCCTTTGAGGCCCATATCTTACTAGAAACACATATAAGGGCTTCCTGTCTACTAATATGAACCTGAGTTCCCCATATATCCAGCTTCAGTTAATCCATATACACAAATAAATTTATTATATTATTTATATATGAAATATACAATCATTAAATTATCACTTAGTACTTAATTTATTGATTTTGAATTTTTTTAATAGAAGTAATATATAAATCATATTATAAATATATATAACATTTTGATAAAAGTTGTATAATGCGATTCAAAACCTAGGATACTCCTTTGCCACTCCTAATTATTAATTGACAATTTTCTCAACTTTACAAGCATTTGATTATTCAGAGATTTCATGTTTTTTTTTTTTAATCAACCCAAATTTGTAATTCAAATAGACAGACAATGAAACCCTAATTATTAATTTAGATTCATCAAAAAGACAAAAACCATATACATAACACTGAAAGGTTCTTTTTTATATATATTATAATCAAAACACATACATATATCACTCATATAAATCAATCTCAGGGCCGGATCTTGCACTAGGCTGATGCAAATTTTTAGAGGCTCGAAAGTATTTTACTTATCTACATATATTTGTGTAAATATATGTTAAATGAATGTTAGTATATCCAATTGGATAAAAACACTTAATAATTAATTATGTAAATTCTAAAATGAATAATATACAAAATTAACAAATGGAATGTGAATTATTTGTATATTTAATCAAAGGAAAAAAATAAACAACTCTAAAATGATGCATGAATTAATTAATTTCTTATTTTCGCACCCTTTTGAGGTAATTTGATTTATAATTTCTTTTTGGCACAAAAAAAAAAAAAAGGAGTTTTAATGGGCAACTAAACCCCGTGGTCCATTTCTTCCTTCCGACATCCACCAAATGACGCCGTCTCATCCAGCCAGAACCGCCTCGCTCCGCCACCGGGTAATAAAGGGATCCATCGATCACAGAAGCTCAAACAAAATACTTATAATGATTTTGCAATGATTATTTTTTATTTAATTTTTTGGTTTAACCAATCGAGTGAAAAAGTGTCAAAGTGTCGGAGGAAGAAGTGTGTCCCCGCCGGCGGTATGAGAATCTTAGACAGATTCATCCGTTCTCCGTTTTCCGGCGGGCCATTCACCGCCACAATCCAAACCCGTTTCAAGAAACCCGCAAACACAGCCCAGACCCGCCTCGAGACCCGAACCCTGGATCGCAAGCTCGATCTCCTCGCCTTCCACCACCGCCGCCTCGCCCTCGTTCTCGGCCTCTACAACCTCCTCTCCGACAAGAAAAGCGGCCCCTTTGTCTCCTTGCAGCGTCTTTCCCGTTGGGCCCCACACGCCGGCGTTAATACCCTCACCGCCGGAGAGTTCGTGCGGAAATACCCACACGTTTTCGAGGTATTCACTCACCCTGTTAGAAGGATTGCGTGCTGTGAATTTACTTCCAAGTTTGTGGAATTAGTTAAGCTGGAAGATGAGATTTTGAGTGATGTGGAAGATATGAATGTGATTAAGATAAGAAAGATCTTATCCATGTCTGTAAATGGGAGAATTCATATACATGCGATTAGATTAATGAGAAGGGAATTAGGATTGCCTGAGAATTTTAGGGAGTCCATAATCAGAAAGCATGGTGAGATATTCAGGATGATAGATTTGGAGATAGTGGAATTGGTTGATTGGAATGAGAAAGAAGGGTGTTTGTGTTTTTCAGCAAAGATTGAAACTTGGAGGGAAAAAGAGTACAGAGAGAAATGGTTGAGTGAGTTTGAGACCAAATATGCATTTCCCATTAACTTTCCAACAGGGTTTAAGATAGTTCCTGGGTTTAGGGAAAGAATAAGGAAGTGGCAGAGGCTCTCCTATGTGAAGCCATACAAGAAACTGGAAAAAGTTCGAGTGCGTACGTGTGGAGGAGTAGACAAGTACGAGAAGCGGGCTGTGGGCATTATCCACGAGCTTTTGAGCTTGACTGTGGAGAAGATGGTGGAGGTCGAGAGATTGGCTCATTTTAGGAAGGATTTAGGAATAGAGGTTGTTTTGCGAGAGCTTCTTTTGAAGCATCCCGGGATCTTCTATGTATCTACGAGAGGGAATACGCAGATGGTTTTCCTAAGGGAGGCTTATAAGGGGGGTTGTTTGGTTGAACCGGATGCGGTTTATGATGTTCGGAGGAGAATGTTGGAGCTTTTGTTATTGGGTTGTCGTAATATTAGAGAGTTGAGAAAGCAAGAGGAAGATGGAGAAGATCTAGAGTTTGTAGTTAAGAACAACAATGCAGGGGTTATGAGAGATGGTGATTTTGTTATTCCAATTTTAGAGTCTCATTCTTGCAATAATCATAGTTTAGATATCGAAAACAATGGTTCAAGGTTAGACCTTCATGAAGGCAGCTAAATTATAGGATTGGAGGAATGCATCAGAATGTTTGAATCCCAGTTGAAGGACAACTGTGTAATCTTGGTGATTGCCTGTTAACCTATGCTATTCTCCTCTGTTATGTTGAAAAGAGGCTTATGGCTTTTAAATTGTTAAACTGCATTTATGCGCTGGAATTCTCACAAAGGATGGAATCAAACACAAATACTATAAACGATGTAGTTTACATCTAAACAAGCTAGAATTTCCACCTGTTGTAAAGTAACCCAATTGAAATAGATTATAAACGATGCAACATATAGAAGTTCAAGTAGCCCCTTATACAAATACAAGTCAAACCAAGCTGAACTATGAATATTAAAATATAATAAAGGCGTGTGGGGCCCAACGGGAAAGACGCTGCAAGGAGACAAAGGGGTCGCTTTTCTTGTTGGAGAGGAGGTTGTAGAGGCTGAGAACGAGGGCGAGGCGGCGGTGGTGGAAGGCGAGGAGATCGAGCTTGCAATCCAGAGTTCGGGTCTGGGTTGTGTTTGCGGGTTTCTTGAAATGGGTTTGGATTGTGGCGGTGGATGGCCCGCCGGAAAACGGATGAATCTGTCTAAGATTCTCATACCGCCGGTGGGACACACTTCTCCTCCGGCACTTTGATACTTTTTCACTTGATTACTTAAACCAAAAAATTAAATAAAAAATAATCATTGCAAAATCATTATAAGTATTTTGTTTGAGCTTATATTATCGTCAATTGAGATTATGAAAATTCGATCACAGAAGCTCAAATGTGTGAATTTTTCCTCAATTAAAAAATAATAATTTGGATTGATGTAAACTCACTAAAGTGTAGTCTCAACCAGAAAAAACGAGGCTAGACCCACAAGACATTATCCAGGCAAAAATTCTTCCAACCATTCAAAATAAAGCATCCCAAAAAAGTATGAACCACACAAAATTCTCCTAATAACCCAATTCCTTCTCTGTTGTCTCTTACATGAGCTAAGTTCCTTCTCTCTCATGGAGACCATTCTCTCTTCTCACTCCTTGAGCCCTCTTTTCAAGACTCGTGCTTTTCAACCCAGATCAATTTCTGGGCTCAAACCCATTTGCTGTTCTTTAAGAAAACAACCTTGTAAGTCTCTTCATCAACAACAACAACAGTCTTTCTACAAGCCCACAAGCTGGCTCAATAATGTGCATCAGGGTTTGGCAGCACTCGCCATTTCTTTGGCCCTCAACTTTTCCTTAATCGACTCTGTTTTTGCTTCTGAATTTGATGTTCTCAATGATGGCCCTCCTGAAGAATCTTTCGTGGTTGATGATGCTGGCGTTCTTAGCCGCTTAACGAAGTCTGATCTGAAGAGATTGTTGTCGGATTTAGAGTCGAGAAAAGGGTTCCACATTAACGTGGTCACTGTCCGTAAGCTCACCAGCAAAGCTGATGCGTTCGAGTACGCTGACCAAGTACTGGAACGCTGGTATCCAACCATTGAGCAAGGCAACAATAAAGGCATACTTGTTCTTGTTACCAGTCAAAAAGAAGGTGCAATCACTGGTGGGCCCGAATTCATCAAAGCTGTAGGTGATTCCATCCTTGATGCCACTGTATCAGAGAATCTTCCAGTCTTGGCTACAGAAGAGAAGTATAATGAAGCAGTTTATGGTGCCGCGAAACGTCTAGTGGCTGCCATTGATGGCCTTCCTGATCCTGGTGGCCCCAAGACTAAAGACGACAAGAGAGAATCCAACTTCAAAACCCGCGAAGAAACGGACGAGAAACGGGGTCAATTCACTCTTGTGGTTGGAGGTTTATTAGTCATTGCTTTTGTTGTTCCTATGGCACAATACTATGCATATGTGTCCAGGAAATGAAGTAACCAGCTGGCTTTTATTTCCCATTAGAGTTGAGTCAATGTATAAATGTTGAACAAAAAAAAAAAAAAAGTTTGGATTCATGTTTATCAGTGATGAAGTTGGGAATAAATCCAGAAGCTTTTGGATTGATTTCGTGTTTTCTTGAAATAAAATAGCTTGTCTAAAGTCACAACAGAGGAGTATGTATTATGCAATGGTAATATAGGATCTGTAGAGTTTTGGATTGAGATTTGATTGCATAGACCACTGATGGTAAGAAATCATCTCTTCGTTGGGGCTTCAAAGAAGGTTCTTGTCGAATTTCTTTATCTGGAAAAATGAAGTAGATATAAATATAATCTTGTTTTGATATAAATTACACAGTACTAAGATTGGTTTTAGTAATTCAACAAGTTTGCTGTGGTAGTATATTAGCCTATAACAGTGCTATTTGGAACCCCTATAACACATTGCTTCATCTCGTATTTCATTTCCAAGTGAATAATTGATTGTCAATGTCACGTGTGTATTGAATATGTCATCACTATACAATAATTTATCTTGGAAATGAATATAAGATGAAGCAAACAATGCAAAGGAAGTTCACTTGTAATGATTTCGTTTCCCTTTCACTGCTTGGAGTTTTGCAGGTGAAGCCAAGAGATGGGGTCAAGAAAGTAATTTACATTATGTATTTTCGTAGTAGTTAAGATTTATAGGTGTTTAGTTCTTGAGGAGTATTTGAAATTTCAGTTGTTATGAAGTATATATTTATTAAAAGAAAGTTCCTTGAGAATTTCTTAAGATTTAATTGAAATACTATGCTTCAAAATTAATTTTGAGTGATTTGTAACATCAGGTGAAAGCAAATCTCTGCAACCAAAATTTAATTACTTTTGGAAATAATATTGTCTTTCTAATACTAGCATGTCGAATTTAATTAAAAAAAAAAAAGATTATAAAAAGATTTGAAATTTCTCTGTCTTTTATGTGTGTGTTTTTATAAATTGAATAATGTGATAGAACCCAAATTGGGGTTTTTTATATTAGGTCAAGTCACTTGGTACAAATTACAAATTACTTTATAAGAAATCTAAAGTAATATGTTGTATAAATACCAAATGTATGAAGTGTATTGTAATTGGGTTGAAGAAAAACCATGTCTCTCAGGCCCATTTAAATCTATCTTTCTAACATGATCTGTTTTTCCACCCCACACTCATTGGGCCCAATTTAAATGCAGAAAATGGGCCTTTGAGGCCCATATTTTACTATAAACACATATAAGGACTTCCTATCTTCGTTTACGAACTTGAGTTCCCCATATTAATCCATATACACATATAAATTTATTATATTATATTATTTACATATGAAATATAGAGTCATTAAATTATCACTTAGTACTTAATTTATTGATTTAAATTTTTTCAATAGAAGTAATATATATAACATTTTGATAAAAGTTATATCATGGGATTCAAAACATAGGATACTCCATTGCCACTCCTAATTATTAATTGAAGACTTTCTCAACTTTACAAGAACTTGAATTGTAATATATTCAAATAGACAATGAAAAGGTAATTATTAATTTAGATTCATGAAAAAGACAAAAAGCATATACATAAATATATTAAAATGAAAAGACAGATATATATATGATGATATCTACATGATTGAGCAGGCATGTGGATTATCATCACTGAACATGAGTGAGTAGTGCTCCTCCACCGGGTTGAGGGTGGCGACGCCGGGCTCGTCGGAGCCCCTGACCTGGTTCGTCGGAGCCTTCTTGTCGTAAATTCCGGTGGCGTAGGGATGAGCTATCAGCTCGTACGGCACGTACGGCCACGGCTCCGCCTTCTTCCCCGTTGCTTGTGCCTTCTTCAACACCTTCTTTGCATCCACAAATCCGTACACTGTTGCTTTCTGGTTTTTCCAATCCACGTCCACTGATTTTGCCCCTGCATGCATGCACCTAATTAATTAATATCTTTCATCGTAATTAATATACAAGTATTGACTAACTAATTACAACCTAAACAATTTTTGTCTTTTATCAAAATACAATATAAATCACTTGTCCGTAAATTTTCCCTACATATGATTTAATTATTTTATTTTGCAACTTCAATTTAAACCTTTATTTTAACAATCTTGACATATGATTTAATTATTTCACTTTACAACCTAAATTTTTTTTAAATCCAATTACAACCTCTATTTTAACAATTTCAGAACTTGAGGTTCCAGAGTGAAATTATTAAACCACGATGATCGGAAAGGAGATTTAGATTGCATTTTTATAAACTCCAGAACTTAAGGTTGTAATCAAATAAAATAAAAAGTTTAGGTTGTAAAGTGAAAACACAAAAACTTGCGTGAGACCGAATCCTTTTTACCCATAAACCAAACTCATTTTCATTAATTTAGATAGCATAATACGTGAGACGCTATCACATAAGACTTACTCAAGTGAAAAATGTTGATTCTTTATTATGATTTTTGCATAAAATCCTATTATATAATAACAAAGTTATATATATCCATGATTACCTTTGAGGCCAGAAAGAACATGCTTGATTCTTTGTCCACAGCCTTCACAGTCCATCCTCACTTTGAGATCGACTGTTTTGAGCTGCTTTCTCTTCTTCTTTCTGGTGCTGCTTATCAGATCTGATATGTAATCGATTGTTCCTTCCACTCCCATCTTCTTCTTCTTCTTTTCTTACGCAAAAATCGACTAATATTTCGATCACTGATGGATAAGATTGTGGCGGATCTTATGTTCTCTGAAAGCTTTTCTCCGTTGATAAAACAAGAGTTCTGGATATGGCCTTATATAGGATTTCAGATATAGGGGTATAATAGTCATTTTGACAGGCTCCGAAGTCGAATCTAAAATTGGGTGTTTGACTTAGGTCGAAAGTGGTACATGAGATATTCTAATGAGATATTCTAACTTCCTATCTGTTTTAATCTCGTATTTTATCAATCTCTATCATATATAGAGTGATGAGATCATATTAGTGTGTATATTACTAAGCATTGCTATTAGAATGAATTATAGGACTTAAATACGATATGAAATAAAATATTTATATAAATTGCTTAAGTGCATTAGATTAACGTATACCATAATATAGAAACTCTCTTGATTATTTATATCTAGGTTGTGTTGATGAAGAAATTCATACTTAGGACCCAAGATAAGTAAAAGTTGTGATGAGTAAAGTTTGAGGATTGTATTTAAAGATTTTTTTTTTCCCTCTTTGCAAAAATGAGGTTCTCAATTGTGAATAATTTATCAAAACTTTGCATGTATGTAAATATTAAATCCATCTTCATATCAAATTTAAGAACATCATTTTCTTTGTGTTATATACCAATATTTAAATTTAGAGTTTCCCTTAGCCGCGAAGTTTCAAAATGGAATATAAATTTGTTTCATTTCACTTTCAGAAAAAGGAGGAAAAGAAAAATGTTCTTGATAGTAGATTCCAAGAATATCTTTTGCCGCCACGTTGCAGTCTTATGATTGCGCCACGTGGTGATCAAGAAAAATAGAGAGTTGCTGAAGTGACACCTAGGATAAAAAAAAGGATAAGTCCAAGTGGGAGTTGGAAGTAGGATACCACACGTGATAACTGCTCATGTTTACCTGTGATTGGGCGGTGGGATTGTGGGAAAAAAGGAAGAAAAAATATATAAATATATATTCCAAGAAAAGATAAGCCTTGTAAATAATTTTTTTAATTAAACATCTTAAATTAAGAAGGATAAAAGTGGATAAAAGTGACAAACATTGGAAGTTCGATCCAACAGTAAGAGTTTTCAAAAAGATCGAGCAATCCAAACAATATCGTATAGACATAATATCTACAAGACCCAAATGTATAAATTATTTATTATACTTGCTGTGTTAATTGTTTTGAAATAAGAGATGTAATATGAAATCTAATAAATGTTATCATGTGATTAAAAGTTGAGTTTCAACAATTTGATAAATTAGTTGAATTCAAATTCAAAGTTGAGAGGTTTGGATAAATGCACTCTCTAAAATTGGAATCCCCTTTCCAACATGTCATTCTCAAACATGACTATTTATCCAAGATCTCAAGAGGCAAAATCTTTTGGGATATTTTAATGGTATAATTGTAATGAATCTTGTGCAAAATTGATGCATCAAGAAGTTGTCCTTCAACTATTCTATAATCTTTCACACATATCTAAGAAAACATAATAATTCTAAGTGAGAATGTAACGCTTTTCTAGGCTCTACCTATTATTGTTGCATTAAATGGAAAAAAGAAACATAAAAAAAATTCTTAGAACTATTCTATTGAAAGATGAGTTTTGTTGATAACAAAGTGTTAACTAAGAATATTTCAACTAAAAATGATCTAAATGAAAAAATTGGAGTAATTACTGTCACAAACCAAGGTCATGCTAGAATATATTGTGACTTCCAAGTCACAGATATATGTACTGAACATAGTTGTTAGTTGCTTGCCTTTTATTCCGTAGTCTCAAAATAAATATTGTTTTAATAAAATAAAAAAATTATTCCACAATAAGTGTCATTATAAAATTTCAAGAAACATTTGCTTATTTTCTACCAAAATTACCCTTATTTACTGCTGTCAAATTAAATGATATTTAAAATGATAAATGAAAATCTACCTACAATGACTGTAATTAAACATTGACAGATTAGACTTTTTATCAAACTTCTTAATCTCTGTGCAAAATCCTAAAACAAACATATATTTTAGGACAGTGATTATCTAAGAACTACTCATCAAAACCAAATTGTAGACTAGGTGAAGAAAGCAAGAACTAGCAAAATCCCAACAAAAAGGTGTTTGAACTAGAATGATCCTACATTAAACTCCATAGATACTTATTGCCATTTAAGGTAAAGAAATCTAGACTACAATTATGAGTGAAAACATGCATGCACTACACCACCATGATTTAGAATCTTAGGTATTTGAATCAAATTCCATTCACTTTTATGAAAAGAGAAGCAAAGCCAACCACAACCTAAAAGTACCACACCTTTGCATCCGATCATCCAACCCTTTCGATCTACAAAAAAATGAAGCCCATGTCTATCCACGAATCTTGTGTGGATTCGGTATCTAAAGAGAATATTAATGCTGACAAAAAAGCTCAATGGAACGGAATAACCTTTTCAAAATTGAGAGACTGTAACGGCGTATGGAGGATGGAACGATGATTAAGATTGCAGAAGTAAAAACGGATATACAAGTGAGTGTAGAATCTATCTCAGATTGTTATATAGGTTATAGAAGCAGTCAAAAGCAAGAGTGACAAACTTGTTATACAATGCTGATGTGGCGCAAGAAGGGGAGCAGCGGCTGAGGGTTTTGAAGGAGCTCTACCGGCAACGGCAGGCGCTACGGAGTGACTGTGTGGGCTCCTCTGTTGCTCGTTCGTTGGCAACGGGTTTGGTGAGATGTTGTCACTTGAAGGTGGTGCTTCATCGCTGTTTGCTTCGATATCTTGACCTAAGATACGAGTTCATAAGGGCACCAAGAATGTGAGAATAATCATGGCATTCCTATTATTTTCCGTTTTTTCTTTTTAATTATATTTCATTTGTTGATTACTTACAATTGGAGATAGACCAACCCAGCTTCGATTTCTCCCAATCAAAAACCAATCGGTAACCAACCATGAAGTTTTCTGCATGGAAAATTAGGCATAAACGACCGAAAAGGAAAAGGTTAAGTAATAGACGAGTAGATGAATATTTAGGTTGAAGGAGAGTGGAATACTCACGTCCAATAAGACCCATTTCTCCACCCATCTGTATACCTAGACAATAAAAACCTCCCTGCACAAACATTTCCGGTTAATAATTCCAATTGAAAGAACAATCTCGAGCACCATCTCTTGATAAAGCTCGTTATTGATGCACAAGATCTTGTGTTGGAAGCAAAATATTAAGGATTCAAGTATAATAAATGGAATTATTATTCTTTTTTTTTTCTTTTAACTATAAGCACTTCACAAGGAGGCATTGTCACATTATTTTGCACTTACAGTTGAATCTAATGACGAGGCATAAGACATGTATAAAACGGACGAATATGAATACAAACCTCATCATCAATAATTTGCACCATGGGATTTTCAATTACAAAGCTTTGGTTCATGGAGAATACAAGTTTCATGTGGGGAATGTTCGTTAAGTTGAGGGATCTGTATTAGGAAGAAAGAAGATTATCAGCTATAAGGAAAAAGCTACGTAATGAAGCAAGTGGAAAACTATACAAAGATGTCCATATAAGCAAATGCCAAGTATGGAGCTTTACCGATCACTGTAACAGTTATCAAAGTCTGGTTTGGGAATCCTTGTAGCATTAGCTTGTCTGTGAAACTGAACATAAAAAAATAAAAAAATAAAAACCTTTAATCGATTAGTGATGTGAAGTCTAGGGTCGAGAGAGAGAGAGAGAGAGAGAACCTCAGAAGCAAATTGTTCGTAGATCTCGCTGGGAAGATATGTGAACGATGACCCAGTATCAACTTGTGCTTTGAACCCAGTTTGCTTTAGACAGGAACTACCAATACAGTAACTTTCCACTTCAACAATATAGTTGTTGCTACAAAACGAAAAACCAAATCATTAATGCAAAATACTTGAAGTAACAAGTTCATAGGTTTGATAAAAACTCATCTCGAGAAAATACCCGTATTCTTCAGATTGTAAAAATGAAGTAGTTCTTTGAGAATCAGGCCCTTGGTCCCCAAAGTACAGTCTACCAGAGTAACTCTTGTCATAACAAAACGAGAAAGAATGAGGAACGAGTCCCGACTTGGCAAGCAGACTTGGAACGGAAATGTCGCTGGGACCTAATCCCATAAGACCATCTGGAGCGATTCCATTTAAATATGCACCAGTTTGTTTGCTGCCACATCTGCAATCAAGGGAAGATAGTGGAATGAAATCTTTGTTTGAGAATGGTGAAAGAACTGATCAGCCATGCATACCCTAGAATTATGGGAGCCTGGACGGAGTTTCGCTGTTTGTTTTCTTCAACTGAGGCCAAATGCAACAGATCCTCAAAAAGAAATCCCGAGCTCGACGTATCCTCAGACATGTAGTTGACTGTATAAGGGCAATGGCCCTTTGGACTTTCACAATTAGGACCCCTTTTACACAATTCATGGCTGCAAGGGATTTGCTTGCTGCTGTTTGAATGGGAAGGGCTATACTGCCCTAGTTCTTTATCCTGCATAATAGATGCCCCAAACACAAAGGAGCACCTGCCAATCAATCACTCAAGTATTAACTGCTAAACCTGCTGTCAGTTACTGGTCAAGTTCAGAGCTCTAAGCACTGGCATCTAATCCCCTCAAAAGGAGTTAAGCAACGGACGTTAGTGACGTGTTGAAAACTAAAGAATTGAAAAAAAAAAAAATTGTAACCAAAAAGATTGGTTACAATTTCTTTTTCAAGATCTTTAACTACTATTGATTTAGTTCCACATGCTGGGATAGAAGAAACATTTTGCTAAAGGGTTCTTATAGATAATTAATTTGCACAAAACAATGATTGTTAAACTATTAATCTCTGACATATCACTCGCTGGGCTAGAAAAGAAACAAAGGGTTCGTCCAGTTATAACTATGAGTAAGGCAGCCACTATTAGTATTTCTTAGCTATAGAACTATAATTCCAAATCACATTGAATGCTTCGAGTCTTCAACATAGAAAATTAGTAATGATCTTTAAAACAATATGAAAATGATTAGGAAAACTGATAGCATACCAACATGTTATAGTTACTTAAAGAAAGTGGAGCACACTCTATACAATCACAGGGAACCCAAAACTCATCACTTCCGGTATCCAAGCCTACGAGGAAAGACTTGTTTGGTGTCCCAATATCAATCCACATATAATGCAACCTGAATCAAAATATCAAGCATATCATCAGCCATTGGATTTGACAGAAGTTCAAAAATAATTAGTTTCATACAATGACACATTTACAGAGAGGTTAATCAGTGTCACTTAGTTTCGAGATGCATTCCAGTTTTCATGCAGTTCCAAAAAGAGGCGGATTAAAGGATATTAGGGTGAAATTGAAAATGAGAATTCAATGGGACAACTTAATTCAACCCAAATGGGCCTTATCCCATTCTTATTTTGGTCCAATCATACTTCCTCGTCTTCTAGCCATAAAATTTTGAGATTGGAGTAAAATTAAATTGATCATTTTCCCCACAATGTAATATATTAAATACCTGTTGCGTTTCTTAGATAACTGAATAGTCCAGTGCTGACTAAGCATAAAAACTAAATAGCAATCCAGAAAATTAAGCTAGTTTTGTCAAAATAGAAATAAGGAAGAAACCAAGTTTACATTCCTTATTGGATCAACCACAGGAAATGCGGTAAACAAGCCACGTGGTGAAAATTCAATGTCATTGAAATTTCGCATAAACCATTAATAACAAACAAGAACATGTCATGAATGCCGAATCTCTTTCCAATTTCTACTACTTCCAAGTTATAAAATGCTGATGAAGGCAATGACTTTACTGTCACTTCGTCTAGTGTATTAATAAAGAATGAAACCGGGAAAAAAAAAAGAAACACAACAAATTATTGATAGCCGACAAAATGCACAAATTATATCTTCCCAAGTATTTCTATATGACTATCTTCATAAACGACAAAGACTCTCTTTTTTCTCTATGTAAAGCCCGCTTTCCTCCTATTAAACAACCCTGAATGAAAGCAGGGCACAAGCTATAGGGTGGGTAGGAAGAACCTGCAAGAGGTGAAACACATGCAACATAACAAAACGATAGCCCTATTTATTTGATCTTCTCATTTCCATCTATGCTAGTGCATTCATACAATAACATTTACGCCTTAAGGTTATATCATCTCGGATGATTTTGTGCCTTTCTATCAAAAGTAATGCATGATGGCACCTCCACCACACATGAATCAAAATAATGAAAAGGCACAATATCTCTTTAGCTTGTAGGCCAGTAGGGTATAACTGAAGATGGCTATAATCACTCTTTTTTGTATCATCATCATTTCCCACTTCTCTTTTTTAACTTTCTTAGGAACAGCCATAGCAATTTGGTCAATAAAATTACATAGACATTTTTACTTACTAACCTCGGAAATCAAATCGAAAAATCTAAGATAATCTTCAAAGAAAGCATAGAAAGACTAAAAAAACACAACTTTTCATTAGAAGAAAGGGGGAAAAAAAAACCACCCATCAAACAGTGTCACAAGAATATAGAACAGATAAGAACATCAAAATTGTTCCATAAACAAATAAATAAATAATCAGCTACAAATTCAAAAAATATAACAAAACTAAATCCCATACACATTACTAATATCCCTTGCCATTTGCCCAAAATATCAGAAACAGCAAATACAAAGCACATTGCTCAAAAACCCAGCGAAAAATTCAAATAACAAAAATAATAATAAATAAATACAAATAAAAAAATAAAAGCAAAATAGCAAAGACATACCAACCCATATCATTGCCATAATTAAAAGTTTCTGCAACGAAAAGCTGATTGTGAGCGCCAACCCTCAATCTTTGCCGCTTCAAATCATTTTCCAACAGCGCCCTCATATGCCAAAAGCTCTTCTTCTCCGGCCACGACGTCGTTTGGTTCTCGATTTCGGAGCCCCAAAAGCTCTGGGCTTCCTCGGAAAATCTGTGAATCAGCCGCGAAGAGTAAATGGGGGTCGCTGTGTATGCATCGACGGCGACAAGCAGCACCAAAATTGCACCATAAAAGCTGGTTTTTCCCATGGACGCGGAGAAATGCAGCGACGATTCAAAGGAATTGTGAGCAGTTTAAGCAATGGCAGTATTATGGTGGGAGTGGTAAAGTAAAGTAGTTGGGCAGAGCAGAAGAGAAGTAGTTTGGATTGATGTGCATAAATGTGGTTACATGGTAGAGTTTCAGCTTTGTGTGAACACTTCTTTTCTTACAAATATATATATCTTAATTATTTATATATAATATTAATATTTATTTAGAAAAGAAAATTCATTCATCACTAGAATCCTGACAATACGAAGAAAGTAGATCAATTAGAATTTGAGATGGATTCGTCCACACATAAGTAAGAACTATGTTAATAAACGAGCACACTCATTCGCTACAAGTGTAGATGTAGTTACATGTTAGAGTCGACTTAAGTCAAAACTTGAGTATTTTAATTGGTTTTCTAAATATTTTTTTATTAATCATATTGAAGTTCAAACTTTATTTAAGAAAAAACTATTTTTAAGTTAATGAGACAGATTTTTTCGAGTATGCTACTGAAAAGTTCGATTTATTATTTAATACTATCACTAGATATTTACATGCTTTATTTATAAGATAATTGTTTTTTTTAACACTTAGTGTTTCATTATATACAGTACATATCATATATTAATCAATAGTATCGTTCGGTACATTTGGTTGTATGATAATTATTTTTTAATATAAAATAAACCAAAAAATGTCATAGAGTACACTTTTGAATAGGATTTTTGTGAAATTATCACAAATAAATCATTGTATAATTGAAGTTTGTGTTTGTACGTTATATCATCTATTAATAGTCATAAGTTTTTTTATTTTTTTCTTGCTTTTTTTGGGAAAATAGCTATCACATTAGGAGCACATTAATGATTGAATGTTGGTGCTCAACTCAAAGATTAATGTTTTGGTTGGTGATTTAATTTGTTGCAGATATTTTATTCGCAGTCATTATTTGTTAATAATTCATCATATAAAATAATAATATATTAATTATTACTTATTAAATTTTAAAATGTAAAAACAAGATGATAAAAAAATATGTGTTTAAATATTTTTCAAGATATTACGCACATATATAGTGAAAACAATTTATTGTTAGAAACCGACAGTTCAAAAATGTAATTGAGTAGCTATAAGAAACTCAATCCAAATAACAAAATTAAATAACAAAATTTATTTTTATTCGAATTAATTGGAAAAAAATAACATAAAGAAAAATTTAAATATACGATTTTATATCTAACAAAAGTAAAGAATTCAAAGAGGGTGAGAACAATAGAACAGGTGTTGATAGCGTGCGCCGGATGGGCAAAGGTGGGTGAATAATGTTCTCGTGATTGTGCCTACGTGGCATAGGCGTAGATTAGCTTACATTTTTTATTAATTAATTAATTCAATTTTAGGGCGTGGCATTCGAGGTGGCGTGTCACGCGGAGCATATTACGGGATTTTCCAAAGGCTTTGCTTCTTGTTGTCTTTTTAGATGTCTAAATTTTTTTCAGATTATTTGTTTTTCGGATATTATTTATATAACTCTATTTTCTTTTTCTTGTTTGAAATAAGATTTTTTATATACCTCTATTCAAAAATTACTTGTATTCATATTTCACAAAATCTTCTAATTCCAACCAATAACGCGTGTAATTTTTTTTTCCCTAAAATTTATTTATTTGATTAAAACATACTTTTAAACTAATCTGTTTTTCTTTTATTTTCTGGATTCTAAACTATTTTTCTATCTAAGTGTCCATTGGTCATGTTTTATTTATATTCCTAATTGTTTATGATAAAATCTCTAAAAAAAAAACACTTATTTGGGGTTTAAGGAGTATGATGAAAATGATTTATACTAAAAATATATTATATACAATTTATGCATCTATATGTATATATCAATTTTGGTACTTAAAGAAATAAACTACACTTAACTGGAAATACGTACTTAGGGAAAAAAGAAGCGAATTTGGTGAGAATGATTAATATAATATGATGGATGTGAAGAAGCCCATGTATAGTATGTGCATCTTACTAGAATAACTAGATTTAAACCCGTGCAATGCACAGGCTTCATTTAACATTTATCTAATTTTTATTTTATAAGTATTATTATTTTATATGTATTTGTTGATTTATATGTATGATATTTTTTTTCTATATCCTTAAAATAATCTTTCTTATTGATTTTAGTTTTTTATTTTTTTCATTTGATATTTAGCACAAAATTGTTAATAGCTAGTTCTTTATAGGTGTTTTAATTGTTGGATTAAATATTTTCATATCTTTCTTTAAAAATTATAGAATAAATTCCATTTTTATCGCTCGAAGACATCTGTTCTGTTCCAATTTTGCCTTTGAGTGCTTTTTTTATTAGGTTTACATAATGATTCATTTGTAAACATCATTTGTAAAATAATAGAACATTATCTATTTTTTTTACAATTCCCGATATGATACACTTTCAAACTTGCAAATCTATCTATGTCCCAATGTAAACATATTCTAAGGTTTTTTTAGCACCTATTTTTTGTTAATGTCATTACTTTTGCAAGAGCATTGTTGTTTACTTTTTTTTTTTTTTTTTTCAATTTGAAATGTTGGACAAAAACAATTATTAAAGTTCGGAACCAAATATTTCATATAGAAAAAGACAATACAACATTAACAATCTCTTCCAAGCATTTGTAACTTACATATTTAGTTTTTTCAAAACACTTATTTTGTGTAGAGTAGTAGGGTATGTATTTAATTGATATTAATTTTTTGATATTTTATAAATAAAATGTTTTTTAGGGAAGACACTTGGCAACATTGTAGAGCTCCAAATGTCATCACTTGAGAGAACCAAACCACACTTTTATATATATAATTAATATCTCTTCGGTGTGTTGCACAAGTTTTACTATTTATAAGTGGATTATTATACCATAAAATTATTTATTACAAATAAACTTATTTGATTTTTGATTTAAAATAATGATAAAATATTGTTTAAATATAAGAACTTATTTGCTAACTTTTTTAATAAAATGATATAATATAATTATTTAGTTGACTATACAATATTTTTTTACATTTCTCGTTCAATAAATGATGCCATATTTTTTAATATGATAATATTTTACGATATACTTCCTCTAATTTTTATATTCTTTAATTTTTCATAAATTAATGAACTTAAAATATGCCTTATAGATTATATGAGTGTTTATTTCTCTCATTCTTATTTCATGTAAAAGAAGCCCTTAGATTATATGATTCTTTATTTCATGAGGTGAAATAATGTAAAAGAAACAAATAAGGGAAATTTGAAATATTGTGTAAATAAATTCTAAAAACATTAAATAATTAAGTTCAAAATTAAGAATTTTTTTAGGGATTGAGAATAAGGATAAACTTTGAAAAAAGTGACAAATTAGGTAGAATAATATTTAAATTGAAACAAAATTTAACATTAAAAAAATACTTATTTTGAATCGGATGTAGTATGATGCATTATAAATTAAAATTTATTATTTGTACTTTATTGTTGTCTAAACTTTAATTTTACATAGAATATAAATATTATTAAATAAACATTTAGGATAAACTGAAAATTCATATTTTTATAAAATATATTTGATTTACAAAAAGCAATTTTTTTTAATGGTTTGATATATGTAATCTATTAAGTATATAATTTGTTCCATTTGTACTTTCTAACTTTTACATTTTAATTTAAAGTAAAACAAATAATTCAAAACATTTTGATATGTTAAACTCACAAAATATAAATTTCAAAGTTTTATTTTTATATATACAATATGGATATCAAATTAAAGAATTTTAAAAGAGGGTCAATTTGATACATTACAATATTACATGTTAAAAATAAATTTAGAATGAAATAGTTATTGAACTTTAAAAATTTTGGAGAAAATTTATAATTTACTACTTGTCCCTCCCCAAATCCGTATAAGACATGTGTTGTTTTCTTCAAATTTTTTATTCTCTTTTTTGCTTTTCTTCAATAACATGTCTATTTAAATAAAACAATTAGGTGGTAATACATTTTATCCCGTCGCCTAGTGCTCCCGTTGAAGTCCGCCGCTTGATGCTCCCGTCGAAGTCTGCCGCCTAGTGGACGGCCTTTAAAGCGGCCATACATCGAACGGTGAAAGAGTGCTTCCGTAGAAGCTCGGCTTCAGATATGGTGACGAAGGCGGTCGAAGCCCGCCGCCTAGTGCTCCCGTTGAAGTCCGCCGCTTGATGCTCCCGTCGAAGTCCGCCGCCTAGTGGACGGCCTTTAAATCGGCCATACATCGAACGGTGAAAGAGTGCTTCCGTAGAAGCTCGGCTTCAGATATGGTGACGAAGGTATTTCACCACTGAACTGTTATTTTCCAGTCGAAGTCCGCCGCCTGATGCTCCCGTCGAAGCCCGCCGCCACTAGGGGCCGGACGGCCTTTAAAGCGGCCATAGTGCTTCCGTACAAGTTACTTCTTTGTGGTCCTACTTCCATCTTTCACATTTCATATCTGTTAATGATATTTTGCTCTGTATTTAATAATTAATTAAATTGATGATGATGGGGTTTGTCATTTTGGACGAATTGAATTCAACCAAATCAAATTATTTAGTGTTTGAGTTTGGTTTGTTTAGATGCAGATGACCATTATTTAGTGTTTGAGTTTGGTTTGTTTAGATGCAAATGACCAGTGATCAACGCCATCCAGATTGACGTTGTATGTGTGTATATATATAATGTGTCTATATATATATATATAATATACAGACCTTTTATAAAAGGTAGCTTCTATTGAGAATATAAAAATATTAAATAAATAATATACTTGATCATAAATAATTTTGTCAAAATATCGGTAAAATATTGATTTCAATATTGGTGACTTCATCCTATAATAATATCGGAAAAATATCAGCGAAATATTAAAATAGGTAAAGGTAAAATATTAGGGAAATATTGATAAATATACCGGTACCAATTTTGACATGGGTGGTTTCATGGTACAAATTATATGAAAATCCGTAAAATATCATAGAAATATCGATAAATATCGGTAGAATGTCAGGTAAATATTGATAAATTTATGTATCGATATTTCCACCAATATCAATATTTTCATGGTATTTTCATAAAACTAAAATATCGAGATTTCCAACGAAATCGAAAATTTTATCATTGACTACTATACACCTATTTATACCCTATTCAACCTATTCAATATTGACCCTTGGATGATGTATCACCAAATTTTCCAACGTAATAAAATAATTTAAAATGCCAACCTGCATCCCACTCCAATCAAACCCTCTAACCAAAGCATACATCAATTGCTTCTCCCACTTAGGCGGTTAGGCCTCTGCAAAACATAAAAAAACCCTCTAACCAAAGCATACATCAATTGCTTCTCCCACTTAGGCCTCTACAAAACATAAAAACTGAGAATAAAGAATGCATACAATTATATTTAGTACTATGTTGTATGATTCTGATATAATTATTAGTGTGCGATTATTATCACATCGTTTCATAAACCTAATTTCATAAGATAAGATGAAATGACTTGCATCTCATAAACTACAAAGTAGTAATTAACTTTTAAAATTAAGTTTTGATGTTTTAAATTGTTTTGTTAATGGATTTGACGACGCCCCATGTATGACGTGTCGTAATATAGTATGTGCATGTTATAATAATAATAATAATAATAATAATAATAATTGTGTTTTTTTTGCCACAACTCTTCCTCTATTCATTTATAATCCACATCTTTCATTCTTCTACTTTTTCTATCACTTTATCACTCTTATCTCCTATTCCACATATTGCTACATTCAACCTAAATCTATCTTTTCATTATTTTTTGTTTTTCATATTTTTGATAAGATGTAAATCAATGGTTAACTTATATTGGATATAGGTTCACTCAATATAGCATAGATTTAACATTTTAACTATGAAGCAATCTAGATATGTTGCTTTGAATTTATTTTGTATTGGTTGCATTTTATTGAGTGTATTTATGCGTATAGGTAGTGAGGTTTATTGGATTTTTGTGGTGTTAAATTTGGAATGAACTGGGCTAATTTAACTGGGCATAGACTGTAACGTTGGTTCTATTATATTCGTAACTGATTTAAGTGGTCCTGACTCGATTATTTTTTAATTTGGGCTTATACAAATAAGGCCCGAAATATTTAATTTGGGCCTAAATATTATATAATTCAAAGGAGAAGCCCATACAATATATAAAATGAAGCCCAAACATTCTCTCTATAAACCCTAACGATATAAACCGACTTTCTCAAAATACTTTTCTCGTCTCCTTCGCCGCTGCTCTTCCCAGTCCGCCACCATGGTCGCCGCCGGCAAGAAGACGGTACTCTCTCTCTTGATGCACTGTTTTATGTTCAATTTTTAGCTTTTATTTTGATTGGAAAATAATGGAGATTGATTTGGGGAATTGCAGAAGAAGACTCATGAGAGCATTAACAATAGGCTGGCTCTTGTGATGAAGAGTGGAAAGTTCACTCTTGGTTACAAGACTGTTCTCAAGACAATCAGGAACTCCAAAGGTTTCATTTCACAACTTGTTGATTTGCTATTTATAAAATTGTAATTTGTGTTTTAGTGAATAATTTCAGAAAATTGATTGATTGTTTGTAGGTAAGTTGATATTGATATCGAATAACTGTCCACCATTGAGGAAATCTGAAATTGAGTACTATGCCATGCTTGCTAAAGTTGGTGTTCATCATTATAATGGAAGTAAGTTATTTTTTTCCCAGATTTTCGTTGTATTTGATTCATCTGTTGTAAAATAAGATTAATTGCCAGTTATACATCTGTATGGAATAAGATTAGTTGTATTTGTTGCTTTTTACCTTTTGTACATGATTCTTAAGTGACTTAGTTTTATTGCTAATCTTGTTAGGTTGTTTGAAATTCGATATCACATTGCTTTGGTTCCTGTTGTTTTATTTCAGCAACGACGAACAAATTTAAACTGTTTTGTGTGCAGATCCCATCTGGCTTACACAATTGTTTTGATTGAGCTCTATAATGGTTGCATTAAATTATTACTAAATTCTCACAATTTGAGCAAGTTAACATATTTATTGGATTGATATTCTCTACTTTTGCATCTAGTTAGAAACACACCTTATTCACATTCAAAGCTTGTGATCATTTCTAACCCCATGTTAAACTATAATGTTATTTACCATTACTAGAAACCAGGTCTAGTGTCTGTTTTCTCTTGTATTGGTTGATGTTGAAGTTTGGATTTGTACGTCATTGTATGGTTTCTATTGCTGATATATCGCATAACTTAGCTGTGAGTCGGCTCAATCTGCTTAGCTTTTCATCACTTGCAATTTTGCACTATTATTGGTTCCGACTTCCAAATTACTGCTGATTTGCTCTGGTTTCCATTTATGTATAGACAATGTTGATCTTGGAACGGCTTGTGGTAAGTATTACCGAGTTTCATGCCTCAGCATCGTCGACCCTGGTGACTCGGATATCATCAAATCTTTGCCCGCAGATCAGTGAAATGATAAAGTGATATGCCATGGAACAAATAGAGCCATGTTCTTGTTCTGTTGCTGGGATTACGTTCATTTTTGAAACTTTAACTTGATTGCTTAGAAAGTCGTGGTGCTAGAACCTAGTTTTGTATTTAATTCGATATATTCATGTTTAAGATTGGAAGAACGAAATATAGACGATTCTTTTGAGCTTGTTGTATCGATTTTCTTGATTCAGTGATTGAACCTTTTAGTTGCAAACTTCTTCATCTCCATATTTGCATGATGATATTGCTGTTGAATCTCAGTGGCATGCTTTGGTTATTCTTCCTTTTGTGTTTGGATTGAAGAATTTGATTTTCGGATATTTGAGATTTCAAAAGAGAATAATTTATGAATTTCAAATTTATTGTAGAATAAACGTATCCAAGATTCGAAACAGTATTTAAGAAGTTCATGAATCATTTGAATTAATAAGGATCATAATTTTCTTCAGGGTTCGTAGCTAAAATTGCACACTAATTTGCTTTATTAACCTGAAACTGAATTTCATTTTCCAAATAATTCATCTCAATAAAGCCTCATGATTTTTGAAAATTTTAAACTAAACAATATCTTTATTTCATAGAAATAGAAGTATAAATTCATCCTCCTCAATAGAAATCATACTTACTGAAAACTCGATTAAAAAACACTTGAGCTTCTTGATTCGACTCAACTGAACTTAATTTTTTTTTTTAGAATAATTCGAATATAGCTTAAAAAAAAAAAAAAAAAAACCTAAATTCGTAATAAAAACACTTTCTTTAAAAAAGAAAAATCAAAATTGTTTTTCACCCGTCTTCAGTCTTCACTCTTAGCTCGAGCGGCTTTGCCTTCTCCCAATTTCAAAGAACCCTAAATCTTGAATTCATTCATGAAATGAGAGCAAACCAATCAATTTTTCCGGTCAATCATTCATACTCTGGAAGAACTGTCAACTCTCTCGCGTATTAGCAGAAGCAATTGATCCTTTTCAGAGGTGCGATCTTCTATCATGGCGGCGTTAATGGCGCGCAAGAGTCTAGCCTGTTTGTCTTCCAGGCATTGTGTTTATCTCTGCAAATTCCACGTTTCATTCTCTCTCTCTTACTCTACCAATGGCGGAAAACAGCAAGGATCAGACGCACATCCTACAATTTCTGAATTCCTAATGCAGAGGCACCATTTCTCCGCTGAAACGGCTTCGCGAGCTAGCTACGTTTCAGCTCGGCCGAAAACCCTCGAGCGATTCGACTCAGTAATATCATTCCTCAAAGAAACTGGCCTATCCAACATCCAATTGGAGAAGGCGGTGGATAATTGGCCGAACGTACTCTCTGTAAAACTCGAGAAAACTATCAAGCCCATAATTAGGGTTTTCCGTGATTTTGGCTTTACCAGCGATGAGATTGCCGAGATTGTTTCAAAAACCCCCGAACTTTTCAAAATTGGCGCTGATAAATTCACCTCTTCATTATCTGTGCTGAAGCGTTTGCTAGGGTCCAACGCAGAAGTGGCCATGTTTTTGAAGAATTCTGGTATTTTCTTTTGTGCAGTAGGAAATAATTTGGTACCAAATATTGAATTCTTGAAGAGCCGTGGCATACCTATGGAGCGGATTAAGATGCTCATGAGGTTGCCCCGGGTTTTCTTGCATAAGCCAGAAACGTTGAGAAAAAATATTCAAAAGGCTGCTGATTTGGGGTTTGATATGAGTTCTCCAACCTTCATTTATGCAGTTAGAACATTGAGTTCGATGAGTGATGAGTCTTGGGAACTCAAGTTAGAGGCTTTCCGGAAGTTGGGGTTTTCCGATGATGACATATTGAGAGTGTTCAGATATGCACCTGTGGTGTTTGCTGTGTCGGAGAAGAAGCTGAAGAAGGTAAAAGAGGTTCTGCTTGAGACCGGAAAGTATGATATGCCCTGCATTGTTAACAACCCAACCGTGTTCCAGTACAGCATCGAGAAAAGGTTTCAGCCAAGGCTGCAAGTTTTAACGATTTTGGAAAAGAAGAATCTGATCAAGGAATGGCCTTCTCTTGGAACTCTGCAACTTCTCACAAATGACAAGTTCTTTGAGAAGTTTGTTGCCCCTTACTTAGATGAAGTCGGTGACGTGTGGAGTGCTGTTAGCCATGGAAATGGGGAGGTGAAGCTTTGAGAGTGTCGATTAAGCCATTAGATAACTTGACAGAAGTAGGTTTCTTGCTTATCTATATTGCTTGTTTTGTTTTTCCTAGACCATTGTGTTTATTGATCTTGTTATCAATATTACACCCCTAACCCATGTTTACTTTAATTATATTTGCTATTTCAAGTTCAAGATTTTGATTGATGTTGCCTTCTTGTGTATGATCATATTAGAAACTGTAAGAAGCACTCATCTGCTTGCTTTGTTGAGCTTGTCAATTCTCCATGCAAGGATTGAGCCCTGATACTAGGATATGACCATTTCAGAGTCCTTCATGTCCTTGTTGCCAGCATTTTGTTTAATGTGAGACACAATTGGTCTCAAAGTGCATGATCAATTCATAACTTACTGCATCACTAACTTTGCAATTGCATAACATTTACATGCCTTCTTCTCTCTGCATGAGTAACCTTGCAATTGCATAACATTTACTTGATCATGGGACGGCTTGTGGTAAGTATTTCCGAGTTTCATGCCTCAGCATTGTCGACCCAGGTGACTCGGATATCATCAAATCTTTGCCCTCAGATCAGTGAAATGAGCCCTGTTCTTGTTCGGTTGCTGGGATCACGTTCAGTTTTGAAACTTTAACTTGAATGCTTAGAAAGTCGTGGTGCTAGAACCTAGTTTTGAATTTTGCTCGATATATTCATGTTTAAGATTGGAGGAACGAAATATAGACGATTCTTTTGAGCATGATGTATCGATTTTCTTGATTCAGTGATTGAACCTTTTAGTTGCAAACTTCTTCATCTCCACATTTGCATGATGATATTGCTGTTGAATCATGCTTTGGTTTTTCTTTTCTTTTTTTGGTGTGTGGATTTAAGAATTTGATTTTCTGATAGTTGAGATTTCATATGAATTGCTAATTCATTGTAGAATAAATGTGTCCAAACAGTACTTAAAAAGTTCATGAATTATTTGAATTAATAAGTATCTGAATTTTCTTCAGGGTTCATCAATTTTATTGTAGCTAAAATTGTACACTGAATTTGCTTTATTAACATGAAATCGAGTTTCATTTTGCAAATATTTCATCTCAATAAAGTCACTACAAATTAATAATATCCACTTGTTCCTCATCTTCCTTTGCCATTTGCCCATCATCAGAAACAGCAAATACAAAGCACATTGCTCAAAAACGAGAAATTCAAATAAGAATAATAATAAATAAATACAAATCAAAAAATAAAACTAAAATCAAAATAACAAGACATACCAACCCATATCATTGCCATATATTTAGGGATGTTAAAAGGGCCACGGCCCAATGGGCAAGCCCATTTAAACCGAAAAAAAAGAGAGTTATATTCAAATATTAAGAGTCCGATTTTTTTGGCTCGAATTGTAATGCTCATGGGTAAACTGGGCTGGCCTGGCCTGCGGTTAAATCTGGCTGCCCGTGGACTGTATGTATTTTATTTAATTGTTTTTTCAAGTTTTAGGTTTATATATTGAGAATACAACATGATAGATTGAGAAAAATCTCAATTGTCTACCACCATCCGTGAATTGTGATCCACATCTCTCAACAAGGTGTTGGGTTTTACCTTCCTTGTCATGACTCAAGGTAAGATATATATTTAGCAATATTATAGAGTTTTTTTCCCCCTAAAAAATAAGCACTCATTTTCTTTTCCCCTTTTTATATGTAATTTGATTTGGAATTACGCAATGAAAATTGATTTGCTATTACTGCACATTTCATATCTGATTAAACTTTGAGGCAATTGCTATTGCTCTTGTTTCCTCGAAAATTGCAGCAACGATGTTTCGTACTACATTTCATAGATATTGATTTATGGTTTAGATAGAATCACAGGGATTACATTTTGTTTTGAGAGAGATGTTTCTCGATTTTTTAGGAGTAAATTAGTTGAATAGATAATAATTAAAGATTATAGAATATTATGGAGTATTTTTTTTTTATCTTTCCTCGTTGCTACTCCTAGTCCTAATACACTATGGGTGTGTTTGGTTCGATAGATAGGTTAGTTAAAATTGATATGATATGGTGGGTTAGCACTGTATATATATTAATGTCCCTATAACTAAATACTCTGTACGACAATGTTTAATTCTTTTTGCTACGCTTCAAGGTATGATAACATTTTATTAATAGGAATAACGACAAAGAAAATTATACAAATTATAAAACAAGTATTTTAAATATCGAAGGATTTCGAACAAAGCATTATCATAAATCATAATATAGATTCAAATATTCATTTGATTTGAGCTTCCCAAAAGAAAAATAACTTAATGCTACAAACAACTTTACATTCATTAGATTTTCCTTACTTATAGTGCAACAAATCAAAATTTTAATGTTTTTGTTTTAAATTTCGAAATTCCGAAAATTTCCGAATTTTTTTTCGAAAATTTCGAAATCGGATTGGATTTTACATTTCCGAAAATTTTTGGAATTTTTCCGAAACACCCTATTTCCAATCCGATCCGTCCGATTTCCACCCCTACTCCCCACAATTTATAAAATTCCGTATGTTTAGGTATGAATAAATATCACAATATAATGGGGTTAGTTATCTAAAATCTCAAATTTTGAATTAAATGTTAATTATAATTTTTTTTCAATTACAACATGACCAAGTTCATCATATAATGATTAATAACGATATTATTGGTCATTATCTTTGAATGGGTCTTGACAAGACAATCTTAAATCTAGAGGAATAATTAATAGGATTCATACTAATAGTTTTTGGTGGGATTTATGAGGTGGCCGTCGAAAATGTCATAACTTTAAAACTTATGTATTTTACATAGTGAAATTAAATCATTTAAATGATATAACAAAATACTAAATCACGTATATGAACTTTCATGTTTCACCCTTTTATATTCATCGCATGTATTACCACTAAATGTGGACTTATGTAGCTCTTGTTTGGGAGGTCAAACTTGACCCATATTTTGAATCATCTGTTACATTTGATGTTTTATTCATGTTTTACTGCATTTAATACATGTTACATTAGTTAGTGATGTCAATTTTTACATATAATGTATAATGTTAATTATTTTAAATAAAAAGATGAATATAAAAATATAAAATATAATAAAAGATCTTGTGTACAAGTTAACGTGACACTTAATATTACTCTTAGTTAGATTGAATATAAAGGTCACCTTCATTAGTACCTTTTGTACCGGCATTTAATTAGGAAAATAAATAGTATAAGTTGGTTCTACATTGTAGAACAAATGATCAAGTGTTTTTTTTTTTTTTAAATATTAAATACAATTTATCAGAACGTACATGTCAAGTCACAAGAATCATAGGACCAACATGAATAATTATTATATCCATTATTTCATTTTGAAGGCAATTTAAAAACTCTTTCGAATTGCACTTATCATATAACACATTTTATGGAGTGATCATGCTCGATACAATTCATTGAACCACGAGTCTTGTCTTAAAATACTATAAGAACAAATAATTAAGAGATATCTAGATTATAACTGAATGATAAAGGAGGATACTACAATCGTGAACCTAATCATTGAAGTACACATCCCATAATTTATATAAATTAATTAACGTAGGCTTGGATTTAAGTCACTAAAAAAAATTGAAAAATAAAAGTTAAAAGTTGTATTGATGATATGCAAGATTGATAGTTTCCTTTTGAAAAATTAACAAATTTAGGACACTGTCTTTATTTATCATTGAAGAACATTAATTTTTCGCATTTTGATATTGAGACATTAACTTTTTGAGTCCAATCGCATTAGGTTTAGGTTTTTTGTTAATGTAATTTGACCTGAAATTCGTGTGATTTAGCCCAAAATTCGTGATTTTGGGTTGTTAGTCCTAAAATCGCTCAAATTGAAAATTTAATATCTCAATATCAGGATCCAAAAAATAAGTGTTATTCGTTAATGAATAACCTAAATTTATTGTTTTAAATTTGCAATTTCTCCATTTATTTTTGCCCTAATTAATTAATATCATATATAGATAGTAAATGACAGTAATTGACAACTCAAATACATAAAATTCTTATTTCGTATCAATGGTACTAACAACTTTACTTATTACCATTGTTT
Source organism: Scutellaria minor (assembly GCA_954870855.1). NCBI lineage: Eukaryota > Viridiplantae > Streptophyta > Magnoliopsida > Lamiales > Lamiaceae > Scutellaria > Scutellaria minor. Next base: position 961,299 of record OX940734.1, read on the forward strand.
AATTCATTAGTTTGTGATATTATAACGTTATAATTATCACCAATTTTATTTGATACGATTTACTAGATACTTCATCTAATATTTATTACACAAAAAACAAAACCCATTTGTCATGCGTTCTATATCAAAATTCAACAGGATTCCTCAAACTTTTCGCACTAACAATACTTATAAATCTACCATTGTAACTTGTGAATTGATAATGCAAATTAACTTTATATGATTTTTTAATTCTTACTGAAACCTTTTTTATCTGACAAAATTTTAGGCCGTTGGATCTGAAAGGGCGGATCCAATTAAGCACTGCGTGACATCGAATTGTTCCTTTTATATTTTACGAGTTAGTTACTAGTTGTTATCGAATTTGTTCACGAGTTAACAAATCAAATACTTCTATCAATTTTGAGTTTGTTTGTTAATTTTGATATTATCAACAAATTCATTAAAAGGGTTAATACAACAAAAGCAATCAAATAGATTTTACCAAATAAGACATTTATACTTATAAAACTCATCTCTTCTAAAATAATAATATTACTAATTTCATTTTTCAAATTCTTTTCATAAAATATATTATCCCGAAACACATTCAAATGCAATTTTTATTTTACTTTAAATATAATGTAAGAGGAGACGAGTCCATCTTTATTTGGAATTATTACTTTTCAATTAAATAAGTTTGTATGCTGTTATACAAAGCATTAATTAATATTATTATAGGATTATTTTGCTGCAAATTCTATTACATCCTTTTATCATTAATTCCAAATAGATTTTATCAATGTCTAAATTTTATTTGTAACACCTAACCCGAGTACAATAAAATGCATGAAACTAACATATAATAATGTAACTATATATACAAGTTATTTTCTTTCATCATTAATAATGTAACTACTGAATATTAATTCATCATGGTGTGTTACTGTACTAGTTTTTTAATGTATATATTAATAAAAGTCTATCTCTACTAGTTTTTTATTTAAATAAAAAATATATGGAAGGCCTTATGTTAATTTGATAATCTTAGTAAGAAATGGAAGATAAAAGAGTTTATCAAATCAAAAAGCGCAGAGGCAACTTCATATAATTTGGTATGTATTATTAAAAGCATGTGGATGGATAAGTGAACAACTATTTTGTGGTACCTCTTATGTATCAAAGTCATGATACATACGAAATCGGATATTGAGTTCATGATATTGTTACAACATAAATTATTATTAAAATTTATATTGAAATTCGCTTCATTCAAAATGTCCCAACAAAGAGTTCCGTATTACTGATATAAATAAGTATATATCAACTATTATTAAAACATGAAAAAAAAATTATTACAACATGTATTTTCGAATTCAAATTAATGATTTTTCCAACTTGAGCTCTTTAATTAAGTCGTGTGAAAAATTGATTAATCTGTGAATGTACATGTTGAACGTATGTAAGTCATATATATTAAAGATTACACTGAGTTATATATATATTATATATAGGGAGAGCAATCCACGTCTTATTTTCCTTTATTTTATTACATTTTTAAATAAATCTTATTTTCTTATTCATCTAAAATTCTATCTCCCCACATCTTTTTCTAACTCATCTCATTTTATCTTTTTTTTTTTCCTTTTATTTAACATTAATACTAATTTTCAATTTATATTTGATTTTTAGACAAGTTCTAAAGATATATAAAATTTAAAAAAATAAATGATTGAAATTACCCATAAAATCAACAAGAACTCCAAGAACTTTTAGACAAATTTCTAGAGAAGTTCTAAACTTAAAATAGACAAGTTCTAAAGATATATAGAATTAAAAAAATAAATGATTGAGATTACCCCATAAAATAAAACTTTTAGACAATTTTCTAGAGAAGTTCTAACAAGTTCTAAAGATATATAGAATTAAAAAAAATAAATAATTGAGATTACCCCATAAAATAAACAAACTTAAAACATGAATGATATTTGAATGACAAAACCAACGACCATAACTATTCTATTTTGAATGATATTTGAATGACAATGAATGATATTTGAATGAATGATATTTGAATGACAATCAATCTTTCCATGACACTATATATATAGTTGCTTTACATTTAATACTTACTACATCTAAAAAGTTGCTTTACATTTTATACTTACTCCATCTAAAAAATGGCAGATCGTCCTACTGGGCCATTTAGTTTAGATAGTTATGCTGCTGAACTTTTGGAATTAGAAAAGAGTGAAGAAAAAATTGAAAATGCTGAAAAACAACTGGAGGAATATCTAGACACCCTAGCGGGCTCAAATGAGCTCGAGGTGTCGCAATCCGACCACATCGATGGTCTCGAATTGCTACTGGAGAAACGTGAATGGGTGGGGAAGGTGAGATTCAAAGGCAACAACAATCTCCTCGCCAAGCTGAAAAAAGTCGTGGGTGATCGTGACAACATTGAGATCGCTCGGGTTGAAAAAAGTCGTGGGTGATCGTGACAACATTGAGATCGTGGAGGAATACTAAGCTCGGGTTGGGATTGGGAATGGTGTGTTTTTCTTTTTCTTTCTTTTCATTGTTGTAATAGTTGAGTGTTTTGTTATGAATAAAATAATACCTTCCCAGTTTGCATAATAATGATACTAACTTCATTTTGCTTTTCATTATTTTCTTGTCTTTTAATATGGTTCGAACAAAGTATCCTATTAATCCACCGATGAATTGTTTTTTCGCAATTAAAGACCCAATGATGATGAATAAATTTTAAATTTTTAACTGCAATTAAATATGTGTAAATACCGTTAGAAACGGAGTTTATCCAAAGTATACCTCTCCATTGGAATGATATTTATTTGGATAGAGAAAAGATATGGTTTAGATAGAATCATAGAGATTACATTTTGTTTTGAGAGAGATGTTTCTCGATTTTTTAGGAGTAAATTGGTTGAATAGATAATAATTAAAGATTATAGAATATTATGGAGTATATATTTTTTTTTTTATCTTTCCTCGTTGCTACTCCTAGTCCTAATACACTATGGGTGTGTTTGGTTCTATAGATAGGTTAGTTAAAATTGATATGATATGGTGGGTTAGCACTGTATATATATTAATGTCCCTATAACTAAATACTCTGTACGACATTGTTTAATTCTTTTTGCTACGCTTCAAGGTATGATGAGTATGACTCAAATTTTAGTTTTTCGATTTCTACTTTTGTTATATTATATATATTTGCAAAGAAAAATAGATCTGTTGTAAATTTGATTGGTAGCTTATATTTTATAATTCTACTTCTAGGTTTTTGTTATATATGTATATACATCCAAAGATGACGAATGAAGGTAGTTGCAGTAGAGAGAGGAGGAAAGTTGCTAGAATTGATGATCAAGACGACAAGGTAATTAATTTTCTATTTCTTCTTCTTTCTTTAATTTTTTTTTTGGTTGGAAGGGATGCATGAAAATTGATACTATAATGACACAAATTATTACAGGTGGATAGAATGAGTGAGTTGTGTGATGAAATTCTTATATCCATTATCTCTCGACTATCATTGCGTGAGGCTACAAGAACGAGCATTCTTTCGTCTCGTTGGCGCCACCTCTACATCTACACCTCTCGTCTCGACTTTCCTCCATGCGAACCATATGTAGAGGAGCCTCTCCAATATAATCGAGACGAGCCACTTCCAAATAATGCAAATTACATAAGCTTGATCAATAGTATTTTCGATTCGCATGAGGTGTGTAGGGTCTTAAAAGAATTTAAGATCCACACTCCCTTTATGGAGGGAGTTGATATTGAGAGGTGGCTCGAGTTTGCATTGACCAGAAAAGTCGAATTCATTGATATAAGCATCTTGTATTTAAATCATCTTATGTATTTGGATGTTAGACGTGAGTATTTCACACTTGGTCTCTCGTCGAAGAAACCACTGTTACATGGCCTCAAATCCGTTAAAAAAATATCATTATCCAATGTTCAAGTGGACGATGAGGAGGTTCGACTTCTCGTCTCCAATTCTCCTCTTCTTCAAAGCCTATCACTATCACACTCTTACAGATTGCGTAATGTCGTCTTGATCGCTGCTCCTCATTCACCACTATCACATTTAGATATATCTCATTCTCCGAATGTTGAATCAATTCAAGTTTGCGACACAATCAGCCTCGTTTCTTTGAGGTGTTACCGATTGGAAAAACTTAGTAAGCTAAAACTCAGTAATTTCTCAAAGGTCACGGAGTTGAATATTACTGAGACCTACAAGCACACACTTTCTGAAATCTTGGCCAATAATACACCTAGTGATCAACTACAATTACTCAAGCTTCGGACTCATACAAGATTGATGCTTAGGGTAAACATATATATATATATATATATATATATATATATATATATATATACACACACACACTCATCGACTTTTCTTCTTTACTTTCTAATAGACATGCATGATTTCTGATCAAGTTTGTATGTATGTTTGGTATTAATTGTAGGAGACATATGAAATTCCTGAACTAATTAATATAAAACATCTGGAATTGGAAGTTGGTATGCCTAATTATACCTATGCACACTGTAATCTTATTGAACTATGTCCTACAGTGGAGAAAGTTGAGATCAAGGTAGCTGCCACACCTTTTATTTAATTTAATTTTCGTGCATTATAGTAACAAATTAATTATTGTTCGAATGTTAAATGTTGTAGTTCTTGTGGGAGCGACCTTGGAAGTACTATCAAAGACTTTGGTTAAGGTTTGAACAAGAACATATTTGGACACGCCGGCCCATGAAAAAGTTGTCTCCATATCTGAAAGAGTTGAAACTTTCAGGATATTTAGGATTTAATTACGAGACACAATTGGCTCATTTTATCATTACAAATGTGGTGGGTCTCGAGAAATTGATTGTCGAACCTTGCAGCATCACTCGCAAGTCACGACGCCAGGCAACGGCTCGTGTATACCGCAATCTCCGACCAATGATTTCGGACTCTGTGGATTTAGTAGTCATCATATGACAATGATGTGTGCTTTTGATTTTCAGAATTCTAGTTATGTTCTTCCATGCTTTTAGTTTTTACCACTACGATTTGATTTGATTTGAGATTTATATAGCTCATGATCAAAGCATATCATTTTGGGACAATTTTCTTTTTTCTTTTATTTCTACCTTTTCATATAGAGTAACACTTTGCACCATACCTTTACATTATAAATGTAATGTAATACCTTTATGCATGTTCATTTTAAAAGGTACGGATATTTATATATAAAGGTACTACATTTATAACATAAAAGTTTTCTGTGCAACTGATAGTTTTTGCCTTTCATATATTGGTGTCTGAAATGGAAAAACAAAACCGAACTGAAAATATTCGATAGATGAATAATCACTCAACATGATTAATCACTAAATACTCGATTGATGAATAAATAATAAACATGATTAAATATACAAAATATTTGATGGATGAATAATCACTAAACATGATTAAATATTACATCATATCTAAAAAAATTCAGCGTATTTAGGATTTTATGTTATGGCGAGACACGATCTCAACAATATCACACCAGTAATTTCCCATGTATGATAGTGTGAAGAAACGAACATGCTTATTTTAATCTTGTTGGCTTTTTCTATACTGCTTCCAGCGAATGGGCATACATTTTTCAATGCCTTAGGAATTATTATTCCGAGCACTTTACCATCATTTCCTCTTTGTGCATGCTTGCTTCATTGCTGCATAGTCTGTAAATGCTGTTTTTTTCTATTCATGTAAACTACTCCACTTCTCTCACCCTGTTCTTTCACTACCTCAATTCTTGAGCTATTGTTGTGCAAAAGATTTTCTTTTAGTAGATATGGATTCTCTTAAAACTATTATTTTGCTGTTTATATCTCTTGTTCTTATGATCTTTTGTCAGCTGGTCAGCAGAATCGGGGTCTGGTTTTGCCATACGGTTACCTTTCTCTCTTTATTCGTTGTTAGCAATATGGCTTGAAAAAGCTTAATTTTGTTTTCTATTTTCTTTTGTTCAATTGAAGAGAGATTGAGAGGCTTGCATTTCCAAGAATGTTTTCAAGAAATGGAATATGAGGAAAGATTTACCAAAAAGAAAAGAACCAACATGGTAAAAGATGATTTTACGTATCTGCATAATCCAGCACAACAGTTGTATTGTATACTGCAATCTTCAATTGGTACCTATGGAAATTTTTATTGCTAAGAAACACTATTTATTTGTTAGAAAAAGGACAGAACAGATCTCTGCATACATTGCCTAACCACTTGTGCCATTGCAAGGAGTTTTTTGAGTTTTTGTATTGTTGATTGATGTTAATGCAGAATGTATAATGTAAAGTTGTTGTAACTGTATGATTTAAGTTTACAACTTAGGATGATAGTGATCTTCTTATCATTGCATTGTAGACAAATATGAAATATGCTTTCTCTCTCTTCATCTTATTCTTTGCGTGTGCGTCTGCACTGTTTTATGTTCAATTTTTAGAATAATTCGAATATAGCTTGAAAAAAAAAAAAAAAAACCTAAATTCGTAATATAAACACTTTCTTTAAAAAAGAATAATCAAAATTGTTTTTCACAAGTCTTCAGTCTGCTCGAGCGGCTTTGCCTTCTCCCAATTTCGAAGAACCCTAAATCTTGAATTCATTCATGAGATGAGAGCAAACCAATCAATTTTTCCGGTCAATCATTCATACTCTGGAAGAACCGTCAACTCTCTCGCGTATTAGCAGAAGCAATTGATCCTTTTCAAAGGTGCGATCTTCTATCATGGCGGCGTTAATGGCGCGCAAGAGTCTAGCCTGTTTGTCTTCCAGGCATTGTGTTTATCTCTGCAAATTCCACGTTTCATTCTCTCTCTCTTACTCTACCAATGGCGGAAAACAGCAAGGATCAGACGCACATCCTACAATTTCTGAATTCCTAATGCAGAGGCACCATTTCTCCGCTGAAACGGCTTCGCGAGCTAGCTACGTTTCAGCTCGGCCGAAAACCCTCGAACGATTCGACTCAGTAATATCATTCCTCAAAGAAACTGGCCTATCCAACATCCAATTGGAGAAGGCGGTGGATAATTGGCCGAGAGTACTCTCTGTAAAACTCGAGAAAACTATCAAGCCCATAATTAGGGGTTTCCGTGATTTTGGCTTTACCAGCGATGAGATTGCCGAGATTGTTTCAAAAACCCCCGAACTTTTCCAAATTGGCGCTGATAAATTCACCTCTTCATTATCTGTGCTGAAGCGTTTGCTAGGATCCAACGCAGAAGTGGCCAAGTTTTTGAAGAATTCTGGTATTTTCTTTTGTGCAGTAGGAAATAATTTGGTACCAAATATTGAATTCTTGAAGAGCCGTGGCATACCTATGGAGCGGATTAAGATGCTCATGAGGTTGCCCCGGGTTTTCTTGCATAAGCCAGAAACGTTGAGAAAAATTGTTCAAAAGGCTGCTGATTTGGGGTTTGATATGAGTTCTCCAAACTTCATTTATGCTGTTAAATCATTGAGTTCGATGAGTGATGAGTCTTGGGAACTCAAGTTAGAGGCTCTCCGGAAGTTGGGGTTTTCCGATGATGACATATTGAGAGTGTTCAGATATGCACCTGTGGTGTTTGCTGTGTCGGAGAAGAAGCTGAAGAAGGTAAAAGAGGTTCTGCTTGAGACCGGAAAGTATGATATGCCCTGCATTGTTAACAACCCAACCGTGTTCCAGTACAGCATCGAGAAAAGGTTTCAGCCAAGGCTGCAAGTTTTAACGATTTTGGAAAAGAAGAATCTGATCAAGGAATGGCCTTCTCTTGGAACTCTGCAACTTCTCACAAATGACAAGTTCTTTGAGAAGTTTGTTGCCCCTTACTTAGATGAAGTCGGTGACGTGTGGAGTGCTGTTAGCCATGGAAATGGGGAGGTGAAGCTTTGAGAGCGTCGATTAAGCCATTAGATAACTTGACAGAAGTAGGTTTCTTGCTTATCTATATTGCTTGGTTTGTTTTGCCTAGACCATTGTGTTTATTGATCTTGTTATCAATATTACACCCCTAACCCCTGTTTACTTTAATTATATTTGCTATTTCAAGTTCAAGATTTTGATTGATATTGCCTTGTTGTGTATGATCATATTAGAAACTGTAAGAAGCACTCATCTGCTTGCTTTGTTGAGCTCGTCAATTCTCCATGCAAGGATTGAGCCCTGATACTAGGATATGACCATTTCAGAGTCCTTCATGTCCTTGTTGCCAGCATTCTGTTGATTTGAGTTTCTAGGACAAGTTGTTAGTAACAGGAATTCTGCAAAGCTGGTGTGTTTTAATTAGTTGATGCAAATAATGTGATACACAATTGGTCTCAAAGTGCATGATCAATTCATAACTTACTGCATCACTAACTTTGCAATTGCATAACATTTACATGCCTTCTTCTCTCAGCATGAGTAACCTTGCAATTGCATAACATTTACTTAGATCATGGGACGGCTTGTGGTAAGTATTTCCGAGTTTCATGTCTCAGCATCGTCGACCCAGGTGACTCGGATATCATCAAATCTTTGCCCTCAGATCAGTGAAATGAGCCCTGTTCTTGTTCGGTTGTTGGGATCACGTTCATTTTCGAAACTTTAACTTGATTGCTTAGAAAGTCGTGGTGCTAGAACCTAGTTTTGTATTTAGCTCGATATATTCATGTTTAAGATTGGAGGAACGAAATATGGACGATTCTTTTGAGCATGATGTATCGATTTTCTTGATTCAGTGATTGAACCTTTTAGTTGCAAACTTCTTCATCTCCACGTTTGCATGATGATATTGCAGTTGAATCTCAGCAGCATGCTTTGGTTTTTCTGTTTTTTTTTTTTTTGGTGTTTGGATTTAAGAATTTGATTTTCTGATAGTTGAGATTTCAAAAGAATGATTTTTGAATTTCTAATTCATTGTAGAATAAATGTGTTCAAATAGTATATTTAGTTTCTCTATTTTGTTCTTAGTATATGTATTTTTTCACAACTATCATATTACTTAAATTTTCACCTTCATCACCCCAACTGTTAACCCATCTACTAGCAAAAAGAAAAAAAAAATCTTTCCACTTTTCATTCTTCCATAAATTATGAATTTTGACGATTTACCACTTAATGCTTAGGTTGAATGTATAATTTTTTCATTAGTTTTCATACAATTTATTCGAAGTCATTTTGAATTTAGATTTTTTCCAAATTTTTTTATTTCTACAACGATAATTGTCTTTTTTCTCTACATTTCAATGTTTGATTAAATTGTATTGTATAAATACATAAAGTTTTTTAAAAAGTCTTATGTTCCTAAATGTGAGAATGATTTTGTTGGTGCTGATCACGATAGAAAAATGATTTAAAAAAAATTGTGTTAATAAGATGTTAATTATTTTAGTGAAATGTCCTGATATATTTTTAAAAAAATTTGTTAAGAGGAATTGAATGGTTGATCGGATAATTTTTAATAAATTTTCATGCGATTTTGTGTTTCGATGATGGTACATAAAATTTATGTATGTGTGTTGAAGACAAAACGAAAAGAGTGGTGATTGAGAGCTGTTAAAAAAAAACCTTAAGGTTAAAATAAAAAATTTAAATATATAATGGATGATAGAGGCATATTGTGGCTTTATCCTTTTATTGTAGCTAAATTGTACTCTGAATTTGTTTTATAAACATGAAATTGAATTTCATTATCCAAATATTTCATCTCAATAAAGCCTCATGGTTTTTGAAGAATTTAAACTAAGCAATTTCTTTAGATTTTGATTGGTATTGTCTTGTTGTGTATGATATTAGAAACTGTCATATTCCTCTCTCTTTACATGCCTTGATCCCCTAGTATTATATACCTTAAATAATCATATTATATAAATTTTCATATCATATTATATGATTTAAATTAAAAAAAATAAAAAAAATCATTTTATATAAATAGAGCTCTTTCCCAAATTCGATAGGAACCCTAAATCTTCAATTCATGAAATGAGAAAGAAAAGTAGGCATTGTTTTCTGCACAATCGACCAAGCTGTGCTAGAAATTTTTGCTATCATAATCATAAAAGCTATTGATTTCTTCTGTTAAAGGTTAGATCTCTTATCATGGCGGCTCCGATTCTGCGCAAGAGTGTAACCTGCTTGTATTCAAGGAATTCTTCTTTTGTATGCAAATCCAATGTTTTTTTCTCGCATTTTTTCTCTACTGATAGTCCCAAACAGCCATTGGAAACGCTTACAGTTTCTGAATTTTTGATGCACAATCACCATTTTTCTCCCAAAGTAGCTTTCGACGTTGGCTCTGTTTTGAATCGGCTGAAAACCCTAGAAAATGCCGATTCAGTGTTAACATTTCTCAAAGAGAATGGTTTTTCAAATGCCCAAATGGAGAAGACTGTGAAGTTTGTGCCTAAGGTCCTCTGTGCTGATGTTGAGATAATTATCAAACCCAAGATTAGGATTTTCCAAGATTTAGGGTTCAATGCTGCTGAAATTGCTGACATTGTGTCTAGGCACCCAGCCACCTTGACTTATAGCACGAATAGAATCGTCTCTTCTTTATCTGTGCTTACGGGCTTGCTAGGATCGAACAAGGAAGCAGTCAAGTTCGTGAAGTCTTGTGGGCTGTTCATAAGCAACTTAGAGAAGACTTTGGTACCAAATGTTGAGTTCTTGAAGAACTGTGGTGTCCCCGTTGAGCGGATTACTACACTCATCACTAAAGACCCGTGGTTTTTCTCACATAAGCCGGAGAATATGAGGAAGTTTGTGGAAAAGATTGATGGAATGGGGTTCAATAAGAGCTCTGGGATGTTTATTCATGCTCTTCGAGTGGTTAGTAGAATGACGGACGAGACTTGGGAGCTCAAGTTGAAGACTTTACGCGAGTTGGGGTTTTCGGAAGATGACATCTTGAGGGTGTTTAGGAATGTGCCTTTTGTGTTTTCTGTGTCGGAGAAGAAGTTGAAGGAGGTGACAGAGGTTTTGCTTGAGACCGGGAAGTTCGACATGTTGTCTATTATAAACAGTCCGAGTGTGTTTCTATGCAGCATTGAGAAACGGCACAAGCCAAGGTTGCAGGTTTTGAGAATTCTTGAAAAGAAGAAACTTATTAAGAAATGGCCATCTCTTGGAACATTCCACATCATACCTGATCTGATGTTCTATAAAAAATTTGTGGCCCCTTATTTAGATGATGTTGGTGAAGTGTGGAATGCTCATAGTGGCAAAGGGGCGGTGAAGCTTGAAGAGCTGTGATTACACCATCATCAACATGATGTCATTGGACGATATTGTGGCTGTGTTTGGCAGATAATTGGATAGAAACAGGTTTCTTGCTTATTTATATACTAGTCTTTGAATCGGTTGAACATTGATTCCATGTTGTATTGAGGCACTTTCTTGCTATATAACCAAAATTTGTTTCCTTTTTCCCAATCCGTTTTCTTTGAGTGTTTTATGATTTTACTCAGGGGTAATATGCATATAACCTCGGATTCTTGATTCATAGCATGGCCTTTTGAGTTTGATTTTTATATATATGGTTTTGTCTCATTTACCAGGAAACTACTTATGGAGAACAATCTTTTCCATGTCATTATCTCGAGCAAGGACATTGTTAGTTGTTAGTAACACCAAATACGGGCGTAAACAGTAGTCCAAGAAATTCCATTTGGCTTATGTTTTTAGTTGTTGATGATGGAAATGATTTAAGTATTCTAACTTAAGTCATGTTTGTTTGTTTGTTTTGGTGCCTTAGAGCGCTCCCATTGCCTAAATGTTTGTTTTTGTCAGTGATTGAATCCTTTAAGTTTAAACTTTGGGATCTCTCTTTTATCTGTGAAATCCACTTGGCATTGTGTTTTCGACAATTACAATCGTGTTATTACTATCAAGTAATGTGCTAACTAAGCTTAACTTTAGCTCTGGTTTGTCTTGATTGGTAATATGGCCTAATTTAACTGTCAACAGCATTGGTTCGTCGTTTTTGCTCAGCATTCGTCATTTCAGGTGAATATCATCAGATTCTTGAAGTACTAAGGAGTTGGCTGTCTGTTCTTGGGTCGACTTGTTGCAAAGGATCAAAGTGGCCCGTTTAGCTTTATCGATCATCTCTACAACGGGTTGGGATTGAATATCGATGAAACAATACATCAATGAGAAGTTAACTTGAAGAGCTTCTTTGGCTGAATACTTTATGTAAACACAAATGGATATGTAGGGCCTCATTGCTACAAGATGTCTTGCATAACCTAATCCAGATTTCATATATTGATACTTATATGAATGAAATAAATTAAAGTAGAGAATTTTGGGAGGGAATCATATGCATAAATAAATCCGCCTAGCAAGAACTGATTGAATGAAGCCAAATATAGACAGCTCAACTCAAGATAGATACATCCAAAATTGAAACAAACTTAAATTGAAAAAACACACACTCTCTCTCTCTCAATTTCATAACAAGATCCAATTTATAGTTTAGTTCTCAATTTTAGACTAATTTTTTTAAATTTCTCAAATAAGGGGCTCAATTTAACCTTTTTTTTTCAATTTAAAGATTGAAATTTAGATTGAGTTTTCAATTCAAAACATAATTTCATTTTCTTTTTTCTTTTTAATTATATTTATAGATTGATTAATATTTCAATGTATATTTATATTTTAGATAAATTATAACAAGTTAGTGTGATTTTGAAATGATTTTTCATCCGACATGTATTAATTAATTAATTAATATAATTAATACATTTCATAAAATTAAGATTCTTTTTATTTTCTTACTTTTATGAATAAAAGTACAAAAACCCATTTTAATATTAATCAATTTAAGATAAATTATATTTTATGAATTGAATTAATTATATTTTTCTTTCTTTCTTTCTTTTTTTATATAAATTAATATAAGTCGAATGAAGAACGTTCCAAAATTACACTAATTTATCTAAAATATAAATACATATTAAAATATAAATAAATTTATAAATATAATTAAAAAGAAAAAGAAAAAAAATGAAATTTTGTTTTGAATTGTGAACTAAAAAAAAAGTTAAAAATTAGGTTTAGAATAGATAAATAAACTATAAATTGGGTCTTATTATAAAATTTATCATATATATATATATATATATATATAATATACACAAGACATTATCCTATAGTGGTTATGTTTGTATGTGAGTTAGATGAATGGGTACAAAAAAGAGTCATGTTTAGAAAAAAAGAGTGAGAAACGTGGTGTCACGTAGCACCGCTGCTGATGGTGGTTATGAATGACAACAGATTTTGGAACAAAATGATGTCACCAGAATATTACATTAATCTCACTTCTCAACCCTAATATTATATTTCATCCACCTCTTTGGTTTGTTGAGTCTATAAGTATAAATATTGATTGTGTAATTAGGGATGAGTTAGTGATTTTATTAATTGTGTATTTATAAAATAGAGTAAATTATTAGCTTAAATTGTCAAATGAATGATTATTCATCAACTAACATTCATATATTAATGGCTTAGAACGTTGATGGTAATTTTTTTAACAAGGTTAGCCAACACGATGCGATTTGATGTCATTTTGAGATGTGATTCGATGCCTCATTTGATTGTTTTCTCAAAATCTCATTCGTTGGTTTTCTTGATAAAATGAGATTTAATCACGAGCAACGACAATACACGACTTTATTCGACGTGATTTTCGTTATGTGGCGTGATTCGAAATTTCATTCCATTTTGTTCATTAAAGAAAGTGCACTTAGGATTAAATTATCACATTATAACTTTAATCTATTGGATTTCATTACGATATATGAATCATTAATGATGACACACTGTGTAATTTTTCATGATTCGATGTTGTTATGAGACGACGAGATCTGAAACTTCATACATTGAAGAAGACACTGTGATGAAGTATCACTTAATCTATTCGAATTTATTGTGATACATACAAATGAAAACCTTCTTACTTTGTGCTTCAATATAGAGATATAGAACACAATTTGTAACAAGACTTGACCTTAGTCGATTCAATTTCCCAATGACACACAATTCAAATTTATATATTATTTTTCGGATAAATAGCTCCCAATTTCACGAAACAACACATGAATTATACAATTTCTGATACCTAATTTTGCAATTATATCAAGGTGATTTTATGTACCTAGTGATATTATATAATCATTCACTATCTCTACGTATGTAAGACAACTAATTATAGTATTATACACTTGTCTTATATATTGTAATAGAAAATGAAACATTATTTTAAACAGAGACAACATTGTATCACTATGTACAGATGTCACTGACACCCTAATCTGTACATAGTGATTTTGGGTATCTAGTGATTGTGTTAGTTATATATTTAAATAGGGATAGATTTAATTCTTAAATTGAAAATTATTGTGCTAATTATTTCCAAATCCGAAAATTCAATAATTCTCTTCTTTTTTTTTTTCGCAATAGACCTCAAAATTATTGTCCTATTTGCAGTTTTCCAATCATATAAAGAATAAACATTCATCACCATACTCTAGTATATCAAAGCAATTAATTACACACTGCATTTTACATATGTATATTATTGCGATAGTAGATAGAAACACGATTTGAAATAGATACAACATCGTATGAGTATGTACAGTTGTCACTGCCACCCTTCCCCTCTTCATGCAACCCCTCCACCATAAAAACCTGAAACAACACCACTTCACTAAACTAGGAAAACAATTAATCTCCCAAAAAAAAAAAAAAGACATTCTTGATTTATTACAATATTCTTTGCTACTAATCTCCATGCATTGTCCAGAGCTCGGAGACTTCATCGGTGCAGAAAGCTGCCTTGATCTCCGACCCAACATGGCGTCGAACGGTGGCTCTCGGACGAGCCACCCTCGACGCCGGTGGCGAAATGCGGCGGCAGAGAAAGAGTACCCGCCGGCGATCCCATCGCTGGCACGGACAGGGAATCTGGCGCCGCACACGGCGTGGGTGATGAAGAAGTACAGCATGGGCGATGGCAGGGTGGTGATCAGGGAGGAGAAAGTCAGACGCCATGAATACTTTCAGGCCCACCGCTCCGATGGCCGCCTTCTGCTCAACCTGGTTCCGATGGATGGCGGCGCCAGAGATGAGGAGAAGGATAATGTGGCAGTTTCTGGCGCGGAAATGGACGGTGGGGATGAGAGGATCACGGCGGAAGAAGGTCAGTCTGGTAACTGTGGTGTCATCGGAGTAAACCCTTACGGCGGTTTTCCGGTTGCAGTGGCGGCGCTAATGCCACCGGTTCATATATAAAATATTAATGCCTTTTTTTTTCTTTTCTGTATGCAAATGAGATAGTGAGGTAATTTTGGAATAAACTGGAAATATAATTGAGAAAGATGTATACTTAATTAAATGATCAGAATAATTATATTTTAATTATACTTAATTAGTATTTATTATCTTGCTTGCTATATACTAAGTGGTGTGACTTGATTATTCTCCAAGAATATGGCAAATTAAATTTCATTTTTATAAACTCAATGGAACTCTATAAGTTAATACGACCATTTCATTATTGCAAAGATACAAATTAATTCTGAATTTTGATAATAGTGCAATTCTAAGTGGAGAAAACAAATATTATCTTCTATATATTGGCATGAATTTTCTTGAGTTTCGTTTTTGCAATAATGAATATACTTAAGATGGGGATTAATAATGTTGGAAATTTCGCAAAAATTAAAAGAAATACATTTACATCATATTCGCACCTATAACCGGCCATACGTAAACACTTAATTTCTAATGCAATTTCTGTAGAAAGTATTATATTGTAACTTTTGGCAACTTTATTTAATTATTTTCCTCCCATTTTCTTATGAAAGCCAATGTATAATTAGTTCAATTTTATTTTTTTAACAATTTTAACCTTTTGGAAGAATCAATGGCATGGGTTTTCATTTATTTATCATATTAAACAAAGTAGTAAATTTATTATTATTAATTCAATTATGAAACTTTATTTTCAGAGTGTGGCTTTATTTAAAGTCATTAATATATATGTGTGTTTCAAAAGATTTAAACTAGAACTAGAATTTATTTATTTAATTATTTACTTATTATTATCATTAATAATAATAATAATAATAAAATTATTATTATTATTATTTGGAAAATAACACTCGAAACATTAAGAAATCCAGCTGCACACCAACTTATTGAATGAGTGTAATATTAATGTTGGTAGACAGTTCGATAAGGATCCAAAACTAAAATTACAAACTTAAATTGAGCTCACATCAGCATATTGTAATTATGTACGAGTGTTAAATGCTTATGTATATAATCAATATATATTTCTTTGGGTACTATATAATTTCCACATCAATGAACTTCTATTCTAATCTTTTTAATGAATTTACACTTAAAAAAAAAGGCATTAGTTTATTAATAGAGACTTGAGAGTGCTTATAAATTCGCAAACAACTCATCAAAAGGTCTCCCATAACACTAACGTTTGCAGTTATAAATTAAAGTTACAGAATCTAAATGCTATTTAGCATTATAAATCTAAAAATTGTACAAAATGAGGCCGAAATTTGATTTATTTATGCTATTTTACATTCGATTTGCAATAAAACTGCGGAAATGAGTTTTACTTATGCAAATGTGATGTTCCAAATTGAAAATTTTGATTTTATTGAGAGAAATTTGATTTATGTAACAGTAAATTAAGGAAAAACTTTCATGAACCATAAAATAGATCAAATTTCCCCAATGTAGAGGAATATAACAACAATAACGATATTTATGTTAGCAATTATAGCCAAAATTCAAATTTATGGTTATATTTGATGAAACTTAAATAAATTGAAGAAAATATTAATATTTAAAAGCAGGTAAAATTAATGGTGAAAATGAGTATATTTTGAAATTTTCCTTAAATTGATACAAAAATAGAAACAAATAGTAATGCAGAATTTAAGACAATACTACAAAAAAAAACCCACCTCAGATACAAAATTCACAGTGCAGCCATAGCTGTCACTACCACAGAGCCACTATCACCCCACCCCACCCCACCCCCCACCATGCAAAACCTCCATAAAAGCCCATCACCACCTCTGTACTCAACAACTCACAAAAACCTCCCACTTTCTCGATTCATTGCAACCCATGCATAATCAAGATCTGGGTGATTACATCGGCGCAGAAAGCTGCGTCGATTTCAAACCCGACGCAGCCGGCGCCACACCACACGGCGGTGCCGGAACGATCCATCGCCGACGGAGAGACGCGGCGGCGAAGAAGTACCCGCCGGCGATCCCGTCGCTGGAGAGCCAGCCATTGATGCACGTGATGAAGAAGTACAGCACGAGCGATGGCAGGATCGTAATTAGGGAGGAGAGAGTTAAACGCCGTGAGTTGTTTCAGGCCCACCGCTCCGATGGCCGCCTCCTGCTCAATCTGGTGCCTGTCGACGGCGACGAAGAGAAGGCGTTGGATTCGACGGAGAATGGGGAAATCGACGGCGGAGATGAGAGCAGTAGGTGTAATGGGATCGGAGTAAACCCTTGCGGTGGTTATGCGGTGGCGGGTGGCGGAGTTTCAGACGGGGTTCTTGTATGACGCATTTTCTATTTATTTTTTAGTTTTTGTATGGAATATTTAATTTTTCAAAAAAAAAAAAGGAAAAAATGTTTGTCCTGGTTTTATTGTTTCATTAATTGTGATACAAATTTATTAAGTTGTATAGAAAACAATTACTTAGTTTGTAATTCATAAATTAAGGAATATAAAAATTGGACAAATATATTTTTTATTATTTTAGGAATTTAGAATTTAAAATTAAAAAAGAATAAAATTAATTGTATAAAAAAAATCTTATATATTAAACCCTAAAATTTAGCTAAGGATATTAATAGGGATATTTTGGGATAAATTGTTTGAATAAAAATCTAAAACAACACTTAATTTAAAACAAAACTAAATTTAGATGTCAAAACGGCACTTATTTTGAAATGGGAAGTAGTATTTAATAATTTAAATTTTCTTTGAAGCACTGATAGTATATTTAATTAATATTACTCTACTATAGTGTAACTGAATTCTCAGATCATATCTAGAAATATAATAAACTTTCCACTATTTAACTAGAAATATATTTAAATTATATACTACTATATGTTAAAAAAATTCAATGAAGAAAATGAAGAGAATTTTGTTATTGGGAATATTCATGAAGTTTGATTTTTAACTGAAGTTGGCAATTTAACAACAGATAACACATGAAGTTTGTTTTTCGTGCAAATTTGCATTAGATCGAATCTAATGTAAATTTGCTCGAGAATTAATACTATTATTTAGAATTAGCAACAATATGTTAACAGATAATCCATTCTACTGCAATTATGATACGATATATAAGTCTTTCAAGTTTACAAATTTGTTCTAATGGAAAAATACAGTTCCAACTATTTAGTCTCTTCAATTTAAATTTTGAGTTTGCCGCTGAAAATTGAGAACCCTAATTCATAATTTAATAGAAGTAATTAACCCTATTACCAAATAACTTGGCTCATAAAGAAATGTATATATATTCTAATTAAAAATAAAATCATAATTCGTAACCGATTTATTACAAATAAAAATTCCCGTTTTACATAAACAACTAAATAGAATACTTTAAAAGAAGGCAAAAAAAATTGTGCACAAGGTGCACGGATCCAAATCTGTGCACAACAATACTATTATATTATATGAAGTAATACTGTTATATTATATGAGTGATACTATTATATTATATAGTTTTAACAGTATTACTCATATAATATAACAGTATTACTTCATATAATATAACAGTATTGTTGTACACAAATCTAAATTTGTGCACTTTGTGCATAAGAGTGTCACTCCTAAAAGAAAAATGAAGGAGATGGTGTTGCGTTTAAAAATCCTATTCTAGAAGCTTCGATTGGTGGTGGCACTGTGGCGATTGTTGTTGTTATTGAGCGCGGCTTTCAGAACTATAAACCACAATAAAACAAGATTACTAAAAACAAAAATGAGAGAAATTAAAAAAAATTCAGAAATAACGGAAAAATAATTCAGACTTGCATGATCCATGTTTCTATTTTGTAGCTTTTTGTTTTTTGTTATTGGAAGTGTATGTGAACTTTTCCTTGCTAGTGAGTTTTTTGTGCTTCTTTCTTTGGTTATTCCATGTGACCAAGAGAGACGATTTTATTGAGGAATCCATTAACAAATTAATACACTAATAATTAATACATGTATTAACATAAGAGGGAAAAAAGGAGGGGGTGGTGAAATTATCTTAAATTAATCAAATAAAGAGCTACATGTTTTCTATATTTATTCTTGAATAGAATTATACAACTAGTTAATTAATGAATCAAGTCAAATAATAAAATACAAATATAAATACAAAAAGTAATGGATTACGATGACCATTTCTACATGGTTGAC
This sequence comes from Scutellaria minor, assembly GCA_954870855.1. Taxonomy (NCBI): domain Eukaryota; kingdom Viridiplantae; phylum Streptophyta; class Magnoliopsida; order Lamiales; family Lamiaceae; genus Scutellaria; species Scutellaria minor. The sequence goes on from OX940734.1 coordinate 980,795, forward strand.
AAAAATTTAAATTATTAGATATTAATGAGAAGTTTATTAGATATTATTAGAAAATGTTTTATAGCATCAATTTCTACCATAATTGATTTAATGGTATACTTTTTTACCATACAAAATATATAAATACTATATTTTTCTACCACAATTCAATTAAATGGCAACTTTATCTTCAAGTTTAAAACATTGATACATTGATAAGAGATATTTCAAGATATTTTGGGGTAGAAAAGGAAGAAAACTAATGTGTGATAAAAAAAAATCTTCTTTAAAATATTTAGTGGTATTTTAAACCTTTAACATTTTGCCTATTATCTTAGATTGTTTTATTAATATCTAATACTATGAAATAGTTTCTGGAACTTTTTTTTTTGTTTATTTTTCTATATTAAGGTTATACTCAAGATTTAATTAATCTAATATTCGATCGGGTCAACTATGATATTGGGCATGGATATTTTAATAATACAATATTCTACTAAAATTTCCATATTAAAGAAGCAATTTACCATGTGTTGTCACATCAAATTAAAAGTCAAAATGAGACATCTGTGGCTGCTGTCTGAGTGGTCATCGAATGTCCAAGTCCACTTACCAGAACTATGTAAAATTCTATTTAATGTTTGAAATATTCTATTATAATTAATTAAGAAATTCTAGATTTGAACAAAAATACCCTTAAACAGTCTCTCTTGATTTAGGAGTATGAAATACAAAATGAAAGAAATCATAAGTTGAAAAGTAATAAATCTGTTAAGAATAATTAGGAGAAGATGAAGTTGAGAAAAATGTTAAATTATAACTAAAGTCTCTAATAATTTAGAAACAAATTTTGAATTATAAAAAAATCATTCAAATAGAATTGCATGGAGTAGCAAAATATATAACAACCAAGTAAATTGCCTTCTCATAGAGCGAGTTATATTAATTTCCTAGATAGATAACATTTATTCAAAATAAGTGTTGTTTTTGTTAGTTGATTATATATCATATATTATGATATCAGTCATGTTACCCCATCTACCGTGGGTACATTAATGTGTGTCTATGATTGATGTATCAGATATTAATCACAATTAATCAAGCAATGACTCTTTAATTAATTAATTTATTTGATACTAATTAATTTATATATTAAGATTTTCAATCACAACTTTTTCAATAAATGCGTACATAAATTGAATAGACAGACTGATCAAATTAATCGAACAATGACTCTTTAATTTATTTATTTGATACTAATTTCTGAAAATATATAGTTTTTTTAAGTTTTTATATTTTACTAATATTGTTAAACTATAAAATAGGTTTCAAAAAATCCAACATTAGGACCGGGAGGTTTTCGAAACTCACCCACTTGAAACCTACTATATCATCCATAATTTATTAGGGGCTTAATAAATAAAACATATTTCATGAAATTTTAATTGTATTTAATTACATCAACTTTTGAATTTAACAAAACAAATCATGAACTTAACTTCATTTTGCAATTCGAATGACTGTTGATTTTCCTCCAAAAACTTACGGGCATGTCGAATCAATTTATTCATAACATATTATCGACAAAACAAAAATTAAAATCAATGAAAAAGTGAAAAAACATCATTGTTTTACTGAAAAAAATATATTTTTCACTTCAATTGTATTATAATTGCACATATGATATGATACAATAATATCCTGTTCACATTTTATTAAGTTTTATTTTTATTGTGAATATCCAACATCGATCGATAAATTGATCAAACACATTAGTAAATTGGTCGACAAAAGATCAATGGTGATTCAAATTATAAAATAATGTTAAGTTGACAATTATGTTATTAAATTTGAAATTACAATTTTTTAACTTTTTTTTTTTTTTCAATTAGCCCTTTATTCGAAAGGGTCAAATGACTCAAAATACGACCAACTTGTACCCAATTGTATACACTTATGTAAGTGGAATTTTCCCCAAAAAAAAAAACCTACTTTTTTTTTTAATAATGAGACAAAATAATTCAAACGTGTCACCCAATTGTGATCAAGTCCTTGTATAGCAGTACGTGTGTCATTACGACTGGGTCACAATTATTTGAAAAATAATTGTTGTATTGATGGGTAGGTGGGCTCCAACTATTTTGTTGAATATTATATTTAGTAATTTAATTTTTTATTATAGATTGAAAAACAATAACAACCATTCTACCATACCTAAATCTATGAAGCAATGAGGCTGCCGGCAGACTCAATATATATGAAAATGAAATTCAAAAACTTAATTACAGTAAAATTTAATTCCAAGGGTTCTCTTAAGAACTCTTATACATTATATATGCCACAATAATATAGGATTAAATAATTTAAAGGATGTGATTTAAATTCATACATGAACTGATGAACTATATGATGGTTTAAATATGAATGTATTTAAAAAAAAAAAAGTCGTCATATTATAAGCTTGCCTTCTCAAAAGAACATTTAGACAAAGTTTGAATATATATATATATATATATATATATCATTAAAATAACGAACAACTCATATATACATTAATTTGTATAAATATTTGCACTATCTTGTAATTTTCAAAAATATCTAGATATTTGTCAAATTTTACTATTTTTGTTGATTCTCTTAAATTTATCAAGTCAACTATAACTTTTGTCAATGTTGATATTGTGTATTAATTTTTTGATCAATTTATGAAATAAGTACAAATTTAGATGACATATGTAATGACATAAAAAAAACATACTATTTAAATCAATTATAAGAATTTTTTTAAAATAATACTCCCTCCGTCCCACCTCAACTTGCCTACTTGCCATTTTGGTTTGTCCCAACTCAACTTGTCAGCCCATAAATGACAAAAATTTTTTTACCTTAATATTCCTATATTTCAACATTATTACAAAAATGTCATCAAAAAGTGCATATCCACTTGATTTGATGTGCATATTATTACAAAAATACCATCCAAAAATGCATATCCACTTGAGTCAACTGCATTTTCTTAATCTCCGTGCCCGGTCAACGTAGGCAAGTTGAGCCGGGACGGAGGTAGTATGTAATTAGGACCGTGAAATCAAATTTAGAGTAATTTTGCATAATGTCACAATTGACCAAAATTGATTCGACATATCGAGGAAAAAAATTGAATCTTTTTGTTTTTTTTAATCTTAATTTTACAACAAACAAAATTCTGAGAGCGGTTTTGCAGTAAATATAATTCAAAATGATGGCTGAAGAAGAAATACCTAAAAGAACAAGGAGTTGACTGCAAATTGTCCAGTCAAATTGATTCAGCTCCATTTTTTCCTACCACAGTAAACATGTCTCCATCAAATCATTTTGATGGTAGATTCAGGCAAAAGAATCTCAGTTGGACCTCTTCCATATCTGGAGTTTTTGTATCTTTTAACGATTTCTTTATTCATTTCTATAGCAAACAAAATAAGTTTCTTCTTTTATCAGCTAATGATGTGTATTGATTGATTTCCATTTACTATTACCAATCTTTGTCTGAATTCCCAAACCCTCATACATATCATTCTTGATTTCCTCTTTTTAGCCCTTTTTCATCATTCCCAGCAGAAATCTTGCCAGTTTGGATCTGGGTTCTTGGAGATATACACTTCAGCTGAGGAAGATTCAAAACCCTTTTGATTTGGGGGTTTATTGTTTGTTTTTCTTGATTTCTGGGCTGTTTTCATTAGCTGTGTTTTGAGTTATGATCTGGGATCTTAAATTTTAGTACTAACTTTCTTGAATTAAGATATTTGTGTTCTTGTGGTGGTGGAATTGGTTAATTTGATTGGTGGGTTGTAAGAATTTGAGGTTAGAGAGAGAGAGAGAGAGAGAGAGAGAGAGAGAGAGAGAGAGAGAGAGAGAGAGAGAGTTGTTGAAAAATGGGTGGGGATGAATTGGTTGATCTCAAATTTAGGCTTGCTGATGGTAGTGACATTGGACCAAGCAAGTATGATTGTAGTGCATCTGTGACTTCTCTTAAGGAAAAGATTGTTGCTCAATGGCCTAAAGGTTATGATGAATCTGTTTTCTTCATTATATATTGCTTCAATTTCTTGATATTGCACAATTTCTTGTGATTGGGCTTCTGCTTAAGGCATAGTTTGCTCTTGTTCATGTTGATTCTGATATTGCATTCTGTTTGCTCATATGTTACTTGTTCTCCTTATGTTGGTGGAATGAAAGTATCCTTGAATTTTGTTTCTTAATTCTCAATGTATCGTAATATATTCTTTCATGAAATCTAAGTGTTCATCGATACTTGACTAGACTATCCACCTGGAGGTATTAATCATTTCTTCAATGAGTATTCTTGATTCTTGATTTTGACCTCTTATCATTCCTTGATTCTCAATGTCCTATAATGAATTCTTGTACAAAATGTAAGCATTCAACAATATTTGCATATGCTCGAGAAGTAATCTTTAAAGGGTCACAGACTAGTTGTTTGCTCACTCGTATAGGAACTTTAACAATGCAAGATGATAGCTTTATCGTGTATTGTAGCTTAGCCTTTATGTATAGTGGCTGAGAAGATGAGTTTTATGGGCTATTTCAAATCATAAACACGTGCCATCTTGTACTTGTGAACTGATTTAGTGTACATGAGTTCACTTGGCTATCCCACAGTGTTTTGATATTTATTCTGTTTGGTACTTTAAGACGATGTTGGCCAGTTTTATTGTGTATTTTATTGCTCGATGATTATTCAATACCCTCATGAAGACTTGCATTGTGCAGACAAAGAAAACGGGCCTAAATCCATCAACGACATAAAGCTGATAAACGCAGGAAGGATTCTTGAAAATAACAGAACACTCGCTGAATCACGTCTCCCTCTCAGTGAAGTCCCTGGAGGTGTTATCACCATGCATGTTGTCGTTCGTCCCCCCGTCCCAGATAAAAACAGTGGTAATTCATCTTCATATTTTTCAATTTCAAATACATACCATCAGCATCGCGGGCTTGAAAGCACGTTTCTTGATTTTGAAAATGGTGTGTGTTTTTGCAGATAAATTGCAGGATAATTCTCAGAAAAAAGGAGGGTGCTTTTGCTCAATCTTGTAACATATATATATCCAACAGTAGAGAAGAGGTTATTGCAAAACAGGTTCTTGATTTCTTTTTGTATAATGTTACTTACACATGTTCATACTTGTTCAAAACTATTACATATCATGGGAGGACTATTGCCATCAAAGTGTTAGTTTTGGTTCTTCTTTATTCCTGTGGCCGATAAAGGAATATCGTGCTCGTGTTTCAAGAGACAATATTCGGAAGATTACTCAAACAACCCGGATCGGAAAGGGGCCAAAGAACATATATAAACTGAAAACACTTCAAACTGTGGAGTCTTGTTTGTGGGTGTGTTGTATTGTGAATCCTGAAGTTGTGTTGTTTATGTATAGTGGAATTTAATTTGCCATTTGCCAACTTTGTTACGTGATATTGAATCAAATTCGAAACTATACCATTTCCAATTTCTGGTTCTGTTACCCCATTTTTGGCAATCCTTTTATTTATTTGTTTTCATTCATAAAATGGTGTTTTATTTCCTTACTCAACATCATTAACCCATGTTATGCTACATATATATTTTTGATGTTATTTTATAATGAATACATTAAAAATTGTATTCATTTAGTACATATATTTGAATATCTTTCAGATTATTAAAATACATTGAATAACCTATCAATTAAAAAATAATTTTTAAGTAGTAAATTTCAAAATACACTCATTTGGTACACATTTGAATGTATTTTATAATATAAAAAAAGTCTTCTATTATCAATAAAATTTAAATAAATATAGCTTAATTTTTAAAAAAAATCTTGTGCGTTACAAATATCTTGATTTGGGGGCATGATGAGGATTTTATTGGTACTCTGGTTTTGGTTTTGATGAGATTGAGAATTGCTTTAGACATGCCAAAAAGGTGTACTTTTAATTTATTTTTCACCACATACGTACAAATAAATAGGAAATATGTATTTCCAATTCTTTCTTGATATTCAATCGCACTAAAAACATATTCTTTAATGACTTCCAATTTTCCATCACTCAAAGTATTGGTCAGAGAAGCTCCTATAAAAGAATAAATGAATGAAATCTAACTAATACTCTTTTTCCATCTCTCTAACTTTTATAAATTTAATAATCTTCACAGCTAAAATGAGCAGTTCTTTTGAGATACTCTGTCGACTTCTGGTGAGAGGAAAAAAATCATTTCTTTGCTCAACAAACTGCCTGCAAGCTCTCAAAATCTTGTGCTGCATCAAAAACAGCACAACGGTTAGCTTAAACGACTTTAGATTTGCGTTGAGCACCAAAAATGCAAAAATAGAATTCGAAAATTGAAATAATAATTCACTCGTGGATATAAAGTTGGCAGATCCAAAGTATCAGAAGATTACAATGTTCCTAGTAAACAGTATTCATACACATAACTATTACATAGATGTTTATAGCACAAGGCTCGTGATATCCTTACAATTATAATGTACTGAAAATATTAGCAAATTATCGTGTCTAATTGAGGCTCCTCTCCCAACCAAATGCCAATTATATCCAGCTACACATCATGGTATGACTATATTATGGCCACCACAGATGATCAGTGATCTTAGGATAAACGAAATAAGACATAAAGATCGTCAATTCTTGGAGCCCGATTCTCTTGTGGTACATTGCCAAGTACATGAGAATGAATATACCACAAAATGCAGCTCTGAAATTGAACTAGTAAGATTGATATATCTTGGTGAATTATACTGATTAAATAAATAAGCTGTTTCTTGATTCGCCCCATCTAAGTTTTTCCTATATATTCTTCTAAACTGATTAGACATAACAATATCTATTTCATCACCAGAAGTACGCAAACACGTAATGAACAGACGAACAAAACAATAAGTTAAGCCTTTGAATTTACCAACTGCAAGGCCTCTCAGTAATATCAAACTGGAGTCGCTTCACTGAATCCGCCTGATCAGAAAAAATCTGAATACAACACAAACAAACAGAGTATCAATATATATATGCTTGTATTCTTGCTACAGAATTACTTAAAAGGCCACTGATAATAAGCACACAGATACATCATGGATAGAATAGACTATATACAGACACAAAGATGCATGCCAACATATCAGGAGAAAATCATCTTTTCTGAAAAAAACTAATGAAGATGAACTTACGTCAAATTAAGTGTGGTCTCTTACAGATCTCACATCAATTTGAACCTCACTTAGATGGTACCAGAGTTACACTGAAGAAATTCCATGCAGTCATTACCTGGAATATCTCAACGGCAGAGGTCCCATTGAGTTTGCTCAATAAGTGATGAAAACAATTGATCCGTCCATGTCTTGAGACAATCACAGTCCAATTAGTTACTTCCCTCCCTTGATAATAGATTTCATGATTTCAATTTGAGCAGCAGAAAAACGGGGTTTCCTTTTCAAGGCAAGGCTGTATATATACTTAGCCTTATCAAGCTTGTTAGCTTGCCCATCTTTCACCAGGGCTTGAAGCAGATTGTTGATGGTACCATCACTAGGAAACCAGTTCTTTTGCATACTATCTTTACACATGTTGTATGCCAATGCATATTCTCCTGCTTCACATAAATAGTGGATCATGGTTTGATAAATTTTTTGATTTGTCTTATAGCCATCGTCAACAAAAGCTGAATATACTTTCGTAGCCATTTCAAGACATCCCACTTTGCAAAAGCCTTTAATAACCAAATTATATGTGACCTCATCAGGAAATTCTGGAAATTTCTTATGACGACGCATGAAAGCCAACAACTTATTAGCTTTCCAAGCACGCCCCTTATTCACCAAGTACTGAATCCTAGCATTGAAGGTTGCAATGTTGGGACGACAACCTTTTAATACCATCAAATTCCACAATCCTTTCGCAATCTCTGTCCGGTTTGCCTTGTAAGAGGCAGCTATAAGGGTGGTGTACGTTATAACATCAGGAGCTATTCCTAATTTCTCCATCTCAGCCATGATTACATATGCCATCTCCAATATATCCATTTCACAGAAAGCCTTGATAACAATATTAAAAGAATACACATCTAGCTTGATGCCAAATATAAAACGAGTATCATTCAGAAATGAACTAATAGCCTCTAAATCTCGGGACTGAGTCAATACCTTCAAAGCAGCATTGAATGATTTAACACTCCTCTTACAACCATACAAATGCATATCACAAAACGTATTAACAGCATGTTTAGTCATTCCAGCTCTCCCATACAACATTATTATCCGTATTATAAATCCTTCTCTTCGACCATGTGGCAGAGCCTTCTGATGCTCAAGCAAATTCTCAATATAATCATGTCTACCAGCCCCAGCTAACCTAGAAACCGTGTCCTCGAACACAAATCGATTCTCAACCACAACCCTATTGGTGGCATTGGCCTTAAACAAATTGAACAGCTTCTCAGGGTCCCTCTCCTTCTTCAGCTTAATCAATGCGGGTTCATCCACTTTCCTAGATTTCTTCCCTCTACATCTAATCGAACCAGCTTCATCAATGGCGGCAGTGGAAGCAGCATGAGGCACGGAGCTGAATCTGCGAATCAATCGCAGAGCGAGCATGTTCTAGAAAAGCTCAATCATGCATACCCATCACCCAAAGTCACTATTTTTTATCAAGATTTCACCAGAAAATGCAATTCCTGTCTCAGTGTACCACAATCAAACACCTGGTGGGCAAAAATAAAAACAAAAACTGGATCGAATACCATATCTCAAGAAACAGAAAGAATCAATCAAATGCAACACAAAATCCCAGAAAATGAATCAATGGCGGATTCGTATTGGGGCTACTGACAAAACAGAAGAAACTAAACCAATATTGAATGGTAGGGGGTTTTGCGTTATGAAGGGGGGTTTTTAGGTCAGGGGTTTTGTTCCAGGTTCAAGTGCATCGTTGTATAATACTATAATAATGTTTTAGAAATTCTATTTATTTTATATAATGAAATGATAAACTTTAATTGAATTTAAAATAAATGAGGAACTTAAGTGTTTAAATATATTATGTCATTCGAATATCAATTCCTATAATTTATGTCTATTAAAATTTTAATATATATTAAAGGATAACTCATTGAATTATTCCACATATATATTTGTAAAATGAGTTTTATTTGATAATGGGCCCAAGACATTAGCCCAAATAATATCATCAAATTCATGGTTAATAAAAGATTTTTAAGAATTAAAGGCCCAACACATAATTGTCTAGGATACAATCTTCTTCACACGGATTTTCAAGATCATGAAAGATCTATTCAAACTGGGAAATAAGATCTATTCAAACTAGGAAATAACATCGTATATAGAAAGAATATCCGGTAAGATTTCATACTTGTAAACAAATCTTGTACACTATATAATTGATGTACCGTGTACTCTTATATTATTTATATATAAGTTTTCAAAAGATATCGTTTCTTGCCAGTTTATAAACATATCGTTTCTTGCCGGTTTTTGCTTTTTGCTCTTATATTATTTATAAACATATCGTTTCTTGCCAGTTTATCTATGGAGAGCAAAAATTATGGAAAGATATGTATTGTTTGCAGCTGCCATGCCAAGAATCCTCCGAACGGTGAGCATGATAGTTACTGTTAGTGTTATTTTAACACTAATTTAATTTTGCCTTTTCTTGGATATTTTTACCATATTTAATTTTATATATTAATGTGTTTTAATAGTATATTTATACTTTAAAATACTTAGTATATATGCTTGATTTGGTTGTTGAGATTTTCTAGGATATTTATTCTTGGAATTAAAAGATTTGAAAGAGTCTTTTAACGTTAAGTTTTCTCCTACAAAATAGGAGTTTGTTTCTTGCTTAGCTACTACTCTTTTGCAGGAATTAAACACGTGGAATTTGACAAGAGAGAAGCTGCTCAGAGACGTGCCAAAATCAGGAGAAAAGACGTGCAAAAAGATAGAGGAAGAAGAGAAGTGGAAAGGTGGAGAAGATGGAGTCATGGAGAGTGTTGAAGGAGGATGATGATCATGGATAGATCATGGACAAGAAGCACGATCTGAAGGAGTCTATAAATAGCTCAATTCAGGCTGAAGATCGGTGTGCACTTTCCAGAGAAATCCGAGAGCAAAACAAGAGCGTAGTGTGAGAGTTTTAAGGACAGTTTCAAAGCAACAGATTGTTGGAACATCTGTGACAACATTCTGTTTAATAGAGTCTTTCCTTTGTTAGATTCTAGGTTTGTTGCTTTGTAAACCCTATAGAGAGTTTTAACATTCTTTGAGAGTCGGGAGATAATCATAGAGTGTTTGAGAGTTTTCAAAGAGATTCTTTCAAAAGATCTCTTTGTGATTGTTTTTGTAAATTACTCTTGTAGTAATAAAGAGTTTTGCCCTGCTGGCGTTTCCACGAGTATCTTTAAATACTTGTGGATAAATCTCCTGTCCTTGTTCGTTTTTATATTCCGCTGCATATTCTGATTTTTACTAAGTGTATGAATGTGTTGGTAAATGTTGTGACATTTGGAACAACATTATCAATCTGTTCATATTGTTTTTAAGTCTTGCAGGTAATTTTGGGGCACCAATCCTTTCAGTTACCGTTTATTCGTCGTCGATTTGGATGATGACTCTGTTAGTGAAAACAGTTTTTTACCTCCTGTGGTTCGAATCGGTGGTGGATATTCTCTCTATGCAAACACTTTTTGTTTGTTAGATTCCGTTGTTTATATATTTGGTACCTTTTCTAAGCCTATGGGTGTAAAATCTGTTTACACGTATAAGTTGAAACCGAATGATTGTTATAGGCGATTGTCGCCCGGTTTGCTGGTACAAATCGAAGATATGCATGCTTTTAAGTATAATCCGGAAGCTACACCTACCCCTGATAGGAAAAGAATTCTTGTGTTTTCATCGAAGATTATGAAGTTGTCAACCTTTAGGGATCCTGATCAGTTGTATGATTTTGAGCTGTATGATCCGGTGGTCGGATGTTGGGAAAAACTTGCTAAATTTCCGGATGGTTGGAGGGATGTAGATATTTTGATTACCGGGTTCACTTTTGTGGATAATGATAACGTGTTGCTGCTCGTGAGCGATGAGGCAATGTTCAGGCTCGACTTTCGGTCGTCAGAACAAAGATGGGAGAGAATTCGTTGTGGTCGTGATCGTGATCGTGATCGTGATCGTTTTGATCGGATGAACATGTATTTTATATTGGTTGGAAATTATTTATATATTTCATCATTGGGCATCCGTGATAAAGAAGATTGTTTTGATATCCCGGGATTATCATTTGGAGGTTGTTTGCTCACACTTCTTGATATGGATGGTAGTCGATACCAGTTCTGCACTCTTGAGTCTCGATTGGATAAACTACACGTTGATGTGGTGCGTCTGCGCCTTAGTATTAATGTTTGCAACTTTGATTATGATAAGTATAAGGAGGAGAAGGAGAAAAGGGGTTCGGAGAGGAAGAAAAAGGAAGAGGAGAAGAAGAAAGAGAAAAAGAAGATAAGGAAATGGGACGGGGAATGGAACTCGGGGAATGGAACTCGTCCCTGAACTGGGACGAGGAGATGGAGATGAAGAAAAAGAAAAGGAAATGGTTGTCTCAGTTCAGGGACGAGGAGATGGAGACCCTGAACTGGGACGAGGAGAAGGAGAAGAAAGAGAATTCGAAGTGGGACGAGGAGATGGAGAAGGAGAAGAAAAGGAAATGGGATTGGTACCGAGTCTCGTCCCTGAACTGGGGTGAGGTTCAGGACGAGGACGAGAATGTGGCACCAGGAACAAGCATTGTCAAGTCGTTTGAATTTTATTTGGATGAAGAACCTGGTTGGGCATTTGGTCCTTGTATGCTCTTTCCCATTCCCTCCCATTTGTAGTAATAGATTTTGATTTTGTAAGCTAATGGCTTCAATTACTTGTCATGGAACATGCATTATAATATTTGTTACTAGATTTGGGATGCATGTATAACACAAGACACTAACGAATGCAATTAAGTTCCATTTTTTTTCACATATGCAAACGTGAAGTAATTATTTCAGCCTTTTTTTATTTGTTTTCAAATCAATCTTTGTACGAAGAAGAAATTTCAACAATAAAAACTAGGATTTGATGTAGAGTAACTGATGAGAGATGTTTTTTTTTTCTTTCTCTCACGTGAGGAAAAAGAGAGAGTGTAAATTGTTTTCCACTATTTAATTTTATGAAAAATGATTGATGATGCGGTCGATCTAATTTTCAGAATAATAGTAATAGAATATAATCGAGTAGAGACTAGAATAATAGTAATAGAATATAATCGAGTAGAGACTATTCAAATGATTGATGATGCGATCTAATTTTCAGAATAGTAGTAATAGAATATAATCGAGTACAGACTATTCAAATGATTGATCGTGCGGTCAGAATAGTAGTAATAGAATATAATCGAGTAGAGACTATTCAAATGATTGATCGTGCGGTCGATCTATAAAATTACTAAACACGTATGGGAAGATTGGGAAAATCTTCCCGAATTTTCAGGATAGTAGTAATAGAATATAATCAAGTAGAGACTAGATCTTCTTGAATTTTCAGAATAGTAGTAATTGAATATAATCGAGTAGAGACTATTCAAATGATTGATGAATTCTATACGGGTGATCTACAAAATTATTAAACGTATAGGAAGATCTTCACGAATTTTCAAAATAGTAGTAATTGAATATAATCAAGTAGAGACTATTCAAATGATTGTAAATTCTATGCGGGTGATCTAAAATTACAGATAAAATACTTGATAATTCTCCATCACACGAAGTAGCTGATCCACATCGTACGATTACAGGTAAAATACTTGATAATTCTACATCACACGAAGTAGCTGATCCACATCGTACGGTAGTGATCTCACACTGGTAAGAAGGGTGATCCACATACGGTAGTGATTTCACATTGGTAAACACGTCCCTCCGTATTACTGCACTCACAAACTGGAAATCTCGAGTTCGTGTAACATCAGTGGCAGTACAAATCTCCATCTCCACACTTTACAACTTCCCACATTACAAAATTGGTTGCGGCAAACAATTTTGTATCAATTGATAAATTTCTACCGTGGAGATAAAGGGTGAAATCTATCGTAGCCCCTAATTATATCCTTAACCTGCAGTACTAAAAACATATATGAAGATTTTCCGGAACTATCAGAAAAGGTAGTCATATGGTCATTGGGAAGATTACGAATATAGTCGAGTAAATATCTCTGATCTATTTCAACAATTTGATTTTGAACAATATTAGATTATCATTTACTTTTCAATTAAACAATAACATGTAATTATACTTAAAATAAACTTATTGACCCTATTTCCTCCTGTCAATCATATATGTTTAAAATATTTTAAAATATGTTTAAAATACATGTAATTATGTTTAAAATATATTGAGGATATGTCCTCAATGTTTTTAATATTTATTACTATTAATATCAATAGAGGAAATGTATTTTTTTAGAATACAATAGAATATTGAAAAAATTATCGAATTTGAAATTACCTTTTCCTTCCAAATTTCTAAACCTGCATTATTCCTTTTATGTATTGCTTTCAAATATATATATATATATATATATATATATATTATGGTAAATTAATACTATATTGTAAAATATCTTTAAACATAAATCATAGCATTTGCATTGCATTAGCTTACAACAAATTCGAATACAAGTCTTTAAACATAAATTATGCAAAATAGCATTTGCATTGCCTTAGTTTACAACAAATTTGAATTACATTACACCATGAACGTTTCTAAGATTCGCTCATGATGTAAGCACTCCTGAAAGTTCACCAACTCTTTCATGAAATATGTGAAATCATCACATCCAAATGCATGTCGTGGAAACCTTGGTTAAATTGCCCAAAAAAAAAAGTAAAAAATAGTTAATTTAAATAAAACATTGTTTAATTGAAACTCAAAGGATAAGTTTGGATCATTACTTTCTTGTCGTTTATTAACGACTGTGGAAGGTGGGTGGCAACGTTTTGAATGAATCTTAGTAAGCCCATGTTCACCTGAAGATCAGTCGCAGCTTCATCATTATAACTTTGTGATAGAAAATCAACAGCATACTTACTGCCATAACGATGACCACCACTCACACTTGTAAAAGTGTGAAGAGCCTTAAAAGGAACTGGTTTTCCGTAACTCATTCCCAAGAGATGCAACAGCTACGTCATAGTGTTGTCGTAACTTTATGATAGAAAATCAACAACATACTTACTGTCATAACGATGACCACCACTCACACTTGTAGAAGTGTGAAGAGCCTTAAAAGGAACTGGTTTCATTCCCAAGAGATACAACAGCTACGTCATAGTGTTGTCGTTTAAGTCACGGTAAGTGATCCGCTTGTTGACCATGTTCGTCATAAGTTGTATTCTTTTCAAATGTGATAAACTGTCGCTCACGAGAATGTTTACAATGACCACCATAGAAACTATAGTATAGGGGAGTGGGTGATCGAGATATAAAGTCGATTTAAATATATCATCAATATTTATTGATTTAAAATACAACAGAATATCCTCAATATTTTTAATACCCATTTATTGATATTTCCATAGCTATAAAAATATAGCATAATATATTTTCAATATTTTAGTATGGATAATTTGGTTATGTTGGATAATGTATTAAAATTTTGGAAGGTGGAATTAAGCAATATTTATATAGTTGGTCGAATTATGGATTATAAGTGATGATATTTCTAGGGTTGATCGAATTATTGATTATGATTATAACCAATGAATATTGGAGAAAACTTCATGACTAATTATTTATGTGTGATGAAAGAGAATGTTTACAATGACTACAAAAGACAAATTGAAGAGAAATATGACAAATTGTCAATGAGACCCTGTTAAAGATTGTTTTCTATGGATAAGAAACAACTTCTAATTTTAATTGTTATATTTAGTTTTAATCTAATTACATGTTTTCTTTGTTTCTGTTTAATATTAGAATAAGGAAACAAATTTTAATATTAATATGTTATTTTTTAGTTTTAATCTAATACATGTTTTGTATTTTGTTATAGTATGAAATAAGTGTAAAATAATTAAATACTTTTGATTCCTTCATATTCGAATTCAAAAAATAATATGTTATTTTAGAATGAATTAAGACTTTAAATTAACATCTTAAATTTTTTTTTTTTAATGAAGCACAAAAAAATAAAAAATCAATTTGTTACACCATGAAAACTAGTTATGAAAGGTCTCTTCTCCTAATGTATTAAACACGTAATAATATTAGAATGTTTGATTCAGTCTATAACTCTATATAAATTTATATTTTTCACGCATAGATAAATTTAATATCTTCAATCCCTAACCCCCATTCTATCTAAATCTGTCATAGCCCTGTTCAATCTCTAGCCAATCTATCTAAACTCAGTCAGATCATCATCGCCTCTCAGTTCTTACAACTGGTTTTTTTCTTTAAGTTTTTTTACAGTTACAATCTCAGTTTATGACATGGAAGGTTGAATACTCAAATTATAGAAAAAAATGTCTTGTATGCAGCTGTCGCATCAAGAATCATCCAAATGGTATCGATTATATATTGTAGATTTAGATGAATCTATCAGTAGCAATTCTTTAGGTCCGAGGGTTCAGATTGGTGGTGCATATTCTGTGTATGTTGAATGACAATACAAAATTCACTCTGGATTTTTGATCATCGTGATGATGATCCTGATTATTTTATATTGGTCGGGAAAGACTCATATGTGTCCCCATCGGGTGTTTGAAATTTCGATGGGGATACAATTGGATAAAGTACATGCGGATGTCGTGCGTCCTCGCCTCACTAGCTTCGATTATAACAAGTACAAGGAGGAGAAGGAGAAGAAGAACAAGGAGGAGATGGAAAATCCGCTGCCTAGATCAACACTCATCAAGTCATTTGAATTTTATTTGGATGATGGTTTGGCGGTTTGGACCTTAAAAATATTTGAATGTTTAAGTTCTAAATTTAAAAATATAATCATACAACTATTTTTTTGACTTTCAAGTATTTTTTACAAAAATATCGCTAAGCACACACTTGTTATTTGTACGTTAGGTTGAATGTTTGATACTTATAGAATATAAATACTATATTATTATTATTATTATTATTATTTCATATATACAATTTTTAAAGTCAAATTTGAAGAAATCAAATTTTAGGATAACAAATATATGTTTGAAAGTTTGTAATATATTTTATATACTTTGGACAAAAAAAATTGATCAAAAATCATGTTGTGCTAGATCCAATTCAACACTTTGAATTCTTTAAATGTTACGATAGATTCATATCTTTGGTGTGCAAATTTGGAGTTTGGTAATGGCCTAATGGGCCCAAGACTCGAATGATATCATTGAATCCAGTTCATTGACAAGGTGTTTGTCTATTAATTTTAATGATTTTACATATTCTTATATTTTAAAGTTTAAAAGATTTTTAAATTTAATTTATAAATAAGTTGTTGAAGTATGTGGATAAATAAAATGATAACTCATAAAATTTTAGTAATAACAATTATATAATTTAGTGATCAAATTTGTAGGAGTTAACCAAAATAAGAAACTATTTTAGAAATAAGGTGAATTTCCCCAACTTCCTAAAAATGAGTTAATAACTAGGGATGTGAAGCGGTCAGCTCTAGCGGTTTTAAGCCAGTTCTAGCAAGTTTCAGGTTATAAACGGACCGATCTAAAGATGCTTTAATATTCTGAATCAAACTCTAACTCTATCAGTTTCAGTTAAATGATTTATTATTGAGCTATTAATAAAAAAAAAAACTATATTTATATTTTCTAAGTCAAAATATACATAATATTCAAATTTCGTTGCATAAAACTAAATTAATAATTATTATTATTATATAATTATACATAATTTATAATTTCAATATTGCAATGACAGAAGTAAAAAATATTTGAATGTTTAAGTTCCAATTTTTAAAACATCATACAACAAAATTATTTGATTTTCATGTATTCTTTACACAAAAACCATTAGAATTAGATTGATATTGAAAATCCATATTTGCTCTAAGAAAATTTCATGGATGACATTATTAAAATGACAATAAAATATGAGTATAATTGTTATCTGTACGTATCTAAAAGTTAAGTATTTGATATCTATATACTATAAATATTATATTATTATTTCATATATATAAATTTTTAAGACAATTTTGAAGAAATCAAACTCTGGGATAATAAACATATAAATAAAAGTTTGTGATACTTAAGACTAAACAAATTTGATCTTATTTTAAAAATAAAAATTGCAAGCTAGAGGCTAACCGATTAACACAACTCACTTCGACTTTTCGCGCATATGTTTAGATTTTACGACAGCAAGTAATATTGCTTATATATCATATATATCATAAATTCAATTCTTGGCTAAATGGTTTCCCAACGAAACATCATGACTCTCGTCTCACCTTGGGTTGAATTTTATGCAAATTGATCCTTTTATATAATATAATTGGACAACTTCAAGAAAAAAAATTGTTGTACCAAATCATATATTTAAAATAAATTTATTGGAAGTATTTCCTTTGATCAATCATATGTTTAAAATATCTTAATATATATTGAGAATATATCAAAGATATTTATGATTATCCTTCGTATTTCTCAATATGTATGGAATTCTTGGTTTATTTTATTAAATATGTATGGAATTCTTGTAACATTATGTTCATCATCTTACTCATCCATTTCAGCAATTTGATTGTGAAAAATATTAAATTATCATTTACTTTTTTATTAAAAAATATATATGTAATTATGTTTAAAATAACTTTATTGACAGTATTTCATATTGTCAATCATATATGTTTAAAATATTATAATATAATATTTTTAATATTTATTATTACCAATATCAATAAAGAAAACGTAGTTTTTTATAAAATACAAAAGAAACTGAAATATTATTGAATTTGAAATTACTAAAGATCATCTTGAGCATGTGTAGCATATGTTTCAAATATATATATTGAGAATATATCCGCAATATTTTTAATATTTATATTATTACCAATATCAATAAAGAAAATGTATGTATTTTTTAAGGTACAATAGAATATTAAAATATTTTTAAATTTGAAATTACCATATTCCTTTATATTACTGCAGTCACAAATTTGAAATCTCGAACCTGTGTAGCATCTGTGGAAGTACAAAACAACACTATAGCAAAAAAATTCTTACCATATACAAATTTGAAACTATAGCAAAAAAATTCTTACCATATACAAATTTGAAACTATAGTACAAATTTGAAATCTCGAACTTGTGTAGGGTCTGTGAAAGTACAAAACAACACTATAGAAAAAAAAAATTCTCATAACGAAATTAGTTGTAGCAAACAATTCTATAATAATTGATAATTTTTTGGAATCTATCATAATCATTATAATATTCTTAACCTCTATGCATAACCATATTTGTTGAATTGATAATTTTTTGGAATCTATCATAACCCTAATAATATTCTTAACCTCTCTGCATAACCATATTTGTAATTTTTTTTTTTATACTTGATATAACAACAAACTTACTTTTTTTATCAGAGTGTACAAGAAACTTACTTCTTTACCACTTCTGTTATCAAAAGACAAAAATAACCCCATGATCCAAATAGGGTTCGCAATATGATTTATATAATATGATTTATATATGTTACACGACATGATCCATATAAATGTTACACTACATGATTCATATAGAATTATACGATATAATCCAAACAAGATTACACAACATGATTCATATTTATGTATCCATATGTGGTTATATGACATGGCCGACATATATCCGATTTTTGAAATGTGGTAGAAAAATAATTTTTTTTTTATCATTTATGATAGAAATATAAGTTGTTATATAATAAAGTGATAGAAAATACAACATGCCCTCATTTTAATTATGTATTGCTTTCAAAAATATATATATTATGGTAAATTAATATTATATTGTAAAATATTTGTTAATGAACACAAACAAAATTTAATATATTAAAATAATCTTTTAAAATAAAAAACCACAAGAGTGAGATAAGACTTAAGGGAAATAGATTTTGATTTGAAGCATTTTTTTTGTGTAAAAATACATCAGACTTTGGGAAATTATATAACTTCATTCATAATTAATTATTACCAATGTATATAAGCAATCTATTAAATTTGGAGTCTTGGGGTGTGATTGGAGATGCCCTTTTAGTTTCTTTGGATATCAAATTAAAACTTCAACATACTTTAATTTTATGCTGAACTTGAGTTGAACACGAATAATATAATTTTCAACACATTTTTATCTTTCTTTTTAGGCCCAGGTTAAACTTAAATCTTATTCAAACAAAACAAAAGTTCAAATTTATTTATCAAACTGAACTCAAATGAGCTTTCTCAAGTAACTTCATTTCGATTTTCAGTAAAAAAATAAAAACAAAAAAAAAATCCCAGAAAAAAGGACTTTAAACAAGAAAATGTAGAATATTAATCACTGATTTCTACTATGCATATTTAATTACAACACAAAGGGAAACAAGATTTCAAAGGATGATAACATTATCATATATATAATCATAACATTACAAAGACTCATCTATGGTAGAGTTACTTGCCAGGTCAAAATATGGCCACTGCAACAATTATATACAAAGGCAATACAAAAACTGAAGCAAAAGCATCTTACTATGAAGGATGGTCCATCACATTATCAGATGACGATCGATTTAAGGATACGAGCTTCTTGGATGATCGAACGTTCTTCAGTGTCATCTTGAGTTTCTGTCTCTCGCCTTCCACCTCAGCGAATTGGAGGCTCAGTTGAGAGTACCGATCGTGCATGTCTCGTAGCTCAGCCTCAATAGCAGCATGTCTTCCTTTCAGTTCCAACATTTCTTTGATCAGTTCGTTGATGTCTCTAAAGCTTTTCAAAACTGCTTCTTCGTCGCTATGTTGTTTCAAGAAAGAACTGAGGCAAAAGAGGCAAAGAAATATGTTGGATTTATTCTTCCCAAAGACAGATTGTAAAGACGTGTATACATACCTTTGGAATTGAATCTTCGATTTATTCTTCGTCTTCAAGGCTTCGGCAAGCTCGATTTCCAAGGCAAGAACCCTGTCCAATGCATTCCCATTACCTGATATTTCGTCTAATGAAGGAAACATGCTTCTAAGCTCTTCGTTTGCCTTCAAAAGTACAAAAAAAGAAACCAACATCAGAGTCTGATTAGCAGTGTAGATTAAAATTGCGTAAAACACTCAGTGAGCTCACTTTATGCAGTTGCATGATTTCTCTTTGTGTATCTTGAGAACCCAAGTCCAAATCATGGTCTATGCTGAATACCGTGTTCTCGTTTTTCATCTTTTCCAGCTGAAAAGGCATTCTCAGGTTTAATGATATTATACAGAAAGTGATAGTTACAACTTTTCAAGACAAGAAATACCTCGTCATGCAAATGTTCGATGCTCGATCTCAATATTTGGGCTCCCATATGTTCGTAATTCACATCCAAGTCCTTGCCGTTGCTCTGTGGAAACTTGCAAAAAAACCATTTCATATCAATTTATTCTACCAAAATAACCGAAAAAGTATTTTAGAACACAATCTTGAACCTAATTTTGAATCACAGTTCTAAAAGTGATAACAGTCAGGCTATTGATATGGTAAACAAATCTAACTATCAATGAAGTTATACCTGAATCATTTGTGACGGCATAAGTTCGGTTGAATCTGAACTTTCACCATCAAGGGTCGAAACAATATTTTCTCTTTTAGTACTATATGTTAATTCATCCTGCTTCAAGGAAATAGGCGAAGAGTTTCCAGTCGACCCATTGATCACGTGCTCTACTTCAGCCACAGAACCATAATCAAAACTAGAAGGAGATTTCAAATCCTCCACTTCTCCCTTCACGAAGGAAAGTTCAGTAACTAGTCGAGATTTTTCAGCCTCGAATTCTAGCAAAGAAGCTCCGAGCTTTTCCTTCTCTTCCTTGCAGCATTCTAGGCTTAGCAACGCACATTCCAGCTCAGCCTTTACTCGATCATAAGCATTGCTTTTTTCACGCTTTTCTGAAATTGCCGACGTCAGTTCCGCCTCCAATGCCGACAGCCTGATCGAGAGCTCCTTGTTCTTCTTCAAGCTCACGGCCTCAGACTTCTTCCTGTTTTCAATTTCATCGATTGCATCTTGCAGCTTCAAAAGCATCTCTTCCCCATGCTTTTTGGATATAGAAACCTGTTGCTTCAGTTCTTGAACCTTAGTTTCACACTGTTCTTTAATGAACGCGATTCTCAACGAATCTTGGGCATAATTTGATTGTACTTCTGCTTCTCTTCTTTCACGAGCTGCAAGACATTCCGCTTCGGCCTTGTCTTTCAGTTCCCTCAAATGGATCGATAAGTTCTTGAATTCCTCCGTCTTCAACACCTGTTCGTTGAACTGGGATCGGAGAATCATCAGTTCCTCTTTGTACTTCTCTAGCAAAGTTATATGAGCAGTCTGTTCATCAACTTTGCCTCTGAGTACTAAACCCAAAATCCCCAATTCCTCTTTTGAAAGAGTCAAGTAATCGACTTCCTCTTCTGCATCAGCCACCATCTTCTTAAGCCGTTCCATCTCAGAAGCTTGAAGAACGCTATCAGTCGACCGGGTTTCCATCACCGTCAGCTTCATCTTGCACTCTTCAAGTCGATCCCTGATCTCATTGCTGGATTCTGAAAGAATCTTGCTTTCAGCTCGAGAGACTTCCAAATCAGAAGTTAAGCTTTCAACACTTGTCAATAAGTTACTCTTTTCTCGACTCCAATCAGCCTCACCCACAAGACGTTGATTCAACATAGATTCTGTATCATAATACCTTTTCTGAATCTCCTCGAGTATGGCTTCATAATGGGTCGACACATAAATAAGCTTAACATCTGTTGCAAGTGAGTAATCATGCATCTCGAATAACTGACTTTCGAAACTAGTACTATTTCTCTCAAGTTTCTCTATAAGTCCATTTTGCTGATCCAAAAGCTGAGAAAGTCTCGACTTCTCCACTTCAAGATCTGATACCAGTTCCCTAACATGCATGAGTTCAGCTTTTTTCTGTTCAAACTCTACCAATTCATCCTGACCCTTCCTCAAACAGATAGTAAGATCTCGAACTTTTCCTTCCAGTTCGTCTTTGTAAGCTTTTTCGACCCATAACTCATCACGTAAAGTTTTCAAAGTTTCCTTCAGATGACTATTCTCACATGAAAGCTTGACAGACTCCTCAGTTTTATCCCGTAGGCTCGTTGCAAGTTCTTGCTTCTCATGCATTAGCTCAGTAATGTTCAATTTACTCCTCCCAAGTTCTTCTGCCACAGAATCCAAGCCCGAGAACTCACGAGCAAGATGACCATTTTGACATGTCAGATCTAGCATCTGATCTTCCAGACGAGCAAGATCTGCCAAAAGTATCTGGTTCTTCTGGGCAAATTCTTCTTCGATTTCAGAACTCGAGTGGATTTTGTTGGCCACTGATTCCAGTTCAGCTTGAAGTTTGTCCACGAGGGCATTGGACACATCTAGTTTCGTCACCATATCTTGTATGCCACTTCTAAATTTCTGCTTCATTGTCAGAATTTCCGATCTGGCTGTGCTCAATGACACATCAGCATCGGCTTTCTCACTTTTTAGACTTCGATTCTCTTCCATCAGTTGACAGTTTTTCTCACACACACTATGCTGGATTTTTTCTAGCTGCAAAATGATATCCTTTATATCCATGGTCTCCAAATCAAGACTCAATTGCTTGTTGTACGAGGATAACAAATCGGCCAACTTTTCTCGCACAAATTTGACACTTTCCTTGAGTTTTCCCTCAGAAGATACCAACTCATCGGATTCAGCTTTAAGGGCCATCAATGTTTCCTTTAAATGTGACAATTCGTTTGTGAGATTCTCATTTTTAAGTGCCTCCTGTTTTAAATGAAGTGATAGCTCTGCATTCTCAGCCAAACAAGCTGCATATTTACTTTGGTAGCTTCTGATTTCCAACATAGTGTTGTCCCAATCTTTCAGCTTCTCCGAAAGAAGATAATTTTCCTCCGAAATACTCACTAATTTCTCTTCTAAAATCTGGTTTTGCAGAGCCATATCACTACGCTGGGAAATGCTACTCGACTTGTACTCGTTTAGAGCATGAATTTCATCGGTAGCCTTCTGCAACCTTACCATCAAATGATTTTGAGAAACAGTCGATAGTTTCAACTCCTCTAATAGTTCACCGATTTTTCCCTTCATGACTCCAATGTCAGCATCGGCCCCACGCAAGGATTGTTCCAATGCTATTGAGTATATATCCAAGTTCAAGTTTATTGAATACATTTCCATAAGTTCTTGCTGAGCCTTTTGATAAAGCTCTTCCTGCATCAAGAACGACCTCTTCAAGTCTTCCAAGAGAACATCCCCACCAACAGATCGTTTCCTCAAACCCGAGTTTTGTTTCTGATTTTGAGATAATTTTGCAGCGTCATCATCTTCAGGGTCGACTTGCGAATCCGGTTGGGAAGGTAAAGCCTGCTTAATGAGGTTTTCATTAGTCTCAAACATGGAAAAAACCTGTGATGCGAGCAGCTCAAGATCCTTCTGTAATTTATCGACTGCAATTGAGTAGTTTAAGCGGGCCCTTCGCAATGCAGCTTCCGAAGTTGTAGTCCTTCTCTCAAGCTCCTTGTTAATGGCTTCCAACTCATGCCTCTCGTCCACAAATCGTAGCATCTGCTGATTCATCTCTTCACGTAGAGCTTCCGTTTCAGTTTTGCTGACAGATAAGGTGTAGAGACAAGTAGAGTGCTCGTTCCTCACGTGCTGCAACTCTCCCAGCAAGCGCTTCTGATTTTCCTCGAGCTCCTGAATTAGGGCTTCGTAATAACATTCCATTTGAACCATTTTCCGGGTAAGACCTTCCTTTTCGACTTTCGCCTCGTCCAACTCCCTTACAAGGTCAAAGATTTGACCCTTCATTGCATCAACGGGACTTAGAGGGTTAACTCCCTCGGACACGGGAGGGCTCATAGTGAAATGCTGAAGAGCACTTTCCGGCGGACACAAGTCCAAACCCAGCCCGTTTCCTGATACAAACAGATCGTCCTTAAATCGGCTCGTTTCTCTGATTTCCTTCACGTCTGATGGTAGCACATTTGCTTCACTGTTTCCAAGCTTGAAATCAAGCAGAAAATTGAGCAACACTTCCAGCTCTAAGTAGATAAATTTAGTGTCTCCATCATGGGGGAGAACGTATGCTTTCTTCTGAAGTTCTCTAATCTTGCTTTCGACTATCGAAATCCCGTTCAAAAATTGAAGCTGTATGTTTTGAACTAAGTGATTGTCACTAGCCTCTACGCTAGGTATGTGAGGACTAACTTTTAGATCTTTGATCCTGTTTATATCATCCTTGAATTTACAGCATTCTGATTTCATGGCAAAGACCTCTTTTGCCAATTCTTCGGCCGAAGATATCTCAGCAGAAAGCTGGTGAGAAACTTTTTGCGTTTCGGCACCTAACTCATCGGCTAGGCTTTGCAAAGAGTTGACTTCCAGCTTAAGGTTGAAAAAAGACGATTCAGCCAATTCCAAGCTTCCTTTGAGTCGATTGTTCTCCTCACAAGCCATTGCCAACTCATTATCAATGGAATTGTCCGAACCCCACCCCGGGGCAGAACCACTGGTCCCTTGGGCCGTTTTTTGATGATCAGACAGATCTTCTTTCATTGTACATGGACTTTGACATTCATGCGTGCTAGAAATCTCATGCTTCTCTGCATACAAACTTCCAGAAGTATTTGATGAGCCATCAAAACCAGTAGCTGAGTCTGCATATTCTTCGTTCACGTTAGCCTCTTCATCAAGTGAAGAGACCTCACTGACATCCGTATTGAGCTTTATCCTCACATTGACCTGCAGAAGACGGGGAGCAGAAGTAAGAAGTTTGGTTTGTTTATTACGCAGTTTTGACAGCTCATACTCAATCGTACATCTAACATGACTCATTAAGGGACAAAATGAAAATAATATCTAATTACCTCTTCAGAATGCGCTATTCTGACGGGGACACTATGGGCATGGCCATCGACCCCTGATTCTAATCCTCTTTCTCTGAGTTCTCTTTGCTGCTCAAATTCCCTGGAAGCAACAAACTTATGTTTTTAGATGATATATATGAAAATACAAGATTCACATTCAAGATAATGGCTCAGTACCTGAATCCAGTTTTTGAGGTTAGGAGCTGGATCGTCATCTGGAAGATGGTAATGCAATCAGTCAAGATATTGAAGAAAGGTAGAATAACAATAAGCAATGACAGCTCATATAATATACGAAAGTAATCACAAGATACCGCTAAAAAGAATAAAACACAGAAAGTAGGACCAAAAAGGAGACATGAAAACATGCTTTTAATGATTTAACCAGAAGTACAAAGCTGTTGAAAATCGATGGACATATATAGCAATGGTCATCTTTTCTTACATGCAATACAGTCCCAAAGTTACATCCATGAAGAGGAAGGGTTACAGCGGAAGGCTTTAAAGCATCTACATAATCAGCAAGGTTGATTGTGGCCTCACCAAGGATGCTAGCCCTTGAAGATCCCTGTAAAAGGAAATTGAAGTGAACGGTGCACATTTTACATTTTGAAAAAGATGGAAAATTATCAGATGGCTTATGTAATAAATGGATGAAAAGTCCATTAATCAGAAAAGAGCCAGGAACTAACAAATCTGCAGAAAATGTAAAGAAATATCAAGCTTGACTACAGAGCCTTGAAGCAAGAAGCTCCAAATATTTTTTGGCCAGCATCATATTAAACTTTAAGAAACTTAGGATGTGTTTAATTGCATAACTTCAAATTGGTTAAAGAAACAGACTTGTGACTTAAATTTAATATTTAAAGTACAGAAAATATGAAGAGAGCTTCTCTTGAAGAAGATATTGATTTATATGGTTTCTAACTCAGTATGGGCAGGCAAGATTCTCTTATGCCACTTTCTATCAAATAAATTGAAATATTAACATAGTTATATTTATCATCAACCTAACCATAGCTCGCACAATTTTATTTTATTTTTTGTGAAAAAGAACACATCTACATAGGTCGACTTATCTCATGTATCTTGTTGTATGAATTATTTATGATATGTTATTCCAATTGAGATCAACTGTGTCAACAACGTGGAGATGCATGCATGCATAGCATGGGACTCTATGAATTTTCTTCTACGGTTGCTTTTGTGTTGCTCAAAGATTAATGCCACAGTTTGAAGCAATGTGAAGATTCAAAGCAAAGATAGAAACAGTACCATGGCCACAATAATTTTGTAGAGCTTCTCATCGTATAGTTTGCTTTTAGAATCTTGAAGAAGCCGTGTAGTTTCATAAATAGGGTCGGCCCATTTACAACTTCCGTTTCTTGCATTTGCTTTGGTTGTCTTGGCTGTAGGCTTTCCAGTGTCAATAGGGATGAATGATATAAACAGCTTATCCCATCCACTTTGTGGAATCTGCAACATCAAGCATAACACATCTTGTAAGTCATAGCAAAAATAACATGGTGCACAAATAGGATTCATTACTTCCAAGTGCTTCATAAATAGAGAGGGGGGGGGGGGGAGGGGCAATTTCCACAGAAGAGGATTATATGAACAGTATCCATGGTAGATTGAGTATTTTGTGTCTCATGAAAATAAATATAACAGAATGTACAAAAATCCACTAAAATAAATGAGTTTCTACTAAACTAGAACAAATATACTGGAGTATTGGTGTGGAATGACTAATGAGTAATGAAATAATTGGTGTAGAAGTAGAAGTTGAAACATACAACGAAGTCCTAGAAATAGCAGCCATATATTAAAGATCAAATAACTTAGGAGAAATCATACATGTGTGGCATGAAATTGGAGCCGAAAGACCACTTTCACTTTAGTCTTCTCAAGCTTCCACTTAGAAATCCTCGACATTATTCCACACTTGGTCTAAGCATCATCTGCTAACATTGACACAGGTGCCAAACTGTAAAATAGACATTCCATGGAATGTGCATTAAAATGTAGTGGAAACTCTAGGCGCTAAGCCAACTTCTAAAGCTTTAATCAAATCAACATAATGGAGAACATAAAAGAAGATCACACAAGTAGATCATGTCAAACATTGAGTTCCAATAACAATTTCCTAATCTTAGCATAAAAACCAATGTGAATCCAAAGGACAAGTGATTTTGAATTCAGAGATCATTAGTCTCGGGAATGGGATCGTGCTAGCTCATTGACATCAAAACAGACACAGATTAATAGAGTTTTTTCACATTTCCAGAAAGAAAACTGCAATATAATAATGGTCTGGGAAAAGGGAAACACAGATCTTCAAAATTATGCAATGGAAACTCAAATCATAAAGAGAATATCATTCAATCATAAATGGAACTAAAAGAAAGAAACATAATGAGACTCTAATTACTTCTAAAATCTATTTACTTACATAAAGAAGGGAACTTTAAACAAAGTCCCATAAATAAAGGAACTTCCAACCCCACAAACACTCCAAGATATTCTAATAAACTGCTCCAAAGATTCAATCAAAAAACCCAAGAAAGACTCTCACTCGAAAGCCACATCAAGAATCTTCAAAATGGGATTCTAGATTTCTAATCAATTCAGCACAAGAAACTTTAATTGCTCCCAAAAGGGCTAACAAAACATAATTTAGTAAACAAATAAACAATAAAGTAATTTAAAAAAAAAAAAACACTAGCAATAATGCCACTCTCCCATTTCTTTTCACAAGAAATAACTAGCATTCTTGAACAGTACGTAATCACAATCAACTCGCCTACTTATCTTACAATGAGAGATAAAATGTCAGTAAAATCTCACACTTAAACGAGCTAGCAAATCATTTTCGCAAGCAAATAATCATGAGAAAAGAAAAAACTGCGTACCTAATCATGGATCTGAGGTGGGCAGCTTCAAATGCAAGTAAAAATCAAAAAAAGAAAAACTAACTAAAAAGGAATCTCTGTGGAGAAGAGACGTTTCAGTAGAGTGGCGGTGGGCTAAAAATTCAATCTTGAATTTTCGAGATTTCAAATGCTAGAATTCTTGTGAGTTTTTTTTTATTTTTTACTTTTTTTTTCAATTATTTTGTTGAAGGGTCATTGAATAATTAACATGAAAAGCGTAAATGGTTTCTGAAAAGGAGGGAAAATGCTGCCAAAATCTTGCAATGAAGCATTAATTTTGGGTTTTTGTTTGTAATATTTCTTTTTAACCTTTGCACTTTAGACAGAACTTTAGCAATTTACAAGGAAGCCCCTTGATGTTAAGTTCTCTCATCTCTGTTAGGATATTGTGAGGAGATTTTGGTAATTTACAGGATCCAGGCGTTGACTTCCTATGTCAGATCTACCAAATCTTGCTTTGTTTTATTTCATTTTCATTTTTTTACAGAATAGAATGTATATTCATTTAAATATTATGTACATATAAGTTTTTTTTTTATGTATATATATATACACACACATATTCCAATGTGATTACTTCTACAAAAGAAGTCCAAATGAATACATAATTATATAGATTTGAATCTTTATCATTTTATAAAATTATATTTAAATTATCTTTTTTGGAATAAGTTGAATGGACCAAATTATACTCGAATCGAGCATTAATAAAGATCATAACATAGTTTTTCGTATATTTTTTAATTGTAAAGTCGATAATTAAATTTTGTTACTATTGATGTAAATAATGTGGCCAAGTTTGATCCATCATATTCACATAAAATTATTAATAATCACTTTCAATTGCAAAAAATAGTTGTTATTGAACTTCAATCGAATTCTTATTGTCTTGATATATACGTTATGAAATCATATCGAAATCTACCATTTTTGACTTAAGTTGTTTCAATTTAAAGGTTTGGTTTGAGTCTTTTGTAGTTAAAAATAAAAATATCAGATTTGTATTTAAAAACTCATACGAGATAACTCATAATATAATTTTATAACCTATAAATCTAAATAGTAGACAAATAAATAAATAGAAGGATATATATACACAAATAGTAGATTTATTAACGCATTCCAATTATTCATCCTATTAGCACTGTAATTTGGATCAAAGCCAATTAAGATTTTTCTTTTTTTTTTTCTTTTTCTTTTTCTTTGTTTTTTTTTTTGCCAAATCTATGATTTGTCAATTGTCATACATCACATTCTTACAAATTGCAATCTAACTCAATATCAATACATGGGAGAATAGTGGTGTTTGGTTAGACGGATAAAATAATGGAATTGCTAATTGGAGTAGTAATTATTTACACTATGCAATTCCAGTTTTGGTTAGAAGGGTTATTGATTGAGAAATGAATTTTTAGGATTCTAAATACAATCCCAAAATTATTCCTACACTCCCTTGAATTTTTTTTCCGAATATCACAAAATAATCTCAAGTTTAAATATTACTATATTATCCTCGAAAATACTATTTAAATCCCCTCTTTGTTTTTGTTTTTTTTAAAACCAAAATCCCCTCTTTAAATTTCCTACTTCAAAACGTTAACTAGAGATGGCTAGAATTTAGAAGAATTGTGTATAACTTTAATTACAAACAAATAAGTTAAACCACTATAACTTATAGTTCAATTTAAAATCCCTAAATTCCAAAATGTTATGATACTAAAATTGATCTCAGACTCATGCAATTCGATCATATGTTCTCGTAGGTTCTTTATTGTTTTAGATATTGCAACCAACTAAATATAATATTTGGTACATACATTAACCATTAAATACTATATTTAGTATATATTAGTTCAACCAAATACTACTATATGATATACATTACCAAATACATAATATAATTTTCGGCAAATGTTAATATTTTGTAACCACGTACATTAGTCATCAAATCTTGTTATTTGGTACATAATTATTAGACAAAAACTTATATACACATTGTACATGGATCTATGATCCATGCACCACTTCTGACCCGACCCATCACGCACTCAGACGCACCCGCATGCGCCTGCACGCGCCACTAGGTCGCGGATGAAATCCGCCCAAATATGCTCACAGGTGTTTGACCTTTATGTTATGTTAAGCATACCTTTTAGTAGTGTTAGACATATCTTTTAGTTATGTTAAACATACATTTTATGTTATGTTAACTATATTTTTTAGTTGTGTTAGACATACCTTTTAGTTATGTTAGTCATACCTTTAGTGTTATGTTAAGCATACATTTTAGTAGTGTTAGACATATATTTTAGTTATGTTAGACATACCTTTTGTAAGGCTAGTTGTACCTTAGCATTTTTTTTAAACTGACATATTAATACCTTTCATACATTTTAGTTATGTTAGTCATACATTTTAATTATGTTTGTACCTTTATATATATTACATAAATGTATGTTTATGTTAATATAAATGTATAAATAATCTCATATAAATGTATAAGTAATATCACATAAATGTAAATATCTACAACTTGTGCCAAATTAGGGTTTATTGTGCCGAAATTAGGGTTTAGGGTTTAGAGTTAAAGTATGAAATTTAGAAATAAGGGTATCACTAATATAACATAAAGGTATGACTAATATAATATAAAGGTATGCCTAACACAACATAAAGGTCAGGGCTAAAAAAAAAATGCGCGGAAAAAAAGAAGAAAATGCGCGAATTCGGGTCGGATTCAGCCCGACCCGACCCGAGTGCATGCACTCATTGCACATCAGTCCAACTCTAATTATTATTGTGGTCAAAGGTTCAGAGCCTACACAAGACTAAAACACTTAGCAAAGACCTAATCCTCTCAACTAAGGACACCAAACTAAAACAACCTAACACACATCAAATGGTTAAAAGTATATGTGCTCCTTCAATTGGTGCAAACTTGAAACAACCTTAAACTTGAAAGCTCTAAAACTTGAATGACTGCTTCAGAAGGATGAGTGACTGAACTTGGATAGCTTGAGAATAGTTTGGAAATGAAGAGCTTAGAATATTTGAGAATTATTAGTAGTTCAGTAGTTCAGTTGGAAAATATTCGTTGAAGAGAGACATTGTCCTTGTTGCATTTCAAATTTGATCTTGCAAATCTTTGCAATTAATGTAACACCTCATACCCCTATGACGTATATTTCACAATAAAATATTTATCCTATAGATAGATTATACTAACATTTCATTGATTCATCAACGGATTAAGGCGGCGTGAATTGCCCTTTCTTTAATTCAAAACTGGGCATGGGCCTTCTTTTCTTTAAGGCCCAAGTTCTCTTTTAATTCTTCAAAAGCCCACACTTCTCTCGTCTCATTCCTTTGATCATCAAATATTTCCTTTAACTTCAAATTTCTCCATAAATCCCTAGAATAATCAAGAAAATAATATATGAAGTATTTGGAGATACAAATCACATAGATGTAGGAAAATAGTGCATCCAATCAAATAAATGATCATAAAATCTCACATTAAACACCACTAAAATGCACATATTTTCCTCGTATCACACCCCATACCCCTATGACGTATATTTCACAATAAAATATTTATCCTATAGATAGATCATACTAACATTTCTTTGATCCATATAAGTATAACAACATTATTTAAAGACTAATATCGTATGAAATTAAAACACACAACCCATATCTCAGCATAAGTCATTGCTATATTCAATACAAATCATGATACACACGTTCCAAAATGCAAAATGAGGAGGAGGAGAAGGTTGTAC
Organism: Scutellaria minor; assembly: GCA_954870855.1. NCBI lineage: Eukaryota > Viridiplantae > Streptophyta > Magnoliopsida > Lamiales > Lamiaceae > Scutellaria > Scutellaria minor. The sequence continues at coordinate 1,012,678 of OX940734.1, forward strand.
GAGGCATTGACCTGGTATAGCGTGACGTCTATATATACAACCCACGTCAAAAGAGCTATTGACCTATATATATATATATATATATATATATATATATATATATATATATATATATGCGATTTTTATGAGTTGCAACTCAGTGAATATAGACCATTGACTTAAATAAATAATAAACAGATAACAATCATTAACATTAATCAAAAATATAATCAAACATATGCAAGTGCCACTATGTCCAATTTATTATTCTGTGAACTGCTCAAGCTTGGATCTATCCCGAGATTTCCAATATATCACTATGTATATAGACCCGTAAGTCTCCAATATGATTATGACCCGAAGGTCTCCACTGTGTATATAGACTCGTAGGTCTCCAATATGAATTTGACCCGAAGGTCTCCATTTTGTATATAGATCCATAACAAGACAGTCACAGGCCTTTTTAATTTCATGCAAATTGTACTGCAACATATCATTCATCTGAACATATGATCACGTATACATTTACCAATATATCACTTGACCCAATGACAATTTTATATCAATACATATTTCTTATATAACACATATAACAGACATTGCATATAAATCACATATACGGTTTATACTCACCTGACTATGATAAGTAATCCGTTCGTCGCTCTGGTTCCTCCTCCCGTTCTACAGCCCGTGCTCCTATATTATGCAATTTAGCCTAATTGTCCCCTTAATATATATTTCTATTATGCAATGAAATGCAATGCATGTATGCTTTATTTCATTTATTTCATATATAATACTAAATTCTAGCAACCTTTATTCTTTTGACATTATCTCACTCAATACTTAATCGAGTCATCCACGGTTTTCTTCTGAGTTTAGATAAGAGATAGGGCTATAAGTTTCATGTTTTAAATTTTTCCTAATTCAACCTCTAAAGTTACCTAAACATCCAACAAATTAAGATAACTTGAGATATATCTAATTCACTAATTTCTTTGTACCTTTTTGGGATAATCTTTGAGAATTCACTCCGATCAAATCGAAGAGCATGTCACCACAAGCTCCCCTTCAAAATCTGAAACAACATGGTGAAGAAACGAACCCGAATTCACGAACCCGAATTCACAAACTCTTCTCTCTTCTTTCTTTTTCCTATGTTCTTCTTTCTTTTTTCTCTCTGTTTTTGTTTTTCTTTCTCTGTTGCCCTTTCCTTTTTTAAGAAGAAGAAGTTATATATATATATATATATATATATATATATATATATATATGCGTATACTCACCGCCTGCCCAATCTTTCTTTCTAAGCTTCCCTTTAATTTATTATTCTTATTATTATCTTATCATATTATTATTATAATAGTTATAGTAAGTTGCTGGCAACTTAATTCTCTACCACGCAAACATGCCATAATAAGTTTTGTAAATATATTAAATAAATTCTCATATGTAGAAACATATATGCATGTTATTCATATATAATACACGTATATTGCCCTAGTATGTATATATGTATTTAAAAAAATTTGGATTTAGTTTTCACGTATAACGTATATAATCATTAATCAAAATTACATTATGCCCCTCAAACATTATTATAGTCTCAACCAATTATGATATGGTTTTCTCAACACCAATTATGTAAGAGTATATAAGCAATTCAATATTTGAAAGCTAAATATAATCATGCAAAATCACAAGTAGCACATAAATAATAAGATATGCATATGATGCATGAAATGAATGTCAAATGACGTGTATGTTTTGGTCGAGGATGTTACAATTAATGCGTCTGAGAAACTGGGGTTATAGAGCATGTCCTACTCCAATCTGCATTAATGGCGCCACTCCTCGGCTACAGTGTTTTTCCAGAGCCGCGGGTCCAGGTGGCATCATCTCACTGACCAGACACTAACTTCTATCTAACGGATTTTTGACAGGTTCCATACCTCGTACAACATTCATATCATTCCTCGTACTGCAGTGAATAAGTTAGATATACTTATAGCTTTCTGCTTAGGTTGCAGTGGTTGTTTACTGTTCTATATCAGTAATCTGATCTGCGTCAGCTTCCTGTTCTTGAAACCTGCGGTCAGCTTCCTGACCTGCGATAGCTTCCTGATTCTGAACAGTTTCATGTTCCAAAATCCTGCAGACATCTTCCAGTACCTCTTACTGTCATCTGTTTGCTGCTTCCTGATCCAGCTACCTGATTCTGGTTCCTTCTTCAGCTTACTGACTTTCCATGCTGAAAGTCAGTGTTCAAGATAACTTATCTCCAGAATCCTATTAAGATCAATATTCTAAATGTTCCTAATCTATACAACTTTACAACTCAAGACTTAGAAAAATTAAACTTATCAACCAAAAATCCACTTATAAAATGTGGAAAATGGGTACTCCGAAATCTTATTTAATATTACATTGTCTCATCAAAACCTATCAAAAATATCCTAACAATACACATTAGCCAGCAAAATGTCAATCATTAAATGTCTTCAACACTACTAAATTTGAAGATACAATTCATCTGAAATTGCCCATACATATAAATTTTGCTATTAAGCCCTTGTTAATATTATCTTTTAGCTAATTCTTCTTGTTTTTCTCGTCCTAATCATTTTCAAAGATGAATGATCATCAATAAATAAAAATTGGACCAATCAATAAATAACAAGAAGTAACCTTTTTTTTTTTTTAACTCTAAGTTGGATCTAAAATTCAAAATTAGAAAACATGTATTGGTAATTAATTAGATTTATTTCCTCTTCAAAAAATAAAAACAAAAAGGCATTGATGGCTCTTTCCTTTTCTTTTCTTTCAGGCGATTTGAATTAATTACTTGAAAACGTAAATGCAATAAAATCATCAAGAAATTAATTACTTCTGTAATTTCATACTTTATAATTATGGTAATTATAAAATAAGCTAGTAATTAATAAATATTGTCATAAAAGTTGGCCCATTTAAGAAAATGTGAAGTCCCCATATATAGGCCACCAAGCACGTGCATTTGGCAGGAAAATAATGATACATTTTTTTCAGTCCTATATATATCCCACTTGACCAATTCTTATTTCATTTGATAGCTACATCCACCATCACTTAGATACTGCATGATACTTATAGTTATTTACTAATATATTTTCTTAATAATTCTTTAATAATGAAATTAATCTGCAACCACTATTCAAAGGTGTATATATCAAACCTTGTTATAAATCGTGCTTTGATATGTAAGCATATATATTTTGCTTTTGTGAAGAATTTAACCAAAACCAAGAAAATTCCCATCATAAATTTTTTTATTCAGTTAACATGCTTTTATCTAAATATTATTCAAATTATTATCGTTATTTTCTCATAAGTTTCATGAATAATACAAAGTTATTATTACATGTGAGTGAAAACGAGATGATCACATTAATGTCACGAAATACCTATCATAAAAAGAGAGGCTTTATTTATTTATATATGATGAGCTCTCCATACACACATATATATATATACTTGATTTATCACAATTGGTAACATACAACATATGTGCAATTCTATATACATAATGCAGCTAGTAGCCATCCTCTTTTCCAATGGGATCATCTATTCCAATTTGTTGTTTCATCTTATATTTCATTATTAATTTTTAATTTACGCCATATATAAATCAGTGATGTCATCTTTACATTTGGCGTGTGCTTGTTATTTTGAAATACCAGATGAAACATCGATTTGGATCTTACTTGATTCATCCTTAAGACATTTCCCCTGAAAAAGAAATTATAAAAAAAAAATCAAATTCCAATTAATTCTTCATATAGAAACTCTATGTCATGACAGGTACATGTACAATTTGAAGAAAGACAGTAAAGACACTTGGAGGTGGAAGGGAGCGAGTTCGGGATGCTACACAACTAAAGAGGTGTACGAGATCCTTGCTAAGAATGGAGAATCTGAGTCATATGGTGTGGCCAAGGAAAGAAGTTTCAAGCTCATTTGGAAGAATTTTGCACCATCAAATGTGAAAGCTCATGCATGGAGAGTGATATTAGATCGACTACCTACGAAAACAAACTTACAACAAAAAAACATTCTTAGTTCGGGAGACATGGTGAAATGTGTTTTGTGTGGGGATAAAGAGGAATCGGGGAGTCACATTTTCTTCGAATGTGAGACTTCATACAAGGTATGGATGTCTTGTTTTAATTGGCTTGGAATCTCTACAGTTATACATTCCAAGCCATGGATCAATTTACTTGCTCATAGTTATGCTTTTAAAAGGAAAAATAGTAGAAAAAAGGCGGTGACGTTTTGGTTATATATTGTGTGGCTGATTTGGAAACATAGAAATGCGTTGGTGTTTGAGGGAAAGCCTTTTTTGATAGACAATATTTTGGATGAAGTGAAGGCAAGGCTTTGGAGTTGGTTTTGTGTCAATGTAGTAGGTTGGTCTAGGTTCTCCTTTGAGGATTGAATGTCGAATCCTAGTTTACTGATGTCTAATGATTAATGTATTTGTAAACTGAAGAGGGTATATCTTATACCCTCTTTGTGAGTAATTAAATTCCTTTTTACTAATAATAATAAAAAAAAAAAACTCTATGTCATGATCATATATATCAATAATAGAACAAAGTTAAAATTCAAAACCGAAAATCGATATATATATATATATATATATATATATATATAACTTAATTACCTGAATACCCCTCAGTCTTTCGATTTCGAGGCGGTCGGAGCATCGAGTGGGGGTACGATTTTGCGAAAAACGAAAGAGAAGCAACCACAAGGTGTAGGAGAAGTAGAGATCAATTTCTTCTTAGAATTAATAATGTGATCATGGCAACCCTCGTTGGTTTCCTTGATTTTGTCCTTGTGCAACTTTTTCATGGCATAAATTTCTGCTAGGTCAAGACCGAAACCTGACATTTTCTTTATTTTCTTGAAATAAAGATCATGCGATATAATTTGTTTAATTTATTTATATAAGTATAGAGATATATATACATGCAAAGTACTTGGGGAGCAAGAAGTATGGGTTGGTTTACTTGCTTCAGTATATGACTTTTTCTTTGTTGAGAAGACATATATAGGAGTAGCAATATAATTTATAGCAAGTAATTTGATGTGATATTTGGACCATACTTTTTAATTATATGTTTTGTTTTGTTTTTTGGATCTATGTGGGCCTTAATTTCTATGCTGCACATAATATTAACTTTTGGTGATGTAAAGAATATTCAACATTCAATGATGATATTATGTACAGTTAATATGTACTTATAAAACGGAACAATATGAAAACTATTATACTGAAGAATTTATATAGTACTGATTCAATGTAGTTTCAAGGTCAAATTAAATAAGTATTGAATTAAAACCACACATTTATAAAGTAAAAGGAGTGTATATCACATGCATGCATGCCACAATTTTTTTTTTATTTTTTTTTATCACATCTCTATTACAAGAATTTTCTAAAATACTATAGATATGATCTTTTATCATATAAATTTCTTAATTATGAAAATAAAGCGGAATGCTTTTTATTCAAATATTCAATAAAAATCTAAACTTTTTTAATGAAATGGACGTCAAAATGCTCAATATATCAAATGAATTTATAAAATGCTAATATTTTATTTTAAAAGTCATTATAGACACAATTTTGTAAAATTTAGATATCTTAATTATCACAATATATATCACAGTATTTAAATAAATCTTTTACATTACCTAATAAATAGCTCTTAAATTTGAATAATACCATCGAATTAAAACTATACAGACATATTATATGATCAAATCATTAGAGATGCATAAACTTGGGCAGCAAGGACTATGGGACCAGATTGTTTTAGCAATGCATGTGAATAGTTTATTTTAGGCTATTTCCTCCTCATTTATGTTATTACTAATTATTTAAATAAAATTGGCAACGACATTGAGGATGTCACTTTGGACCACATATTACTAATTCGACTTGAGGATTTTTATGTCTTTTAATAACTGGACCACTTCGTTTTATGTTCTTTGGTATTATTTTTTTCTTAATTGAATTGGTTTTAGATAGAGTTGTGCAAGGGTTTCAGAGATTACCAAAATCGAACTGAAATTCGCATTGAAAAAATTTTGAATCGAAAATCTCCATTGATTTTTTGACTTTCTTCGAACCGAATTGAATCGAATTTCTTTTTGGTTTGGTTTTGGAGATTTTTCAATTATCCGAATCGAGAATTGAACCGAACCGAAGAACCGATTTATATATATATATTTATATATATGTCATTTATTTTTCTATATCTTGATATAATTACATAATATATATATTTTAATTAATAATTTATAAATGTTATAAATAATATACATTTTTTTAATAATAATAATAATAATGAACTACGTTCTAATGACTTATCAAGAAAACATATCTTTCTAAATTATGAAATTTTGTAACTTTTGAAATGAAGTACGTAGTTTTTTTGTTGTCAATGAAACTTTGTTAATACAGGTCAAATTAGTTTTTTGTTATTTATTTTTCTAATTTAATATGGTGCATTTCAACTTATTCCTTTTTTTTATATTTAATTTCTTTAAAAATCTCCAAATGTCCGAATGTTCATCCTGTACTGATCCAAACCAGTATACTCAAAGCTCTGAATGAACTGAACCAAAATTTAGTTTGGTTAGGTTCTAGAGATATTTTATTTTGATTTAATTTCGGAGAATCAATTTTGAAATTCTCCGAAGTTTGATTCGATTTTGGAGATTTTCAAATCTCTGAATCAACCCGAACCGTGCACACCCCTAATTTTAGATTAACCATTTATAATAAGTATTTCGACCCCCTATCTGTTAATGATTTTTTATTTAAATTCATGTTCTTGAAAATAATATTATTAAATGTATTTTCTTATAGCATGTGCTGTGGAATTTTCCAATCAATCAATTTAATTAAATCCATATATTTTATTTAGATTGATGGAGATACATGAAGCTGCATGAACTTGGCCATCACTCAATGGGGCTGGGCCACTATTTTCTTTTCTTTTTTTGCAAAACCTAAATGTAAAATTAGAACTGAAGTTAAACGTATAAAGCTATTAAATATTTGATTTGAAATTATTCATTAAAATTGTTATGCAAAAATAATTTGGTTCAAACCATCTTACGAAGACATTCATAAGAGAATTTAAGTCCGACCTGTAACATTCGGTATATCTCATATTTTCGTTTGACTTATGAAGAAGATGTTAAAAAATTTAAATCAAAAAATTCGTAATAAAACAAAATATTATATGATCATCATCAGATGTTTTCATTTTCAAATGACGGTTTTTTAGAATTAGTATCATGTCATTACAATAGATGCAATAATAAAAAAGAATGGGATAATATGTAGAGCTTCCCTAAATAAATTAATAATTGTTTTAAATTTAGCCTTTTGAGGTCACTATATACGTCACTTTGAATGAGACATGAGTTCATTCACATTAACTCTACTTTTATATCAAGTTGTGGGATTAGGTAGATGGACACTATTAATTCTCAAATTTCACAATTTGATATTTTCCTCATGGATCGTGTTATGTTGGTGAAACATATTGACTATAATATATATATATATATATATATATATATATATAATATTATAATAATATTAACCCTATTTTCATACAAAATATTTTATTTTTATACGTATAATATTCTTTGACATTATACGATCAATAGTTTTAAAACATTTTTTTTTTATGTTTGATCATAACAACCATTACATAAGTTTGTAGTAATGAGTTTTAATTAATTAATAATTAATATATAAATTTAAATTTAAATGGATTTATCCACCTCAAATGGAAATAACATCGATTAATTAACTTCACTTTGGCCGTTTTGAAATAGAATCAGGGCTTATTTGTTTCATCTATATAAGATAAATTATAGGGCCTAATTGAACCCCCCGAAAGCAAAACTTTTAATGCATAAAAAGATAATACTCATTATATAAATAAACATAAAAATATATCAGTAATACACAAAAAATTGTATTATAGCTTATAGAAACTGTTACATTGAGGTTACACACTTGAGATTAATTCATCGAAAAAAAATAGAAAATAATTTAAAAAATGAGCTAGACTTCATCTCCCAAGAGAGATCAAAATTACTTCACCATGAGTTACTAATAATAAGCTCTGAGAATCAAACAGGCTTTAATTTAATAGCAAGAATCTAAAAGGCAGATTTGGGATGAATTTTCTTGAGCTTCAACAATGAAAAACAGCCATGATCTTGATCACCATTCAAGCTTCTATCATCATCACCTTTTTGATCTTGACTTGATTTAACCTTATTAGAAGTTGATTCAACTTTCTTCATCTTCTCCTTGTGAAGCTTTCTCACCATGTATGCTTCTGCCAGCCCTGTCGACGACATCGTAATTAATATAATTTGTTGAACAAATAATCTGATTAATTAACTCTATCAACGTATAGAAAACAAAGCTGCAAAGATATTAAGTTGAAATGAGTATATATGAAGTATTGAAGATGTTGAAAAACTGATACATATATATAGAGTTTTGTGAACTTGGAGAGCAAGCAAATATGGGCGTATTGCATGACTTGTCAATCTTGGAAGCTCATGACTTTTTTGGCTTAAAAGTTGTGTTTTGACTTGGATTCTTGATATCTATATATATAATTTTTAAATTAAATATGAAGTGATAAGAGGCCAAATTTTATGAGTAGTGGTGATTTTTATTTCAGTGTAGTGAGAGTGGGCACTCTTATTATATCATTTAAAAAAAAAATTGAAGTATATGTAAAAATTGTTATTTTCTGGGATTGAATTTTGGTGGTGATAACAGTAGAGCTAACCTAAAATCAGGTCATTTAGAAACATCTCATGACTTACATTGTAGCAATTGTAAGAATCAATTTGTTAGGTGATATTGAAACTTGAATTAATCAAACGTAACATTGAAATTAGGTTATAAAAAATTATATAAGTATAACAATTTAACTAATAACGATATTGACAATATTTATCGATATTAATATTGAGAAAAACAATAGTAAGAATTATGGTATACTATAATTCTTGGGTATTTGCTTACATTTTTTATTGGGCCTTACTTTAATAGAGCGATCATATAGGTATGAGCCATGACGACATTTGCATATTTTTATTTATTGACATTCTTTATTGCAATTTAATAATGAAACTGATATTTTATGACACTGTAAATCTTGATTTGTGAGACCCAGTTAATTTAAAAAACTTAAATAGAATATAACGAAATTGAGTGAGCTAATAATATTCCATCTCACAAAATGTGATGTTAAATGACCTCACCCAAATTTTTACCTTAAATAATTATTTATGGAGATCTTAAAATCCACGAATAATTACAAAGACAAGTGCAATTATTTATCATGTGGGGTTTGTGTGTCTCAATTGTCACCCATATCTACGATTAGAGGTGGCAATGGGCGGGTTCGGGGATGGTATTAGCAATACCATCACCAAATCAAATTGTCATATCAAATATCATCCCCGCTACCATCACCGTTTGTGAATTTGGTATGGGGATAGGGATTCACCGCTCGGGGAACGAATTCCCCTTGGGGGATTCGAGTTTAAAAAAAAAATTCTAAAATAATTTTTAATAAAAGAAATATTAAAATAATTAAAACAACTTATAAACAATATAGATCCAACATAACATCAAATATTATGAAATCATAAATTTAGTTTTTAAAATAAAAGTATGAAATACGTAATTCAAAAGACAACACAATCTAACAAGTTACAACATAATCTAACAAGTTTGACTATTTTGAGTTGATTCAAAATTTCAATTTCAATTTGTAATTTTAGATATTAAATTATTAATTAATTGGAAAGGAGCCGTGAGGACTTAGAGTATTTATGGAAAATTTTGGATGTTTTGGTATATTCACTAAAATATACTCCCTCCGTCCCTTAAATCTCTGCACACTTTCCTTTTTAATTTGTCCCCAAATACTTTGCACACCCAAAAATGACAAATTTTATCACAATTATTACCCTCCCAATACACATTTATTTACACACAATGTTATTACATTTTCTCTCTCAACACTTTATTATTTTTTGTCTTTTTCTCACATATTTGACCATTATATCCTCAATCATAAATCAAATATTCTTTTTTTCTTAAAAACTGTGTCCAAATTAGTGTGAAGAGTTTTTCGGGATGGAGGGAGTATATATTAATAAATAATATTAAACCGGGTACGGGGAATCACGGAGTACTTATGGAAAATTTTGGATGTTTTGGTATATTTACTAAAATATATATATTAATAAATAATATTAAACGGGGGGAATATGGAATCACCGTTTCATATAAATTGGGCCAGTTTCGGGGTCGGGGATTGGATGAAGAGCATAAATACCATCCCCATAACATTCCCGTAATTTTTAAATGAAGATTCACCGTCCCTACCTCATTCCCTCATAACATTCCCGTAATTTTTAAATGAAGATTCACCATCCCTACCTCATTCCCTGATTTGACTGAGAAATCCCCACCCCATTAATATTGATACCCAACGGGAATGGTTCCCGTGGGAAAATTGCCACCCCTATCTACGATGGAGTGTCTTTAAATCTTAAGAGTTAGTCCCACGTGTATAATTTGATTTTGCAAATTAGATTGACATTCAGTATTTTATATTCTTTAATATCGATATTAAATGCTACTTTTAATTTTGACAAAAATATCCAATTGTAGTAAACCTACGTTATTCACACTAACTCTACTTTTATAAATTAGGAGATCAAGTTGTGGGGTTAAGTAAATGGAAACTATTAATCCTCAAATTTCACAACTTAAAATTAACCGATATACATACAAAATATTTTATTTTTGTACGTATAATATTGTGAGAATATGAATTGTTTTAAACATTTCTTTTGTATGTTTGATAAGAACCATTAATTAAGTTTGTAGTAATGCGTTTTAATTAGATTAATTAATAAATATATAAATTCAAATTTTAATGGATTTGTCCACACCATATGGAGATAACATCGATTAACTTCACTTTGCTTTTGTAATAGAATTAGGGCTTGTTTCATTTATATAAGATAAATTAAAGGGCCTATTGATCAACCCCCCCAAAAAAAACTTTAATGCATAAAAAGATAACATTACATAAATGAAAATAAGAATAATATCAGTATAAATGAAGAATATACAAAAAATGGAGAATCAAAGAGGCTTTAATTGCAAGAATCTGGAGAAGCAGTTTTAGGATGAATAATTTTCTTGAGCTTCAACAATGAAAAGCAACCATTGCAGCTTTTCTCCTCATCACCTTTTTGATCTTGATCTGATTTAAGCTTATTAGAGGATGATATTTCAACTTTCTTCATCTTCTCCATCTCAAGCTTTCTCACCATGTATGCTTCTGCCAGCCCTGTCGACGACATCCTAATTAATTTAATTTCTTCAACAAATGAGTATGAAATATTGAAGATGTTGAAAAGCTGACATATATTTATAGAGTAAGTCTCTTGTGAGACCGTCTCACGGAATTTTAATGCATTGCGTGAGACGGATCAACCCACAACCTAATTACCCACCATTCAAACCCTACAATTAACATGTTATTTGTGTTTATGAGGCTCCGTCTCACGGAAACTATCCGTGAGACCGTCTCACATGAGTTTTTGTGATATTTATATATAGAGTTTTGTGACCTTGGAGAGCAAGGAGATGTGGGGTCAATGCATGACTTGTCACTCTTGGCTAACAAGTTGTGTTTTGACTTGGATTCTTGGAAGGAATTCAATTTTGGAATTAAGCTCATGACTTCTTTTGCTTACAAGTTGTGTTTTGACTTGGATTCTTGATATCCATATAAATTATTTAATTAAATATGAAGTGAAGAGGCCAAATCTTATGAATAATGGTGATTTTTTTTTAGTGTGGTGAGAGCATGCACTCTTATCATTTAAATTTTTTAATATAGTAAAAGTTATTTCTTCTTAGGGTGGGATTTTGTTGGCGATATCAATAGATACAACCTCAAAATTAAGTTATTGAAATACATCCCACGATTTACATGGTGACAATTTCAAAAAATCAAATCCGAATAGTTATAGATCGAATGCTCTATTACAGCTTCTTGTAGCATCTCTTGTACATGGTGTGGATTGTTGTCACGTATGACAGAGAAAAAAAAAAGTAAATGGATCTAGATTAATAAATGTAAACTTTAAATTTATTATAAAAGTAATATTTAAATATAGTAACTTAACTAATAACGATATTGATGTCAATATTTATCAATACAAAAATTAAGAAAATCAATAATAAGTCCAAAAAAAAGTTAAATGGGACTATAATTTTTGGGTATTTGCTTGCTTATTTATTTATTTATTGGTGTATAGTACAATTGGTGAGGTGTCAACACTGACGTCTCGATGATAAATACTTTACTTTGAAAGAGATCTCATATTGGCATGAGTCATGCCCACATTTTCATATTTTTAATTATTGACAATCTTTATTGCAATTTAATAAAGAAAACTAATATTTTATGACATTATGATTTGTGAGATCAAGTTCATTTAATAAATTTAAATAAAGTATAATGAATTGAGTGGGCTAATAATATTCCATCTCACAAAATGTGATGGTTAGATGACCTCATCCAATTTTTTACCTCAAATAATTATTTATGGAGATTTTAAAATCCACGAATTATAATAAAAAAGTGCAATTATTTAGTATGTGGGGTTTGAGTGTAACCGTCACCAACATCTACGATGGAGTGTCTTTAAATCTGAGTGAGAATTAGTTCCACGTGTATAATTTGATATTGCAATTTAGATTGTGATTCATTATTTTATATTTTTTTATTATCGATATTAAATGCTACTTTTGATTCTGACAAAAATAAAAATATCCAATTATAGTAAACCTACGTTTATCATTTTTGAACAAAACCAATATGAATGAAGAAGCTCTAATCATAAATATACAAACAAAAAATTCAAAATGATAATTACATGATTATTTTAAATCTATCATAATTATATATGAATTTAGAATTCACTCGAAATTATTCAATAGAATAAAGCCTCCCTATCAATTCAGTCGCATCATTTCTTTTTTCATATAAAACTATAGTACATAAATAAATAAATATATATCTCATATAAATTCTATTACACTGTGGTTACACACCTGAATTCCAATCCAAAGTCACAGAATTTCAGATTAATAGCACAAAATCTAAAAAAGAAAAAAAAGAATATGGACATTTCTAACTAATAATCAGAGATTCAAAATCACTGATACTGAAACTGGATTTATTTTCAAGAATCTGCAGAAGCTTGCAAAGTAGTTTTTGGGTGAATTTTCTTCAACTTCAACAAGGATAAGCATCCACTCTTAGAAGCAGTTGAATTCCCCCTTTTCTTCCCTTGATGATCATAGCTCTCACTTTTTTCTTCACCTGATTTCACCTTATTGGAATCTTCCATCTTCTTCATCTTCTCTCGTTGGAGCTTTTTCATCACGTAAGCTTCTGCGAGACCTGTCGACATGGCTTCTTCAAGAATTGATCACAACCAGAAAAGCAGATTAACGGTATTTATCAACTGCTACTAGAAGAATAAGAAGATGGGATTAGTATGAACTTACTGAAAAGCTGAAGTGGGATGGATATATATATATAGATTTTTGTCAACTTGTAGAGCAAGCAAATTGGCCGTCATGCATGACTCTATAAAGTCTTATAGCTTTTCAGCTTAGAAGCTGTGGGTTCTGATGTCATGGCTTATCATTATGTTTATCCCACATGAGTATACTAGTGCAATATCTATCGTCAATTGGCACATAACTGGACAAGAATAGTATCAGCAAACCATCATTATGTGGAGTGAGAATTTAATTCGAAATCATGATGATCGTGAAAAGTGAAAACACCCTTATTGTGGGCTCGTTAATTATATCAACGGTGGATAGGGTAGGAAGAGATGAATGTACAAGAATCACTCCCAGAATGAATTAGATCTATCCTACTGCATCATTTTTGTTTCTTATAAATAAAAATTCTATAACTCAATATACACAATTACTGATTTACAGATGAATGTTACATTACAAACTTCCAACATACAGAATCGATATTGTAAATGAACCAAGCCTACTAACAAAATGGTCAAAAAACTGACCTGACCTTCGATTTTGTTTCTCTGTTTCTCCTTCGTCTCTGAACTTCGATCGTGAAGCCACAATCCAGCAGGAAGTATAGATGAAAGCCCTGAGCTATCATAAGCTATAGATATCGGTGCTTGGCCATGTCATAAGCTAAATTATACTTTGGTTCTTGTAAGATATTTAAGATTGCAAGCAATGCTCTGATGAGGAATCTTTGTCCCACTTAAAATCTCCACAAGCAGTGAGAACAGTTGAGAGGATATAATCATCTACCTCAATGCCCTCGGCTTTCATTCGGTACATAAGCTTCAAAGCCTCGCTACAAAGCCCATTTTTAGCATAAGCTACAATCATTGCCCTCCAGGAAACCGAGTTTCTCTCTGGCATGCTATCGAACACTTGAAGCGCCTCTGAAAGATATCCACATTTGGAATACATATGAACCAAAGCGCTTCCCACAAACACATTGGATATTGCAGGGGTCTTATTTATGGAGGAATGAATAAGTTTCCCTTGCCTCACGTTTTCTAGTTTTGCACAGGCTTTCAGAGCTGATGAATAAGTGAAAGGGTTGGGTTTCACACCTTCGTCCAGCATTTCCTTCAAGTACTCGAGGGCCTCGTATTCATGACCTAGATGAGAGCAGCCAGAAATCATAGCAGTCCATGAAACGACATCTTTATCAGGTAAGTACTGGAGAACTTTAGATGCAGAAGCATATTCCCCACATTTGCAATAGAGCCACACAAGTGCACTTCCGATAAAAATATTGCTCGGTTGCAAATTCTTGAGAATTTGTGCATGTACTTCTTTACCTGTTGATAGTGCCCTGAGTAAGCCACTAGCTTTAAGGATGCTAACCATGGTTGAATTGTTAGCAATAACCTTCAATCTTATCATCATACGAAATTGTTGAATAGCCTCTTCTCCAATGTTATTGCGAGCATATCCAGCTATAATGGAATTCCAAGTTACAGCGTTTCTTCTTTTCATTCCATCAAAAACTGTTCTGGAATCCTCAATTTGCCCACACTTTGCATACAAATCCACCAACGCGGTCCCCACGAAAACATCCATATCATATGCCTTCTTAACAACAGTACCATGTAATTGCTTACCAAATCTTAGTTCTTTCTCTTCAGCACAAGCATTCAGTACACTGCAAACAGTAAACTCATTTGGGTCCAGCCCATCAGAGAACATTTTTGATAACATGACAACAGCCTCGTGCCCCCGTTTATGTTGTGAACATGCTGTGATCATTGTTGTCCAAGCAATCAAATCCCGCTTTTCCATTCGATCAAAGACTTCAAAAGCACTATCCAAATCACCACACTGAGCATAAAAATGCAAAATAGTACAATCTAATATGAAATTGCTCACTTGATTCTTTACCGTACAAGCATGCAGTTGCCTCCCAAGCTCATTATTAAATGTCCTGCCACACAAATTCAACATACAAACATATGTCTGTGCATTCCCATGGAACCCACAGTTAGCAAACTCATCGAACAACCCTAGAGCTTCATTTCCCATACCATGTCTTTGGTAGCCATTAAGCATCGCAGTCCAGGATACAACATTTTTCTCCAACATATTATCAAACACCCGACGAGCCACCACCAAATCTCCAAATTTTACATACATACTGATCAAATTATTGTTAACATAAGTAACTGGATCTTTCACTCTCTTAATAACAACAGCATGTAATTTCTTAATCTCATCAACATTAGAACAAGATTGAAGCCAATGGCCTAAAGTGCTGGAATTTATAGGCTGATTGATTGGATTAGTCTCATATACAAGCACACTGTTGCTATGATCCACATTTCCAGGAGATGTAGATAAAGAGTGAGGTTGGGTTGGAATAGGCAAATCCTTGGAAATTGAAACGTTTACGTTCCAACTGCAACTGGTACAGCAGATTTTTGTTTTCGAGGAATCCTTATTGTATTTTGGAGTATCAACAGTGCAAGGTGGTTGGCTTTGATATAAAAATACAAAAGGCGTGATATATGATAATGAGAACATCGAAATATTTGTATAGTTTGATTAGGCTATATTTTCTGCGCCTTCCTGTGACAGAAAAGTAAAACATCCATTACAATCTAGTTAATGTTGAGATTCATGGCTAACATTAAGATGCACCATCAGAGAATTCGAACCAAAACAATTTGTGCTATAGAATAATAGAACTCCAAATGAAGCAAGACAAAATTCCAAAACATCATCAGATAAATTCTAAACCTTCCCACTTGTACTTGGATCATAGCGAGACTGTATGTCCACATTTTCTATTTACTACGGTTCAAAATAAATTTCCAATCATACTTTTCCAACTTAACATGTCAACCACTCTTCACCTGACTTGCTAAATTGAAATCATTAATCTATCAATTCAATATAAAAGAGTACTTAGAAACACACAAGATATTAAACCCCTTTGAATAGGGCAATCACAGTAACACATAACTTAAATAACTAACCAGAAAATCACAGGTATCGACCACAACAGAGCTCGATGCAATGAATAACTGTATAACAATAACAATTCAACACATACAAAATGGAGCATTCCATAGTCGAGAAAATGAGATAATTGGAAATGCAAAAAACAAAATTTGAAATACTCTACACAAATAATCCAAATAATCCCACATAACCCGCAATACGCTCGCTAATGACTAGGAGATACTCTATGAACAGCTTCAACCACAATATGCCGTTAAAAAAGAACTATAATCACAATATAAAACAGATACAAAAGTAAATTTCAATCTGAAGTCACGAAATTAGGAACAACATACACCTAAACTACCTACTTTGGAGCTCTCCTCTAAGTCTCCAGTTACAGCATACAACATACTAATACAGCACGAAGCAGATACAATAATACATAAAGTCACAGATACACACTCACACTCACACGCGCGCGCGCACACACACACACACACACACACATATATATATATATATATATATAGAGAGAGAGAGAGAGAGAGAGGGATGGGGGAACCTGGTGATGCTGGAGAGCTAGAGAGAGAAGCAGGAAAGGAAGAGAGGAAGGGAAAGAAACAGCGGGAGCTGAGTGATGCTTATTTTTGTCTGAGATATTTTGTTAATTAATAGTCACTGGATTAGCGGGCCGTTATTTTCACTAGTAAATTGGCCCATTAACTCTATGTGGCCAATTCAGGATTAGTGGGCTGTCCATTTAATTGTTTTTCTATATATCCATAAAATGTTAGGATTTATATTTTAATGGACCAAGTGAGATTAAAAGATAAGGTGTTCACGAGCAATGAAATTCAAAAATTAAAATATAACTCCTTTTGAAATAAATAAAAAAATCACAAAAATAGAAATTGATGATACAAGTGGCATGGGACTTGGGAAACATCAATATTAACAAATATTGAATTATCAAAAGGGAAAAAGATATAACTTATGTGATGTGGATATGAATTCATGAAATGGGTCAAACTAAAATCATTGAATTATGAAAAATGCATATCGATTGTAATTTGTAGGTAGTGTCGTAGTGGTTCTAATATAAATTTTTGTGTTCAAAAATATTGTTTTGACTTGATTATTCTTATCTGAAATTTGGATATATGTAATAACTTTCAACTCATTAAACTTCATATCAATATATCAAATAATCAAACAGTTATATGTGAGGCTATACACACCTCAAAAATATTAAACACACTCCAAAAAAAATGATTTTATATCTTCATTTTTTTCAAAAAAATGGATGTGTAGTATTTTTTGGGACGTATATTGTCTCACCCGTCACAAAAACTGTACTGAGAGAAAAAAAAAAAAAGGGGTTAATACTTGAAACTGCATCATCTCATATTCTAAATACAGCATTTAGACTACGTACAAAACTACGTAATCATGTTTATTCAACCATATGATTCTTAGTAATATGAATCTCTTATAATCTTTGATCAATATCACGAGGATTCATCGTCTCCAATGATAACAATGTCACAAAATCGATTAATCCCACAATGGCTAGTAACGTTCCGATTGTATAAAAGCTTCTATAGTATGGTAGTAGTATATACAAAGTCCCTGTGGGGTGGTTTCAAGAACATATAAAAAAGTGTGTAATGTGAAGAGAAGCCAAGAATGAGGGCTGGTTAGTTGTTCAACCCCCAATCATAATTCTGATAAATCACTTTCAACTGAGTATTTGAGAGCGAATCGAGCAAGGCTTGAGAGTTGGTAGGCTCCAAGTAGTTTGCAGCATGCTTCAGCACCTCCACCTCATTTTTTCCGAAATCTACGCTGTACCTAGAAATCAAGAAAGTGGAACACTTAGGAGTCGTTAAGACTATGTTCATACGTAGAAACAAGGAACACAAAGAGGTTTGGATCGTCCCAGTTCACACTTTGATATGCATATTAGAGTAGTGATCTTGTTTATCTCATCATCAGTAGTTGTATAACAAAAGGAAAAGGAAATGAATTGTGTGTGTTTGTGTGTGTACTTACCATTTCAGTATTTTAGTGGCATGTGCAACATTGGCAGTCAAATCAACGTAAAGACCTCCGTTTCTGAGGAAATTACAAGCAGCGTCTATCATCTCTTTGTCAATGTTCTTAGGTGAGTAGCATCGAAGAGCAGGCCCAGATCGGGTGCCACAAACCAGTGTGAAATGAACTAGAGGCTCTGGATACGGTAGAGCTACCTGTAAACAGTGAGAGAGAGAATCAATATCTAAACATATATTGATGATCTTCAGATAGAACTTGATCTAATTTCTTAGACCAAAATCAAGAAATCGATAGCATTCACTACTCTGAATATGTGGAATGGAAACCATGTTAAGTTAAATCTTGAATGTCATAAGGACAACCTACCACCTCTTTCTACAACAGAAATAGTAGAAGTCAAAAGGTAGAGAGAATCATAAACCACCAAAATAAAAGGCTAAAAAGATAGAAGGTGCAATTTATTATAGCTCATTGGTCATAATATAAGGAAAATGGAAAGGAGCAGTTCCAACTGACAAGTAAACAAAAGAAGTTATGGAAAACCGTGCTCTCTGACCTTCAATCGCTTATCTTTTGTTCCAAATGGCTTGACAAGATTGTATGGTGGCCTCTGGTTACCCCTCAAGATGCCATTATAAATAGCTGAAAGAGAGTATGCTGATCCACCAATAACATACTTGAAGTCTCCAAAAAACTTTCTTCTCTCCAGTGTTCCGGAAGGATGGCCCAAAGCCAGTATTGCATGAATAGCCATCATATTGTAGAGATTGATGAAGAAGGATAGCTTCTCCTCTCTAGGCATTTCATCCAACTCCACACGCTGAAGCTCTTCAGTAATCCTCAAGTATCTGGAAATGCATTAGTGGTCAATTCCCAGAGTGAGAGAATAGCTAATGCGGCCTAGACATGGACTCTCTATCTTTCTCTGCAGACATGGACTAGTTCTCCATCATAAATGTGTAATCTATCTTTAGATAAATCTATCCATGAACAGTAACCATGTTCTATATCACTGATATTGAAATCTCTCCACCATATCATATATTCTTCAATATAGATTCTATAAATGTTCATCATATTTGGTGAATTTAGCAGCTAGGTCCAAGGAAAGAATGATAGAATTGGTAAAAAAAATGGAGACTCTATCTTTCTTCATCTATCTACTATATATCTAGTAATATAAATCCATCTCTATCTAACGCCACACACACACAAACACACACTTGGTTAAACAAACTAAAAATTGTTTAATAATGGTTCCATTATTGTCACAATGATCTTTGAAATTATTTTAACGAACCTTGCAAACTCTTCACTCCCGTGGATGCTTCTGTAATCAACGGACTTTCCATCTTCAGAACTGTAAGCTTCTAACATTGCAGAAACCAGAAACCTCAACCTTGATGAAATTTCTGTGATGGGTTTTGGTTTCACTTCACTAATGCCACTTGGAATGTTTTGGCATTTTGAGATGAAAGGATCATCATCCAAGAAACGATACAAGTGATTTCCATCATCAAATGTGTTCTCACTGGGTATTATAACAGAAAAGCTCTTGTGAGTTGTGAGGAAGAAAATAAGTAATTTCATATGACAGCCACAACATAAGCAATATCTCATCAAAAGAAGGCAGAGGCATCGCATTGTGAGGAACAAAACAGTGGAAATATCTGATCCCCAACCCCCAACCCCCAAGAGAGAGAGAGAGAGAGAGAGAGAGAGAGAGAGAGAGGGAGAGAGAGAGAGAGAGAGTATAATAAACTCACTGAGCAACATGTTGGAAGAAGAGTTTGTTTGCAAGCTTTCGGCCAAATTCAACAGCCTATTTTAAGCAATTTAAACAGTTAGAAGAAAAGTATTGAGTGATGTGGCTTAACTAACACAGAATGGTAAACCAGAAGCCTTATTGGCCATTCATGCTAACTGGTCTTAACCAATATATATACTTTGTAAATGAACACATTTTTAAACTAGTTTTCAACTTAAAATCTACTTGACAGAATAATGTGAAATAGTGACATTATAATCTATATAATAGTTTAATTGAAAAGTAATATAAAGGAGGGTGGGGGGAAACTAGATACTCTATGGGAAAGTTATTCATAGCACAGAAAAATTGGAAACCAAATGTGATCTTCTAATATACATAATGTATAACTCCTCAAACAAGAAGACCAATAACTAACTCAGAAATTCTAACAGCCTGAAATGGAATAAAAATGAGTATATATTATATAGTAAAGCTATAACTATAACACCAGAAACAGTTGTTATTGCACAAGCAAATAGATCAATATGCCGTTAATAACTAAAAATGTAAGACAACAAAGGAACCACAAATGCCTTACCTATCTGGAAAAAACAAAGTTAGAAATGCCAACTGTATATGGTGTGCATGTGTGTGTGTGTGTGTTTCACCTGAATGTGAAAATGAGATGCAACTTACATCTTCCCTCTCCAAGTACTGATCTTCTGACAAGAAACTCACAGCTTCTGAACCAAGAAAACAATCAGTAAACCTGCGCATCTTGTAAAATCGATCTTTGATAGATATTGATTCTTTCATTTTCCGAACAATTAGAGCTAGCTCATCAATAGCTCCACTATTTGACAGGTCATCTTCACCAGAAAGAGGTGGTAATGGAGCTTCATATGATGGTGATTCAGTGATAACATACTCAATCTTCTCTCCAAGTTTACCAGAATCCTCTAAGCTTTTCAGCCCACTTAACCCGCCAATCAGGACTTCATTAAAAAAAACTCTTGGAACAGCAGAAGATCCAGCAATCTTTTCTAGCTCTAGCTTTCTAGACGGGAAGACATCAACATTGATCTCAACATAACTGAGCCTTTTGGCGTGCAAATACCTTCTGGCCTCTTTGCAGTCCTGGCATCCTAACCTTGTATACAAAATAATTCGTCCTTTCATGGCAATAGGTTGCGTTAAGTCTTCAATAGAGCCCTCCCGTTCAGATTTATTTTCTCTGCCAGCATCATTTGAAATGCCAATAAGGCTAAGAGGGTTCCATCCGGATCTCTCTACAGATTTATGGGAAACTTTCTCACCTGCACTTTCTGGCAATGAATCTTTCCCACCTGCACTATGATCTTCCTTGCTGCAATTTTTATCCTCGTCCGTTACATCTTGCCCTTCATCACTTTTTCCGGAAAGACGCCGCAAAACAGTAGACATTGCACCAATACTCTTTTGCCTGACATAGTGTGTTAGAGCCACTGCTTTGTCAGGCCAAGCAGACCCCTGTCTTTCTGAATCACTATTCAAGAAGCGTGGAGACAAACTCCTGTTTCCTTCCATTCCTGGAGCTTCAGTCCCATCAAAAACAGGTTCCTCTTCCTCCTCATATAGATCTTCACTTAGGTTCTTGCTAGTTACTCCTGAATCTGCATCATCAACTCCTCCTTCCTTCAAGCCATCTGATTCTTTTTCTCTCTCTGTCTCACCAACTTTTTCACTGATATCTGACAAATTAATTGTACTTGAAGATTCTACGCGCTCTCTTATCTGAGAATCAACTTTTTCTCCCTCCAGCTTGGCTGCAGGTGAAATGTCCAGTTTCCTTTCCTCAGAAGTTTTGTTCTTTTTATTTTCATCTATCTGAGTTTCGGAAATATCTACCTCAGTTAAGCCAGATGAAGATTCCAGAACTTCTTTCTCAGAAATATTTAGTTTTCCAAGGTCCTGTACTTGAATATCAGGTGCATCATCCTCCAGTATTAAAGCACCTGGATTATTCATATTTACTGATTGCTCCACATCCTCGGTTTCATTGACATTATTTGACATATCCTTCTGAAAACCTGGAGGGATCATCCTGCTTTTCTCGTCTCCACTTTCTTTCTCCATGGTGCAAGAAATCCTGTTAGCACATTATTGTGCAGTGGATTTCAGTATCACGATTGTGATAGAGTGAACTAAAAATGCATAACTGAAGTTTCTTAAAATTTTGAGCTCAGACAGGAAGATGGATAATTACAAGAGCTCAGGCATCTAGAACTTTTGCAGTTATAATCTGGAACTGAAAGAAACAGTTTTGACATGCAGCAAGTCTCATTATATCCATCACAAGGTCATCAGACTAATGTAGTCATAAATAGTTTTATACTTATTCATTCCCAAGGAATCACACATCCAGAGTGTAAATTCATCATATAAGATACTACAAGATTCTTCAAGGGTTTGACAAAATCTTGATCAGGTCATTATACATTCACTAAGTATTGACCCTCAAACCCCAGATCTGGATTTGGCATTGTAAATGTTGCAAGGAACCATTCAAATACGGGGTTGAATTGAGGCAGCTGAGCCCCAAAAAGGCAAAAGAAGAGACATGGACAAAGAAAGAACTCAACAATAACAAAACGATATGGTCATTCAGCAAATTTTCCACAAGATGGAGCATTAAAAACAGTCTATGGTAATAAAACACTTGTTCTCACCACTTCTGAACAGGACAAATAACATCCACCCATCCCCAACCCCTCGCATTACAGTATGGTGGCCTACCCCCTTAATTCATCCTACAAACATGCCCCTCATTTGTGAAGAAAATTAAAACAGACATACCTTCTTCTATTTCCTCATCCCACAAACCTGAAGTTATAACAGTCTATGGTATTAAAAGCTTTACCTCGATTCCTAACACTATTAACATTCACAAAGAAATACAAAAGATAAACAATCAGTCGGCAATCAACTCAAAAAGGAAGCATATATTATCAACCGTAATATCCTTGCCATCAAAAATCAAAGGGAAAATAGTCGAAGAAAAACACTTACCGCACTACACTATAATCAATACATAAATCAAAGAACTAATCCATCAAACAAGAGGATAAATAAATTAAAAAACAACAGTATTAACAAAAACTCACCAAATCTAGCGTAAGACACCACCTTCAAATAAAAATATCATTAACAAAAATCAAACTAAAAGTAGATTTTCGCCGGAAAATTAAGAGAAACGGGTGACTTACAGATCTCCGGGCGGTGATTGAAGAAGAAATGAAGTGAATAATCACTTGTTCTGGACGTTATAAAGCTAAAAGATGGAAATTAACGGGTAAAAGGGGGAAGAATTGAATGAATAAATGTGAGTTTGAAGAAAAGAGATGAAGACTTTGAATTTGAAACCGTCGTGTTGTGACTCTCTTTGACGAAAATGGAAAATCAGACCACTCACGAGAGAAGCGGGAAGTCCATCTTTTGGTGCAACTTTCTTTTGCAAATCAGTCCCTACAATTTACTATTTTATTGTCAATTATCAAACCTAATTTGTCAACTTTTAAATTAAAATATTAAGGTCCCTACAGTAAAATACTGGTACATTGCATAAGTGTATACGTTACGTTTTTTTAAGAGGAACTCTTATGTACCCCAGTACCCAGGGCACGGTTCTAGTTCTAGGATCTGGGCTTCCAACCCGTTCCACCATTCCACTTTTATATATATATATATATATATTTTTTTTTTTTTTTTTTTTTTTTCCCCCTTTAAAATCCTTATTTTCTCCTTCCTCTCCATAGCTTGCAACTCCCCTTACACAAAATTAATTCCGGCAACGTTAGACCTTGTCCTCCAGTGCTTCTCAATGATGAGAAGAGATTTGTTTTGTCGAAAAAAATTGATGCGTTATTTGATCATGCCTGGTGGAGTGGGGTGATGATGATGAATGAGGTTGAGTGGTATATATGCCGTCCTGATTGAGCAAACAAAAGAGGAGAAAGAAATCGATCAGTGGAATTTAAGGTCTCGTATGGAGTGGAAATATGGGCAGTGGTTGTGGCAGTATTTTTCAGAGGATGAAGATGAATAAGGTTAGAGCATCAATGACTCTGTTGTGAATGAAGATGA
This sequence comes from Scutellaria minor, assembly GCA_954870855.1. Taxonomy (NCBI): domain Eukaryota; kingdom Viridiplantae; phylum Streptophyta; class Magnoliopsida; order Lamiales; family Lamiaceae; genus Scutellaria; species Scutellaria minor. The sequence goes on from OX940734.1 coordinate 1,037,262, forward strand.
AGATCAAAGTGGTTCAAGATTACCTTTTGTGAAAGATAGAAACATGAGTAGTGTTTGAGAAACTCTTGAATCCATGGAAGTCTTCCAAAAGCCAGTCGTCTATGTTGACAAAAGCCAAATTTCCAGTCTTCGAAACATTTTGGAGAAATTTCACACAAAGACTTGACTATAGGTTACATGGTAGTTTTCTTCGGTTTAGTAAAAGAGCTTGTAGGTTGCAGTTGAGTGATCCCAAAAACACCATAGATGAGATAATGATATAGAGAAGACTACTCGACATAGTCGTCTTGCCAATCCCTGGTGGGCCCAAACGAGCTCCACCGAAGACTCATGGTTGCATCCAGTCTTGCTTGTACAAGCCAAAATAGTCTCAATTTGGATTCATTCAATTTAGGCAATAAATTCATACCAAACTTCTCCAACTTAGTACTACCATTCACAGAGAAAATTAAGAATTGGAACATACTATGTTGTTCTTGGTTAACACTTTCTCAATGATGTTAAGATTTCGATGCATTCTCAATGTATTCTATATTTTTTTTAGTTGTCATGTTCATCAAATAAACTAAATATGTGATACCTTAAAGGTAATAATGTAATACCTTAAATATATGTATAAAATACTTAAACCTACCTATATAATACCTTAAAGATAAATATGTAATACTTTAAATGTTCGAGTATGTAATATCTTACAATATAAGAATCAATACCTTAAAGGTAAATATGTAATACTTTAAAGATAAATATATAATACCTTAAATGTGCATATGTAATACCATATGCACATTACCTTATACAATAAACATTAATACCTTAAAGGTAAATATGTAATACTTTAAAGGTACAAAAGTAATACATTATACTATAAGGATCATACCTTAAAGGTAAATATGTAATACCCTATACAATAAGTAGTAATACCTTAGAGGTAAATATGTAATATTTTAAATGTGTGCATATGTAATATCTTATATCATAAACATCAATACTTTAAATGTAAATATATATATATGTATATATATAATACCTTATAGCATTAATACCTTAAAGGTACATTTGTAATACCTTATACTACAAACATTAATATCTTAAAGGTGCATTTGTAATACCTTATACTACAAGTATTAATACCTTAAAGGTTAGTATTTAATACCTTAAAGGTTAGTATTTAATACCTTAAAAGTGTGCATATGTAATATCTTAAATTTGTACATATGTAATATCTTATACTATAAGTATTAATACCTTAAAGATAAATATATAGTACTTGAATTGAAACAATGCAACTTTTGGTGTTAAATCTATCCAATCATTCCCTGTTCGAGCGTTTTATGCTGCAAGGATATCTAAAATTAAATGGACAAAGAAAAGAAAAATGAAATAATATTCATAAAGGATTGCCTTTAGAAATATGGTTTCTGATACACTATTCATTTACAAATCCAAATTAAAACTCAACTCCAACCATTTTCTTTGGTTAACAATGATCCTTGATAAAGTGAGTCACTAGCAACTCAAAAAAATGTCTAAAAATTACATTACAACTACTTATATTGTCATCTTATATTCCCAAAATTACTCAATCTCACTTAAAAAACTTCATTTCCCTTTTTCTCTTCTATTTCCTCTCTCTCTCTCTTTAATCCTCCTAAAGAAACTTCATTTCCCCTTATTTCTTCTCTTTCCTTTTTCTCTCTGTAATCCTCTTACCTTTTTTGTTCATTTTGAATATTTTGTCAAACAGTCAGAAATTAGAGATTCAACAATGACAGATGAAACCCACCAAAAGCCCACACTTGAAACCATGCCACCCCCACTGTCCACAGTGGAGCTAACAGAACCACCACTGTCGGAGTTTGTCTTCGTGTCGCTAGCTTCATTAGCATTGGATATGCAGAAAGAGTCACCGCAATCGCCTCCGGTTGAAGGGAAACTGAAATAAGCCCTTCACCGTCGTAGAAAAAGACACCCCTCTAAAGTCGCCGCCACCGGAATCGCAGGCGGAGCGATTTTCTAGAATATGCTACCCCGAAGTGGTGAGAGAGAGGCCGACAAAGACGCAATGGTGAAAAAGGAGTTGACATTCAGGTCTGCAACAAATTCAAAATAATTAAACAAAAAATATATATTATATGAGAAGCACTCTTGTACCCCTGGGGCACGGATCCGTGCCCTCGATCCGACCTGACCCGCGCATATATCCATGTCCTCAGTTTTTTTTTAGGTATTACAAATTTGTTCTATAGGTATTACAAATATGAATAAAGGTATTGATACTTGAAGAGTATATGTATGATACCTTTGGACCTGTTAGGTGGGCGCGCGGTGTGGGCGTGCGGCGTGTGCTCGCGAGGTGTGGGCGCACGGTGTAGGAGGTATTACAGATTTGTCCTATAAGTATTACAAACATGAAGTAAAGGTATTGATATTTGAAGAGTATATGTGTGATACTTTTAGACTTGTGAGGTGCACGCGGCGTGCGCACGTAGTGTGGGCGCGCAGTTTTGAGGTATCACACATTTGTTCTATAGATATTACACATATGTGATACCTGAAGAGTATATGTATGACACCTTTAGAACAAATGTGTGATACCAACATGTGCGCATGCGTGGACACACGACAAGGGCGCATGGAAACGACCCACGAGCCGAGTCGGGTTGGGGGCACGGATCTGGGACATAGAATTTTTTTCCATATTATATATGATGTGGGGCCGGGTCAGGTTGGGGGTACGGATCCGTATCCCGGGGCATATACATTTTTGTCTTTTTTTAATTTTCTATAATGAGTTGGGAATAGTGGAATGAAGAAAATAAAGTCTAGAACACTTGCGTGATCCAAATTTGAACCTTAAAATGAGTATCTTAATTCTTAAAACCTTAATTTAGATTTGAGGTGTAAATGATATAATATAACTCATGAGCTAATTGAGATCAACTTTGAAAAAAAATAGAATTTTGCTATAAAATAGTTGAGTCAAGCTTGAGTTGCTTTCGGTCTCGAGCATATTAACACTCTACCTGACAAGTTTGCGAGCATATCCAAACATATGTTAAATTTATTATGTTGTCCTTAATAATTTATTTATTTACATTAGAATTTCCATATTTTTAGCAAATTTTTTAGAATTTTAAGTTATTTTATAAATAATATTCAGGTATCGAGTTGCGTCAAATGAAACTCAATAAGTTGAGTCAAATGAAACTCGATCTTATTGAGTTATCTATTGAATTGATTTTGAGTTTGAACTTGATAGTGATTTGATCTAAATTGACTCATTTTCTACCCTAAGCTATAGGTATAATATTTCTAGTATATAGCATTTATGTGTATCATTGAAGATCATATATACTAGAAGATCAATAACGGTTATACTATATATGACACTTATAATAATAATAAAATTATATATATATATATATATATATATATATATAAAAGATACTCGTATTCTACAAAATTTAGATTTTTTTTTTTCATTAACAAGCCATGTAATTTGTTCCAAATCATCATGTTCTGACTTTTAACAAACTAGTCGAAACTCCATTTGCTTACAAAATGAAAACAAAACACATATCAAAAAGCTAAGCTCCATTGGCTTACAAAATGAAAATCTGAGAGAGCTTAAACTAATAGATCTATGGAATGGGACCCAATGGAAACACAGCAACCGGTCCAAACAGCCAACCACTATCCAGTTCTTCATCCAAATGAAATTCAAACGACTTGACAACAGTTGTTCCAGGAAGTGGATTCTCCATCTCGGACTCTGACTCCGACTCCGACTCCGACTTCTTCTCCGACTCCGACTCCAACTCCGACTTCTTCTCCGACTCCCACTTCCTTTTCTTCTTCTCCAACTCCCTTTTCTTCTTCTCCTCCTCATATTTGTTATAATTGAAGTTGCAAACATTGATAGTGAGGCGAGGACGCACAACATCCTCATATGATTTATCCAATTGACATTGGACAGTGCAGAACTGGTATCCACTATCATTCTTGTCCAGCAGTGCCATGACGCAAAGCCCAACCTCTGATAATCCCGGAATCTCAAACCAATCTTGTTTATCACAAACACCCGATGGGGAGATGTACAAATCTTTCCCGACTAATAAGAAATACTGGGACATCCTCACATAATAAGAATCAGGACTGCGAGGAGTTCTCTCCCATCTCTGATGCTCAGATCGAAAATCCAGACTGAACATTGTATCTTCAGTCAACAGCAGCAACACATTTTCATTTTCCACAAACGTGTATGCTTTGATTGAGATATCTACGTTCCTCTTCCTCCAACTATTCGGAAATGCAGCGAGTTTTTCCCAACATCCAACCACAGGGTCATACAGCTCAAAATCACATAACTTGTCAGGGTTGACAATTTTTGACAATTTCACAATTGTTGATGAAAACACAACTATTTTTTTCCTATCTGGGGTAGGGGTAGCTTCGGGATCAAACTTAAAAGCATGCATATCATTGATTTGAACCAGTAAGCTAGGCGACAATCGCGTATAAGAATCATTCGGTTTCAACTTATAAGTGTAAACAGATAATCCACCCATAGAGTGAGAGAAAGAACCAAATATATAAACAGTAGAATTTAACATACAAAAAGCATTCGCAAACAAAGAATACGACCAACCAATCCGAACCCTAGGACCTAAAAAATCGCTGCTAATAGATTCATCTAAAGTGGAAATATGTCTTTCTATCAAATATACATACCAAAAAATATAAAATACCCACAACTTAAGAAAACATATTTTTTACCCAATTTGAGGGAGAAATTACCCAAATACCCTTATTAAACTTGGTGGGTGAACAACAAGAACTAGAGGGTAGATCACGAGGGAAAATTGCTAAATCACGAGGCTAACTGCTAGATCACGAAGGAGACTAGGGTTTTTACGTATTCAATTGGGAGTATAGATCACGAGGAAAAATTGCTAAATCACGAGACTAATTGCTAGATCACGAAGGATACTAGGGTTTTTACGTATTCAATTATAGATCATAGATCACGGTTGAGAGTATATATCACGAGGGAAAATTGCTAAATCATGAGGCTAGATCACGAAGGAGACTATGGTTTTTATGTATTCAATTATAGATCACGGTTGAGAGTATAGATCACGAGGGAAAATTGCTAAATCACGAGGCTAATTGCTAGATCACGAAGGAGACTAGGGTTTTTACATATTCAATTATAGGGAAAATTGCTAAATCATGAGGCTAACTGCTAGATCACGAAGGAGACTATGGTTTTTATGTATTCAATTATAGATCACGGTTGAGAGTATAGATCACGAGGGAAAATTGCTAAATCACGAGGCTAATTGCTAGATCACGAAGGAGACTAGGGTTTTTACATATTCAATTATAGATAGATCACGAGGGAAAATTGCTAAATCACGAAACTAATTGCTAGATCACGAAGGAGACTAGGGTTTTTACGTATTCAATTATAGATCACGTTTGAGAGTATAGATCACGAGGGAAATTTGCTAAATCACGAGGCTAATTGCTAGATCACAAAGGAGACTCGGGTTTTTACGTATTCAATTATAGATCACGATTGACATTATAGATCACGAGAACACATAGATCACGATACCAAACACGCTCATTATCTGCAGTTTGTTGTTTGCTCACCAAGTTTAATAAGGGTATTTGGGTAATTTTGCCCTCAAATTGGGTAAAAAATATGTTTTCTTAAGTTGTGGGTATTTTTCATTTTGCTCATTGTGTAATGGACAAAAATGCCCCCACCCCTTCATCTAAATTTATAATATATAACCGAAAACTATCACGCTCACCCTTGGGAGGATTCGGGGTACTACAGCTGCATACAACACATATTTTTCCATAAGAGTATTCAACCTCCATGTCGTAAACTGAGATGCAAGAAAAAGAACTACGGCGATGAGCCGATGAAGATCTTAAAGAAAAAAAAGAGATTTTGTAAAAACTGATGAGACAAGAGAGATTGAGGATGAAGGTCTGGTAGGGCTATGACAGATTTAAATAGATTAGGTGGAAAATATATTTATTTATTACGCTAAAATTACGGAAAAGTGGACTCGTTTTTTAGTTACAAAAGGCCTCCTCCAAATAAGATGGGCCTACATCAAAGGGCCCAGTGAGTTAGAGGCTAAGTACCAGGCCCAGATTCAAGATGAATGGATAAATGGTGACTTTTCTGAATATTAGAGCCAACTCAACATGGATCTTCTCTCCAAGGCATATGCAGCTACTTCCGACGATGACGACGGCGGTGGATCGGGACGCTCGAATCCCCCGCCACCTCCTCCGAAGCGTCTCAAAATGGGTCAGACCCGTATGCCCGTTTTGCCCCACTCGGATGCTCCAATACCTGGAAGTTACGTCTCTAAGAGACAAAGAGCTGCCCTTCCTGCAACGAATCAAACAATAATCGGACATAACCCTAATTATCATGCCGATTCATCAGGTTCGTGTGATTAATCTTTCTACGAATTAAATTAATTTCAATTTTTTGTCAGGTTCTGTATCGATCGTGTTTCTCTGTGATTAATCTGGCTGATAGCAAGCTATTTTGAATGGTGATAGGAAGCATTTCAGATAGAGATTTACCGCATGGTATTTTGACAACGTTGAGGAGTTATATGAAGGGCAGTGTGGCTTCGAACAAGCTAAAACCTCAATCACTCTCTGCTGCAATGGTTGGCCACACAAAGCCTATTAATGCGGTGCAATGGTCTCCAACTCACGGTAATTTGATTATGTATGCTGTAAATTTATTTGGGAATTGATTTGATCTTCCGTTTCTTGTAAGTGATTGGTACAAGGAATTGATGAATGATGATAATCAGCACAAATCATATAGTTGTATCGTGTATTGATAGCATCCTGGTGTTATATACATGCTCACGTGCATAATTTATCACTTCAACTTATTATATTGTGCTTGCATTTGTTCTTGGAAATGCAAGACTTAATGCAACTGTGTCTTGAAGTTGAAAGTATGATCTCTCTTTTAGTTTGTAGTGATTTTTTTTTAGGACACATTTGACTTAATGAATTTGAGATAGACTTGTTGATTGAATAAAGTGCTTCAGAGGAAAATGTTCTAGGATATAGTGTCTAAACAAAGATGCATATTTGATGATATATAATTGGTTCTGAAAGTAGGGGGTTATGAAACTATGAAAGTTGTAGAGATGTTTAGATTTTGTTTTAATTGAGGGGAAATGTACAAGCTAGAATCTTCATCCAGATTGACCGTATTGCGGTTGACATGTTGTTTCAATGTATAAGTTTATTGCTTTTCTAATTGAGGTTCATTTGTTTTACCTTCATGGGAGATTGTTGTATATAGTGTTATCGTTTCTTCTCTACTCATCCGTTTGACCTGTTGGAAAGACTCGATTGTATTTTTCAAGCTATGGATTTCTGATTTGTTCTGTGAAGTTAGTTTGCAGCTCATCTTCTTGCATCTACGGGAATGGATCATACCGTTTGCATATGGAATGTATGGAGTGGAGGCAAGAAACGAGCACGTGTATTTGACTGTCACAATGCGGCAGTGAAAGATGTGAAATGGTCTCAGCAGGGATTATCTGTGCTCTCTTGTGGTTATGATTGCACATCAAGATTGGTCGATGTTGAAAAAGCAACAGAGACTCAGGTGTTCAAGGAGGATCAAGTAGTAGAAGTCGTAAAATTCTGTCCAAACAACTACAATCTTTTCATCTCCGGTGGATCAAAAGGCCGCCTTAAACTATGGGATATTAGAACTGGGAACGTGGTCCATGAATATGTAAGAAATCTCGGGCCAATTCTTGATGTGGAGTTCACAGTTGATGGCAAGCAGTTAATTACCTCAAGCGACGTGTCCAAAAGTAACCTCAGTGAAAACTCAATCATTGTTTGGGACGTTTCACGCCAAGTTCCATTGTCAAATCAAGTAAATCCTCGTGTCCTTTCATTCATTATGTGGGCTCATACTCAATGATCAGTACGTTCTAACATAGCATGATGCATTGGAATAATACCATGTTTAATAACCCTGAGATATCACCATGTTCTAGGTTTATGCAGAAGCCTACACATGCCCTTGTATCAGAAGCCATCCATTCGAGCCATACTTTATAGCCCAATCCAACGGAAACTATATTGCTATATTCTCAACGAGACCCCCTTTTAAACTCGACAAGTACAAGAGGTATGAAAGTCACGGTGTCTCAGGTTTCCCTATCAAGTGCAACTTCAGTTTGGATGGAAGTACGGTAGTCTCTGGATCGTCTGATGGATGTCTCTACTTTTACAACTCTAAAACGTCGAAACTTGTTAGCAAGATTAAAGCATACGAGCAATCATGTATAGATGTAGTATTTCATCCTACTGTGCCCAATGTAGTTGCTAGTTGTAGTTGGAGTGGTGAAGTCTCCATTTTCGATAAAGACTCAGTTATGAATTGATCTCTTGTGTGTTGTATTGAGTCTCAGTTTTGAGCTAGTATCATTTATCAAACCTATTTTCCCTTGTAGCACCTATTCATGTTATACTTCAATTATTTTTATGGACTTTTGCTGATTTATTTGCTGCCTTTTTCTAGCTTATTTTGTAAAGCATACATACATTCGGTTGATCGATAGATCGAAATATTTGCAATCTGTAAACCAAACCTTCAACAAAAAAAAAAAGAAAAAAAAAAAAGAAAATGAGAAAGAAATAAAAACAAACTGAAATAAATGTGTTTAATCTTCTATCACATAAATATGTGTAAAGGCCATCCTTTTCCTTGTTTTCTTCTGGCCCATTTATCTCTTCAGCCAATTTTTTGTATTACATAAAATGTCTACTGCTTTCTGTAAAATAAAGAGTTATTTTTATAATTTTAAAGAAAGTAAGTACTACATCCAAAGCGAAAATAATTGATCGACTATAATTATAATAAAATTTCCCTCATTTCAATGGCCATTATTATTTTCACGAGCCTAAAATAAAAAATTCGATCTTCCTATCCCAAACAGGCTTTAAATGCATAAGCCCTAATTGCAATTCAATTAACCAATTTTCGATAAAATCCTCAATTTTGTTACTCGAAAAGAAATATGATCGCCTGTGCAGCAAAATCGTTGAAGAATTTGAATCGTCAGAATACTACTACACATTTCTTCAGATTCCAGAATGTTCGAACCCTCTTGCTGCAGTCAGCTTCTGAGTCTGTGAAATTGCAGAGACTCACTGAGTCTGATTCTGGTAAATTGTTTTACTTTCTGCTGAACTATAATTCAAGGCTTAATTCTGAGCTAATTCACCACTTCTCGGTTGTTTGTTTATAAGAAAATAGTTGATTTGATTGCATTTGTGGTTTTCTCTTAATTGGTTTGAGTTGTGATTGAACATGGAGGAGTTTAATGCGACGCCGTATTGCTTCTATTAGTGCAGAACGTTATGGTTAGATGTTCGTTAAATTGGCGAACCAACAGATATCCGTGTTTTGAGTTTGATTTGGATGTATTAATGGATTCAGTATATGTAGTAGTTTGATTTTTTAATAGTCGATGCTAACAAGGTTTAAGCAATGAGGTTGAGTTTATGTGGCGTATCTTATGTCTTTGCTATAAATTGTAATTTGTTACCCAGTCGTGATGAGTTTGAGATGATGAGGCTAAATTCAAGGCAATTTCTTACTGCAAAAAGTTGAAGAATTTTAAAATTTGCTTTCCAGCAATTGCTTAATTGCTGTAATCCTAAATCATTTTTAGTGTGTATAGTGAGAAATCCTAAATCCTAAACTGCATTAAAAGAAGTTGCAGCCTTGGCCTCCAAGTTGTGTTGGTAGTAAAATATTGCAAGTCAAAGCATAGAGAACAATGAATCATGTGGATACTTTAAAATTGTTCTTTTGGTCCTTTATGTTGGCCTTATTTCCATTTCAATCCTTGGAAGACTTGTTTTTGACATTACAGATTAGAATTTTCTGACTTCTACCTTGAAATCTAGGATCGTAAACAAATAAAACGTTCGATAAACTATCTACCTTGAAATCTAGGATCGTAAACGAATAAAACGTTCGATAAACTATTTGTGAGAGTCTGTTTGAGTGTTTGTTTATATTCGTTTGTAGTTTTAAGAAACTTAAATGAATAAGAATGTTTATTTGATTATGTTGGTGGTCATGTTCCTTTAGTGTTTCTTTAATATTCATTTATTATTTATTAGCTTAAACATTTATATAGTTATTTATTCAATATTCATTTATGCTAATTTTGGTTTTAATGTCTATTAATACAATTTATTTATATTTAAATTTATTATATTATTCATTTATTTCAATTGAGTGTTCCTGAACATATATTTTTAAGTTTTGGATGAACTTTTTCAATTTCGTCATTATAAAAAAATAACAAACATGTTCAGGAACCGTTCGTTAATGTTCGTGGACATGCTTAATTATTAAATAAACGAACACGAACACTCTTTTAAGATAAACAAATGAACATAAACAACTCTCGTTCGTTGGAGTTCATTTTGTTTCACCACTATTGAAAATTGAGACAATGTTTACGACTTTACGATAATTTTTATTTTATTAAAAACATAAATTAAAGAAAAATTGTGAATTATACAAAACTTTTGCCAAAAAGAAAAAAGAAGAAAGAAAACACCAGACTTTTAATATGGCATAAATAAATGAGTCTAATCTTTTATTACATAATTATTACCTTTTAAACTTTGTTTGGACTTTTCGTATGGCCCATTCTTTTCCTTTTTGTCTTGTGGCCCATTTATTTCTTCAGCCCATTTAAGTTTCTTTTGCGGTATTTCTTCATTCACTCTCCAGAAAAATCCTCCGCCGTCTTCCACCGTATATCATGGCTACCAATAATTTCTAATTTTTCGAAAATGGAGTTAGCTTCTGCTTCTCTGAACTCATACTATGTCGTTTCACCGATAAGACCCCCTTCCACAGCTTCCAGAAGCCCTAATTGCAATTCAATTAACCAATTATCGATACAATCCCCAATTTTGTTACTCGAAAAGAAAAATGATCGCCTTCGCCTGTGCAGCAAAATCGTTGAAGAATTTGAATCTTCAGAATACTACTCCACATTTCTTCAGATTCCAGACTGTCTTCAGATTCCAGAATGTTCGAACCCTCTTGCTGCAGTCAGCTTCTGAGTCTGTGAAATTGCAGAGACTCACCGAGTCTGATTCTGGTAAATTGTTTTACTTTCTGCTGAACTATAATTCAAGGCTTAATTCTGAGCTAATTCACCACTTCTCGTATGTTTGTTTATAAGAAAATAGTTGATTTGATTGCATTTGTGGTTTTCTCTCAATTGGTTTGAGTTGTGATTGAACATGGAGGAGTTTAATGCGACGCCGTATTGCTTCTATTAGTGCAGAACGTTATGGTTAGATGTTTGTTAAATTGGCGAACCAACAGATATCCGTGTTTTGAGTTTGATTTGGATGTATTAATGGATTCAGTATATGTAGTAGTTTGATTTTTTAATAGTCGATGCTAACAAGGTTTAAGCAATGAAGTTGAGTTTATGTAGCATATCTTATGTCTTTGCTATAAATTGTAATTTGTTGCCCAGTCGTGATGAGTTTGAGATGATGAAGCTAAATTCTAGGCAATTTCTTACTGCAACAAGTTGAAGAATTTTAAATTTTAAAATTTGCTTTCCAGCAATTGCTTAATTGCTGTAATCCTAAATCATTTTTTAGTGTGTATATTGAGATGTCCTTCCACACGCTATATGACTTAAGGCGAAGTTTTGCAATTTTGAATAAAATAAAGATGGAGATTTTTTGTGTTGTTTAAGTTATTAAAAGAAATTGTATATGTGATTGAGGTTACAGTTGAGCTTAGACCTTTTGCTTTCAGCTGTAGTTTCGATACAGATTGAAACACACGTTACTTGCAGGAATTTTGGAGGTTAATCTGGAAAGGCCTGGAACAAAAAATGCGATTGGGAAGGACATGCTGAGGGGGTTGCAGTATGCATTTGAAACTGTTAGTAATGACCATATGGCAAAAGTTTTGATGATTTGCAGTTCAGTTCCCAAAGTGTTCTGTGCAGGTGCTGATTTGAAGGTAGAATGTTATATTCTAAAGCATGCCTATATGTTCTGATTTCATGAATACTACAAGATATAAATAGTAAAAGAATAATGTGTATGATGGATTCGAAAAGTAAAGCTGTAAATTGGAATGTCTTTAATTTCTAACTATGAAATGGAACATGAAAGAAGATAATCTATTAAAGCTATCGTATGGGTGAACCTCTTCGAAGAAAAATGATAATGTAAGCTGATTCTGGCATGTTATGCTACTTCCTGCTAGAACGCCCTTTCTCTTCTCTACTTTTTTTTTTTTTTTAATTAAATAAAAATTATGAATTTGTAGGAAAGGAAGACAATGGATCCGTCTGAAGTTCAAGATTTTGTGCATTCTCTCCGCTCCACGTTCTCCTACTTGGAGGTTTATGCTTATCCTTCTTGTACTTTGCGGCAAGTTCTGTTTAATATGAAGAATAAATCTTTTGTCATTTTTTTTCCTATTGCAAGACTGTTACATCTGAAAAACACTATGCTTTGATTTGATCTGCGGTTGTTTATATTGACATCTTTATTGATCTCCATCATTATTCGTCCTTGATCACAATTTGAACCTGAGAAAAGAAATTACAATATTCAGGCACTTTGTATTCCTACAATAGCTGTCATTGAAGGTGCTGCATTGGGGGGTGGGCTTGAAATGGCATTATCTTGTGATCTTCGGATATGTGGTCAGTTAATATCATTGCACTAAGAAGATAAACGGCTATGTTTCTAGTATATTTCTAACTTGATACTCACACTAATGGATGACACAGGGGAAGATGCAGTGCTAGGATTACCAGAAACAGGACTGGCAATTATTCCTGGGTAAGACCTGTATACACCTTCTGTAGTGCTATAATGTTACGCATGAATATTAGATTACAGACTCATTAATTCGATATCACGATGTCCCTTTTCGTGCAACACGTTCTTGATAGCTATAATTTGAATTCCTCTCAAGCACTCTGTTACTATACAATATCTTCTAGAAGTTTCCATTTTAAGAAGAGCCTCTTTCAGGGCTGGGGGAACGCAAAGACTTCCTAGATTGGTAGGGAAAGCAACGGCCAAGGAACTTATATTTACTGGTCAAAAAATTGGTGGCAGAGATGCTCAATCAATGGGTATGTCCAATTGGTGCTTCTGCATTCTGGTTTCATTTTCTAACGTAAAATCAGAGATGGGCTTTTTAGCATGCCACTCCTGAAAATGAGGCATGCTAAATATAGACTTCTTCGCAGGACTTGTCAATTACTGTGTCCCTGCTGGTGAGGCTCGTAGTAAAGCGCTTGAAATTGCTCGGGATATAAACCAGAAGGTAAACAACCAACTCCACTCATCACACCAGACCTTTTCAGAGCCAACTTCTTTGTAATGCTCTTTTTGGCATATAAACAATTTCTTGTTGTAGGGGCCGGTGGCAATACGAATGGCAAAACGAGCAATTGATGGGGGATTGGAGGTCGATATGCAATCAGGTTTGGCGTTGGAAGAAGACTGCTACGAACAGCTCTTGCACACGAATGATCGGTTGGAAGGCCTCGCCGCGTTTGCTGAGAGAAGGAAGCCTAATTATACAGGCCAATGAAATGTAAACGTTGCAGCCCAGTTTATCAAATTATGGAAAATTTTAGCTCAGTTTATCAGAAACTGAAGATTAAACCTTGAAAATGCACAAATTATATAGCTAAATCATTATGTTTAGGCTAATTTCAAAATAATTATTTAATCAATGAGTGTGGATTGACTGGTCTAAATCTCGAATGTTAGTCAAATAATGAAAGATTCGATTCTTGGAGGCTGCTAAGCCTAAACCTTGTCAAACATGGACAGTGTTATTAATTATATGCCAAAATTAGTTCTTGAATTTGGTCAAAACTTTTCTTAAATGAATGGAACTATTGAGAGATGATTTTATGGATTTAATATCCTAAATTTGTGATATAGGTCAAGACCATGTCACATAGTTCACAAAATAGAGTCTAGCTTATAAAAATGAATTTGAATTACAAAACTCAGACTGATTTTGTGATCATAAATGTATTTGGCCAAGTAATCAATTAGAGTTTCTATAACAATCTTTTTTACCTAAAATAAAATTAATTAAATCATATCTAAATTAAATAAAACATACCAAAACCTTAACCTAAAACTAGAAATTCCATAACCACTCCCCTTCACCAAATATTGAAGAGATTCAAAGAACCTTTCCACAGAGCAGGTAATAGAACTATATACCTACTTTTGCAGCAATTAGTTTTCTTGTATTTGGACATCAAACAAACCATATATTAGAAAAAAAAAAAAATCCCTTTTTAAATCAACAAAAATCAAGTTCATTTTTGGTGCTATATCTAATAACAGCACATCGAATTTATAAAATTTCACCTTTAATTTACTCATATTCCCACATGTATATACACAAAACAATAATATATTTACACTCGGTATTCAATTATCACACGTAATCAACAACTTAACACACACAAAACCAGGTTGATCTTTTCTTACAAGGTCAAATGTCTACAACCATATAACCCCTCTACTTGACTTAATTAATGAAAATCTCACCATCAATATAGTTGGTAGGGCCATCCATGCATACTCTTACCAACATGTTGACAAATCAAATAAACCAGCTATTTAAATGCATATATATGTATGTCCTAAGTCCTAATAACCATAGTTTCATTGTCTGAAAATCAAAATCATGGGAGCTCTAACAAAACTCTGTTCTTATCCAGACAAAATTCTTGCAGTTTTATTCCTAAGAGTCCTTCCAGAACTGCTATGGTTAGCAATACTCGCCATATGCATTGTCTGGAAGTACTACAAGCTCATCACAGCCAAGTACAAGTACATGTCCATGATCAACCAGAAGAGCTCAAGATTTTGTCACAGCAAGACAACGAGGCCGGATTTGGGCGAATGCAGCGTGTGTTTGTCGGAGTTTGAGGAGGGTGAAGAGGGCAGAGAAGTGGTTGATTGCAAGCATGTTTTTCATAGAAAGTGTTTGGAGAAATGGGTGAAAGGGTACAAGGCCACGTGTCCGTTGTGCCGGGGATTGGTGGTGCCTCAGGTGATTGTAGCAGAGTTTGAAAGGATGCAGATTGAAAGAGAAGATGATTGGATTGAGAAGGAGTTGGCTCTTGTCTTGTTGAATGCCTTGGATGGTAGAAGGAGTTGTAATGGCTTCTTTTAGTCTTTGGTTTGGTTAGATAAGTATAGTATAGAATGGTTCATAAGTATGTAAATGGTTTTTTATAGATTGGTTTGAGTTGGGGTAGAGTTGAATTGATGATTAGTAGCTTGCTTCTCTTTGAGTTTCCTCTAGTTTTGGATTGGTTTGAGGGAAAATGTGTTTTAATGAATATGATTTGAGAGTAGTTGATTTTGTAGTTGATGTCAAAACGAGATTAAGGGTCGGTTTGAACCTTCTAAATTGGTTCTTAAACTTGAACTCGATTAATTTCTAAATAGTACGGTGATTTGTGTGTTCTTGAAAATAGAGTTGTGACTTATAAATTTTGATCTAGTGATAAACACTTGATTCAGTAGTCGATGTCAATACGAAATCGATCGAGGATTTGAACCTTTCAAGATGGTTTTCACCTTGTGGCTAATAACTTTGTACTTGAATTCTTTTAACATTTATGTCTTGTGAGTGTACAACCAACCACTCATATATTTATGTCGCATCGGTATATAAATGAAGTTGCGTCAACTAACATTTTTTTATTGAAAAGTGAAATGGTTTCATATAAATTTTTGTAATTTTATTATGTTTTTTTTTCTTGATTACCAAATAATAAATAGATATTGATTACATTGAAATGAAAATGGAAGGACAAAATGTTTCAATATAATTTGAAATTTTCCCTAATTATATCATGTGACAATATGTAAATCTTATGTCGCCATCTTAACGTCGAAATATCTATTCTCAATAAACTCATGAAATAATTCTAGCAATTTTTGTAAATAATTTTATTACTTTTTTTAAGAAAACAATTAATGAAATGTTTCAACATACTTTTCAATTAAATTCTAAAACTCCATGAGTTGGATAATAAAATGATAAAATATGCATTCATTAATCTCAAGTTCAAATTATTTTTGAGTTGATTAAATATGGAAGCTGCTGCAAAAATTCAAACGTAACCGTCTCACATAAATTTTTGTGTGAGAATTTTCTTTATATGAGATCGATATTGATGTTATTGAATGAGTTGACCCCGCTTTCACTAATCTATATGAATTATTTCTTATATAAAATTTTACTCGACACTATCCCATATAATACCTATTCGGAAGTTGCATTACTTGAATTGGGTAAAAAAATGTTTTTCCAGATATATCAATCGAAAATGCCACT
Source organism: Scutellaria minor (assembly GCA_954870855.1). NCBI lineage: Eukaryota > Viridiplantae > Streptophyta > Magnoliopsida > Lamiales > Lamiaceae > Scutellaria > Scutellaria minor. The sequence continues at coordinate 1,053,748 of OX940734.1, forward strand.
TTATCCAAAATAAATAAATATAGATGGGCCAATCTCTTATATATATTAATTCATAAAAAATGTTATCTAAAATTTATAAATGGGTATTACCACATTTGAAATGGATAATTAATCATAACCATTGCACGCAGGTTACGATTGCCGATATTACCAATACGTGTAATATGGGCCAGCCCGTTTTAAGTGTTGTCATTTTCTCTCTTTTATTATGATGACGTGTCATATGTACAATTATATATGAAATTTAGAATCATTTTCGTTATTCTCAACCTTAAATATATTTGCGCGTTGGGCAACGTGGTTTGGGGAAGACCTGTGTCAACTATTTTTTTTCTAAATCACAAAAATTTATATTTATTCTGAGATGATAATTTATTATCTATAAACAAAATTTATTTTTATAAATTTATATATAAATTGTGAATTATGAGTTGTTGGTTGATTAGTCTCACGTAACTAGATTTGTGAGACGGTTTTACATAAGACCCATTTTTTTAATTTGATAAATAATGTCTAAGTTTTGCGTAATATTTTCATGGGTATTCAATGACGAGAATGAAATATTACTTAATATTATATGTTTTTAGATTAATCATAGATGTGAGGTCTTGAAACCAAAATCATTACATAATACATATAAAAATATTATATAATAACTTATACTCTTTCAAAGTATCAATAGAAACTTAATGTTTGGAGAAAAGCAGTAAAAATGAGTGAAGAAAAAGTTGCAAAGAGTAGATTTATTCTTCAACGTGTGAGGTTTTATTTTACAATTGAGTTGGTGAAATGCAACAACTTTTCATATCATATATCCACCACCCATTATTTGAGCCTTGAGTGAAATACACACAATTCTCTTTGCAACCAACTTCATTTGAATATGCCCAAATAGAACCCTCATCCAAGAACAATGTCTTCCCTTGAAGCCTTTCAACCTTAATCCAATCAAGTTTAACCAAACAAAGGTGAAAAACCTCGACTGTGCCAACAATTTGAATTGATTTTCGATGGATCAGGAAAACAAGCAAGATATCTCCATTCAACTCGATTAAATATTCTTTGAAAAATCGAGAACTTACAGGAGGAACGCATCTGTTAGTGCTAATGGTTGGGATCACAAGACGTGAATTCACGTCTTCCATGATCACAAGAGTCCCTTGCAGACTCAGGACATAGTACTTGCCTTCTAATTGTATCACTCTTGTGAATTTCAAAAACATTTTCTTGGCATCCAATGGGTACACGGTGGTGCATTGATGTTTGACCCACACATAATCATACCCGATATTGGCGATACATATTTATTACAATATGGTTTGCAATAGATTCTATAGTTGACCGTGACAAACGAATTAGTAAAACTACCATCCCACCCCAACGTCACATTCACAACTACACAATCACTATTTTCACAATTCAAGAATAGTGTAGAAGATCAATTGACATGTCTCGCAGTATCATCTTTCAACATGCACCAATTGGATACATTAGATCTTTCCTATAATAATATCGAAAAGTCCGAGTCTTTGTCTAGAAAACGGTTACAAGGATAACAAGTTGACGAATTCTTGGATGAATAATTGATGACCGAATGATAAATTAGCTGATCACACCATCGATGTTGTTCTATTGCGTTGCACTGCCTGGTTGTTGCTAGTCACGACTTGGTGGTGCTACGATTGGTCGTAAAATGGAGACCTCTAATTCGAATCAAGGGCACTAATTGGATTAGATTTTGGGGATGTTTAGACCAAGGCCAAGGAAGTTGGCAAGTGGCTTCTGAATGTTTGATAATAGACAATTTTTTTGCCTTGTTGTTTTTGGCTGCCATTGTCATTGATGAGAAGCAAAGCAAGAAATTTAGGCTTAGAAAATGAGGTGTGGGATCAGGTTGTAGTATAGGTTAGCAAGCCTTTGGCTCCAAGTTTTATCAAAATGTAAAATATTGCAAGTCAATGCTTATATAATAGAGTAAGTCTCTTGTGAGACCGTCTCATGAAGTTTTAATGCATTGTGTGAGACGGGTCAACCCACAACCCAATTACCCACCATCCAAACCCTACAATTCACATGTTGTTTGTGGGTGATGGGGCTCCGTCTCATGAAAACTATCAGTGAGACCGTCTCACATGACACTACAAGAAAAAAGGGCTACGACAAGTGTTTTTAACCCTTGTCGTAGCCATATAAAAACCCTTGTCGTAGCTGGTGTTGTCGTAGGGTCTGAAAAAATCCGCTCATAGACAACGGTTTTTAACCGTTGTCGTAGCCATATAAAAACCGTTGTCGTAGATCGTAGTGTTGAAAAAAACCGTTGTCGTAGCCATATAATAACCGTTGTCGTAGATCGTAATATCTTAAAAACCGTTGTCGTTGTGTCTACGACAACGGTTAAAAATCGTTGTCGTAGATCATAGTGTTGAAAAAAACCGTTGTCGTAGCCATATAATAACCGTTGTCGTAGCCATATTAATAAATAAAACAATATTTTGCCACATAAGCTTGCCACATCATCACACACGTCATGCTAGGATGACATGTCATCATAAGGATGACATAATCACTGAAATCATCATAATCAATATTATGCGTTGTGTGAGATTCAAACCCGGGTGGCCCAGTCGTACTCTAACCACTAAACCATTCATGCCTCATATGACAATGTCTTGCATATATTTGTTTTATAATATATTTTTGATATTTTTCAATTTTCTATTATTAATGCATTTCTTTGTTAACTTTTATAAAATACCATTACTTATTAATATAAGTAATTGATTTCCAATTTTGATATATTAATATATATATATAATTGAATGATTAATGACTATATTAATAATAATTAATATAATTTTCAAATTATATATATATAATGAATATATTTATAAAATTAACTAGCGGTACACCCGCGCGATGCGCGGTTTGTTATATAAAATTTAATAATTTTTAATGTTGATGACATAATGTAATGATATATCATTTAAATGTAAAATATATATTGCTTTTAATATCTATATTAATAAAAATGTTAATATTTCAACTTTAAAATTATGTTATTTTAAATAATTGTATTTGATAAAATTAGAAATTTTGAATGCAAACAATTTTGAAACTCAACATTTTAAATTTGATATAATTATATATGTAATGTAAATAATATATTATGAATTTTAAAATAAATATGAATTTGATATAACATACATTAAAAATGAAATTTAAATGAAATTACGAATATAATTAATTTATAAATATAACACAATACAATATAAAATAATAAAATAATAATTGAACATCAATATTCAAAAATTAATAAAATAATAAATATAACATCAATATTCAACAATTAAATTTGAAAATAAAATTGAACACAATATAAAATAATAATAATAGTTTTTTGTTTGTTAGTTTAAATTTCTGAATAATTAAGAAGTGATTTATTATACTTACTAATATGTTTTGTTCTTTATATTTTAGAATTATTAAAATGGAAATTTTAAATATGTCGTATCGTAAATAAATTTTCTGCTTTTTTTTTAGATGAATTTGTTCAAAAAAAATTAAATTTATTCCAAAATTCAGTTTATATTTAAAATATTTAGCTTCCCAATTATTTTTACATTTTAAAATAATAATTTTTAGATTTTTGAAACCATATTTCAGATTATTTTAGAACAAATTCTAGTTTTTTTTAATACAACTTTTAGATTAATTATATCTCCTCATTTGAAATAATTTAGAATAAATTAGCAAATATTTTTATTAAGCTATTTTTTATTCAATTTATTGATATTTATATCTTTCAAAATTAATATTACATATATATTTGAATTAATTTTTAAATTTTATTTGTTAATTTTAAATTGTTAAATCTTGTTATTATTATTAATTTTAAATTTATTATTATTTTGATATTTTTATAATAGTTTTCAATCTTTTAAACATTTTATAACACATCGTAAAATTAATTTTGGATATTAAAACTATTTTCCACATTTTATATATTAAAATTTTAAACTAATTTTCCAAATTTTTAATTTTTGACATAATGTTTAAATTTTATTATTTTCAAATTTTGATCACATCATTAAAATATAATCATATCCTTAAAGTATATGATTACCGAAGTGAATATGTATAAAATTATATTGGTGTATGGTGCTAAACTTCTCCAAAATTTATAGATGTGGACAAATCTTATTTAGTACTTTTCTTGCTCTTTTTATTTTCTAATAAAATGTATTGAGTAAATTCAAAATTAGGATGGAAGGAAGTGAATTCTATTGGAATAGGGCCCACAATTGATTTTTTAAATATTACAAATAGTAGGACCCACAATTGAATTTTTAAATATTATTATCATAATATTTTCTTGTAAATGACAAAAAATATTATTTTTTTAGAGTTTAGAAAAAATATCAAAATAAAAATATTTATACAATCATCAATTTGATGTGACATTTTTAGGAGGGAAAATGGCAAATTAGTAAATTTTGCCAACTTCTCTCATTTTATATATAGTATAGATATATTTATAAAATTAATATATATTTCAAATTATATGTATAATTAATATATTTATAACATTAATGTATTTTTCTCATTAATATATTTATGAAATTAATAATCTATTGTACATATTTTCTAAAATTTCTTTATAATGAAATAAAATTTCATTCTCAAAATTAGTTTATTTCATCAATTTTATTCAACAATATATAGCATTTCTTCTTTCATTTAATTAAAAAAAAATTGTAATATTTGACTTTTTTTTTTAAATATTAGTCTACGACAACGCTTCTACGAGGCTACGACAATGTTAGAAAACAACTCATGTGACATTGTCTTGCATATATTTCTTTTATAATATATTTTTGATATTTTTCAATTTTCTATTATTACATATTTTTTTGTTAACTTTTATAAATTAAGTACCATTACTTATTAATATAAGTAATTGATTTCCAATTTTGATATATTAATATATATATATATAATTGCATGATTAATGACTATATTAATAATAATTAATATAATTTTCAAATTATATATATAATGAATATATTTATAAAATTAATATATTTTTCAAATTATATATATAATGAATATATTTATAAAATTAATATATATTTCAAATTATATGTATAATTAATATATTTATAACATTAATGTATTTTTCTCATTAATATATTTATGAAATTAATAATCTATTGTACATATTTTCTAAAATTTCTTTATAATGAAATAAAATTTAATTCTCAAAATTAGTTTATTTCATCAATTTTATTCAACAATATATAGCATTTCTTCTTTCATTTAATTAAAAAAAATTGTAATATTTGACTTTTTTTTTAAAATATTAGTCTACGACAACGCTTCTACGAGGCTACGACAACGTTAGAAAACAACTCATGTGACATTGATATTTCTTTTATATTATATTTTTGATATTTTTCAATTTTCTATTATTACATATTTTTTGTTAACTTTTATAAATTAAGTACCATTACTTATTAATATAAGTAATTGATTTCCAATTTTGATATATTAATATATATATATAAATAATTCAATGATTAGTGACTATATTAATAATAATTAATATAATTTTCAAATTATATATATATATAATGAATATATTTATAAAATTAATATATTTTTCAAATTATATATATAATGAATATATTTATAAAATTAATATATTTTTCAAATTATATATATAATGAATATATTTATAAAATTAATATATATTTCAAATTATATGTATAATTAATATATTTATAACATTAATGTATTTTTCTCATTAATATATTTATGAAATTAATAATCTATTGTACATATTTTCTAAAATTTCTTTATAATGAAATAAAATTTCATTCTCAAAATTAGTTTATTTCATCAATTTTATTCAACAATATATAGCATTTCTTCTTTCATTTAATTAAAAAAAAATTGTAATATTTGACTTTTTTTTTAAATATTAGTCTACGACAACGCTTCTACGAGGCTACGACAACGTTAGAAAACAACTCATGTGACATTGTCTTGCATATATTTCTTTTATAATATATTTTTGATATTTTTCAATTTTCTATTATTACATATTTTTTTGTTAACTTTTATAAATTAAGTACCATTACTTATTAATATAAGTAATTGATTTCCAATTTTGATATATTAATATATATATATATAAATAATTCAATGATTAATGACTATATTAATAATAATTAATATAATTTTCAAATTATATATATAATGAATATATTTATAAAATTAATATATTTTTCAAATTAATATATGTATATTAATAATTAATATATTTTTCAAATTATATTTATAATTAATATATTTATAAAATTAATAATCTGTTGTACATATTTTCTAAAGTTTCTTTATAGTGAAATAAAATTTAATTCTCAAAATTAGTTTATTTCATTCATTTAATTAATTCAACAATTAATTCTCAAAATAATGCATATATTTTTCAAATTATATATATAATTAATATATTTATAAAATCAATATATTTTTCAAAATTATATTTACAATTAATAAATTTATATAATTAATGTATTTTTCAAATTAATATATTTATAAAATTAATAATCTGTTGTAAATATTTTCTAAATTTTATTTATAATGAAATAAAATTTAATTCTCAAAATTAGTTTATTTCATTAATTTAATTCAACAATATATAGCATTTCTTATATCATTTTGAAAAAAAAATATTGTAATAGTTGACTTTTTTTTTAAATATTAGTCTACGACAACGCTTCTACGAGGCTACGACAACATTAGAAAACAACTCATGCCTCTGCTTTTCTCATATTTCTAATATATTAGAAAGTCTTTTTATTATTCCTATTTTATTTATAATTAATTTTAAGTAATCCAGGTTTTATTTGTGTTAAGTAATCAGCATTTTTTGTTTAATTTAAGCTTATAATTTGTGGTTTATAATTTGTTGTAAATATTTACAAAATTTTATTTATAATGAAATAAAATTTAATTGTCAAAATTAATTTATTTCATTCATTTAATTCAACAATATATATCATTTTTTATATCATTTAATTAAGAAAAAAATTAAAATAATTGTCTTTTTTTTTTAAAATTTCAGTCTACGACAAGGGTTTTAAAATGGCTACGACAACGTTTTCTAACTCTTGTCTTAGGGGTCCTAGGACAACACGTCTACGACAACGGTAGGTTAATACCATTGTCTATGAGAAAAGTTTTCGGGCTATGACAACGGTTTAAAAATGTCTACGACAACGGTAGGCTAAAAGCGTTGTCTAAGAGAGAATTTTTGGAGCTACGACAACGGTTTTGACAACGGTTGCTAAAAAACCCTTGTCTATGAGAGAAGTTTTTGAGCTACGACAACGGTTTTATCTACGACAACAGAATTTTAGGCTACGACAAGGGTTTTTAGCAAAAACACATGTCGTAGGGGTGTTGTCTATGAGAGAATTTCTTGTAGTGTGAGTTTTTGTGTATACAATAATGGAACTTACGATATGCTTAAATTAAATCATGGTGATATTTTTATTTTTGGCAACTTGTTATGGGATTAATTTGTTTTTTTTATTTAAATCATCCTTATAAAAATAGATTGATTTGTGGGACGGTTTTTATAAAATCACATTCTTCTAACATTTGAATAAGTATGGATTTTGAGAGTCTGAATCTTCTATTACATTTGGTGATATATCTTGTATTACATAACATTTAATACACGACACGTATTAATTAGTGATGTCATTGAATACACGTGGCGTGTGGTAATTGATTTGCAATAGAAGATGTAACATCAAATGTAATAGAAGATCTCACTCCGGATTTTGATGCTACAACTAAATTATTTTGATTACTTGACTATTTAGGTGAATTTTCTTGTAGAAGAGATTATTTACATAGTTTATTCCCTATTGTGTTTAAAGTATTGTGCTAGCTTTTGCTCCGTGTGTTGCACGAACATTTTCAATTAAAAAACTTTAATTTTTTGTAAAATTTATGCACTATTTGTTGATGAATATAATGATAAATAAAGATTTTATAATCTAGTCCCTCCTATTTCAACTAAGCATTGTTTTAGAGGTCACATTATGTTTCAAATTATTTGTTTTTTAAACTTTCAAATAACTTTATTCCAAGATTATGCTATTATCATTTCTTAGCTAAAATTTAAAAATTAGATAGCACTTTCTTTTTTAGTGAAATTAACTTGATTATCTTTTCAATTTTGATTATAAAATTCTTGACCAATTAAAAGTATCTATTTATCCAAAAAAAAATTTCTTTGATTTGAGACGATATTTAATTGAGGTCAGATCAGATATAATATATTAGTTTGCAAGGATAAGTTTAATAGTTAAAGTAAATCCATTTAAGTACCAATACATGTAATATAGGCCAGCCCATTTAAGTATTGTCATTTTCTCTCGTTTATTATGATGACGTGTCATCGCACAAAAATATGAGGAGACTTATCTTTTTCTTTATTCTCAATCTTAAATATATATACGCGTTGGGTCGACGTGGTTTAACGAAGACCCAGGTCAACTAATATTTTTTTAATTTGATAATTAATGTCTTATTTATATGTATCATATAATATTTTTATGGATATTAAGTGATCAAAAATAAAATATTATTTATTAAATTATAATTTTTCAGATTAATCATGGATTAATTTTAAAAGTATTAACTGATAGATATAAGAGTATTACTTTTCTACTTATAATTTCTCAAAAGTGTTTAGAGAAACTCAATGTAAAGGAAAACTACAAGAACATAGAGAAAAAACAGTAAAAATGAGTAAAGAAAAAGTTGCAAAGAGTTGATTTATTCTTCAACATGGGAGGTTTTATTTTACAATTAAGTTGGTGAAATGCAACAACTTTTCATATCATATATCCACCGCCCATTATTTGAGCCTTGAGTGAAATACACACAATTCTCTTTGCAACCAACTTCATTTGAATTTGGCCAAATAGAACCCTCATCCAAGAACAATGTCTTCCCTTCAAGCCTTTCAACCTTAATCCAATCGAGTTTAACCAAACAAAGACGAAAAACCTCGACTTTCTTGACATTTTGAACTAATTTTTGATGGATCAAGAAAACGAGCAAGATTTCTCCATTCAGTTCGACCAAATATTCTTTGAAAAGCCTCGAACTCATAGAAGGAACGCCTCTGTTAGTACTAATGGTTGTTATCACAAGACGTGAATTCACGACTTGCATAACCACAAGAGTTCCCTGCAGACTTAGGGCATAGTACTTGTCTTCTAATTGTAGTATACTCGTGAATTCTATATACTTTTTATTGGCATCCAATGGGTCTATGGTGGTGCATTCGTATCTAACACACACATAACCATAACTCAACGACACATATTTATAACAATGTGTCTTGCAATAAATTTTGTACCAAACCATGACACTCGAACTCGGAATGCTACCATTCCCACCCAACATCACATTCACGACCACACAATCACTATTTTCACGATTTAAGGATAGCATAAAAGCCGGATTGATCTGCCTTGCAATATCATCTTTCAACATGCACCAATTCGATGCATTAGACCTTCCCCATAACAACGTTGAAAAACATAGTCCTTACCAAGAAATCGGTTATATGGATAACAAGCTGAAGAATTCTTGGATGAATCATCATTGACCGATTGATAAATTAGCTGATCACACCATCGATATTGTTCTGTTGCGTTGCACCGCCTAGTCGTTGTTAGCCACGACTTGGTGGTGCTATGATTGGTCGTAAAATGGAGACCTCTCATTTGAACCAAGGGCACTTGGAATAGACCAAGGCCAAGGAAATTGATAAGTGGCTTTTGATTTGATAATAGACAATTTTTTTGCCTTGTTTCTTTTGGCTGCCATTGTCATTGATGGGAAGCAAAGCAAGAAATTCAGGCTTAGAAAATGAGGTGTGGGATCAGGTTGTAATACAGGTAGCAAGCCTTTGCCTCCAAGTTTTATCAAATTGTAAAATATTGCAAGTCAATGCTTATACAATAATGGAATTTGAGAGATGCTTAAATTAAATCATGGTGATATTTAATTTTTTGCAACTTGGTTTGTGATTAATTTGTTTATTTTTTTAAATAATAAAAAAAATTACACGAGACTGTTTTTGTGATTTGTTTATTTTTTTCCATGTGGTGGAACATCACTATTGAAAATTCAAATATTTTCATACCCATTTTATAAAATTAGATTTGTAAGATGGTTTCATAAGAATCAGATTCTTCAATTATTTGAGTAAGTATGGATTTTGATGTTACAACTAAATTCTCTTGAAATTACTTGACTATATATTTCGATGAATTTTCTTGAAGAAGAGATTATTTAAATATTTAATTACATGAACACTTTTAATTTAATTAAAGAAGTTTAATATTTTTTTTATAATTTTATAGATTAATATGAAAATAGATATAAATAAATATTTTATGATATACTTCCTCCTATCTCAATTAAGTGTTGTTTTAGAGGTCATTTTTGTTTCAAATTATTTATATTTTTCAAATTAAGAAAAATTGCATAAATAATTAAGAATCATTCCTCATTTTCCATTGGCGTCGGCAAAATGCAGCAACTTTCCATATCATATATCCACCACTCTTTATCTGAGCCCTGTGTGAAATACACACAATCTCCTCTGCAACCAATTTCTGCTGAATTCACCCAACTGCAACGCCGATCAAAGAAAAACGTCTTCCCTTGAAGCCTCTCAATCGTAATCCACTTCAGTTCATCCAAACAGAGACGATAAACTTCGACTTGATCCACAAATTCAAGCGATTTTCGATGAATAAAGAAAAACACGAAGATTTCTCCATTCAATTCAAGCAAATACTCTCTGAAATACCTCGATCTCACAGACGGAACCGCCCTGCTCGTGCTCGTGATCGTGATCGTGATCGCAGGACGTGAATCGACGTTCTCGATGATCGCTAGAGCCCCCTGCAAACTCAGCGCGTAGAATCTGCCTTTAAATCCGATAACACTGGTTAGTTCCATGCACTTCTTCTTTGCATCGAACGGATCGGCTGCGATGCACTCGTATCTGATGAACGCGCGTCGATCGGCGCAGTACAGCAAGATCTGGCGACAGTCCGTTGCCACATTCCAGATCTGGTAAGTGGTGTAGTGGAAATACTTTTGACGAGTGGATGCTGATGAGGTGTTCGATGAATTGCCTGAGAGATGAAGTTTTGGCAATCGGTTTTCGCTGCTTCTGCTGCATCGGCTTGGTGTTGGTATCCACGACTTTGTGGTGCAGGTATTACTCAAGTAATGTAGGAAGCCCATTCTTCTTCTTATGCTGCGAAGCAATTGGATTATTTCGGGTGGAATGCACGCGTCATGCCATTTGTCGACGCCTCGTTTGTTCGACGAAATTTTCGCCTTATTTTTCTTGGCTGCCATTGTCACTGATGAGAAGCAAAACAAGAAACTCAGAGCTGTAATATAAGGTAGCAAGCCTATGCCTCCAAGTTTTATCAAAATATGTATATTATTATTGCAAGTCATTGCTTATACAATAAATGGAACTTGGGAGATACTTAATTTAATTGTTTTGGGATTAATTTACCTTTTATCATAAAGAATTAAATATTACCATCTCAATAAATTATTTATGAGGCAGAATTTCACTGTCTACAACTCAAGTTCATATTCACACTTGTTTCATAAAATTAGATTCGCGAAATGTTTTATAAGAATTGTACTCTTCAATCATTTGAATAAGTATTATTTTGATATTATATACACCTAAATCCTTCCTGTATTTATATCATTGAATACTCAACTTACATTTGCTTCTCTTTTGATGTCGAATGTTTTAAAAACGTTTCAGTCCTTTGCAAACCAAATAAACATCGTCCATTTTAAATAATACAATTCTGAAATAATAGTAAATATTATTGTTAATAATAATAGTTGGATTCTTTTTCAAAGTAAACATTATTTGAAGGCCAATTATACTAATATATATTGTCCATAACTTAAATGTACACAACCCAAAATATGATTCATAAAACATTAAAACTCACATCTAAACGATTTATAAATCCAAAACACAAAATATCTATGGACCAACTAAAAGATTAACACCTGCTATAATAGGTCAAGATAATAGGTATATCGGTGCATTGTGTATAAATATCTTGTTTCATGTGAAACATTTATTGAGATTTGAATTTGCAATATCTTATAATCATGTACTTCTTATTCTTTCAATGAAGTTATGGATTTCTTGATATAAAAAAAGAAAAGAAAAAAGAATTGGTCTCATTCAAGACATTATATAAATATAAATTTCAATATATATATATATATATTTTATACTTTTTACATTCAAATCTTTTAAATGAGGTTATATCACAAGAGAATATCTCTAAGGTAGAATGATACACAAATTATGGATTTCTTGATATAAAAAAAAGAAAAGAAAAAAGAATTGGTCTCATTCAAGACATTATATAAATATAAATTTCAATATATATTTTTTTTATACTTTTACAATCAAATCTTTTAAATGAGGTTATGTCACAAGAGAATATCTCTAAGGTAGAATGATACACAAATTGAATGCACATTACAAACTTATATCATATCATATATCCACCAACTAATTAAATTAAACATGCAAAAGCAGCCTGTTTTCATGTCATACACCCACCACCTATTATCCGAGCCTTGGCCCCAAGTGAAGTACACACAGTCTTCCCTGCACCCAATCTCAGCCGATTCCACCCAAACACATTCCACATCTAAGAACAGTGTCTTCCCTTGAAGCCTCCCAACCTTAACCCACCTAACCTTGTCCAAACAAAGACGAAAAACCTCGACTTGGTCCACAACCTCAAGTGATCTCTCATGAACAAAGAAAATTAAATAAACCCCACCATTCATCTCAACCAAATACTCCTTGAAGAACCTCGAACCCACAGATGGCGTGGCCCAATTGGAGCTGAAGCCCGTTGTTGAATTGATAAGAGAAAAGAATTGGGAAGAAGGGTTTGGAATTCATTAGTTTTTCTTGTATTAATATCGATCAATGATGGCTACATATATAATGTAAAGATACTGGCTAAACTAAGAAAGAAATAAACTCCTAAATTAGGGGATTTGGTGAATCACTTTCTGATCCCCTAAATATTACAAATCATTGACTTTATATATTTCTATTTTCTACACTCCCCCTCAAGTTGATATGTGGGGATCCCACATACCCAACTTGTTCAAACACTCGTGAAAAACTCTTCTAGGAACTGCTTTAGTGAGGATGTCCGCCAATTGTTCTTGAGATCGTACAAAGGTTAGAGAGATAATTCCATTTTCAATTTTTTCTTTAATGAAATGTCGATCTATCTCAATATGTTTTGTTCTGTCGTGCGATTTTTTGAGATACTGATAGCTGCTCTATTATCACAAAATAATTCAAGAATCTTGGAGGTAAAAAGACCAATTTCTGCCAACAACTTTTTTATCCACAACAACTCAGTAATACCCTTAGTGATTCCTCGAAATTCAGCTTCGACACTTGATAGTGCTACAACTTTCTGCTTTTTACTCTTCCAAGTGACCAGGTTTCCACCGATAAATGTAAAATATCCAGAAGTAGATCTTCGGTCAGTGATGCTTCCTGCCCAGTCTGCATCAGTGTATGCCCATGTATCTAAGTGTCCATTTTTTCCAAAGAAGATTCCTTTGCCAGGAGACCCTTTCAAATATCGTACAATGCGGAGAACAACCTCCATATGTTCCACTCTTGGCTTGTACATAAACTGGCTAACCACACTAACAACATAAGCGACGTCCGATCGAGTATGTGATAGATAGATGAGTTTTCCAACTAGCCTTTGGTACATTTCTTTGTCTGTGAGTTGCATTTCTGAGTTTGCTGTCAGGCCATGATTTACAATCATTGGTGTCTCTGCTGGCTTACAATCCAATAACCCAGTTTCTGCTAGGAGATCCAAAACATATTTTTTTTTTTAGAGATAAAAATGCCTTTGGATGACCTTATTACTTCAATACCCAGGAAGAACTTTAAACCTCCTAAGTCCTTCATCTCGAATTCTTTGAATAAACTCTCTTTGAGTCTTGCAATCTCTTCGCTATCATCCCCAGTTATTACCATATCGTCCACATAGATAATGAGACATGTCACCTTATCTCCCATTCTCTTGAGAAACAAGGTGTGATCTGAGTTACTTTGTTGAAACTCGTATTTCTTCATTGCCATACAAAATCTCCTAAACCAGCATTTGGGTGACTGCTTCAACCCGTATAAAGACTTTTTTAATAGGCATACTTCACTTTCTTTAAAATCCTTTGAGAAGCCGGGTGGTGCTTCCATATATACTACCTCCTCTAAATCCCCATATAAAAAAGCATTTTTACGTCAAACTAGTGGAGTGGCCAATTTTTATTTGCAGCTATTGACAACAAGACTCGAATGGTGTCAAGTTTGGCTACCGGGGAGAAAGTTTCATCATAGTCTATCCCATATGTCTGAGTATACCCTTTCGCCACCAACCTTACATTAAATCTCTCTATATTTCCATTGGGTTTATATTTTATTGTAAATACACATTTACATCCTACTGTTTTTGCTCCCTTTGGAAGTTGACATTTCACCCATGTTTGATTTTTCATCAAGGTATACATCTCAGCTTTCATGGCTTCTCTCCACTCCTTCTTTTGACTTGCCTCTTCAGCTGTTTTTTGATTCAACTGTGAGCATATTTTATTGTGAAAGGATTGTACTAGGTGTCCTCGAACTATGTTTACAACCGGGTATTTTGATCTTTTTGGATGGTATTCTGGGCTATATCTCTTTGGAGGAATGCTACGTGTACTCCTTAGAGGTAGTCTGTATCCATCCTCATTCACACCGTTGTTCTCCGGGATGTTATCTGAATTGTTAGTTATAACACCTAATAGAATGGACAGATGAGAAGAGATGCTATGTGGAGAAGTATTTACCTCAGAGACAGACGTCGGGGAAACTTGATTAGTATTTGGAGAGAGTGGATGTACTATGTCATTTTCTTGAATCTCCATTTCTTGAATCTACAAACTACTTTTCTGATTCTCGTTTCACCATTCCAACTTATTGAGAACAGCTGGTCAAGTAACACTTGGCTAGACTCTCCCTGGTTACTTGATTGAGTTGTTTGATAATAGTATTATGTCTCTAAAAAATCACAGTCCATAGTGACAAACATCTTATTATTGATCGGATCAAGACATCGATATCCTTCTGATACCCTTCATACCCCATAAAAACACATTTAACCGCACAAGGGTCGAATTTAGACCGGTGAATTTTGTGCAGGTGAACATACACAGTGCAACCGAAAACTCTCGGTGGTAGCAAAAGAGTGGATGGTAAGGAATGTTTAGTGGAAAAGATGTGTAATGGTGTTTGGTTTTGTAAGACTTGACTTGGCATACGATTGATGAGGTATACGGATGTATGTATGGCTTTCGACCAGAGTGTAGCTGGAACGTGTGACTCAATGAGAAGTGCTCGAGTGGTTTCTAAGATATGACAATTTTTACGTTCGGCCACACCGTTCTGCTGAGGGGTGTATGGGCAGGTGGTTTGATGAATTATCCTTGAGTTCGGAAAAAATGGTTAAGAGTGGAGTTGATATATTCTCCCCAATTGTCAGACCGAAGGATTTTTATTTGACTGTCAAATTAGGTTTGTACCATTTTCTAGAACTCAATAAATTTTTCCCCAACTTCAGATTTCTGTTTAAGAAAATACACCCAAGACATGCGTGTACAGTCATCCACAAATAACAGAAAATATCGATATTCATTCATTCTAGAGTTAGGGGCAGGTCCCCAGATATCAGAATGCACTAAAGCAAAAAGAACATCATTTATTTTGTTCGAATGGGTAAAAGAAGTTCAATGGCTTTTCGCCATGACACATGTTTCACAATAAAAAACACTTGAAGAGTTAAAAAGTGAAGAGAACAATACTCAAAGAGAATGAGTCGAAGGATGTCCCAATCTACGATGCCACAACCATCTCTGTTGGTCTTGAGTTCCATGAGCCAACAAAGTTGTCCCATCCCGAAAGATTTCATCGACATAGTACAATCCATCTCTTTCAGTACCACGCCCAATCATCGCCCCCGTACGAATGTCCTGTAAGAGACAAAAAGATGGATATATCAGCATCACACAATTCAACTTTTTAGTCACCTGACTGATGGACAAGAGCTTGCAGGAGAGGGAGGGAACAATTAAACAATGAGATAATTTAAGGTCGGGAATAATTTCAACCGATCCAGCACTGATAACCGGGATTTTATCCCCTCCTGCAATTTGAATTATTTTTTTCTTTGGCTTATTTTGATTCAAGAGATCTCCCAAATCATTCATCATTGTGTCTGAGGCACCACAATCAAATATCCACCGGTGGTCCTTGGACAGATGAAAATTAGTTTGTGTGGCATAAGCTTTTCCAAGGGCAAAACTGTCATTTTTAGGGCTACAGGACAAATAATTTGTAATCTCCTTCTTCTTCTTTCTACCTGCGGCGCTGTTGGACAACTCCAGTTCTCCTCTCCTCCTTGTTTCTCCTGTATTCTCTTCATCGCTCATGGTAAAGCCGGTAAAAATGTTCAATCGACCATCGTTGCCTTTGGTGACCTCAATTGTGTTGCCGCTGGTGGCGGTGGTCTTGTTTGCTGATGTTGTCTCCGGTGGTTATCTTCTTTTTTGGCGAGCTTTGTGCTCGTCCTACTAGTTGGGGAAGCCATGGATGTAAAAACACTCCGATTTGGTGTCTACTCCCTCTACAATGGGTGCATTTCTTTTCCGATTTGTCTGTCCGATCGGTCCTATCACCGCCATCGTGGAATGATGATCTGCTTTCTAACCGCTGGCTATTATTTCGGTTTCCTCCGGTGGGTGGCCTTACCACCATGTCTGTCCCGATTCCTCCATCATTTTGGTTGGACATCATAGCTCCCAACCTGAAAGACTCCGATCGAATAATAGCGTAGGCTGTTTCAAGAGATGAGAGTGGGTGTTCCCGTAGAACATCTCTTCGAGTTGCATCAAAAATGTCACAAAGTCCAGTAAGAAAATGATAAAGTCATTGTATCTCTGTGATTTTTCGAAAGTGGACAATATCAATTTCGCAGACCATGGGATTGGGTTGTCTTTGGTCTAATTCTGACCATAATCCACGCAATGTCGAGTAATATTGCTCCAAAGTAAGGTTTTCCTGTTTCAAGCTTATTGCCCTTTTTGTTAATTCATATACCTGCAAGGAATTGGTTCCACTGTTGTAGGTATTTGCCAGAGCTTCCCATAACTTCTTTGCAGTCTTGTACTGAATGAAATTTGGAATTAGTAAGGGCTCCATGGCATTGATTATCCAGGCCCTTACGCTGCTGTCGATAGCAAGCCACGAAACGTACCGTGGATCAGATGATGATGGTGGTGCAGGTATCCAATTAGGTGGTGTATTCTGTCTTTCCTGATGATGACGACCTCCATCAGTTGGGACCACAAAATGTAATTGTGGTCATTTAGTTTGATTGCAATCTGTGGGGTTGAATTTGATGTGGTTTGTAATGGTTGGTTTAGAGTTTGGTTATTCAGTGCTTGGATTAAGGCTTGGATGCCAATCATGTTAGATTGATCTTGTGAGGCTTCGGCTATGATGGGAGGGATATTATTCTCCATTGATAAATGATGAGACAGATCGATCCTAGGATGCGACCCGCTCTGATACCATGTTGAATTGATAAGAAAAAAGAATTGGGAAGAAGGGTTTGGAAATCATCAGTTTTTCTTATATTAATATCGATCAATGATGGCTACATATATAATGTAAATATACTAGCTAAACTAAGGAAGAAATAAACTCCTAAATTAGGGGATTTGGTGAATCACTTTCTGATCCCCTAAATATTACAAATTATTGACTTTCTATATTTCTATTTTCTACACCCGTGACCATGACTGCAAGAGATCCTTGCAGGCTTAACGCATACAAGATGCCTTCCAAATAAGCCACACTAGCGAACTCCATGTACTTTTTCCTGGCATCCAACGGGTCGACCACCATGCACTCGTGTATGGGCCGTTGTTGTTGGATGAACCCGTTGGGTCGTATGCTTCAACGACCAACCATTGCGACTTTTGCATGCTTTGTGTAATGGCACATGTCAGTTGAGTTGCAGGGTTGGAATGAGTTGAGGAGGACGATGGGGTTGTGTGTGTAGGTTGCAGCCTTGGCCTCTAAGCTGTGTTGGTAGTAAAATATAAGTCAAAGCATAGAGAACAATGAATCATGTGGATACTTTAAAATTGTTCTTTTGGTCCTTTATGTTGGCCTTATTTCCATTTCAATCCTTGGAAAACTTGTTTTTGACATTACAAATTAGAATTTTCTGACTTCTACCTTGAAAACTAGGGTCGTAAACGAATAAAACATTCGATAAACTATTTGTGATGGTCTATTTGAGTGTTTGTTTATATTCATTTGTAGTTTTAACAAACTTAAATGAATAAGAAAATTTATTTGATTATGTTAGTGGTCATGTTCCTTTAGTGTTTGTTTAATATTCATTTATTATTCATTCATTATTTATTAACTAAACATTTATATAGTTATTTATTCAATATTCATTTATGCTAATTTTGGTTTTAATGTCTATTAATAGAACTCATTTATATTTAAATTTATTATATTACTTTCATTTCAATTGAGTGTTCCTGAACATATATTTTTAAGTTTTGGATGAACTTATAAAAAAATAACAAACATATTCAAGAACCGTTCGTTAATGTTCATGGACATGCTTAATTATTAAATAAACGAACACGAACACTCTTTTAAGATAAACAAATGAACATAAACAACTCTCGTTCGTTCGAGTTTATTTTGTTTCACCGCTATTGAAAATTGAGACAATGTTTACGACTTTACGATAATTTTTATTTTATTAAAAACATAAATTAAAGAAAAATTGTGAATTATTCAAAACTTTTGCCAAAAAGAAAAAAGAAGAAAGAAAACACCAGACTTTTAATATGGCATAAATAAATGAGTCTAATCTTTTATTACATAATTATTACCTTTTAAACTTTGTTTGGACTTTTCGTATGGCCCATTCTTTTCCTTTTTGTCTTATGGCCCATTTATTTCTTCAGCCCATTTAAGTTTCTTTTGCGGCATCTCTTCATTCACTCTCCAGAAAAATCCTCCGCCGTCTTCCACCGTATATCATGGCTACCAATAGTTTCTAAATTTTCGAAAATGGAGTTAGCTTCTGCTTCTCTGAACTCATACTACGTCGTTTCACCGATAAGACCCCCTTCCACAGCTTCCAGAAGCTTCTCTCCATCTCCTCCTATTGTCAGGGCTACCGTTACAAGGATTTCATCACCTATTTGGGTTTGTAAACCTGCAGGTATACGAATTCCAGTTCAATCTTCGTTGTTAATTTTTTATGTTTATTTAGTATGAATTTGTTGGAATTTTAGTCTAGAGATCTTTTTCCCCCTTTTTCTTTCTTTTGATTGAAAATGGTGCAGTTGAGCTTTTTGTTTAATTTTGAGAAGTTTTAGTGGAATGAATATTAGGCTTTGCAAGTTATGGAGAAAAATGGTTATCAATGTTGTTGATTAGAGAGGTTTGATAGAGTTGTTTGTTTTTCATGACATACTCAAGTATGATTTAACATAAAATGCAATTATATACTGTTTTTTATATGCATATTATCAGGCTGAGTGATTTTAAGTCGATGTTTCTAATATCATCCAATAAGGAGTAACTGCGTCTTGGAATTAAACATTCATTATTTTGTCATAATCTATATGGAGTTACTTCTTCTTGATGCAGGCTTTCTCTTGCCATGTGAGAAAATTAGGTGTTGTTCCTTACCTGCTGCTGGTGTTGGTAATACAACAGCGGCAACGGATGAATCGGCTGAGAAAATCAATCTTGAAGGTGAGGAGAACGGTAGAAACCACAAGGATGGGGATTTGGGTTGTGAACAATTGGATGATAATAAAATGATTCGTGTCTCTGACAAATTAATTGGGGTCTTTATGGTTGACAAGCCCACACCAACTGATTGGAGAAGGTTGCTAACATTTAGCAAAGAATGGAACAATATTAGACCCCATTTTTACAAGAGATGTCAGGATCGAGCAGAGAGCGAGAGTGATCCTGGAATGAAGCATAAGCTACTTCGGCTTGCAAGGAAGCTGAAAGAGGTAATTCTTATTTTCCATAAAGATGATCAATATCGAATGATAATTTTTGTTGTTTTCTTTTTTCCATATTTATGATTTTTTAGCAGATTTATTAGAATAGTTTGCATATCCGTTTGCCATAGGATCATCTTTTTGTCTTTGGGAAAAAAACAAGGTTTTCTTCCTTCTCCAATGTAGTTGGATACTTGGATCAAGGATGATTTGCCATGTTTGCTTGTCTGGTCTGTTTATGGCTTGTTCTTTTTGAAAAATTTTCTATAGAATTATCTCAAGCTCAGCTTGGGAATTAACTCCAAAATTTCCATCCAGATTGACGAAGATATTCAAAGGCATGATGAGCTTCTTGATGCAATCAGAAAGACACCATCTGGGATTGGTGAAATTGTAGCCAGGCGTCGTAAAGACTTCACGAAAGAATTCTTTGTTCATCTTCATACTGTTGCAGAATCATACTATGACAATCCAACAGAACAAAATGGTGAGAGTTTTTATTATTGTGAACCAATTGTTTAACTAGCTTTACTTTATTAATTATTGATAATGATAATTCTTAAATAACAATGATCATATCGAATACTAGTAAATGTATTTGGCAGATTCCTACTGCTCAAAAAATTGCTGAAAGTTTGTTCAGGACTGAGTTAATACTTAAAAGTGTATGTACTATTATGAAGTAATTGCTTCCCCAGTATGTCTATTATCTGCATAGTGAATTGCAGAATGTACTTGTTATAAAGTTTCTCTCCTTTTGAATTACTAGCTGTTGCAAAGCTTGGGAATACATGCTTAGCTGCTGTAGAAGCATATGATACGGCAACTGAAAGTATTGAGTCACTAAATGCTGCGGAGTTGAAATTTCAAGACATAATTAACTCGCCTTCTGTGGATGCTGCTTGCCGGAAGATTGATAATTTAGCTGAAAAAAATCAACTTGATTCAGCACTTGTTCTCATGATTACCAAAGCTTGGTCAGCTGCCAAAGAGTCGAACATGATGAAAGATGAGGTATCCTTATTGTGATTAAAAATATTGAATTTTTAACTTTTAGTAAACCTACATATTAGCCAGCTAATGTAGAGACATTCTTAGAAAGTCTTGGAGAAATAAGAGTAGTGCAGGATAAAAACCACTTGATTTTGAAAAGACAATCCAGTCATTAGAAGTTTTACGTGGCTTGCATATCTATAGCTCATTTTTGCGTAAAGATAATTAGAACTAGTCTAACAATACATGACATCTAGACAAAAGTCAATATCAAAAGCAGCATTTATAAACATTGCATCGTCATTTTAGCACAAGTTTGTATATTTTGGTTTCTAGATATTGGGTAGGTTCTTGCCGTTGACAGGCCTCTGAAGCTTAATTTTGTTTTCATGACTTTATTATTTTAATTTTTTCCTATTATTGAAAAAATCCCTGTGAAGAACGTTTATATTTGATTAAAAGTAGTGGCCTGATGTCCATTGATGATATTTCGTTCCGAGGGATGATGCTTGTCGTTTTGATCTACATATCTGTTTAAATTTCCACATGAGGTGGTATTTTCAGAATTTGCTACATCCCCGTGATGATGTTTTCCACAGTTCTAACGTTAAAAGTAGACTGAAATTCATGATGTGCAATTGGTTCTGAGGGATGTGCTGCGTTGTTCTTCTGTCACTTCAAATATTCTGGACTGTCTAATCTGTATAATGCTAGATTTATTGACAAAATTTATTCATGAATGATGCTAGCTGCATTCAACAACATCGCTTTGATCTACATAACTGCTTAAATTTCATTTAATTTTTTTTCAAGATTTGCTACATCCCCTTGATGATGTTTACCACAAGTTTAACGTTAAAAGTAGACTGAAATTCATTGATGCGGAATTGGTTCTGAGGGATGTGCTGCATTGTTCTTCTGAAATTTCAAATATTCGGAACAGACTGATTTGTATAATGTCCAATCTTTTCATTCTAGTTTTAAGCAGATCTTTCTACAGACAAAACTTTTCTGTTTTTACAACTTATTTCAAATGTTGGCCTCGCATATGCACATTATACTTACACTACTTCTTCTTCCTTGCAGGTGAAAGATGTATTATACCATTTATACAAAACATCCAGCGGTAATCTCCAGAGGCTTATGCCAAAAGAAATCAGGATAATCAAATATCTGCTTACAATTGAAGACCCAGAAGAGCTCATGAGTGCTTTAAATGATGCTTTTACGCCAGGTGAAGAACTACAAGGAATGGACGTAGACTGCCTTTACACGTACGTCTTTGAACCCTAACCATACTGCCTGTTTCTTTTCTTATGTTTCTCAATGCATCGTTACAAGAAAAAAACCATACTCATATTCACGATTCAAACAGGACGCCCAACGAGCTGCATACGTGGATCAAGACTGTAGTGGATGCATATCACTTCAGCAGAGAGGGCACACTCATTAGAGAAGCCAGAGATCTAATGAACCCAAAAGTTGTACAAAAACTTGAAGTGTTAAAAAAGACAGTCCAAGATAATTTCATGTGAGCTGTCTGTACTTTTCCGAGCTCTCTGATTATATCACTCAAGCATGAGATCATGGGACCCACAAGACGTGGCCTCAGGTATGCCCAAGGACAGGGAGTTTAGACACGGTGTATAACGACCTTATGGAAAATGAATCTCTCGTAGTGCAACGAGCACGATTTCCACTCGTTTATTTGAACACTCATTGGCATCTTGGCTGAGTGATGCTAGAGGAAGTCACTGAGGAAGATATGCTTTAAAGTGCATGGTATCAGAACTCAGAAGTGCAATGTATAGCTTATTATAAATGGAAATACAATTCTTAGTGAAAAGATACTATGAATAGTATACATGGTGTCTTTTTTATCGTGTAGAGTATTTTGTGCCTTTTTTTTTTCATTTTTTGCTCTCTTGATTATTTTTCGTTTTTACATTTTATTTTTTCATTTTTTCTTGTACATTTATTGTATGTTACCTATATAATCATGTGAAAGTGAATGTGAGGTTATTAAAAAAAGTAACTTATATTAATATTATACTAATACAAAATTATAATTATCAAAATGATTTATTTATAATTGTTCGATAGGGTTATTTCCCTTTTATATTATTTATTGATAAGATCATATATGATATTATTAAGATTAACTTACAAACAAGATGAATTATTGAATAATATGACTAACATTTATATATTTAAAGTATACAAATTAAATTGTAGCAAATTAAAAATATCGAATAAGAATTGCTACCGACAACATGAAATATACTTGGTCATCACCAGTGGTGACAACTAATATTAAATATTAATTAAATTAGTTGACATCCCCATCTATGGTGGCGACCATAATCACTTACTATTAAAAAAAAAAAAAGTTGGGTAGTTAATATAATAATATTGTTGGTTAAAAAAAAAAAATTAATATTGTTAATCAATTCCATCATGAGTATCGTTTTACCAACCCAACTCTCCTAAATAGTGGTGTATCTTATTGAACAAAAGGGGCATTCATTCATTGATCAAAAATTTTGATTTTCGGCATGTATTATGATCATCCAATAAAAAGATTCTTTATAAATCGTAATAAGAAAATTAGAATTGTAATCAAAATAACTTATTAATTTATCCTATCCAAAATCATAACAAATTACTACTACTACAGTACTACTAATAATGATGATGGCTTCAAATAATAAATTTCTAAATGATAAAAATATTGATTTATTGAATATTAAAATAAAAAAATTCTAATAATAATATATTCATGTGATTTTGGTTATCTACTTATTTATCGAAAAAAAGATGTAACCGAATATGCAAATATTTCTTACGTGTAGAATACGATGAACTGATGAAGCAGCTAATCTATTAGGACTCTATAGAACCCTAATTCTTATTCATATTTAGGGAATTTCCGATAACGATCAAGGAACTTCAAAAATTTTCAACATATTTTGCGCTCAGTAATTTTCCGTTAAGTTATTCATTCTCAGATGGCGAAGACGGCGACGACGAGGAAAATGAGCAGCTGCGCTATATGCGAGACCTCCAATCTCGCTTCAATTTGTCCTGTTTGCGTTAATTACAGGTAAATCACCTAAAGTACTCCATAATTTCAGTTTAAGTAATTGTATAGGTAGCATTGCATTTTTCTGTTATGATTTTTGTAGAGTAGAGTTTTTTTATCTGCTAAATTGATGTGCGCTTGTGCGATTGCGTTCAGATTGAATGAGTACAGTTGTAATTTGAGGTTATTGAAGAGTAAGAGGGATGCGCTGTACTCAAAATTGACTCAAGTTTTGGTCGCAAAGGTATATGTGACGTGATTTTGATTCGGCTTGCCATTTGATTGTACTATGGCTAATAGTTGTATGGTTGATTTTAACGTGTTAGTAGTTCTAATGAGAAATTATCGAGGGATGAAGGGAGGAAATACTGAGTGAGAAATTTTGTATGACGATGCTAGTTTGTGTAATACCTTTTCTATTAGCATTTTGCTAGCTCAATCATTGTCATGTATTACAATATTATGCATGTAACTCAAATGATCGACTAAAATTTGGTTTTCTAACTTAACAAGAGGCAGCTGATTGATTACAAAGATGACATATTACCATATACTTCTTTCTTCACAAAATGGTCTATTGTTGTACTCTTGTGCATTTGACCAATTTAAGTGATGACAGATTGATCTGATTATAAGATGAACATAATCGAGATATGGGGTTATTTAATGAGGTAAAAGTAGATACGGAGGTCATAAGTTTCTATATATATATAGATTTAGATATTTGGGTTGAGAGAAAGAAAGAGATGGACTTCATGGGTTTGGATGAGGCACTAAATCTGTAAGGTCATGGGTAACATTTGCATTGTGACAAAATTTATTTGAGATGCTTTTGAAAAATGATGGTCATATTAATTTCTATTTTATTTAATTATAATGGTATTACATCACAGATTCAGTTTCATAGTTAAAACCAGTTTCAGTCCTTTTGACATCTCACTCACACTGCATATTTAAATTGCTTATTGTATCCATTTTGAAAATCCTTTTAGGGCAAGGCTGATGATCAACACAGTTGGCAAGTGCTCCAAAATGAGAAATTGGCAAGATTGAGAGATAAGCTTCAACTTCGTAAAGAACAAGTTTCACAAGGTTTGCTTATCTCTGTCTTGGTTGCATGGGATTTTGGTTTGCATATGATCTCCAGTAACGTTTATGTTACTGTTGGAATAATTGATTTTTTGTAGGGAAGGCTAAGATTGAGAAGATGTCTCGTGATCTAAAAGTCAAATATGAATTGCTTGAATCAACAATGAATTTGGTATAGATTTTATTTTATCTTCTTTTGTTGTATTTTATTTTAAAGCTCAGTATCTCTCTCAAAGTCTTTCCTCTTCCAAGTCAATATTTGGTTTTCTGTTACTAATTAATTAATACATTTCTGTTTGAAATGTAATTGCAGTTGGAAAAGAATCGTGTGGAACAAATTGAGAAATATTACCCTAATCTTATATGCACACAGAAATTGGGGCATGTGAGAAATTTTGGAATCTTATATTTTTCAGTTTTAAATTTTTTAATTAGTTAGCTTCTTGTTTTTCAACTAAGATTAACGATCGAGAAATCTAATTTCAGATGGCAATTACCTCTGAACGGCTTCATAAACAATCAGTCATTATAAAGCAAATATGCAAGTTATTCCCCCAGCAACGACAGGTAATTCTCGTACTTTATATCTGTTGCTAATGAAATACCCCACTTATGTCTTGCATGGCTACTTATTCTGACAGTAGGCATTTCATTTAGTTAGTCCATCAATAAAATTTCAACGTCCTAGTTTTCCTAGACAGAAATCACCATTGACTTTCAAACTATGTCCAATCTTTGGTTTTGTTTATGATGTGGTCCTTTAATCTATGCATTTCAAATATTGATGCATTTCAATCAAGTTTAAAAGAAAATTTGCCTAAAAATTAATTAATTAATTTCGGACTTCTTTGTGAAGCTGTACTGTAGTCCATTGTGTTGATATGTGAATGCTTGTGGATATGTTCTTTATGATTTTCTCAAGTAATTGTGTGCAAGTTATCTTGGTAGAGGTGGTTTCTTCATCAGTATTTCACTATTGTTACTTGATTGCAGGTATATGCTGATGGGGAGAGAAAAAATGGGGATGGTGGTCCATATGATACAATTTGCGATGCACGCTTGCCAAGAGGCTTAGATCCCCACTCAGTTCCAGCCGATGAGCTTGCCGCCTCTCTAGGGTATATATTATTATTTATCTGTTTAGTGGTCTTTCTAAAAACTTATGATGGGAAGTTTGAGATCCTATGTTCCTCTATTGACACCTCTGGGCTCTGGGCTCTACTTCTTTAACCACTTCAATGAATACTATTTTTTTTGTAACATCTTTATTTCTTTGTATTTCCCATTCATACTAGGTTGATGATTGCTCTACTTTTCAGTCTGTATGGTCATGCTTGGCCAAAATTTTGATGTAATTTAATTTAAAAACAGTGGTTTCAAATGCTATTGATGGTGTGGTGGAAATAATTGTCTGATAATATGTGTGGCTTAGAATATCCATCATCAGTGGCGGACGGATGTGAAGGCAAGGGGTGGCACGTGCCACCCCTTTAATTTTCCTACAAATTTACTAATATACCCTAAGATATTTTAATTCCCCACCATTTCAATTTGCAATTGCATTATCCAAGTGATTTTGATGATGTTGCTCTTTTGGGAATGGAAGACCCAACTCAAAAATTTTGTGTTGGATATGAGATCGAATATTGATACTTCAAATGTAAATGGAATTGGTGTTCTAACTCAAAGAATGGTTGAAAGTGGAAGAGATAAGGTATATCCATTGGTTTACAAGCTAATAACATTAGCCTTGGTTTTGCCGGTTGCAATAGTTTCAGTAGAAAGAGCATTCTCTGCAGTGAGTATTGTGAAAACACAGCTTCGCAACCGGATGGGCAATGAATGGATGAATGATAATTTAGTGGTTTATCTTGAAAAAGATATATTTGAGCATGTCGCTAATGAAGCTATCGTTCATAAGTTTCAAAATATGGCGAACCGTAAGGGTCAATTGTGAACTAGATCTTTTCATTCATTTTTTTGGTTCAAAAGGAATGTATAAAAGAATCTTCGAAATCACTTCTAAGTTACATTTTGCATGTAAATTTAAATGTTTGTATATTACTTTTACTTGTGCCACCCCTTTGCCAATTTTCTGCGTCCGCCACTGTCCATCATCCAATTTTTGTTTGACAGTGGGGGTTACTTATACGACTTGTCATCATGAAGTTCCTTGTAAAAGATGAATAGACTTTTGGTTCTGTAGAATATGTTATCTTGTTATAGCTTAGATATGCATATTAGTAAGCCATGTAAGTAGAAGTTGCATGTAAGGTTTGTTAACTTAAAATGAATTTGTGATTTTATGTATACTGTTATTGTTAAGAAGTCTGCAGCATAGCTGCTTTCTGTATGATACTCTAAAGTTGTTTGTTGGTTTTCTCGATATATCATGGTTTGCTTACTCTCATGCTCAATGACTGAAATCAGGTATATGGTGCAACTGCTAAATCTTGTTATTCACGCTGTTGGTGCTCCTGCTCTGCATAACTCTGGATTTGCGGTATGTTCAAAAGTACTTCATCTTTTGCCCTTTTATATGTGTGGAATTTTTATTGGACTGTGTTTTAGACACTAAATTGTATGTAAGGAATTCATACCTAATAGACGGACGTTGATGTCATAGGCAAGGTGTGAAAGTGGTTGAGAGAACATGTAAACTTGATCTGTTGCTATAAAATTGCATTGAGTTTTAGGAAACTACACCAAAATTGTTAAGACATTGATGATGGATTGTTGGTGAGATGTGCTGCTCAGTTCTACAAATCTTTTTCCTAGAAACCATTTAGAAATTCAATATTCTTTTTTTTTCTTTTTTTTTGTTGTTGTTGTTGTTGTTGTTGTTGATGTTTGGGTGGTGGGGGAGGGAGAGGGGGGAGGTGTTTGGGTTGCAGTTCTTCCTTTTTTTTTTATTGTTCCATTCTTCCTGGTATTGTATGTTTTTTATGATTTTTTTTTTTCACTTATGTTGCCAGGGTTCCTGTTCACGAATATGGCAGAGGGAGTCCTATTGGGATGCTCGTCCATCACCCAGAAGGTATTCTTTCGATTTAAGAACTCAATTTGATATTCAGGTGCCTACAATTTTACTAAAGTTAATTTGTCTACTTAATAGTGAATATGCACTTTTCATTCCTCACCAAAACTTTTGCACAACTGGTGGTGAAACTTCATGGTCTGAGAGAAGCTCAAGTAATTTTGGTGTTGCTTCAATGGAGTCTGAGAGGAAGCCTCGGTTAGATTCCTCTGGTGGTAGTTTCAATTATTCTTCTGCCTCTCCACACTCGATTGAATCACACAAGGATTTGCAGAAAGGCATATCACTCCTGAAGAAAAGTGTGGCATGCATTACTGCGTACTGCTATAACTCATTGTCTTTAGAAGTTCCTTCAGATGCCTCTACTTTTGAGGCATTTGCAAGATTGTTGGCTACACTTTCCTCTTCCAAAGAAGTTCGAAGTCTGCTATCTTCAAGAATGGTAACATCAAGGTACACACATCCTCCTTTCCTCTTAATTTTTCATTTTGCACCCAATGTGCACAAAGTCAAACAAACACTTAAGTCAAAAATCACAACTCTTCAGGTTTTGAGGACAATATTATTTTGTGAAAGCAATTATGAGACTCAGTTTTATACTTTGTACTGGATTGGATTGTAACCGTAATAACTTAATTTTCTCAGTTGAGCACATTTCATTTTAACTAGTCCAGCTGGAGAGCTTATCTGAACTAACATTGGTATTAACTTGATTTGCAGGTCTAAGCCTGGCCCACAACTGAATACTTCTGTATGGAATGTGGAGTCAGTTTTTTCATCAAGCACTTTGATGGAGAGTGCACATGCGCTGCCTTTGGTGGTATAGTTTTAATTACCAGTTGAATTTCTGTAAAATATTTTGTATTTATTTTTAAGAAAAATGACAGTAGATGGAACAAAATATTGTATGTACCTTCAATCATGCTTATTGTTGCATAAATGAGTTTGTAGGTGTTAGCTCTAAATTCTTGTTTCATATTTGTCTAGTAAAGCGTTTAGCTGCTTAGATGCTTTACCCCAATTCCTTAGTTTAATGTTCCTTTATCTACCCTGTCACACACCATATGCTAATTATGGTCACTTGCCTTTTAATTTATCCCGAATGTGGATGTACTTGAGGTGATAAAAATATGTTTATATGATCCCAATGGGACTGGATCAAATCATGTTTCCTCTATCCTGAATTGATGCAGACTCATTAGATTTTGTATGGAAACTCCAAGATGCTTACTAAGCTCCTTGCAGTTGCTCATTGAAATGGCATAATAAGTATAAAAGATCATATGCTGTCCTTTCAGCTCAAGAATTTCTTATAATACAAAGGATCCTCTAGATGATTAAGTTTAACCGTTAGAGTAACTTAAAGATTCTTCTGTGATCTGCTTTTCTGTCTTGTTCAAAATCAACAATGTCTTGATGGTGGTTTAATTTTCAGCCAATGTACTGGATTTGTGCTATCTGAATTTTGTGAGCTCGTTGCTTCCAAAATAGTTTTATTCGTAAGAATGTAATATTCTTTACTGGTTAATGTAGATAATTATGTGGCATTCTTGCAGTCGCTGCCATTGATTTGATTGAATCAAGTGATATTATGTTTCTTTTGATTCCATATTTTCTTTTGATTATATAAAAGCACATTGCTGTTGAATATTACATTTGCTCACAGATAATTTTTGTTTGCAGAGAAATGCATACGATAATTATCTTCCAAGCTTTGCTGGGAGTTATCTTTATGCCAATGAGTTTTCTGATCTGGGAAAGAATGAAAATTTAATTGAAGGATGGGATCTTGTTGAGCATGCTACTTTCCCTCCTCCTCCATCACAAACTGAAGATGTGGAGCATTGGACTCGTGCTATGTTTATTGATGCGACAAAGAAATGATTGATTAGTTTCCACCTCCTAATCTGGTAAGAACTACTTGCATTTATATAGGTCATAAACTATGTTGGATTTAATTCGTTTTTCTTTCAATTGTTTTGGTATTTTTTAAGCAATGTGTCAAACATTGTTTTTATTTTGGAAAATTGAAATTGCATCAACTTTTATTTGTGGTTTAAACGGTAACCAAATTTGTCAGGAAGGTATAACATGTTCCTGCCATCTCTTGTCTGTGTAATAATTGCTAGCTGAAAGTTTTAATGCTAAAACAAAGAGTAAGAATTTATGGGAAGATGAAATTCTGAAATTTTATCATCAAGATCAATCACTAGAATAAATATACATGATAGTTACATCAAATCCATTCCATTTCCACCATCCCCTTGATGTTCGTTGCCAATACAGCTGTGAAAGTAGCTTATCCATTATGTTCTACTGAAAACCATTGCAGTTTGTCTTAGAACTAGGTCTTCTGCATACTTCGTCGTTTGACATTATTATTTTCTCCCATGTTTGTTTGCGTGTGTAGCATCTGCAGGCCTGACATCTTTCAGTGGCAAAGTCATGGCTTCTGAAGAGCTTGATTAGTTTCTGAACTGATTTAACATCCGTTGAATGTAAATACGCGGTTTCGAGTATATATGGAAGCTTAAGGTAAAATTCCAACTTCACTGTGATATATGTATCCCTTTCTTTGATATACACAATCTGTATATTATTAGTACTTGTGTACAGAACCACTTTCATAGTTGATTGAGAGATCCAATAGGAGTTTTCTTTATTATTTTGTTATAAACGGAAACATGTACATTTAAAAATGTTGGTGCCATGATTCCTTTTTTTGAAATTTAAACCTCCTTCACAAGATAGAATACAAATTGGAATAGCTATGAAAGCGAATTGAGTGAATTTACCAAAATAAGTGTTTCTAGAGATTGTTGGCTCCAATGTTGTCCAAGCAGGAAATATAATTCAAAACATTCAAAGATACTTTAGTAAAAAGACCTAATTCAGTTTCCCTCTAGTGAGATATGTAGATTAGAAGGTCATAGACCTAATCCAGGTGATAGTTAAAAAAAAAAGGCACTTAACCAAACTTGCAGTGCCAAATGCTTCACTTCTTTCTCTTCTTAGGAGGCTGAAGTTCCTCTTCTTCGTCTTCCTCCTCATCGTCATCAGGCTCCTCGTCTTCCCCTGCCTCCACTTCATCATCATCATTTTCATCATCATCGTCATCGTTTTCTTCTTCATCATCATCATCCTCATCGTCATTGCGCCCGTTGGCATTATCATGCTCGTCATCATCCTCATCTTCTTCGTTCTCTTCACCAGCTCCACCGGCCCCTTCAGTGCCTTTCTTGGTGTTGCCATTGCTGTTGGCATTGTTCGCTATGCCGCCCTCCTCCTCGGAAAAGTCTCCTTCGCCATCGCCATCGCCATCCGTGGGACCATCGACCCCACCCTCACCTTCAGTGTCGTCTTCGTCTCCTCCCTCCGCGTCGACCGCTTCCAATTGGCCTTCGGTTGGGCTCACCATTACTAGCTTTGCTAAAATCTGCCACTGTTTTATTTGGTTACCATATTAGAGACGTGTGAGGTCCCATAATGTTTTAAGAAGAAAAAACAATGGCAATCACCATTTTTCTGCTAAAGCAAAAGCTTTTCATTTTGATGAATTTAGACCTTGAAAACAATAGTTGAGAATCTGTTCTATGAAAATATCTTTTAATGTATTTTTTAGAAAATAATTGATTTAGCCTTTAGGAACTGCAAAAGTATTAACTTTATTAATTTTACATAAAGCCCACAACCCGATCATACAATCCAGACCAACTAGTTGACCCGATACCTCATAAATATCCCAAAGGAATATTCGAATATCTTTTTTTTTTTCCCAACAATATTCGTATATTTTATTATCATCCCCACAGTACCATTTCTTTGAAAGACCAGTTTGGGCCCGGTCCAGCATAATAATACTAAGAAAACAAAAATATTACCCCTTACAATTATTATGTTCAACATTGAAATATATAATTAATTTTTTAGAATTTAGAAACAATTAAAATAAATAGTTTGCAATGAGAGGATAAATTTACAATTTGCAAACAACTATATAAAAAATATCTTATAATCTACTGAAAACATAAAGACATTTTCTTATATGTTTTACCTACTTAAATATCCTAAATTATGTAATATCTACTATTTAAAAAAAAAAAAAAAAAAAAAAACTGATATTTGCATGTACTCACATCAAGAGAGGGTGAATATTGTTCTTAACAAAGTATATAATATTCTACCCTCAAAACAAATTTCCTTCAACTTCTCCTATGTTTTGTTTATTTACTGTTTTATTCAATACAATATTAGAGAGACAAAAGCAGGGTTGTTAAAGCTATTATTATCACGGTATAGACTTTTCACAAGTAGTTGCAAATTGCAATAAATAAAGAGGGTAAGACTAGGCAAGGTGTTATAATAAATAAAATCAAATAAAATTAAACGAAATTGAATAGGTTTGTGGAGACCCATATTATTATTGTGGGGTAGCGTAGTAGCGTTTACCAGCCCGGAACTGAAAATGGCATATAAGCCAAATCTATGTTCCTTTTCAGTTCCGTGACGAGGAAAACTGGAAATATCGAACTACTACTATTCCAACACCTGGCGCAAGTTAGCAACCATGAAATGACAATTTATTTGTAATTTAAATGAGTCAAACGGCAAATTTCCTTTTAACATTTAAGTATGATTTTTATTTTTAAGCATATATAGTATAAATTTATGAACTCATTAAATTAATTTTTTTAAAATAATCTGTGTTAAGCAAAGAGAGGCATAATTAATTAATAAAAATAAATAGGTATTAAATCCAGTAATAGAAAGGGAAAAATCATTAAATAAAGTAGTTTTAAAAACGATTTTAATTAATTAGTGGTCAAATTTATGGATAATTAGACTCTAAATTGTAATTGAAGAACCTGAGTGATGCAGAGGAAATGAGCTTTGACCAATAGGAAGAGGAAGAGCATAGGCCCCTCCGCGCACGTTAGCGAAGACCGGTTAACTATCACCTCCATATGCAAAAATCTGTACGGTCACTTGACAAATTTGACCTGCGCACAGAATCACCAAAAACAGAAAAAGGAAAATTAGTTAGAAAAGTGAAAATTTGTCTTTCTGATTTTTTTTTTTTTTTTAACTGTGCTTGTGGAGACGAAGCAGAATTTTGCAGCATGATTAACATGAGAGGATAATTTTCACAAATTTATGGAAAAAACCGTGTAAAAAAGAGGAGAAATGAACCATAATTAAAAATGCATAAAATTAGCAGTTCGAGTCGCTGTCTCTGTGGTGTTTCATGCAGAAAAGTTCACACACACACAAAAAAAAAAAAAAAACCTGAAAGTGAGAGAGAAAGATGAAGAGAAGCGCAGCACTGAGTTTGAGTTGCAGATAGAGATGAAGAAACAGTAGAGCTTCAAAAGTGCTTTAAAACAGCCATGAAAAGAGCTTTAAAAGCTTTTTTCCATATTTAATCTTTGCGTGTGTGTGAGAGAGAGTTTGAGAGAGAAAGAGATCTGACCTTGAGTAATTCTTCGTGTGAAGTCCACCGAATGGGCAGGTATTCAACGTCGAAAAGAGGTGAATCAAAATGTGTGAGCGTGTGTGTGTGAGAGAGAGAGAGAGAGAGAGAGGAGAGAGAGAGTTGTTGTGATTGAATCGAAACTTGAGAGAGAAGGGAAGTGTGTGGAGTGCAGAAGAGTGGTTGAGGCCTGAGGGGTAAAAATGTAAATTCGGTAAAGTGCAAAATGGAGAATAGAATCTAATGCTTTGTTCCCAGGGATAGAAGGAAAGTTGGGTGGACCCCCTTTAAGAATAATGACCTTTTTACATTTTTTTTTTTTACTTTCTTTTTTCCTAACAAATTATCTTTATTTCGTCTTTTTAACCATGGTTGGAGTACCAAGTCTCACTTGGGTTTGTTGATTTTACTTTTCAATATTCTTTTCCACCCTTAATTAATCTCTTTCTTTGTTTTATTAATTAATACACATTACACAGGATGATTATCGAAACATAGATGATATCCAAAATATTTTATAGCTATATATTTGCGAGGATGTAAAAATCGAATACACCAATCATTAAAAATACTAATATTTTATCTCATCTTTCAACAATATAAAATAATATATAATTGATATATATATATAATGATATTATATATTGAAGTGATCGCACGTATAGTATGAAAAAGAATCATCAATATTAAAACATCTGTCGGGACATTATTGTCCACTAAATTTGAGGAATATTGTTTCCTAAATTCAAATTTCACCATAACAGTACAGTTAAATACACATTAACTCAAAAATCTATATTAATAAAATGAATCTCTTCACAATCTATATATAAATTTATGAAAAAGTGTTGGATTTGCAATAGTGTTCATATAGCAGAACTATACCCATTAGGATATCACATGAGTATTTGCAATACATGTTTTACATTCATATTTGTTTATTAATTGCATATTTTAGTGAAAGACTAGGGTTCTATTTTCTTTATTAAATCTAATATTTGTTGATCATTCATATATTATCTATTTAGATAGGCCTATTTGGGTGATAATAGGTCATAGCCCAAAATAAACTTAATTGAGAGTTGGGACCAATAATAATGTATGGCCAATTTTTGGTATAATAATTATTTTATCTAAAGTCTACATGCAAGAATCAACTATTTTATTGACATCTATTTATGGAAAGAAATTCTTCTAACTACCCCTCAATTATTTATAACAATTATATGTATGGGATCAAAAATCAGGTTCCTTAGCAGTCAATTTCAACACACAATAGTAGTAATTTATTTTAACAAAACATGTTTTTGTAACAACACAAATATTACCAATATTTTTTATCACAACACTTGAGAATGAATATATATATAAGCCTAGACTATATGTGGGCCTCCATACTTGTAATTGAACTACAGTAACAAATAACTCATTATTGCTTCATCAGGCCAGGTAATTAATGTGCTTATTAAAGAAGATTAAAAGGCCCCATCCCTCATTACATTCAACCACATATCGCTAGCATATATGCAATTCCATATTTATTACAATTGTCATAATTTTATATAATAAATTATGGTGTAAGAATACCACTAGTACTGTAGCAATAGACTATATTTCGGTTGAGTTGGGATTGGGCTTCAAAAATTTCTTAGCCAAATTTGAGTAATTTTATTCTTGAATATAAATGAATAGATGTGGTGGGGATCGACTTATAATCCATCATAAAAAAATCATTGAGCGGGGCAGGCCTTCAACGTGGCCAGGGTTAAAATCCCGATTCACCATTGTGCCGCAGGCTAGATCAGTTGTACTATAGAAATTTTATTGTTAATTTTGTTTTTTTTTTAAGTGATATTTTATACATTAGTATAAGTCTCGTGCGATGCACAGACATATAAACTTCACTATTTATATATTTTAATATGAAAATGTTGAACACGACAAATAATAAATTTTTTTGGAGAATTTCAATCTGATTTGTTACTTCTGTGACTCACGACCATAAAATCTAAATCTTTCAAGTTTGATGGTGAAAATTTTAATTTACAAAAAAAAAAAAAAGTTCTCATAATATTTCAATCTCATTTGGTATACTCATGTCCGTGTGATGTATAGACAAATAAATTTGAAGTGTTTGGTAATTTTTTGATATAAAAATGTTGTTTATGAAAAATAATATAATTCTTCAAAGTGTTTTCAATTTAATCAACTACACATATAATTTATGAATTTAAATATTTTTTATTTTTATCATACGTTGTCAGTCACTATTGGCCTGAAACAAACTTATGCAAATTTATGTTCAATAATTTATTCATAATGAGTATAAAATGGTGATATTATTGAACATTATAATCAAGTATTGATAATATTTCAACCTCATTTGATATTCGTGTGATGTAGTGAATAAATTTCATGTGTTAGTAATTTTTTAATAGAAAAATGATGATCATGAAAAATCATATAGTTTTTAAAAGTTATTTCAATTTAATCTACTACTCATGTAATTCATCTAAATATTTATTATTTTCATCATATGTTGTTTAACTATTTTAGTACTTGTTTTTGTCACAATTGGCCTAGAAAATACTTGTGCAAATATATGTTCAACAACTTATTCATAATGAGCTTAAAATATTGATATTATTGTATATTACCCCAAAATAAAATTTCTAAATTTAACATACCATCAAAAAATCTGTATAATTAATTTTTTCAGATATCTTAAAATCAAAATTTATCTATTAGAAAAATCATATTGGATGGTAAACATTTCAAAATTTGATAAATGTAAAACCATGAAACTATATTACAACATAAACTAAATATATTTTATCATTGTTCTGTGAACTTCATGCTACCATGATAGTGAAAATTCAAATTTTTATTTACTTTTTAATCAAGGAGGAAACATTATTTATTCTTACAATAAAAAAATGATAAATTCGCTAATTTTTTCGTGGATATATAAAATGATTTAAATTAAAGTACAAATTTTTATTTACAACTTTTCATGACATGATATAATTACCATATATACACAATCATACTAAATTTATAACAGATCAAATACGATCATATTTTTTTTCCTCAATTTTCATATATATACAAAATGATTTTCATACCATGAATATACATAAATTATGAAAAACTAAATATTTACAATTTATAAATTTATAAAATAATAAATATTTGTATTTCTACTTTAAAAAGTAGAAATGAGGTTAGTTGGTTTTTATATAGATGACAATGAAATTTCATAATAAAAAATTCAAAGTATTTAAAATATATATGTAAAAATTCTTCATCTACGTATTATCACTCTTATAAATAGAAATTCTTATAAATAGCATCGACTATCTATTCTTAATGATTAATAATGAAAATATATTTATATAATTTAGCATTATGAAATAGAACATATTTTTTATTATTTTTTATAAGTATAAGTATAAATGATTTTTTTTTTAATCATTTTTTATACTTAATTTGTAGTTTTTAATAGAAAGTATATGAATTCATAAATTTTATACTTCCTAAATGTTATTGTGTGCAACAATATATCATATGTATATTTTTTTATTATATTCAAGATATATTACAAATCTTTATGATTTTTAATAAGAATTAATATAGTATAATAAAATAAAATTATATAAACACTGTGTTATATTATTAACATTGTTACATAGAAGATATATAAAAATTGGAGTATTGTATACGACATATTTGTCAAATAAAATTGTGTGATGTCTATAATAATTTTACACTACATATTTCGAATATAGTAAATAAAAATAGTTAATTTATGTTGTTTTATATATGTTGGTTGACTTGATTAATAACTCACTTCTTTGTCTTCGACCCCCTCAGTCACTACGAACGCCTCCAATCAATGCAATGATATATTTATTGAGGTGGTATATGTGTATGTGGGGTACAACATTAGAGATAAAAAAAATATTTTGATGATCTATAGGTTTTGAAATCCGATCATTATGTTATTTTAATTTATTCAACAAATATATATTTAATCTTTGATTATATCAACAATTAAAAAAGTTATTAGATGAGATCATATTAACATTCATATACCATATATCGATAATAATTTCCAAAATTTTGTCAATATTATAAATGATATTGTTACCATATATATAAATCATGTTTAATTCAATAAAATTAATAATTAATAATTTATAAATTATGAAATAATATGTATTTCTATTTTTTGGAGGTGGAAATGGGCGGAAAATTTTTAGCATTTCTATTTTGAGAGGGTAATTGTTATTATATATATATATATATATAGATAGATATAGATATAGATTTTACTAAAATTTATAAGCGGTTAATCACGCAAAAAGTACAAAAATAATTTTAAATAATAATTATTTCATAAGAATTCATCATTCATATAAATAAGTGACTCAAATCGAACCATGAGACTTATAGATTAAGTGGTATCCCACTTTTATAAATATATATATTGTGTGACAATCAGGACTTGAAATTTGGACGGTCTTAAATTTTCTAATTTTTATTGACCCTCTCCCTTCTACTCTCTTAAACTCGTTAAGAAAAAGAGTTAGTTTCTTGTGAGACCGTCTCACTGACCCCCTTCCGTGAGACAGATCTATTTGATCCACAATCCAAATCCAAAACTCATACCCAACCAAACCCACAACAATAGCATCAATCCAGGCCCACAACAACAACCCAATCTACACAGCAATGAAACGTTTCCGCAGTCGCACCATTACATAAGAGTGGGAGAGAAAAGATGCTGCCAAAAAGCCCTAGCCGCACCGTCACACTTGCATAAATGGGGAGAGAGAAATGATGTGGTGAAGGAGAGAGAAAATGAAGGCCCATTGTTGGGTCCAAGCTACTGTTTCTATTACATACCTCGAGTATAAGTATTAACTTCTATTACGATTTTATGTTTTCTTTTAAATTTTACTGATCAGTAAATCTTGATTTTCTCCCATAAATTGCAATGGATATCGTTGTGAACATCGAGAAGTCGAAGATCGTCATATTCGGTGGCCTTGTGGACAAGTTCCTTAATAACGTCATTGTTTATGACATTGATATTTCTTTTGCAATTTTTAGGTGATATTAATGTCTTTGAGGATCACTTGGTTGTTTTAAATTAATGCAAGTTGTGCTACTACTAATTGTATTTGCTTATGATTCTTTGTTGTAATCTGTTGGAGGCTTGTTCTTCAGTTTATGATCGATGTGCAGCAGTTTATAGACACAAATTTTTAATGTAATATGTAAAATTTGAGAATTGTAAAAACAAAGACCGAGTCTTTCATCTCTTGACTGTGAAAAAAAAACCTTTTTTTTAAATAAGATTTTTTTTAATATATCACACATACACCAAAGGACAACTCCAGAAAAGTTCCAAGCTGAGAATATTTCCTTGTTGCTAATAAAACACATATATAAAACTCATAACTTATAACTATAAAAAAATATTCTTATAAAAACGTTTATTTATACAACAATATAACTATTAAAAATAAAATACATATTTAAAGTTGTAAAACACATACTTATAGTTGTAAAATATATATATATATATATATATAACACTTACGTATATAGCAACATAGCTATTAACAATAAAACACATACTTATAGCTGTAAAATGCATATTTATAGTTTATCAAACACATACTTATATGACAACATAACTATAAATAATAAAACGCATACTTATAGTTGTATAATGCATACTTATAACTATAAAATACATACTTATATGACAACATAATTATTAATAATAAAACACATACTTATGGTCGTAAAACATATATTTATAGTTGTAAAACACATACACATATTTATATAAAACACTTAGAGAATGACTTGATACGGATCTACGATCTGTGCCCCCAACCCGTTCCAACCCCATATATATACATATATTTTTTTTCTTTCTTCATGTGCGCTTTCTCCCCCCCATCTCTCTCTCTCTCTTCTTCCTCCCCTGCGCGTTGTTCCCTTCTTTTTTTTTCTCTCTTCCTTCTCAATTTCTTCATATGATATATGAAATTTAGGGTTCTTATTTTTCTAATACTCCAACAAGTTCTTTTCTTTCTAATGTGTATAAAATTTTAGGGTTTTTATTTTTCAATAACTTGCAATTTTTTTATATCTTACTCAAATTGATAGCAATATACTATATAATTGATGTAACAAACACCATAGTTGGTTATTGATTGAGTAATATGAATTTGCATAAATTTTGGGAAAGAAGATGATAAAAATCTTGTATTTGAAAATTTGAAAATTTTAAACTCACCCACAGTACACTGATACCTTAAGAGTATAGAACTGATATCTTACGAGTATGCAACTAATATTTTTCACTAAATGAGCAACTAATACAAATAAGAGTATACAACAGACACCTTAAGAGTATACAACAGATACCTTAAGTAAATACAACAGATACATTCACTTAAGAGTATACAGCTGATACCTTAAGTATATACAACAAATACATTCACTGAATCTTAAGAGTATGTAACTGATACCTTAAGAGTATCAACTAATACTAACTAATCTTTTTTCACTAAATGAACACATAATATCTTATGAGTATGCAACTAATACCTTAAGAGTATACAACCGATACTTTAACTGGATGAATACAACTGATATCTTAAGAGTATACAATTGATACCTTAAGAACATACAATTGATACTTGCACTTCACATCAACTAATACATTTCTTTGACTGTTTGTGGGCAAAATATTGAAAATTTATATAACTAATACATTACATGTGATACCTTAAAAGTATTTATGTATTACATTGAAGGTAAAAAAATAATACCTTAAATCTATGTATGAAAAAGACATTTATATAAGATCTTAAAGATTAATATGTAATACCTTAAAGGAAAATATGAAATATCTTAAAGGTATGTATATGATGTCTTAAACGTATTTATGTGATACCTTAAATGTGCATGTGTAATACATTTTACTATAAGTATTAATACATCTCATTGCATTCAACTAATACCTTCATGTATTACCTGTAACAAAAATAATTTTTTCTATTTCATTATCTGAATAATTTTAATATGATTATTGTCTGCAGGTATTTTGTGGTCTTTGCAAGAATTTGGGGAAGAAAGTTACTGTGAGAATTGATAATTTGAGTTAGACTTTAGTGAAATACATTGAATCTGATCCTTCTAACCATGAAACATTTGATGATTTCATTTCCAAAACCTTAACATCTTGAGAGAGGTCATAATGATATTTTATCCAACTCTGTGGTACATCAACCGTAAAAACTTCAACATCACTAAAAGAAAATGACAATTTTAATGGTAGCATCATTCAAAATCCATGTAATTCTTGCTAAGTTTGTTGTAGAAAAACAGAGAAGAGCACAGAAAATTGGAAAGAGAAAAAATAAAATAAAAAATTGGAAGAGAATCTGAAAAATTGGAAGAGAAGCAGAGAAGAAAAAAGATTTGGGGAGAGAAACAAAGAAGAACCAGAAAATTGGAGAGAGAAAAAAATAAAGAAATAAGATTTGGAAGAGAAACCGATAAGAGCGCAAAAATGGAGAGAGAAAAAAAAAAAGATTTGGGAGAAGCGGGTCAAAAATGTGGAGAGAAAAAAAAAAAATTGGAAGAAGCGGTCAGGCGGGGGTCCCGTACACCCGGGATACACAAGTTTTTGTCAAACACTTATATAACAACATAACTATTAAGTATGTGTTTTACAGATATAAGTATGTGTGTTTCAATTATAAGTATGTATATAGGTACAAGTATGAATTATAATAAGTATGTGTTTTATAAGTATACATTTTATAAGTATGGGTTGTGCAATGCGATGGTTGCACATGAGTTTTTGTGTATAATCTCAATTTTATTTTAAATTTATTTTCCACCTAAAATATATTTCTCAGAACATCGAAAATCCATTTAAATAGGCTGATCACTTGTGTGGCTTAATTAGATGCTAGATTTCTGTATTAGTACACTGAATTATTCATTGCATGCTAACACCATCATTTACTAAAAAAGGAAAATATAGAAATTGACCACATGACAGAAGAAAGAAAGAATTTTTATGTGGTGTGGAGTGCAACAAGCCGAATTCTTGTGCAACGGTGCAACCTAGATTATGTGTGCAGTGCAATAGAATTTATGTGCAACAGTTGACGT
Source organism: Scutellaria minor (assembly GCA_954870855.1). Lineage (NCBI taxonomy): Eukaryota > Viridiplantae > Streptophyta > Magnoliopsida > Lamiales > Lamiaceae > Scutellaria > Scutellaria minor. Next base: position 1,095,922 of record OX940734.1, read on the forward strand.
ACCACACAACTCTAGGTTATAATAATGTGGTTGGGTGTGGTGAGATTTTGTATTATTTGGACCATGTAAATCAGTGGATTTGAACTGCAAAGTTGGATTGAGCTGGTTATGGGTTTGAGGCCTTAAGGGTCACGGGGCAAAGGATCTGTCTCATGGAAGGAGATCCGTGAGACGGTCTGACATAAAATTTTGCGTAAAAAAAAAGTGATTCAAATCAATTTTTTTATACATCATTATTTGCATTAAGTAAATATTTTTATCATTACACAAATCTAATTTTTTAGACGGGACAAATCACAAAATAGATACTGACTTGTAAAAGTAAGATTGATCAATCCACAAAATAAAGATTGACCAATGAAAATAAAGTTAAATTTAAAAGGAATGTACTATCGATATCGTAAATAAATGAAGGGGAAAATATTGGTGCATTTTGCTAAATTTCAGCTGACTTGCTCCCTCTGAGTTGGTATCTTGGTCCATTTATCAAACTTGAATTCAAAAGAGTAATTACTTCCTGTAATTAATAAAAAAGAAAAAAGTAATATAGGAGGGGAAAAATTAAATCAAGAAGAGTTCGAAAATGCGAATATGAGATTTTTTTTTCTTCTGATTTTTATACTATTTTAGACTACTATTTTGTCTCTCTAATGCATTATGCCAGATATAATAAAGATGCCTATCTTATAGGTGCAATGACGATTTGAGAAATAATATTTCATTTATTTTAAAATAAATGTTCTAAATTTTTTTGTCATAAATTAGGAAAAATAAAGATTGAACAAATATATCCTATGAGGAACGTGTTGCGGTAGCAGGTCCTGACGAACCTCACTAGCGACACCACCATCACCGCCTGTCCGATGAGGATGATCGGCCACTGCGGGAACCGCATGCAATCCCCTGAACTAATCAAGTAATTTAGGATTTAAAATTGGAAAATGAATCAAATTAATTAATTCTATAAAAAAATATCATATTAATTCCTTAAATTTTAGTTAAGGGGTAATTCAGGAATAAATTTGCATTAAAGTCTAAAATGATACTTGATGTGAAACAACATTTAAACTCTAAAACAACATTTATTTTGAAATAGAGGAAGTAGAATCCATAAAGTTGTTTTTTTAATACGAATCTTTTGTTAAAAAAGAATCCCAAAAGGGCCAAAACCTAATTCATTATTATAAATATTGAGTGTTCAAACCCAACTAATAACAATAATATAATTACATATGTTATGCATTTGTTTACACTACTTTTGAAAGTCAAATTTAAATGACATATAATTTGGGGATATGATAATAATTTAGTTTACATATTTTTTTTACAAAAGGCTGGGAAGACAATTAAATTCGAAGTAATTGTCTGTGGAAATTTATCATTCGGAATTTACAGGGGACAATTTGACTAATATTATTTATAGTAGTGTAATATTTCTAAAAAATAGTTAGAAAAATAACATTACAAGTTTATTCCACATATATCCAACATAATAAATGCTTACAAAAACTTATATAAATAATTCTATGAGACGAGATCTCAAACCCACACATCAAAACCAATTTTCATATATGTCAAATTTTATTTTATGAGTTATAAATTGAATGTAAAATAAATAAATAATTGAAGCATTTATAATACTTTAAATATTTATGTTATCTAAGAAAAAGAGTAAGTTTAAAATAATTACTTAAATCCAACTTGATTTAGAAATATAAATTAAAATAAATACATAAAGTAACAAAACATAAATTAATTTGAAAATAAAAATATCCATAGATCAATATAGAATATTGCATTAGACAATAATACAAAAAATATAATGTAAGTTAAAACCTAAGTTAATAAATTATGAATTATTTTTAAAAAAAACATAGATAAAATGAATTAAAAAATTAAAAGATAAAGTGTTAAACTACACCCGAACTCGAGGCCTTCACTAGCCAAATACAATCATTGAAAGAATGTTTACCAAATACATATGATATATATATGTATAAAATATTTGAAGTATTTATAATATTTAAAATATTTATATTATTCTAAAAAATACAAACGGATTGTAATATATAAAAATTTGAAGTATTATAATATTTGAATTTTTAAATTATCCTGAAGAAAATACAAACTAAATGTAAAATAAAAAATTTTGAAGCATTTATAAGATTTACAATATCTATATTATCCTAAAAAAGAGTATGTTTTAAAATAATTACTTAAAATCCAACCTGATTTAGAAATATAAATTAAAATAAATACTTAAAATAACAAACCAAAAATTATATTTAAAAATAAAAACATACATTGATCAATACAGAATATTGCATTATATAGTAATACAAAAGATAAATTATAGTTAAAACTTAAATTAATAAATTATAAATCAATTTAAAATAAAAAAGTTAGATAAAATGAATTAAATAAGTATAAGTCGAGTTCGCAGCCTTCACTTGATTTAATAAAACAAGTCTCACCAGGCCAAATTCAATAATTGAAACAAATACATAAGATATATAGATGTAAGAAATAGTTTTAGACCCCCAAAAGTTTCGAACTTGAGTTGATCGATTCGTTGGGCGGGCTAAGATAAGGTCCGACTTTGAGACCATCTCACAAAATCAAAATACAAACATCTCACGTTGCTAAAATATATTTGACAAAAATCCATGTGCATCAGGTGCATGAATCTATAATCTGTGCAATTTGGGTCGATTCGTTTCAGATTTGTGAGTTTTAGTTTTTTTTTTTTTTTTTTATGCGTTGACTTTTATGTTATAAATGTGTGAATTTTATGTTATATTAGTATGACATTTATGTACAAATATCATAACTTTTATGTACTCTAACTTAGAAAAAAAAAAAGAATTTAAACACTTTTTTTGGATCAACATACCTTTATATGATATTACTCATATCTTTTAGTTATAATAGTTGCACATTTATATATTACATAAATGTAAGGTTGTACATAAATGTGATATGAATATAACATGAATGTGACATGAATGTATATATATATACAAATTGTGCTAAAATTCTTCTTCTTTTTCCTAAATTACTGTACATAAAGGTAATAATATTTATACATAAAGGTGGTGACATATAAATCACAAAATAATAATAATAATAATAATAATAATAATAATAATAAAAATAATAATAAAACTCGCAGATCTGGGTCAACCCAAATCGACCTGAATTGCATGTGTACCAGCACTCGACCAACCAAATATATTTATATTGATTTTGGCATAAAATTAGAAAATACAATAACTCAAATCAAGTCATATCAAACTTTCGCATTATGATATTCTCCAAAAATATATACAATTACATTTATATTTGAGACTTTGAGTTCCATTCCTAAACAATGTGATATAAACAGCTCATGATTTCAATACTAGGATTTATACATTCCACAACAAAGCTCACCAACTTATTGACAATAAATACATAATGAAGTGGACAATAAAATATTATAAGTCTTATATAATGATATTTATGTCAGAAAATCGACTGAATATTAAAATAACAGATATTGATATTGTAATAATTAACCAAGAGGGAATTGATACCTTTTTTTTTCTCAGCCATTTGTTTGTGTTCTGCAGTTGCCATTCTCTATGTTGCAATTGATTTATATATGCCTAAATAAATAAATAAACATTTCAATTAAAATAAAGTTAAAAAGGAAAAGCAAAATGATACTATAATCTTCTAAACTTTGAGAAAATATATAGTATATCTAATTCTCTATATCTTGGGTATCATTAATCAGTGTGTATGATATGAACAATAATGTTATCACTATTCAAATTAAATAGCATGTAAAATAAAATGAAACACAAATTCAAATAAAATAAAAAAAAAATAAAATATAATGTCTTTGTTTAAAATGATGGCACACACATTTCTTACCATAATCTAAGCCGGTGCCCCAACACTTTCATTCATCAACTCTCATAAGAGAATACTTCAAAAAAAAGAAAAGAGAAAAAAAAAAACACAATCAATCATACAAGAAAGAAAAAAAAAATTGATCTAGCTACAAATTTGAGGGGAGATTAGGAGAGAAATCTTGAAATTGATGGTGTACTCACTACGGCTCTAGATGAACTTTATTTCCGTAGATTTTTAAAATTTAAACTCGAACAAACTCGTAAATTCATATTCTGTTTGATATTGATTGAACTTGAACTCACATATATGAAAATTTAAGTAATTATAAAAGTGATCAATTGATTATTTAACTATATACCTATAAAAATTTGTCAATCTTGTCATGAACATACATATTTATCTACATCATGAATATCATATCTTGCCAACAAAAAATTGAATATAGAAAATCTTGTATGTCAACCTAAATGAAAAATCAATCTTAAAACATAAATCAAACAATGGAGCATGAAAGTTTGAAATTAGAACTAACCTGTCTCCTAGCCCTTGATCTTGCAGCTGATTGACGGTTCTTGATCATCCTTCTTTGCTTCTTTTCGATATTTTTTGCCTTCCATTCATCTATAAAGTCATGCGTTTTCTCCATTTTGCCCTTCGAATCCGAAGATTCTTCTTCAACTTTTGGTGTTATTTTGGTCATTTCCATAAGCTCGTGTTTTACCAAGTTGTTTCCAATATCCATCATCTTACTATTATTAATATTATTATTCTCAGGAACCTGACAATTTGATCCCACATTTGCTTGTACCTGCTGCATTGGAACATGTACCATTTCTTGCTTTTGCCAATCCCTGAATTCTTGATCAATTTGCGCCATTGATGAATTGTGCAGAAAACCCACTTCATTTTTTATCATATATTCTTCCAATCTGAATTCTGGACGAGATGAGGGGCTGATCATTCTTGTAGGGTTCTTGATTTGCTTCTGAAAAACAGTGTCGTTCCAAACATTGTCAATGGTACTCTTAGCCAATTTTGAACTGGGATTTCCATAGAATATTGGAGAAGAAGATGAATATGATAAATAAGTGTTTTGCATCGTTTGATGTTCTTGATATGAGATCTCATTTTTGATCACTAACTCATCAAGGTTAAGATTAAGTGGAAATAGAGATTGATGAGGCACTTTAAATAATTTTTTTGGTGACCCCATGATAAAAATTGGGTCCAATAATTTGGTGTTCTTGATGAAAACCCAAGTTGCTTCTCTACTTCTTTCTTGAGGAGAATTGAAATGGAAAATATGTGTTTTGATGATAATCAGAGACACAAATACTATCAAGAAAGTAAGAGTATTCATGTGCAAATATATCATCAAGCTAGATGAAAGAATTTTGTCGATTTTGATCAACCAAAAATACACTCGAAAAAAAGATGATTATTTTGCAGAACTGTCACACACTTGTATATAACTAACTAGAACAAATGTGTTTTTTCAAGAAAAAAAGAGGTTTTGGAAAGTAGAGAGAAAGGTTCTTAGAAAAGAAGCAAATTATGCAATTTATAAGTTACTACTCTTCAAAATCCCATAAAATAAGGCATTGCTGTTGAGATATATGGCCAATAAGACCGAATTACTAGAGATCTAATTGATGATAAGCACATTCTTCTATACCTAATTAAGATTCACCATATTCTCACATATAAGAGAAAATATAAACATTTTTTTATAAGGGAAAAAAATTATTTTGTTATATAAGTATATGCATCATAATAATGATGTTGCACTAGACTAAGGAATGGGAGGATTAAGGAGATCCTCAATGTTTATATATCTCACAATTTTACACTATATAAAAAATATAATATATATTTATATTTGATTTGCTTTCATGTGTCTATTTAATTTGGTGAGAGATGAGAACACATGGATTCTATTTGTTTGAATTGACATTATGTTTATTATTACTATTTTTTTTTGAGATAAGATATTATGTTTATTATAGAAAACCTAATAAAATAAATTTAATATATGAGATTGGAAATTTAAAAAAAAAAACAAGAGATGGATGAGGTGTATATGGTATTTTCCTATCCAAAAAGAGGCAAATCTTTGGGAATTCAAAAGAAAACGTAATCTTTAATCATTTGTGAAGTGCTTTAACATGATAAGGCTTATCAAGATGGTCTTTTTGAATGTTCATAAATTTATCTAGTATTTGTGGATTTTATTTAAGTACTCTACTGATTGAATGTATTAAATGTGTTCTTTGTATCAAATATATACCATTGAATATTTCAAGAAATTTATAGAAATATATACCCATAGTAAGTTATTTTATGTGTATAAATATTATGGATTACTTTTTGGTTTTTAATTATATTAATACTTAACTGAAAAATATCATAAATATAGCCCATGAAAGAAACAAAAAGGAATCTTATTTATGAAACTAATTGGGCTTGGCCCAGGTTTAAAGTTTTCCAAAAAAAAATTGGGCCCAGCCCATGAAAAACTCACAAGCCATTATATAGCATGTAAAGCTAGACTCAGTACATAAAAACATGGGCCAACCCAAACCCAGCCCACTTTTTAGGTGGGCCTTGGACCAATTGATAGCTAGAAATTTAATGGACCGTAAAAGTTGGCATTTACGAGAAATAGTTTTTTCCATATAAATCAAATTAGAAAAAAAAAAAAAAAAAACGGTTATTGAGTTGATGATATAATTTAATTTAATATTATCTTGTACCAAATTAAAATAGGTGTAGTATTAAAATGTTTGTTTAGTTTTAATACGGTGAATATAGGTATAAAAGAGAAAACAACATATATTCTATATAGGATTAAAACAAAACAAACATCTATTTGTTTTAATATTTATATTTTTAAGCAATCATGATTGAAGGAAGCGAACCAAACACTCCCATGGTTAAATTTGATTTGCTAACAAATATGTTTTTTTTTTTTTTTTGAAAAGCGAATGAATTTGAATATTCTTAGTTTTAACAATTAAAATTCAAGCATCAAATTCGATAAGTGAAAAAATATAATGAATACCAAAATAGATTCATATAAGACTTAGGTAAAACTAATTTGTTGAATCAAGTCAACTATAATTTTAATAAACTTTCATTTATATAATAATATGTTAAGCTCGATCCATTTAATTTACACCATTCTTGCAAATCTTTGTTTCTTCCATAAAAGGAAAATCAATACTGTATGTTTGTTTGAAAATGTTTATCAAAATTGAAAACTATTTATATCTTTGCATCAGTCTATTATAATTTTTCTGAAAGTTTATTTAATTAGTATATGAAACATGAAAAAGATATTGTGAATGAAATTTGACATCAATGTTGAATTTGAAATGTTATCTAACAAATTAAAATAGAATCTTTATAAAATCATTTTATATATACTTACATAATTTTACATATTTGAAGTTTCATTTCACTTAAATATATCTACAAAATAATCTTATGTAATGTAATTTTTCTTTGTAAGAAGCTAGTATTGTAAGTGTGGGAAAAAAAAAAACACAAGAATATTATTACCATTTCCTTTTTTTTATTTTTTCCTCTTTTAGTACATTGTTCTTCAAGTTCTATCAAGAGGAGAATCTGGTAAAACCCTAGACATAAACCTTCGCCATGAGAGGAGCTCTGCTGAGGAATTTCCATCTCTACACTCGTAATCTCCATTTCTCTCGTATTCTCAAACCTTCACCCGTCATTTCTAGTGTCTATACTGGTTCTTATTATAAGAATTACACCGTTGGCAATGCGCAATTACTCAACAATTTTCAATCGAGAATACGTTTTTTTTCGTCCGAAAATGGAACCCCGGATCCAGATTCAAATCCTGAATCTGAAATTAGCACAGCCAAACCCGAAGAGAAGAATGAGGCGGTGGCTGAGGTAGAAGATGAAGATGTAGACAATAAAGGTTTTTTTTTTCCCCCGAAAATTGTATATGTTAAAATCTTTAGCTTAAATGATCAGCATATATCTCTTCTTTAAAAATTAAAATATAATTTTTAGGTTTCTGGTGTGCATTCTCTGCAGAAGGAACAAGATCATGGATTTTTTTTTTTAGTTTTATCCAGGGGAAAATTAATTTCTTTCAGCGGCATTACATGTGATGAGTTTGTAGAGTATGTAAACAAAATTGTAACTGGATTCAATTGTCCTCTTCTTTTTTTTTGGTTTTTTTTTTGGGGTTGTGTATGAGGATTTTCTAGCTATTATTTGCTTTATTTTCTTTTGGAACCTCGTGGTGAATAATGTGACAAAACATATAGGGTTTGATCGGATAGATTCAATGAAGAGAATATCTGCATATTTTACATGTTTTGGATTTTGACACCTTTTCATTTGAACAAGTAGTAATGGATGCTATATGGGTTCCATATACTAACTGTATGCAGCTCCATTGGTCTGTTTGCAGAACTGAAAACACAAATAGAAGACTATTTACATAACTTCAATGAGGAGGCGCTCCCAAAAATCTTTGAGTCTATTATGAAGAGAAGGCTTTCAGAGAAGCATGAAGACACGGATGATGAGTTAATGGACGAGTTACAACTAGAGCCGTTAGAAAATGTAAAGGATGAAGAATTTGAATCAGATTTTGAGGATGCTCATGAAACTGATGACGAAGTTGAAGATTTATACAATGCTAGGAATATTGTGATAAAGAGAATGGCATCCGATCCGTATTTTAACATGGATGACAAGAAATGGGATGATATGATTAAAGAGGCTACTGAGCATGGGTATCTTCAGGATACACGGGAATGTGAAGAAATACTAGAGGATATGCTTAACTGGGACAAACTTCTACCAGGTACTGTGGTATAGTTTGCTCTATTGCCTGATGGTTTGTCCTAGATGTTAGTGCTATTTTATGTTGGTCTTTTTTTTTTTTTTTTTTTTTAATTCTTTTCATTATTTCTATTCTATAATGGTTATTTTACTTGTACTTTTACTAGTCTGATGGAGCTATTTCGGGGCATGATGTTTGGTTGGTTTTCTAATCACTGATAGCTGAACCACTTTAATTGAAAGCAAATGTTAATTTTATTTACTATGTTTTGGATAGCTTAATCACACTCCCAAATTTAGAAGGCTGAATGCTAATACTGTTATGGTCCTTTTGAAAGGATTTGAATTATGGATAACTTCAGATTCTGGTATGAACTGTAAAAATCATCTTTATATATTCTTTACCTGTAGGTACTCATAAGGAGTTAGATTGGGTGTGCAGATTACATGAGATATGGTTTCTTGGGTGTATGAAAACTGCATTACGGTGCAAATGACATTATGAAAAACATTGTAAATACAAAGGTTTTTGTTGGTTCTGAACTTGGGGTATGGTATTGAAACTGAATGCAGTAATTCTGTTCCTTCATTAATCTTAAGATTATGCTAGGTTGCATTCAAGTACTACTATTTAGCTCTGTGTGACCTTAAACTCTTAAAGGAATATACTAAAAGAGTTAAATGTTGATATCTACTGAAACCTGATGTAACCGCATTTCTTTTCATATTCTTATCCTATGTGAGGTACTGAGGGTAGATTGAAAAGACAAAGATAACTGATTTTAGAAAAAAATTAGAAACAATTAAAGTATTTTCCCTCTTTTGCAAGTTTCTGCTAAATTTTCTACTTATGGGAGGGTAAAATTTGTCTGGAATTCCGTGCTGTAGTCTGACTACTAATCTTGGACAGATCTCAATATATATGCCACGAGTCATTGTTTTTTGAATTTTCTTTTAGAGCCACCTGACTTTCATTTTAATTGTACTTCACTTTTATATATGTTGTATACCAATTTAGATTTTTTTGAGTCATAAAATTGTCCAGTTAGGTTACATCACACTTGCATGGTATGATGGAACTTCATGCGCAGTTGCCTTTTCGTTTATCAAGTGCTGTCTCATTATCAGAATTTGCTGTGTTCTAGTTATGATTCTTTTTTTGAATATGGGCTCCTATCAGATGAGATCAAGAGGAAGGTGGAAGAGAAGTTTAATGAGATAGGTGATAGGGTTGAGAAGGGGGAGCTCGAGGTTGAAGAAGGTTATGCCCTTTTCAAGGAGTTTGAAGATGAGATGGTATTGGAATGTGCTAAACTAATGGAGGCAGAGGGACCTCCTGAGTTTGATAAGGATATTGTGACTGATAACAAAAAGGATCCAGATGATCCGCCAGGTGAGGGGCCGATTCTTAGGTGGCGAACTCGCGTGGTCTTTGCTCCTGGTGGTGATGCATGGCACCCGAAAAATAGAAAAGTAAAGCTGGCTGTTACTGTCCGGGAGCTTGGCCTAACTAAGCATCAGTTTATACGGTTGAGAGAATTGGCTGGAAAGCGATACAATCCTGGGAAAGATGAACTCACCATAACCAGTGAAAGGTATGGCCGTTTGCAGACATTTTTCTGTAATTTTTGTTTTGAATCAATCTGCATAAATGCTTGTCTCACTAAACATTTCTCTGAATTTCGTAGCATCAAAATCACATTACTTGACTTTCTCTACCAATGAAATGAACCATGTTCAATCTGTATGTATTGCTGATCAAACCTGGCAGAGCTGATCTTTTAAATAGCCTGGTTGGGCTAGTTTATTATAATATAAATTATTTATCAATTCTTTGAATAAATAAATTATATATTCTGAAAAGAGTATAATTTATTTACTTTCCTTTATATTTCCAAAAGAAATCTATATTAGATAAAGAAACAAAAAGAGCCTTCACTGTTCTATAAACTTTCGGCTGTGACTTCACTCTGCATAATCTTTTCATTAGCTTACTCACTAGGCATGTTATCTTGACTTAGGTTTGAACATCGAGAAGAGAACAGAAAGGATTGCCTGAGAACTCTATTTGCTTTGATTGAGGAAGCTGGAAAGGCTCGGAAGCTAGTAGATGAAGCTCGAGTTTTAGATGTTAAAGACAGACTCAAAGCCAATCCTAAGTTCATGCAGAGATTGCAAACCAAGAAACTAGCTGCGTCACCTACTGCATTATAAGAACTAGGTTTGTCGTGAGTGCTTTCACAAAAAATGAGCGTAAGCATCAGATTGTTGGTTGCTGATCTTTCGATATACTCACCCTCGTTTCTATGAGAATATTTTGCATAAAATTGATGAAGCCACATTTCATGACCTTATGAGGAAACAATGTTGTTATATTGCTCTGCTTGTAGCTCTTTAGAGAATGAGAAAAGGGTGGGAATTTGTTCTTACACTACTTGTTCTTTTTTACAGAAAATCTATGAAAATCATTTTGTCCTATTGAGAATATGCTTTATTTCAAGCACCTTCTCTCTGAATTTGATTCTTGAAGAAAATTCAAAGCAAATAATGTTTTTTTTTACATTATTGAACATTCTCATTGGAAATTACTAACAATAAAATTACAATTTATGTATTTAATTTGTCATTGGAAAATCACCACCACATCTTGTCCAATGACCTATATGTTACAATCTGGTCGTGCACTTGTCCTAATGGCTTTTAAATAGGTCACATCTTTACAGCATCACAATTCAACTATGTGTCGTCTTCTTGTTCAACTATAGGTGAAATTAGCAGCCAAGATTTTGGTACCATCAAAAGGCTTTCAATCATGCAAAAACTTTTCTTGCATCTTTTAACAAAACCCATTTGATCAACAAAAAACTGTGGCAAGTATTTAACATCCCACAATTATTAGTGCCTTTTGCCACTTGTTGCTTGGACTTCATAGCCCTAGAACACAAATCATTTTGTGTGACGTATGATGTCGCCAACACTCTATGCAATGTCATGCTAATGTATTTTTATTAGGCAAATTACAATTAATTTACTTGTGTTGATTAAGTGTAAATATTAATGAATGTCTAAATTAATGAATCAAGAAAATAATATTTTCGATTGATTTACAAACGTTAGCTTAAACGAACATCTACACGTAAACTAAAGTGCATAATCTTTAGGAGTTTTAAAAACAAAGAAGAAAGATTTGTCCCAGATTCAATGATCAATATCTAATGTTGGATTGATAAACAATACCTGCAAACTGCTTAATCTCATCATAAACAATGGAAGGTAATAAAAAAGCTGCTCACATGAATAAAATACATATACATATCCAAACACTACATCAAAAAAGCATTAAAGCCAAAAGTAGACACAGCACAATCCCTTTTCTTCATGTAGTGGATTTCATTATATCTATAATTTCTTGAAACAAAGAAAAAAAAAAAAGGAACAAAGATTAATAATGAGGCAATAAAGTGCAGTGGCTGATTACTTGCACTTAAGATATTTCAGTTAACAGTCAGTTTTCTTTATTAAATAAGGTTGTTGTCTTTTAAAAATAATTGGTTGCAACTTCTCTGGAGATAATGTAAGAAAAAAGGATCCTCCCACTATACTATAGCAATGACAACTAGGCCAAGTTCTACACTCAGTTTTTTGCTTACTCAATTTTTGTCATCTTCCTTATTTTATTACATGGATTTGTGCTAATCTGATGCAGAATTCTTTTTATCATAGTCCCAAGTGGCTAGATTATACAACTTGTTAATTTGTTATATCGTGACGTAGGATTAACACAGCTCGATTGCAGTATTATAAAACAATAAACAGCACAAAAGCAAGGGAAAAAAAAAGCTTAGGGACTAAGCTTTTTATGTTGAAAGTATATTCAAAATTATATGCAGAATCTTTGCTTAGATTCATGTTAAAATTATATAGATATATTTTTAAATTATATGTTGGTTTATTGGATTTGTTTTGTTGTTGCTTCATTATAGGAGAGTTCCCACATATATAGTGGTCACTTAATGATACTACTGTGTGTTAAAATCAGTGATATAATTGATATTGCTTGCTTTCTCATTTGCTTTTATAAAAGCTTGGATAATATGTTAAGTAAGAAGATGAGGGCCACTGCTTTTTTTTAGCATGACTTTCTTGATTTGGAAGAGCCATTATAGTAGAGCAAAATGAGGTTTTAATTTTATTGGGAAAATATATGATTTGTGACAAATAAGCCAAAGAAAATGAACTAATTTTTATTTTTTTTAAACAAAAGTTTAAATGACTCTTCAAGTGAATCCAAAGGTGCTTAGTCTCTAAGCAAAGCTACTATTCTTGATCATAAATATTTTTGGGCTTAGTATAAAGAGTAAAACATATTGAAACTCTTGAATTGTGACTATTATTTGATCTTAAATGGAGTGTAAGCAAAGGTGTTTCTTTAATTAAACAAAGCAATACTCATCTCATTAAAGCTCTGTTTTAGCATGTGAATGTTGAATACCTCTTAGGAAACATGCTTTAATTATTCTTGCATTTTTTCATATTACCCCTTAAAGAAGTGTCATTTCACTAAGTACATTCTGTTATCCTAAACCAAAAAAGGCAGTGTCTTTTCTTCAACGATCAAATTTTCTAAAAACCCAACTTAAAGAAGCTTCAATCTCAATTTATGCAAGATTTTAAACTAAGATCAGTACCATAGCCTAAATACTTTATCAAGAACTCTCTTTTTCACATTTTCTTGATCATGGCCCACATTAGCAACGGTGGCGCTTTCTTATACGTTGCTCCATAAAGCTTGGGAGGAGATTTGACCACTTGATTGACTGTTTGATCCTCCTGAGGTTAAAACACTTTATGTTATGACCATTTATAGCCTTAGTTGCATCTGTTTTAGTACTTTGTTTTGTGAGAAAGTTAAATAAACATGAAATGCTTGTCATGTTCACACCTCATTTTTATATAAATGAGTGAATCTTTAAATGTGATTGAAAAATTTTGGCTTTGTAAAGCTGCTTTCTCACAAAGTAAAATTTTTTATGCTTATCAAGTGAGTTGGCTATAGCTAGTTTCATACTCAAAATTCAATCTTTCTTTATATTCAAAGTAGTGAGTTTTTCTTGGTCTTATTCTATTATTACCTCCCTTGCTTTTCCCTGAATCTTAATACCTGTTTTAAGTACTAAAGCTTCTTGAACTATGGTGGGAATATAATCAAGATTCTCACTGTTTTGATGCTTAATTCATGTTTCTTGGTCTGATTTCCATCTGGGCTTTTCTTGTTTGCTATGAAATTCGCTCTTGATTGTCCGTTTTCATGTTTTCAGGTCGTTGAAATGACTACTCCGACTACCCAATTCGTGCCCACAAGTAGGATCGGATTATATGAGCCTCTTCACCAAATCAGCATGTGGGATGATTCCTTTGATGGCAATATCAGCCCGGGATCAGGGGTCTGTTTGATCACAGAAACGGACACGAAGATAGATGACAAGATTGAGTATGGTTCTGATAAGTCACTTGATCACGGTGAAGATAGCCAAGCATCAAAGAGCATTTCAGAGAAGGTAAGAAGACCATATATAACTCTGCTTATTTTCCTAACGTGTTCGCAATGCTCGTTGGTTAAATGATCACGTGATTTTTCAGATACAAAGACGATTAGCCCAAAACCGTGAAGCTGCTAGGAAAAGCCGGTTAAGAAAGAAGGTAAGTTCAAGATGGTGATCATTGATAATGATGCCTATTGAATGTTTCAAAGATTGTTGATTAATTCTTGAATTCTTTTGTGTTTATGATAGGCTTATGTTCAGCAGTTAGAAACGAGCCGTTTGAAGCTAGCCCAGCTCGAGTTAGAACTTGAAAGAGCTAGACAACAAGTAAGGAATACAATCTAATTCTTGATATGCATATCTTATCATCATAATATTTCGAGAAAACTAAGTTTTTTCATCATCTAATTTTATCTCATAAATTTTTTCATTATTTATCTTTTACCTTTTCTAGTAATCTATATTTAAAAAGATCCATATTTTGGTGTACTTACTATTTACTTGCTACAATAGGTAAATATATGGTTTTTTTTTTTTTTTTTTTAACTACAAGGTGATCCCATTAACTAATCAACTTTTCAAAATATAATCTTCTAAAACTTAAAATGTGATAATATAGTATAACATCGATAAAAATGAGTGGTGTTGAATTAAATTACTCATAAAAACCGATCAAAGCATTACTTTTTTTTCTTAGTTAAAGATTTTGGATATAGTTTCCACAAACTTTGGGATCTGTCAGGTAGTTTGATCATAAATGTAATTCAAACTAAAAGTAAAAGACATTTATCTGTTGCATCATGTAATTAAGTAGACCAAAGCATGAATTTTTTAAACACAAAAAATGAAAGATAAATAATAATAAAAATGCAATGAAGGAAAGCTCAAAAGACAAAAAAAACCCTGTATTTCCATAATATTTCCATAATCTGAGATTCCAAGTTGGTTGTTGATGATAGCAGGGAATGCTTATAGCAAATGGGAATGCAAACATGGGATTAAACTCAGGAATAGCAGCATTCGAGATGGAATACTCACAGTGGATAGACGAGCAGGAACGAAAGATGTGTGAGCTCAGAAACGTGCTCCAATCCCCCATTGGTGAAGTCCAGCTGCGCATCATGGTCGAGTCTGTACTCAATCACTACTGCGATCTTTTCCGAATGAAGAGAGATGCAGCCAGAGCTGATGCATTCTTCCTCGTCTCCGGCATGTGGAGAACCTCAGTCGAGCGCTTCTTCCTATGGATCGGAGGCTTCAAGCCATCCGAACTCATCAACGTAATTCAACTCTTCGTTCCTTCTTATAACATGTCCAGCAGTGTGCTGTATTCCTAATATTTTAAGATTTAAAATGGTGCGGAATGCTGGAGATGAGTGACAGTTATTATATAAAAATAGTGTAAAAACAACAGTATTTTTTTGTGTACTGTTAAATTTGAAATCCAACTCTCTGATGATCGGGTTGTTTAGCAGGTGGTGATGCCTCAGTTACAGCCGTTGAACGAGGAGCAAAACGCGAGCGTGGACACGTTGAAACATTCGTGTATGCAAGCTGAGGATGCTCTCTCACAAGGCATGGAAAAGCTTCAACAAACTCTGGCTCAGAGCCTCACATTTCTTGCTGGGAATTATGGCTCTCACACTGCTTTCGCTTTGGAGAACTTGGAATGTCTTGAGATCTTTATAAATCAGGTCTCATTCTTGATCCGTTCAAATGTATCTTTCATAACAAAATAAGTTTTTAACTTGCTTTATAAAAAAAATAATTTTTTTTTTACGAAAAGCGTTTTCAAATCACCTTTTAGGTGTCCTTTTAATTTCGTGATCCGACTTAGATTATCTATTTGAGCTTCTGAGCTATGTTTGAGTATGAACAAAATGACCAACTTAAGTTTAAGGGTAATTATGTAATTTGATCTCGAATTTGGGTAGAATACATGTGTTTTTACTAAGTGGATATTTTTCATTTTCTATTATATTTATGATTGCTCGAGTTTCTAAGTACTAAGAGATTCTTTGGTTTTGGGATAGGCTGATCATCTTCGAGAGCAAACCTTGCAGCATATGTCGCGTATTTTGACAACCAGACAAGCAGCGAAGGGATTGGTCGCGTTTGGAGAGTATTTTCAACGTTTAAGAGCACTCAGTGCGCTCTGGTCGTCTCGTTGTCCTCGTGAACCGGTATAATCTATATATATAACAATAGAAGAAGCAATAGTAGACAAACTATTAGTTTGTGATCCTATTGTGCTATGTATGATGCTTCTTAAGTAAGTAACTTTGTGTATATAGTATTTAAGTTATAGTTATTATTAAGTGCTTTGAATCATTGTTGAAAACTTTTTGTTCTTGAAATGTAGAGTCTTGTATGATCAAGGCTGCAAATCTTGGATGATTTAGTAATTGCAATCCTAGTTGTTGGGATAGATTAACTTGAGGATAATTCGAGCTAAATTAGTTACAATTAATTAACTATTTGTATGATATATATAACAGAGAGTAAGTGTATTTTAATTGATCATTGTTTGTTATTATTTGTGCTTTTAACATTTTTTTTTTAATTATTTGTAAGATTTCATTTTAGTCAATTGATATTTGAATTAATATATATACTTCTCTATTCAAATAAATATTGATAAAAAAATAAAATAAAATATATGTGTCAAATAAGCTTAGCTTGTCACTTATTCTAATATAGAAATATATATTTTTTCTTGATAAGAGCCAATAAATTATAATTTATTATTATTAATTATAATTATAATTAACTAATTAATTAATTAATTAATTTTTTTTTATGATTAATTGATTATCATCGGTTATTAATTTTCTTTTTGAAATTTTAAAATATGTATAACATTATGTATTATTAAACATAACTAAATATTTAATTATATAAATTATCAAAATTTAAAATAAATATGAGCATCTATATATGTTTAAATAACTCCTTCAATTTTCCTCAAAAAAAGGAGAGAAAAAAAAAAAACCACTATCCTTCAATTTAATTGATTTTTCCTTTTAATACAGTTCGATAATCTCAAAGACCCTCAAACAGTTTTAACCTCATGTATTTATTTTTAGTTCTAGTCCATTTTTATTTGAACAACTTAACTTGAAAATGTTACAATTAGGGGTCTGAAAATTTCTTGTATTTTGCTAATTGACAATTAATCTATATACCTGCCCAATATCAGCCAAAATTCAGGCCCAATTTGACCTGGTCACTTAAAATTCTGATCTTGCAATCTCCTTTAAAAAATATTTCATTCTATCAAAATAAGTATTGTGTGGTTTAGAATTTATTTTATCTGTTCTTTTTTTTCTTCTTTTTATCAAATAAGAGTTCGTAACTTTTTATGTCTCCAAAATTTAACCATATTTTTTGTAGTAAAATGTTATTTAGTTTTATATATTAACCATGTCTATTATATATTAGATAATATATAATCATTTTATACTCACAATAATAGTTATTAAATACTTTCTTAGTCTCTTTGAATATTACCTTAAATGAAAATTATTTTGAAATGTGGGGAGTAACAATAATGAAACAATTATGACCATATCATGCACATGCAATGTCAATTTCACAATATATACATGCATTAAAAAATTGATCAAACAATTTTATCTTTTTAAACAATGAGAAATATGACATATTAGCAAGAAGTAAATGGCAATAAAATTGTTATCGGTCCTTTGTTAAAAAAAAATAAAAAGAAATCACCCAAATGCAATTTTAATCTAATTTGTCGGTAGAAAAATGATTTAAGTTAAATTTATTTTTTGCAGGTTTCGACCACGAAATATTAAATCAAAATACTAGCTAGTGTTATATACAGTATTCAGAAATTAATAAATATTGGTGAAATGTTCGGATACTAATAGCACTAAATATATTATTAAGTTTCATTAAAATTGGCAACTGATTCAACACCAAAGAGTAAATTAAAACAGAAAATAATATGAATACATATAAACATAATTCTTCAAAACCAATTCCAATTTTTCTTTAGTAACTAAAGATGATTTAGTATGGTACGAAATAGTTCTCTATGGTCACATTTGATCCTCTTTCAATAGATTCATGCCAAAATTGTAAAGAGATTAATTCAAGTACACTAGTACTATATAATGCAACCAAGCTGCATGAGCAATTTTATTCATACAAATAAAAACTACAACATCAGATCTATTACATCACTTATTGAAACCAAATCAAAATGCATGAAACCATGGTGATAAACATTCAAGCATGGATATTACATACACATAAAACAGAGAAATGGATGCATATGCACACACGTGTGCACGCAGCTCAACGTCGTCGTATTGGGGCATTTCAAAGTACGGACACTTGCAGCTTGAGGCCAGCAGCACATTGGCCAGCTCCATCAGAGATGAATGAAAAGAGGCCAATGTGAGTCAAAGTGATTGTGAAGCTCCCACTTACATCCTTTACTATTGGAAGTGAAGCATCACAATTCAAGAACCCTTGTGCATCCACCACAACCACCGTTGTCGGACTTGCAAATGTGAAATCTACGTTTCAAAAAAGACCCGGTTAGAAATATGAAATTAATTAATAATAAGGATAATTTCAATTTTGGTCATGCATGTAAGACAATTTCCAATATTTTTTTGATAATCAAGTATCTATTTTCTAATTTTGGTCCTCTAAATGTTTTTCCAATTTCAATCCTTTTTTTTTTCGGAGTTTTCAAAATTACTGACATAGACACCGGAAAATATGACGTGGCATCCATATTTCAACAGCCATGTCAGCAATTTTGATAAAAAAAAAAAACTGAAATTGGAAAAAAATTGAACATAGAAGACCAAAATTGAAATTAACCCTGATAATATCGGACTTTGTATACGGACAATAATTTGTGTCGTTTCTTGAACTTCCATTTGTTACCTGATGTGGAAAATCAAGATATATATATATATATATATATATATGTGTGTGTGTGTGAATGTGTGTATTGAAGTGAAATATATATATATATATATAGTGATGTGTTAGAAAGAAAAAAGGATCAAGTAGCTAATACTTACGAAGTTGGTCACCAACATGGAGTATGGGTAGTGTAGTAAGCCATGATGCAATATTAGCATTGGGTGACCATAAACCAGTGTCACCACACACCTCGTAAACTGAGGCCAAAGTACTAGGTAATGTACTCAAGCTCAAAATTATCAAAAACACAGCCATCATTTTGGTAGTGGAGCTGCCCATTTTGCTTGCAAAAGCTAGAGTGCCAAAATGTGAACAATATATTTTAGAGGGGGGGGGGGGGGGGGGGTTGAGGAAAAAGATTGGGAGAAGGGAGTGTTATATAGTGGTAAATTAGGGTTTTGATGGACTATTTTATTAGTTAAAGAAGCTCTCTAATTGGGGTTCTAATTATAATTAATTAATTCGGTCAAATATATATTAATCCACCTCCCCAAGTTGATGAGACTATATAACGTGTAGCTTCTAAGTAGTGTGTATATATATATATATATTGGGGCGGTTATGTTGGGGCAGCACTAAGCTCCAGCCCAATGCAAGTCCAAGATATTTTCTTTTATATATAGAGGTCTAAAGTTATATTTAAAGTAAGTTCAGTTCAAAAATTACACTAGTTCTATAAATAGGAAAGTATGTATCTAAATTTAAACATAAAAGTTAAATATTGGAAGACAAAGAGAATATTCACCAACAATAGAGATCAACTTAAAATTTTAGATGTGAGTTTTTTGAAATGTCCCATCACGTTATTAAAGGTAATATTTTTTTTAATATTTTTATGATTTATGTTTAAATAATATAGACTTCCATATATTCGTGTCTTGAAATATGTATGGATAATATAATTTGTATTTGTTATACCTTTTTAATTCAGTAGTATTTTAGTTAGTTATTCAATTAATATTTGAACTTTGAATTCAATTAAATAATTCATTTAATTAATTAGTTCTTAAATCAACATACGACTATCCACACCACTTCATTTAATTTAAGTTGTAAAAAATAAAATTTGACACATTACTTTTAATTAGTAGTTAGTTATCAAATTTTTATTTACATTTGGTTATAGTCTTGCAAAAACTTAAATTTAAGCCTTCATCGCATTTCTCGTAGGGCACAACTTAAGTGAATACCAAAATATTTTGTTATGTATAAATTTTAATGTGTCGAAGCGTTAACTTTTCAGTCCACCCCACTATTAAATCCTGGATCCGCCTCTGTGTGTGTATATATATATAACTCAGATGTAATCTTTAATATATATGACTTACATACGTTCAACATGTACATTCACAAATTAATCATTTTTCCACACGACTTAATTAAAGAGCTGAAGTTGGAAAAATCATTAATTTGAATTCGAAAATACATGTTGTAATAATTATTTTTTTTCATGTTTTAATAATAGTTGATATATATTTATTTATATCAGTAATACGGAACTCTTTGTTGGGACATTTTGAATGAAGCCAATTTCAATATAAATAATAATAATTTATGTTGTAACACTACCATGAACTCAATATCCGATTTCATATGTATCATGACTTTGATACATAAGAGGTACCACAAAATAGGTGTTCACTTATACATACCAAATTTTATTAAGTTGCCTCTGCGCTTTTTGTTATGGTAATTTTCGTTTATAAAAAAAGTAAATGAAGCATTGATTTGATAAACTCTTTTATCTTCTATTTCTTACTAAGATTATCAAATTAACATAAGGCCATCCATATATTTTTTATTTAAATAAAAAACTAGTAGAGATAGACTTTTATTAATATATACATTAAAAAACTAGTACAGTAACACACCATGATGAATTAATATTCAGTAGTTACATTATTAATGATGAAAGAAAATAACTTGTATATATAGTTCCCGATATATTATATTTATTATATGTTAGTTTTATGAATTTTATTGTACTCGGGTTAGGTGTTACAAATAAAATTTAGGCATTGATAAAATCTAGTTGCAATTAATGATAAAAAGATGTAATAGAATTTGCAGCAAAATAATCCTATAATAATATTAATTAATGCTTTGTATAACAGAATACAAATTTATTTAATTGAAAATTAATAATTCCAAATAAAGATGGACTTGTCTCCTCTTACATTATATTTAAAGTAAAATAAAAAATGCATTTGAATGTGTTTCGGGATAATATATTTTATGAAAAGAATTTGAAAAATGAAATTAGTAATATTATTATTTTAGAAGAGATGAGTTTTATAAGTATAAATGTCTTATTTGGGAAAATCTATTTGATTACTTTTGTTGTATTAACCCTTTTAATGAATTTGTTGATAATACCAAAATTAACAAACAAACTCAAAATTGATAGTAGTATTTTATTTGTTAACTCGTGAAGAAATTCGATAATAACTAGTAACTAACTCGTAAAATATAAAACTAACAATTCGATGTCACGCATTGCTTAATTGAATCCGCCCTTTCAGATCCAACGGCCTAAAATTTTGACAGATAAAAAAGGTTTCAGTAAAAATTAAAAAATCATATAAAGTTAATTTGCATTATCAATTCACAAGTTGCAATGGTAGATTTATAAGTAGGGTGCGGCTATCCGCACCCTTATAAGTATTGTTGGTACGAGAAGTTTGACTTTGAATAACAAAAAATAGGGCTAGGAATCCTGTTGAATTTTGAGTCAATTTGATATAGAATGACAAATGGGTTTTGTTTTTTTGTGTAATAATTATTAGATGTAGTATCTAGTAAATCGTATCAAATAAAATTGGTGATAATTATAATGTTATAATATCACAAACTAATGAATTAAACAACACAAAAAATTCTATGCCCTGAGGATCATAGATCCGTGCCCCCAACCCGATCCGACGCGTGGGCCGCTCTCACGCACGCCCACGCGCCCTTGTTGTGTGTCCACGCACGCGTACCTGTTGGTATCACACATTTGTTCTAAAGGGATCACACATATACTCTTCAGGTATCACATATGTGTAATACCTATAGAACAAATGTGTAATACCTCAAGACCGCGCGCCCATGCGCCCACACCCGCCGCGCGCGCCTCACAAGTCTAAAGGTATCACACATATACTCTTCAAATATCACATATGTGTAATATCTATAGAACAAATGTGTGATACCTCAAAACCGCGCACGCCCATATTGCGCGCCCACACCGCGCGCTCACGCCGCACGCCCATGCGCCCACAAATCTAAAGGTATCACACATATACTCTTCAGGTATCAATACATTTAGTTCATGTTTGTAATACCCATAGAACAAATCTGTAATATCTCAATAGTATATGCGCGAAAAAAAAAATATATATATATATATATATGTGTACGGGTCTGGGCGGGTCGGGGTGGGTCGAGGGCACGGATCCTAGGATCCGTGTCCCAGGGACACACAAGTGTAGCTCATTAAACAATGGTAATAAGTAAAGTTGTTAGTACCATTGATACGAAATAAGAATTTTATGTATTTGAGTTGTCAATTACTGTCATTTACTATCTATATATGATATTAATTAATTAGGGCAAAAATAAATGGAGAAATTGTAAATTTAAAACATTAAATTTAGGTTATTCATTAACAAAGAATACTTAATTTTTGGGTTCCGATATTGAGACATTAAATTTTCAATTTGGGCGATTTTAGAACTAACAATCCGAAATCACGAATTTCAGGCCAACTTATATTAACAAAAAATCTAAACTTCATGCGATTAAACTCGGAATTTATGATTTCATGTTTTTTTGTCCTAAAATCGTCCAAACTAAAAAGTTGATGTCCCAGTATCAAAATTCGAAAAATTAGTGTTTTTCAATGATAAATAGATCGTATCCTAAATTTGTTAATTTTTCAAAAGTAAACTATCAATCTTGCATATCATCAATACAACTTTTAGCTTTTATTTTTCAATTGTTTTTAGTGACTTAAATCCAAGCCTACGTTTAATTAATTTATATAAATTATGGGATGTATACTTCAATGATTAGGTTCACGATTGTAGTATCCTCCTTTATCATTCAGTTATAATCTAGATACCTCTTAATTATTTGTTTTTATAGTATTTTAAGACAAGACTCGTAGTTTAATGAATTGTATCGAGCATGATCACTCCATAAAATTAATTATTTGTTTTTATAGTATTTTAAGACAAGACTCGTAGTTTAATGAATTGAATCGAGCATGATCGCTCCATAAAATGTGTTATAAGATAGGTGCAATTCGAAAGAGTTTTTAAATTGCCTTCAATATGAAATAATAGATATAATAATTATTCATGTTGGTCCTATGATTCTTGTGACTTGACACGTACGTTCTGATAAAATTGTATTTAATATTTAAAAAAAAAAACACTTAATCATTTGTTCTACAATGTAGAACCAACTTATACTATTTATTTTCCTAATTAAATGCCGGTTCAAAAGGTACTAATGAAGGTGACCTTTATATTCAATCTAACTAAGAGTAATATTAAGTGTCACGTTGACTTGTACACTTTATTACATTTTATATTTTTATATCCATCTTTTTATTTAAAATAATTAGCATTATACATTATAGGGAAAAGTTGATATCACTAACTAATATGTAACATCTATTAAATGCAGTAAAACATAAATAAAACATTAAATGTAACAGATGATTCAAAATATGTGTCAAGTTTGACCTCCAAAACAAGAGCTACATAAGTCCACATATAGTGGTAATACATGTGATGAATATAAAAGGGTTAAACATGAAAGTTCGTATAAGTATAAGTGATTTAGTATTTTGTTATATCATTTAAATGGTTTAATTTTACTAGATAAAATACACAAGTTTTAAAGTTGTGACATTTTCAACTGCCACCTCATAAATCCCACCAAAAGCTACTAGTATGAATCCTATTAATTAGTCCTTTAAATTTATGATTGTCTTGTCAAGACCCAATCAACGATAATGCCCAACAGTGTCGTTATCAATCATTGCATGATGAAGTTGACGTTGTAATTAAAAAAGAATTATAGTTAGCATTTAATTCAAAATTCGAGATTTTAGATAACTAACCCCATTATATTGTGATATTTATTCAAACCTAAATATACGGAATTTTATAAATTGTGGGGCGACAGTCCCCTATTGGCTCCGTCCTTTCAGATCAACAGCCTATAATTGTCTGGCACTGATCTGGACTTTGGACATGTGGCTAAGGTTTCAATCATAATTAATTCACTTATTAAAATTTGTATTAATTTCAATCTCACCACTTGTACATTTATAAGTATTGTTGATGTTTAATAACTATTACTTTAATCAGTCCTGGATTGAAGGAAACATAAAATGGGAGTTGGATTCCTTTGGATCTTGAGCCAATTTAATTTGATATCTTATAAAGAATGATAACTAGGTTTTTTTTTATAAATACTGTTTTACGAATCTAATTTTATGAGACAAACCAATTCAGTTTATATTAAATCATAAAATAGTGATTGATCATTGAATATTAGTTATAGATAGTTGAATTCTGTCACACAAAATTATAATTTTGAGGAGATATTATTTAAGTTTTTGTGAATAATATATATTATGATTGTATTTTTATTAATTATATGTAATATTTATCAAACTGTATCAAATACCATTGATGGTTATTTATAATATTATAATAAACACAACCTAATATATATGTTAAACGATGAAAATTATTAATTATTATTTTGCTTCTCCAATTTGATAATTAAGTAAAAATATATTCGATGAAATTATAAGTAGCCAACTATAAAAAAATAAAAAATATAACATTTTTTTAACTAAGAATTTAAAATTATTTTTTTTTAGTCAAGAGAATATTTTTTTGAACCATAATATCCTTGATGAAATTAAGCCCATACCATCATATTTCACCTCGTACCACCCCGTACCATTAATAATGAAGTTCGTACCACAACTAATTTAGTCCGTATCACCATATTATACCTCCATATTATTATTAATGTAGTTCGTACCATCATAATATACACCTGTATCATGATTAATGTAGTCCGTACCATAATATCACATTACAAATGTTAAAAGGGTATAGTTGGCAAAAAATCATTTTTTTTATTAAGAAAAACAATATTAATAACTTAACCAAAAAAAATATTTATAAGTGCATATGGTTAAGAATGAGGGTTACACAATATATATTATCATGTATGATTTCAAATGAGAATATATTGTACGTATTTGAGTTGTAGATATGTTTTGACAATTTATATTCTCTAGACATGTCAAATAGTTACAATGAACAGATAGTTAATTAATTAGTCAACTATAACCTTAATTAGGGCGAGAATAAACTATTAATCCTCGTTACGCATGCCATTAGCTCAACCTTATATTTTACTAGTATAATAAATTAATAATTTGTTTTTATAGTATTTCAAGAGTACTAGACTCATTCTTTAATTAATTGTATTGAGCATGATCACTTCAAATAAACATAATAATGGATAAATTAAGTTCAAGTTGGTCCTATGATTCTTGTGATTGCAGATGTTATTAAGAAATTACATTAAAATTAAAAAAGAAAAAAAAAACATTTTAATCTATTCTTTCACATTGCATTATGTAAAAATAAATACAATTTATTTTGCAGTTTAAATGCCGAGAAAAAGGGTCCTAATGAACGTGTCATTTATATCAAGTCTAACTAGCTAAGAGCATATAATATTAAATGTCACTTGAGCTTTATTTTTTTAATTTTTCTTAATAAGTGACACGATGTTCTAAATGACCTGCTGATGTGCCTAATAACTAGTTTCAGTGGATTTTTTGGGTGAAGTTTAATTAATTTTCAATGTGAATTTTTTGTATGCTGCAAATTAGGTCATAGAAGTTCATAAAATAAAAACAATAATTGCAAAAATTATCTCAAGATATGCAACTAAATCGTTCATTTGCATTTCAATCTTAACATGATATGCTCGATTGATGGATTTTTTTTTCATGTAGTTCAACCAAAATTTCAGTAAAAAGAATTCAAATGCTATAAATTTGGTCATAGATATTTATAAATTAAAAATGACACTAAATCTCAAGAAGATCAATCTCACGAGATGCAACAAAATCATCAATCGATTGACTTTTTTGATTAACATAAAAAAAGATCATTGATCTTTTATTTTTACGTCTTATTTCGTACTTAGATTAATTTGTCAATTTTATTAATGACAGCTAAGGTGTATTGAAGAACAAATATGTTTTATCTGTATAAATAAATGTACATACATGATGAAACTTTTATTTATATGATTTAAGAGAACTTAACATCAAAACATTACAATTAAATTGGAAGGATAAACATTCTCGAATGTGTGTGCTATGGAAAACGTTATCCTACACACACATCTCTCTCTGTTTTTTTTTTTTGGTTAGTAGGTGTCATGAGAGGTACATAGGATCATAGTTATATTATTATATGTGTTAATTATATGAAAAATCATAAATTTTAGTCAAATTTTAATTGCAACATGAACTTCTATTTGTAATAATGTTGGTTATGAACTGTGATTTTTTTTTCTTCAATATGAACTCATTTCTGGCACCTAATTAAGACATTGTCAGAATCACTGGACGCGTCTCAAATCCACCATGATCTCACTCGTCAAGAGGCATCCAACGATGATCGTGGTTGTGCAATTAGGTGCCGTAAAATGAAGTCGATGTTGTAATTTAAATTTTTTTTCAAAGTAGTGACCAACAGTGTTACTAATAAAAGTTTGTATTGTGATTAAAATTTGACTTAAAATTCATGATTTTTTATACGGAAACTTGCAATTTAAGTCCAGCAGCACAAGCTCCAGGTGCAGCAGAGATGAACCAATAAACTCCAGTTGAGTTGAAAGTGTAGCTAAAACTGCAACTTTCATCGTTGATTTCTGCTTGTGAAGCATCACAAGTGAGATACCCAATTGCATCAACTAAGGCCACTGTTTGTGGACTTTCGAAATTGAAATCTGTATACAAAAATACAAGAAAATATTTAATTTAACAAACTATTCTTGGTTATAAACTCTATGGCTTCGAACAATAATAAATTTGGGGCAGCCTTATACAATGAATTAAAGTGCAATAAATCATACAATTTGGCAAATAGAATGCTACTTTCATGGTTCGAATGATAAAATGTCATATTATATATGGTCATTACCGATCAAATGTAAGTTATAATACATTTTATTTGCAATGATGTTGGTTGTAAATTTTGAATCGGTTTCAATCACAACATTGACTTTATTTTTAAGACAGTCCGATTGTGATGCCACAATCATGCATCATCACCGACGAGATTGTTTAAAGTCTATCATCATCATGCCACAAGCAAGCGTGGTAGCAGAATGTGCAGACAACCTAACTTCCTACAGTGGCAACATAACACAGCAAATAGGTGGTGGATTTGGAACAGTCTCGTTAAAGTGCGTCCAATTACAATGATAGTAGCATCACAATTAAAGATCGATATTGTAATTATTAATTTTTCCAAGCTCTTGACCTACATTATTACAAATAAAAAGCACGTGTTGTAATTAAATATATATATATATATAAACATATTTTTAGAATACATAAATATATATACATACATTTGAATATTGATTCTTGTATACTTTATTTAAATAAAATGTAAAGTTGTGATGCATAAATAGATATATGGACTTACAAAATGTGTCACCAACTTGAATTGCAGGAAGTGAAGAAAGCCATAATTGAACATCAGCTCCAATGTTCCAACCAAAGCCATCACATACCACGTAATCTGTGGCCAAACTCTTATAAGGTACAATTATACTCAAAATCAAGATCATAACCCACATCTTTTTTGAGGAAGACTTTGCCATTTTTTATTTTCTTGCAAAACTAGTGTGTGTAATTGTGTGTGAAAATGTGATCAGTTTTGTGGAAAATAGGTTTGGGAGAAGGGTTTGTTATATAGTTCTTGTTTAGGGTTTTTAATAGACTATTTAATTAGTTAGTTAATTAATTAATTAATGGAATTTATTAGTTCGATTACATTGTTGGCCTACGTGGATTAGATTTAGAGGCTGTTTGGCAAACTTATTGCACCAAAAAACAGTCTTCTTACTTTTCATCAACAATCCTTTTAATTAATTTCTGTTGATGATATATATGATCGTTATGGTTTAATTAAATAGATAAGTCGGAAATTTATTTTTGAGCACTCACTAGTCACTTCGTAACAATGTTATTTGAATGATTAGCCCAAGTTGGCATCAATTTAGAATTTTACTTATAGCATTACAATAAATACGAGACATAAAAATATTAAAAGTTAGTGTTCGAAAAATCGGCCCATGCGCTACACGATCCTAAAGAGGGCTAAACGGAACAATTCAATCCTAAGCAGGTCTAGACGCTTCTAAGCGTCAATATTTTTTTTCTTTTTTCCTTTAACTTTTTAGTAAAATGATGGTATTCTTAACATGTTATAAGCTTCTATCAAATTATTATTATTTAATTAGGTATGGATAGAAAATTAATGAATTGAAAAATACAAACTAAAAAATAAATTGTAATGATTGAAAAAGTCATATATAAATATAATTGAGATATTAATTTTTACTCGTCTCCAACATAAATATATATATATATGGGTATTAAAAATATCTTTTAAAGATGGAAAAATTAAGAAAAATGGCTTAAATAACAAAAAGTCTATTTTATTTAGATATAGAGCCTATGCCCGTCTAGGCTCCGACTGAATATCCTAGGCGTCAGTCAAGCACCCAACTAACGTTTTGCGAATTTTAGAACATTGCTACAAGTTATTTGACAAAATAAATACGATAATTAATATTTGAGTTATTCATCAAATTCAAACTAATTAATAATATATATATATATAAATATAAATATAAATAAATAAATATATACACACACGAGTTTTAATGCATTAGTTTATACCTTGTGGGGCTATAACTGTTGAGCCGTGGCGGCCTTTGTTACTAACCATCCTATACTTATTCTATTAGAGCTAAAAAATTATGATAAATAGATATTAAAGTATTTAAGTACCAAATAGCTATAACTTAACTTGCATGCATTTATAATTATAGATTCATAAGGTGTGTATATCTAGGGCTTAAACCCAATTTATTATTGTTTATATTTATTTATGTTATTATTCAGCTTTGAATATTAAGTGTATATTTGCTGGATTATCAATTGAATTGAGTTTTGGTCCTTCTAGATAAACTTTAGTTGTGTTGCCTGAATTCGAGTTGGAGACAAGTAGTATAAATAAATTTTAAATGAAAATGAGATTGAGACTGATACGAATAATATAATATTTA
The DNA here is from genome assembly GCA_954870855.1 of Scutellaria minor. Classification (NCBI taxonomy): domain Eukaryota; kingdom Viridiplantae; phylum Streptophyta; class Magnoliopsida; order Lamiales; family Lamiaceae; genus Scutellaria; species Scutellaria minor. The sequence continues at coordinate 1,125,564 of OX940734.1, forward strand.
TAGAATTAGGATATCGGTATCGTAGAGTATTCTATTCGTTGCCATCTGAAGACTTCCATCTAATGAAAAAAAAATGTTGGAACTTATTTGATGGAATTGTTTGAAAATTTACCATTTAATGTCGTGTCAATAAATTGTTTGCTCTTGTAGTATTCAAGACTAGACTCATAGGTTCGATGCAAGCTCAATTAATTGTATTAATGATCATGCATATTTAATTGACTTGCAAAAAGTAACGGGCACAACTTGGATTAGTTAATGATGTGGCCTAAATAAGGCCTACTAAAATTAGACCTGGGAATATTGAAAAAAACAAAATATTTATTCTGAAAGTATTTTACTTATTATCAGTTTTAAAAAAAAAGATTTTTATTGATGATTTTTCCATTTAATAGATTTCTCAATTTAACTATTGCATCTCTTTATATAAAGAGATCTCCTCCATTACTAATAAGGGGAGAGGATTTTTCACTATACATGTTTTTAGATGCAGTTTCTATTCATTTAAAAGAAAAGGTATGCATTAAATCCATTAAAGTTGGTAACTTTATCCCAAGGGTTTTGAGAATTGAGATGTTTTGATCAATCTCGCGAAATTAGATCCATGAAACATTCCTATTAAAATAGTTAACAACACTTCTCATAAATGCTTCGACATTAAATAATGTAAAAAGTAATTAGTATCCCAGTGAACTAATTATAACAAAAACTTTGAGAAAATTATTATTTGTTGAGTGCAAGGAAATGAAAAGAAAAAAGAACTTTTGAGTCCCTTCACTTCATCCACATCAAGGATTAGAGGATTGTTTTGATGTCAAGGAAAGAATCTTTTAGCCTATATAAGCAGAATGTGTATCGACGATGAGCTTGATCAGTGGTTCTTCCACGTCAGCACCGGCCAGAGTCTTGTCCCGTTGAACCGTGATGTTTCCACTCTTTGTAACGACTATAACTTCATCTTTACGAGTCAAAAGCTCGTTGGCAACTACCATATCCATATTGTATTTCTTGAGGGCCATATTCGCCTTGTCAAGAAGAATTTTTGTATCTGTCTCTAACTGTGATCAAATTAAGCATTGTGTTTACAACTAACTATAAGTCCCCAAGAAAAACATATCGTAGATGGAGATTTTAGAGAGAGAAAGCTCACCTTAAATGATATGCAAAAGGCCCTGGGAGCCCACTTTTTTCTTAGCACTGAGAGCATTTTTGGTACCTGAGCGAGTCGCATGTCCAGAGGGCCCGAGCTGGATTGAATTTTATGCACTGCCTGCATTGAATTGACATGAATTTGTGTGTTAATTTTCAACATTAAATTCTGATATGGCGTTTTCAATAGATCGGATTCATTACCATGCTCTCCCATGGTACATAAAAATCAGAAACTGCGGCAGCAAGATAAAACAAAGCACTTGATCCGAGGCTCCTCATTGACAGTGCAATCAATTGCAAAATCTGCACCAGATACAAAATAGAAAACTAAGTAAATAAAGGAAATAAAACTAACTAGTACATGTAGGCTTCGGAGGCTGCAAATTAACGAGGAATTTAATCCTGGCTAAAAAAATTCGAATTAATTGTGTCATCCAAGAACCTCAAACTGGACAGACTCTCGTCCACTTTAAGATGGAAAACTCATATTTTTGGTTAAATAAGTTAAATCACAAAATCTAATAGTGAAAAGGCAGCAAACCAAAGAATTGAAACACACCTCTGCAGAAGCACAAAATTTCCTAAATGAAATTTCTATCTAGAGGATCTTCAGTTGTCAAAAAACAGGAATTCCTTAAGAGACATACGAGAGAACTAGGAGCTCATGGAATTGCAGTAGCTTTAAGAAAATCTATGAATGCATACGAATTGGATGTCAAGTCTTATGTACCTTTCAAAGTCAAATGAAGAAAATAGGGGCTGATGTTCATGCCTACAAATCTCATAAAAGTGGTATACGAGAAAGCAAATAAGTCTGCAGAGAAAAAGGGAAACAGTGCAGAAGGGAAACAGGGGCATATCCAAAAAAAATATAAAAGAGGAAATTTATTGAAGTTCTTTCTTTGGTAAAATTTTCAATCAGGAAAGAAATTAACTTGTTACTTCCATGGTTTTACGTTATCTATTCTGGAATTCTATCCGAGCACCTAAGCTCCCCTCCCCCAATTACAGTACTGGTTATTGTATAGCATGGGAAAAAATTACAAGGAAACAATTGACAATAAGACAACCTGAAGATACTCGAAGATTGTAGTAAAGGGAAGTTTCAACAAGGTGCCATTGGTAGCTGCCTGCAATAAAATTGAGCAGTCTTAGTTCGGTTTAATCACATTTGTCACAGGCACAATAACAAATTATGAGAGCAGAGATGATCCTCACCACATGATTCTCTCTGATGGCTTCTTTGACTGTTTTCTCATGTATTGGGTGCACTGAAATGTAAACCAAAGATTACACTGTCAAGCAAAGAACCATTAGATGTTTTGTGCCACGAAATCAAAGCAAATTGGCCATAATATCAAGAGAGGCCACACATCTTATAAACATAAAGAGAAGACAGTTTCTAGGTAATGAAACAACGTATATTCTAATCCTAACAACTTCAAGCATATTGTTTAGTCGCAAGATGTGTATGATAATAAAGAGACTACCAACCCGTAATATTTGATTCACTGGTAACTTCAAAACATTCAAGCAGTGGATCATCGGGAAGGGATCTGCAGTATGGCTGGTAGGTTCCTCTGCATACATAATTCCATGCGTGTCACTGCCAACAAATTGTGAAATACATTTTGATTGAAAATGTAATAGTCTACAGGAACACAATACCTACCTACGATAAAGGAATACTACAGCATATCCAGCCTTCAAAAAATATCTGTAGTTTCAGTGATCAACTGTCTAGTGTCAAAAATATAAGCAAAGTACAAAATTATCTTATATAAACAACGCATAATGTAGCTTACTCTGTGGATGCAGCTCCTCTATGACCTGAGCTGAAATTGTCAATGTAACGAACACATCGCTGTTCCAAAGGAACAGTTGTCCCTCCAGATGTCACGCATACTATCCTAGTTGGCTTTCCATTCTCTGAAGATATACATGTTAACAGCACAGAATATCAAAACTTACAGCTGAGAGAGAGAGAGAGAGAGAGAGAGAGAGAGAGAGAGTGTAATCTGAAGGATATTAAACTAGAAACTTGCCTGAATGTAAATTCTTTTCCATAAATTCTTCTAGCACTCTTCTGATTTCTGCATCATCCTTTAGAGGAGGCGCAGAATCAAAGAAAGACTCAACACCTTCATAAGGTGTTTCATCAAAAGATTTTGAACCATTTGATGCATCCATTAATTGAGCTTACTAGGGCTAACAACCGAAATCTGAAATTTAAGGATTTAGAAATTGTAGACTCGCAATCTGCAACAAAATTGTGGTTTCAGAAGTCAAGATACAAAATCAGAATGGAACTTTGGTATAATGAGCCATATGCCAACTGAATATACTAACAAGCTCGTCTCAGTAAATATTTGAAAGATAAAGATAACAGAAACATCTCATATTCCACCAAATGCTCCCAACTTTGTTCATGAAATTCTCATTTGTCATCCATCAAACAGGCAACAAATTCTTCATTGTTTCATCACCCATTATCATCGCCTTTACACACAAATTCTATAAGCACAACATGTTAAAATCCAACACAACCCCCCCCCCCCCCCAAATTAAAAAGGAAGTCATACATACAACATATGTTAATCAGAAAAATCTGGAAATTACTAAAAAAAATGGCGTAAACTAATATCATTTCAACAAAGTAACGATTCTCAACTGAATAAGGAAAGTGGGCTCAAAAATTCGCAACCAACTGCAGATAACTTGTCTGATGTAGAATCTCAGACACCTTCACATTATCTTCGTGTTTAAATTGAGTGCTCATGATCAAATTGAGCGTGTCCTAGTAATCTAGCCTCTTTGGGGGGTAATAATATTTTCGGTTCCTTTAAAAATTAAATATTAAAAAATATAATCACACATGAGCTAATAAAATGTGAACTGCCAATTTTCCATTCAGCAAACTATTCATATAATTTCCAAGAGATAATGCCCAACTATTATGACTGTATTTAAACTCTAGAACTCACCGCAATTTCAGATAGATAGGAAAGGATATTGCATCAGAGATTGATCGGAGAATCGTCGCCGGAAACCAAGGTGACGGCCGTGACAGAGAAGGGGCAGATAGTTAGAGAGAGAAATTATTTGCATAGAGAGAGAGAGGGAAATATCAAAGAAATTGAATTGATTTCAGCCTATATATATAGGAAAGCCAACGGAACAAATTGTGCTGGCCATAATTAGTGTCCTCTGGAAAATGATTTTGCCAGAGAAAAGATTTAGCTGCAACTTCTTTCTTTTCCAGCTGAAATCTGGTTCTGGGAGGGTAAAATGTAATTTGGGGAAAACTGGGTGTGGCAAAAGTGACTTTGATCTGGTAAGAGCATCTTTAAAAGTCTAAAACCTCTTTCTCATCCACGACTTTTCATTCATTTAAAGATATCTCTACATCCATTTATTTAACTCAAGGTAATCAACTCATTCATCTTATCTACATTAAATAAATACATGTATAATTTTTTTTACAATATTTATTAATTATTTATGATAAATGTATATAAATTTCATTAAAATTTTAACGAACAAAAAACAAAAATTAAAAAATATTATGGTGTCCAAGTGAAATTAATTTAAAAAATATATAAAAAAAAGGCTAAGAAAAGGAAAAAAAAAATGTGACAGTGTAGAGGTTGTACTTAGGATATGGACGCCACGTGTAATGCAATTTATTTGGAATTTAATAGCCGTGATTTCCATAACCTATGAATGAAGTTTAGTTTTCTTTGTTCTAATTGAAAAACAGGGGTTCAATTGTAAAAATAATAAAAATGGTTATGGTAGGATGAAATATATTTTTTTAATGAATTTGCGGTGGAAGGGAGGTTCACAATAAAGATTAGAAAATTTAATTCTGATCATTATAATATATACATTTATAAAAGTGAGATATTAAAGTTGAGATACCACTTGAGCTACATCGTGATGTATAGAATGAAATTTTCTTGATTGTGTTTGATTTTGTTTTTCATCATATTCTAAATATCATGAAGTTTTTGTGATTGCTTTAGAAAATAATTTCTAATGTACTCAAACTTTATTTTTTTTTTCGAATTTTAATATAAAGAGAATTACAAATTAACAATAATTTTACATTAAAATCATGGATTATGCATTAATCTACCATAATAAACTACTCATACCATATAAGACATGAATGTATTGAAGTACATTAATTTTGCCCAATGTGTACATAAAAGCCACTTTTTCATCAATAGCAAAGTAGTGTTTGCTATTTATTCCTCTTCTCAATGTACTTTGCTTATTGTTCCATTAGTTTATAATAATAATAATAATAATAATAATAATAACTATTATTATTAATGTTATAATTGTTTATTTATTATTATTATTATGTATTTATTTATTTTTAGTTCTAGGCTTCTATCTTGTAGTCTTTGGGGAATAATGCATTTGGTGCTATTCAATTTACTAATTAATTCAAATGTTAGCTTAGGTGCTTCTCAACTGAATTATTTCGCTCTTTACTCTTGCTTTAATTAAAGATAATTAAAATAAAATAGTTGAACTATAAGAGTTATTGTGTACCTACACAATATATATATATATATGCACATTAGTAATATATGCAAACGCTATATATTTTATCTTCTATTCATATACTATTTCAATGTTATTAATCAAATTAAATACGGATAATGTCTATTTATTTATGCATGTAATGTATATTATTTGTGTATATATACAAAATAAACAACATTAGAATATCGCATCACTTACATGAGTCGTGACATTCATTATTATTATTATTATTATTATTATTATTATTATTATTATTATTATTATTATTATTATTATTACTACTACTACTATTTTATGCAGAGGCGTATCCTCCATTGGATTTAAATGGGCTTCAGGCCCCCGATTTTTTTTTTAAATTTTGCACTCTTCTTCTATTTTGTATTGTAAAAATATTGTTGATTTTTAGTATTTAAATATTGATTTTATATTGTCCAGCTCCGTCCCCAGATTCTATGTATTTTAGTAAATAATGATTATAGACACCATTTCTACCAATTGAGAGTAACAAAGCTATATGATAATAAGTTTAAAAGCATAGCTTGATGTGCATGTGGTTTCGACGTCTAGTCCTGTGAGTCCCTTTAACATGGTGGGTCACTGTTACCGCCAAAATAATGAATTAATTAAATTAAATAATTGATCAATTAATAAGCTACATATACAGCACAAACTTCTTATCTAAATAGGAGGTCACAACACTCAATATTGAATTGCACTAACATGTCACGATCCCACAAAAATAGTGTATAAAATATTTTATAATAAAAATATGTATTTATATGTATGTGGATATAGAGAGAAATTTGTGGAAATGACTCAATGAGTCCAACAATTAAGTGGGAATTGTACAACATGTCTTATTAGGCTCTTTCTTAACTAGTCATTGTTAGTTAACCTATAACCTATGACTCGTATCATAAAATTAGATTCATCGGACTGTTTTACAAAAGTCAATCTCAAATATATAATTATCTTGGTATTTTATAGGAGTGTTATTGTTTATAATCATAATTTATTCAAAAAAAATCACTTTTCATGTATTATTATAATTAAGTGGATAGACATAATTTAGATACAACAATCAAGAACACACTTGCAATTGTTAGTAGAGAGGCATGCTCCATATCTTATGCCACTATACTTTAAAGCACATGAAACCATGCATTTTCCAGGTGTACAATTTTTCTTATTTCATTTCTATAGAGCAAAGCATTTTCAGACAAGCTTTCACTTCTGTCCCTAAGCCACACAAAGATTGTAAAGGTTAATTAATTATGATATTTTAAGGAAATTCATCATGACATTTAAAAAAAAAAAATTGGGGAGTATATTCGGAATAATCACACATCATCACAACAATATAAGTACAGATAAAGGTCGAAAATATTTTTATATCAAATATCAAAAAATTGAAAAACAAAAAATCAGACACCCTATCGAAACTTTAATTTTGTATAGCAAATATGTATTGAAGTTTCGATAATGTTCGAGTTTGGCTAATTTTAATAGCCCTAGAATTACATACCTTGGCTAGCAAAAGTGAGAGAATAAGGCAAAAAATAAGAATTGGAGAATTTGTATCCATTTCGAGCAGGAGATGATTGCACTTTCAAAAAATATTTAACACAATATTATTATCGTGTGTACACAATATTAAAGAAATGTATCTGGTTATGGATTTTATGTAAATGTAATGTGTTTGGATATATTGTGATTTGTGAATGATCTGTAATAAATTGTCATGAATGATATTCCAATTTCCACCATTGTGAATATGGATTTTGAATCAAATAATGGAAATGAAGGAAACAATTTTTAAATTTGGATAGATTATATTTATTTTTGTCACATTCGTAAACAAATCCTGAGATTTGTGTAAATTACTATCAACCCAACCCGTCTTCATCGATCAAATTTTCAGCATAATTAAAAAAAATGAGTGACTTCAAAATAAATTACCTGCAATATTCAATTTTAAAATATTGTGTAATTTTTGTATTTCATTATTCCAATAGCCATTGGCCATTTAAATTGAAGAATTATAAATGTACTCTCATATTTCACAATTCAATTTTTTTTTCCTTAAATCAGTCTTTTTTTTTTTTCCAAATAAAATTAACCCTTGCAAAAAAAATATATAAAAAAGGGGAAAAAATGATGAATTATCATAGAGCTAATTGAATGTCACCAAGATCAAGCTGAGCTGCAATCTCCTCAAGCTGCCTTTTCACGCTCATATCTATCAACTTCGACCCGGAATTCCCATATCGGATCGTGAACCCGGCCACCAAAGTCGGGTCAAGTACAGTTTTGATTCGGACGTTCTTCGCCGCCGTCAATTTCTGCACGCGCTTAGCTATCTGCGCCAGATGCTGCGACTCCAATCGCATCACCGACGTCACGATCGCCAGCTCCGTCTCCGTCAATTTGTTGTAAACAGCCTCGAACTCCTTCGCGATTTCCTTAATCAAATCGATTCTCTTCATGTCGAACAAAATGTTGACGAAATTCGCCACGTGAGGCTGCAGATCCGACGATTTCGCCATCTGGTCCACGATTTCGCTCTTTTCGTCGTCGTCGATGGTCGGATTGGTGAAGAATTTCAGCACCGATTCGTCGGAGAAGATTTTCTCGAGCTTTTCAATGTCGGCGTAGGTCTGGTCGAGAGTGTCGTTGGACTTCGCCACGTCGACGAGCGCGCTCGCGTAGCTTCCGGCAGTGTTGCCAGCCATTCTGGCGCCCGAGGCGCCTCCTCCGCGGCTTCGGCGGCTGAGGAGGGGTTTGATTGTGAGTTTAGGAACTTTAAGATTTGAGGAGAGTGAGAGTTTGGAAGAGAGTTGCGATGACGGCGCAGAACGGCACTGAAATGTGATCGGAGTTTGCTGCAAGACGGCGACGGCGGCGGCGGCCATCGTTGGCGACGTTGGATGCGAGTCGTGGAGGTGATAGTGAACAATGAGAAGCTGTGGAAAACGAAAGAGGGCTTTTTGGGTTGAAATGAACGGCTATGATCGAGAAGATTAGAGTAACGAACGGTCGCGATTAGGGGTGGGAAGAAGGACGTCTTACCTTCACGAGATAAGAAATTGAGTGCAAGGACCAAAATGCCCCCATGACCCATGCATGATTCGCAGGACTCATAAGTGGTAAAATTGGAAATTAACCTTTATGGTATATTTTCTCAATAAGCTTTATGACAAACTGCCAAGACACATAAAAAATGTATACAGTAGCCATTCATACGAACTCACGTAGAACAAATAATTCATGGATAGTAAAAAATATAAGAATACGGCCACAGTTGTTTCATTTACATTAGCTCGTTCGAACGAGCAGTTCCGTAGAAAAAACCTTTGATTGACCTCACAACCCAAATAAGAGAATGAAAATGTTGAAAACATATAACAATATCGATACATCAAAAGCAAGCATCGTTGCTTACTTGGAATCCGTGGGTGACTGAGGATGGGTACTGAGATTCGAGGCTTGAGACGTGAATAAGTTTGGATATGAGAAATACGTTTCATCATCCATCGAAGGCAGTCTCTGAGGTTGTTGAAGACCGGGCCCCGGACTTGGTAAATCATCGTGTGGTGGAGATGAATCAACAGCCAAGTGTGGATCATCAGATGATGTTTGGTGTATCGTGTAGTTTTCACAGCCATTAATTAGGCTTGGAGAAGCCGATGCACTGTCAGAATCACCATCACCAATCGAGTTCTGTTTATCAAGTTGTTTATCGACACTAGGAATAGGGACTTCATCGTTCTTTCTCTTGACAAGCTCACTGATCCGAAGCTGGGCGATGCTAGCAGCTGAACGGGCCGCTGCTGCGGCCCGTTCAGCCGATTCAGCGGCTGCCTGGGCTGCAGCTAATACATCCTGTAAATCCACTGTATCATCATCCTTAGTCTTTGGAACAGAGGAAGGTGGTGGATTGTGTTCTCTCACAGTATATGTTGCTGTTGATTGTGATGGAGGAGAAATGAACGGGACGAACTGTTTCACTTCGACTGGATCAGCTTGAACTATGGGCGACGTGCCCTCGGGCTCCAACTGATTCGGTTCTTCCTGATCGTCAGCATCAGATAATGCAGAGGCCGGAAAATGAAGCATCTGTGGTGTTGTGGATTTATTCGACTGTAATGGCAGCTTAGGAACTTCCGGAAAGTCTACCATGTCGAAGTCTGTATCAGAATCGGTGTTTTCATGGTCAGCAGGTTCTGGAGTAGTGTATGTCGTCGCATCGTGCTTTTCTTCTGGAAGGGGCAATTTGGAACCACTGACAAATTGCGTTGGCCCGTTCTGGAAAGGAAAGAAATGTCAGATTGAAACATAGAATTGAGATTAAGAGCTGCAGTTATTAAGCATACCAGTAAATCTTCGTGTGGCTTTGACAATTCACTTTCTGTGGCGCTTGGATCCCAATCGAGCTCATACTCTTCAGCTATTTCCTTTAGTAGCTTCAGTTTTACATCAGGTGCAGGAGCTCGAATCGATAAAAGCTCTATCAACTGCAATTTCAGTTATTTACCCAAAAATAATGTTAACGACGAATGAGGACAAGTGGCAATACAAAATGTGGCAAGAAAATGATTGGTCTAACCTGCCGATTGACACCACATTCGGGCATAAGCTCAGTTGCAGCAGATAGAAACTCTTTACCATATTTACCAGCAAATAGCATTTGAACTTGTAGCAACTCCGGTAGATCAGCACACCTTGGTGCTGCAAAGCATACACTGGAAATTGCCTCCTTTAAGTCTAGAGGACATTCCCTGATATGTGTACAACATAAACAAGATTTGCTCATAAGAAGAAATCTAACTACAAAGTCCAAAATAACTTATACCCTATGTCACATTTTAGATTGTGAGGGGACCGAGGAAGAAAAAGAAACTAACTACAATATCCATCATACTTCCACAATCCACTTTTTCCACCCTACTCGCACATGTGATGAAACAAGGGAAGAAGACTATTACTTACTCCCCCATTTCCTTTATCATGCAGCCAAACAAGAGTGCATTTCCTAAAAACATCTCTTCCATCCTTTCCCAAATTTACTCTCTGACTAAACATGATCAAATATTGCACCAACTCTCAAGCACTACTATAAATGGAGAACACAATTAGATACCATACAGCACTTGCAATGGAAAAGGAAGTAGTAGAATCCGTTATCATTCTAGCAAGATAATCCCAAGTTCTAATCTAGAATAGTGCTAAAAGAATTAACCAGAAGTAATCAGTGAGCACATTCTGAGGACCCCAAGATGCATTCTCATTTTGGGAATTAAAATTACCAAGTAATTTCTAATATCCCTAGCAAGCATCAGCCATATCCAGAACCCATTATTATAAAAAAACTCGTTAACAGATCATCATGAATAAGGATATTATAAACTGGACAAAAAAAGTATACCTCTGTGCTTCAATAATCGGAAGGCGGACAGCTATGAGCTCGCAGAAGAGCTCAACTATTTCTTGTGCAGCCATCATCTTCTCTTCTCTTATGATATGCTCTACCTGAATATGCAAAACAAAAACCTCAAAACCAACTTAATCCTTCAATCAACTCCTTAATAGCTTCCCATAAGATGAAATTAACAAAACAACCAAATAAATGTAGATATAACATACATCAAACTAGAAGAAGATAACCAGAGGAAAATTGAATTATACATCCATACCCGAATCCGAGCAGTAGCTTCTTGACCAGTTTCAAGTAGCTTCGCGATTTCTTTACGCATCTGCTTTAGCTGAATCTCTCTTCGATTTCTCAATAACTTAATTCGAGGGATTGTGAGTTTTAGCAAAGTTTTACTGCAAATTCAGGTTGAAGGTTGAGTTCACAAATTACAACAAAACCACATAAACCTAAAAACAGATTAAATCCAGTTTGAAGGTTGCGCCTATGCTTATCAATTAATCATGACAACAGAAGAAGACCAGGATCAAAATTCCAAGCTCACCAACATAAAAATTCAACAATTTCGACGAATTATAAAACCCTAAATCACATGATAGACCAGATTTACAACTAAAATCAAATCAGATGAAAACAAAGAATTACATAAAAGAGAAGGGAAACGAGAATTACCATTTAGCAGCGTTAAAACGCTGTTTGAAGAAGGAATCAAGCATCGACATAGCAGAAGAGTTGCTCAATTCGCAGTTCCGTGACCTCAGATAATTAACTTGGGAAATAATAATGGAGATCGATGGCTGTAATTCCAAGTGAAACGTGCAACTGCTCCACCATAAGCATATGGAAGGTATATTTCGTACTATATATATGAAAGAGGGGCTCGATATCAAAAATAATAATAATTAAAAAAAAAAAAAAAAGATTTCGTGAGATTAATTTGACTATAATTTTGTCATTTAAATATTATAAGATATACTAACTTGTGCTGGTGAGACTTAACCCAACACCTTACGACATGAATTAAAGACTTTTAAGTACAAATAGGTTGAGAGTGTTTTGCTATTTTGTTTAAAATCTTATTAGATGTAACAATAAATGATGAAAGAAAAAAATTGTTGCAAATGTTTAGATATTTATGATGGTACGAAGTTTCTTGACATTGGATTAAGAGGTTTTAACTTGTTAGTGATGATAAATTTGTAATCTTATCTATTTTTTATGATGTGATAATTTATTTTAATCATATAGATGTTTTATCCCTTTTAATAGAAAGAAAAATATTAGTTAAAAATTATAATGATATGATTTTGTTAAATGGTGTGACATTTTTATATTGTATATGGCATGTTATATTACTATAAAAATATTTTTATTATTACATTAGCTTTTTCGCAATACATTGATAAGGACACTATAAAAATTTCGATTAAAATTTAATTTTGACATTTCAAAGAGAACTTCTTGTGATGGAACGCAAAGAGTAGAGTCAGTAGACCCTATCATTATCATATAATGACAAATCTCACTTTAAAACGGTTTCACATACATGATACCATAAGACAAAGCCTCATTACTATTCCTATACTTTCATATTTACACTCTTCCAAACATAATTTATAATTTCATATAAAATAATTACCAACTATTTTTAATCTCAATCAAAGTACTGAATTTTTTTTTTTTAATAATTGTCTACCAAAATGAATCCAAACAAACCAGAATGCAATATACAACACCCTTGCCATTCATATATTTAAAGAAAAATAATAATACATATACATAATTATATAACAAATGCAATTCTGGTTACAAATAGATTCAGCTGGAAGTGAGGCTTATACATTAGCAACTTTTCTGCCCAGAAAATTTGTGGATTACATATCAAATCACACTCTCAACATCACTACTTATTCATTCTACTTTCTGGATATGACTAAGTAGCTTCTCCATTCCTTTAATCTGACCACTAATATAAACAGATCCATAAAATACAATGTATGCAAAATTGTGTACGTGTCGAGAATCAGTCGATTGCCTTTCTTAGCTCGTCTCTTAGTTCGTCTCTCATCGAAGGATCCATCTGCAACGTGCAACCCCGTTTCTTATTTAGTTAATTGAAATTGAATCGATAAAAACAGCAAAATGAAGCAATGGATTATTACCTTTTTCAGTAAAGCAGAGACAGCTTGAGACAATGCTCGTAAATCCAATGTGGAATCTCCGAGGTTGGACAACTGAATCGACATTCTTTGTACACGTAAATCTTGTAGCTTCTCCTCATAGTTTCTTGTATCGTCCTTCCATGAGAAAAACGCCCCGTCATCCATCCAAGAACCCTCGTTTCCTTTACCAATCTCGGAGCTTAAGAACCACTCCTTAATCATGTTTCTTGCAGATCGATATTCAAGTTGGTGGCCAGCAGCTTCTCGTAGATTCTTGACCAATTCGTCCTCCACGACTCGCCTGTATAGTCTTTGGTAGAAGAACGAACGAGACTTTGACCAATCTACGACTTCTTTGATCGCTCCTTTTGCAGCCATTCTAAGTGAAGTGTCATGCAGCTCTGCAAATTTGATTGCTATTTGAGTGTACAATGGCAGAAGCTTCTTTTCCCGGGCTTTTATCCGACTCTGTAAATCTTCAACAGGGGTTTCCGGGTTTTTGAGTTGAGACTTCAGATTGATTAGCTCTGGGTCGAGCCTACCCATGCACTCGAGCAATTCTCTGGTTCGGAACTTGATCTCGACTGAGCCTTCTGGCTCAAGGACATTTCCTTTAGCCGTTCGTTCAGCATACATTTCAACATGATCAGGGTTGATCTTACTATCGACAACCACCCACGCCCCACCACGCAACTCCCCCATCATCGGTATGTATATGAAAACGGGCTGTTTGTAAGTTCTAAGGTTCTCAACAATCGTTGATCCAGCCTGTAAGATACCTTCGAAGAGGTCCCTTTGTCCGCCCGAAAAGCCTCTCCAATTGGCAAGAATGAAAAGCGGGAGCTCCTCGCGGTTAAAGTCCATCAATGCTTGGGCAGTCTTGGTTGCAGAATCAGGAAACCATACCTGCCCGGCTTGAGGAACAACCCGTTCATGAGAATCAAGCTGGCCCGGATCTGCTGGGATAACCTGCATCATTGTTTGAGTCTCAACAGCCACAATTCCAACAGGGATTCCTCCAAGTTTAGCTCGTCCTGTCACGACCGTTCTTGCCCAATTTTCTAATGTCTCGATGAAGCTATCCTGGTCAAATATACCTCCAAGCCATTTCCCAGTACCATCCAAAGCACCACATATAGCTGCCCGAGGATCACATGATGTCTCGGGTAGATATTCGACAGGCCTGTCGGGAGGATCCAACGGACTCAATATCGGAAGTGGGCCACCAGCATATGGTGGCACAAAGCTTAACCACTTCAAAATAGACGATATACCCTCAAGATCATCTGAGACAGTGAGATGAACGACTCCATTTGTCGCCATGATTTTAGGTCCACCAAGCTGCATGTGGGAGCTGTAGACCTCCCGACCGAGAAGCTTGTTTAATGCAGAGAAACCAGTCAGAATAATTGGTTGATCAAGTCTTTGTATGCAACGCATACCAAGACGAGCAAGGTAAGCACCAATGCCCACAGTTCTTCCAGTAACGTATGTCAAAGTAAAGGTTTCGTGGTATGCCTTTGAATAAGCACTGGCAATGGCACCACTGCCGGTTAAGTTTTCAACTCCTAAACCGTCCTCCTTTCCTACAATTGTATCAAGTACCCATCGGGTTTCTCCACTTGGAAGATTCACCTCATGGGCTATCACAGAAGTTCCAATACGAGCATAATCCTCAGGTGTCAGGTAAATGTATTGGAGACCACGCTCCGGGTTCGTTTCATCGGACCACCCAACTTTAAAGCAAGATTTTACTTCCTCGGCTACACCAATTCGAGCTCCTGAATTGGCTGCAAGATAAATGAGAGGTACTTTTTGAGCACATGCAACATCAGTCACTGCCTGGAAAAAAGCATCTTCTCTGGGACCAAATGAACCGTTTTTAAAGGTTACATCATTTGATACGACAAAAATTGTCCGTCCAGATGGAAACTCGGGTGTCGACATTTCCATTCGCCAGGCTACCATGCCAATGTCATTAAGTCCAAGCTGCCGCTCAACTGGAATAAGAGGAGTACCCCAAGAACCTTTCTGGTCAGCAAAAACCAACTCTGTGACTTTAAGTATTGTTCTATCATTAGGCTTGTTGATCCCATGATACTCAGTCCATGATTTGTTTAGAGCAGCCTCAAATGCCTGTAAAAGAGAAATTGTTAAAACATAAAAGCATTGATCCCAAATCTGTTACATAGAGAAAGGTAAAATAATACCAGTGGGAAATCGTAGCAATAAGTGGTGTTGTTTTTCCGAGCTAGAAGGCGCTTCTGGTCAAGAACTCCAAGAGGTTTATATTGTGCCTTTACGGGTAACCCATGCAGAGGGGCCTGTCCTGAGGTGGAGCTGTAGACTACATTTTTACTGGAATCCTCAACTTCTCTATAGATCTGAATTTTGAAGTACAAATAATTATATTAGCATCACTTCAATCAACCAAAGTTCAAAAATTTACAGTTTCAATAAAAAGCTGGACAATGTCATTTTTATAATAAATAATGCAGGTCAAAAGGTCATGTCATATAGATCCCACTTACATGGACAATGCAAGTGTGACCAGTCACATTTGTGACCACAACTCTCCAAGCTCCATCAGCATCTCCATTGGATGATATCCAAAGCTTAACTTCCCACTCAAAAACTCCTAAACGATGCATTTTAACTCCAACTGATGCATTAAGTTCATGTGCCAGATCATCTAGAATTTTCTCAACAGCAGCTTCTTCACAGCCAACGGGTATTTCAGCTCTTCTGGAAATTATTTTGAGAACCAGGTTAGCATTAGATATTCGATGTGAAAACTCCCTGCAGCTATAACAGCAGGTACGAAAAAAATCAAAATAATCTTACTTGTTGTAAGGCAAAAGATCATCTATTTGCTGCTCTCGTAAGACATAGAGGTACATATGAGCATGGTCAGGTTTGATTGAGGATTTATGGGCATTAAGTTCAAGCTCCTCCATTGCAGACATTAAGGACCTCGAAATGCTCCTTGAAGTGAAGGATAGAGTCCACAAAGACTGAGTTGTCCCCTGATCCAGTATGGCCAACCCTTCATTAGATATGGGCTGCCTGACGAATGTTCTGAGAAACATCCTTTGGACAGTACGTGGCTTGTCTGTGACAGAATAAAGGTGCCACTGACGATCCCGAGAAGGAGTGTATCGTATATTTTCATAATCTTTCAGTTTGTCCTGTAAGAAAATATTTAATATTAGCTCAAATAAGTAACATTTCTGAAACATATATTCCCTCTGGAAGATGCAAATAATAAGTATCTACATACTAGCTCAAGGTAAATAGACAGAGGCGGCTCCAAGTGACGCAATAGAGGTTCCTCTGCATAGTAGAGCTTTTCTTCCGACCAATGAAAGGAGTGCCTCATAGGGCCTCGACCTTCATCTCTCTGTATAATACAGCTAACTACCCCGACCCCAGCATTTCTTAGGCTGGAGCTTACTTCTTTATCCTTCAAAATTTTGGCCAACTTGTTGACTCGCTCTTGAGCTTGATCCTCATCTCCACTGCAAAGGGGCATAAATAATTAGGTAAAAGAAGGGAAACCAAAGCATCAATCCATTTACTGACTATCAAATTGTCTAGCTAAAAACAGTATCCGGAACATGGTATTGCAAGTTACCTGTCCTGAAGTAAGCTCATCGGGTTGTTAAAGCCTGCCAATGCAATGTGCATCATATTACCAGACGTTGTTGGATGAATAGATTTATCGGGAATTGCAGCTTGCAAATTATGTGTTGCCTCCCTCAGTGCAGCAGTTACCACTGTGGGCAAGAAATGTAGAGATTTGATGACTACCATTGCTCCCCACTTCCTCGCATTCTGCTTTTCAAGTGATGGTTCATTTGGAATCTCATCTTCAGATCCATTCTTTCTCTCTACGTGCTCGTCTGAGAACTCCCATGATGCTATAAGTCCAGATCTGTGCCACTGCATCCGCACACTTCCCTTTACAAGATATGGCTGGTAAAACACACTAAGCATTAGTACAAAAGGTCCACAGCTGGGTTGGTATATAACTTTCAAGATCTTGAGGAATGGTACCTGATATAATCTGCGTATGTAAGTTTCAACAACCCGTCGCTGAAGTGTATGATCACTGTGATCAAAGAGACCAACAAGTGCATCTTCAACTGCCATAGGAGCATTCACAAGAGCTTCCATTCGTTCATTTATTGCACTTTTTCTCTTAGGAGTATCCATGTTCTCACCTTCTTCGGTAAACATTTCCAACTCTGAAAGACTTCTTGCAATACTTGAACGCAGCTCACTAAGTTTAGTCTGCTCTAGCAGTTGACTTGCCTTCAATGCTAACTGTACAAATAGAGTGAGGATCAGGACACCACGGAATCAGCGCACATAAACCAGAAAACTCATAATGATAAATTAATCATGGATGGATAACCTAAGGAAATATAACACCTTTAATGTTATATTGGTGTCAAAAAACAGAACTTCAGTTAGAAAATATAAGTAACACAAACAAATGGAATTGCAAACCTCAGAGTAGTTTGTATGGTTGAGTGTGGAGAAGCGGATCAGAAGATCACGGTATGGAGCAGGATTAGGATACACGAGTTGTTCCATGAGAGATAGTATCAACTTATTTTTGCTCCTGATGCCCTAAAATATTAGGATGATTTGTTCAATAAGCTTTCTTGACAGAATGACTAATGAGAAGAACATAATTAAATTGGCATACCTGATGGGAAAGTACAATGTCCACAATTTTCAGAAGATCTTTCTTATACTGAAGTCTCAAACGTTCAATCACATCAGCCTGAAAAGGAGAGGATACTTTAATAGCATTTTCAGATAAGTACTTTAATTGCATTAAGCATAGGTTTTTTACTTTTATTTGGCTTCCTGATGTTTACTTTGGTTTTCTGGACTTCATCAAGAATAAGTAGAAAGGAATAATATTTTTTTTACTAGGAGACTTTACATCATGAAGCCTTAATAATATGGCATTAGCCGGTCAACAGAAGATATTTAAACAAAAATGAAAAGTGAAACTTCAAATTTTGGTCCTTGATTCAAGGATGATAACAGCCACACCTGATGGGCATTTGCTAGGTAATGAGAATGCATGATACATTTATATAATACATTTTATTTCTTGTGTATAACTTTACCTGTATGTTATCACTAAATAATTCTTCAACAGATAAATAGTCTTCAAAAAGGCCCAGAACTATGATGCGAGCATGGCCTTCTCTGCCACGCTCATAGGACTTGACAAGACTCATCAGAGGTTCAACCAATCGTTCCTGGGCTACTCTTTCTTTCTCAGGACAGTAGTTTAAATGGGCCTGAAGAAATAGAGGAAACAGTAAATCGCTAAAATTATCAAAAAATCACATGCTATGCTTCAATAAAGGGAAAAAAAAATCTACAGACAAATACAACCACCCAGGAAAGTTAACTAACCTCAAGAACACTACGCAAACTTTTAGCAGGGAAGTCAATATTTTGCATATTCACGATTCCCTCAAACTCCTTGTATCTTGTTTCCAGCTGAGTTTGCAAATCAAAAGGAAACCATGTCACATTTGTGCATAAAACTATTATTTGTTTGACATTAGCTCCAGTGTTAGTACAACCTCATATCTAAGGTCCTTAGGCAGCCTGTTTGCCAAAACAGCGAAGCATTCTTGCCACTGAAGGAAAGGAAGCTCCGGATTGTCCAAGCAACTCAGCAAATTTTGAACTACCTGAAATGGGAAATTGTCCATCCAGTGAGAGACTAGTTTTATAAATGCAAGCAGTATAGATACATCATACATGCATGTCAAAGAGTCACTCAAAAAGCACAAACTCGTCAAAATGATAAAATTTATTCTGCTATCTATAATAGCCAAGATAAGTTTACTTCATCAATCTTATGCTCGTAGCCAGCAAGAATCATCCGAGCTGCATTCAAACTTGCAGCACACCGCTGATGAACTTTTCCAGATATGGCTGTTGGAGCTCCGAGAATGGGAAAGCTACCATGGAAGGGTTCAGCTTTCCTTACAGCTGAAGGGTCATCCAAGTCAAGTCTTGCTATAAGCTCACCAGCCTATAAAAACATTTGTTTTCAGTAGCTGACTGGAAAAGCAGAGTGATAAATCCTTTTCAAACTAGTTTACCTGCATTGGTTGACCTTCAGACAACTTAAAGCGAATTTTCCCAGAAGCAGGTGAAAGAAGGGGCATACACATCTTCATAACCTCCACTTCTGCATAAGGTGTGTCAGCATCAACATGGCTGCCATCTACTACCAGATACCTAAGTAGCTTGCATGGTGTTTCTGCCACCAACTTGGATGGATCATGATCATTCTGGATAAGAAAAGAACCGATCAAATCCCTGTAAACAGGTCTTATTTGATATATAAATGAGTAGGGTAATAAAGGCACCTGAAGCAAACAAGTCCTCCCATCAATAAGAAGGCGTGTACCAGCTGCCTCCTCTTCTGCATATAGAACGTGACTATTTCCATCCAGCTGCAAGATTACATTAACCAATTCTAGTATTATAATTTGTTAATGCTTAATAAAGTGATTAGATGGAAAGAAAATGAACCAGTAAGTCAATAATAAGAATAACATAGAAGTATCGCAATTTTAAATGGATGTAATAAAGCTTGCCTGCATTAATAGACCTCCATCACGTAGAGTGTGTATTTCTGCTTCAATCTCTGAGTCATTCATCCTCAATCTATAGCTTCCAGGACCTCCTCTTACCATATTTATCTAAATAAAACAAAATTACAGGAAAATCAGTAATAACTAAACAAGAAGTCAAGAACTACCCCCAGCCCCTGGAGAAGACAAGAAAAGTTTGCCTATTGCAGCTGTATATCAGATGTTTGAAGATGTGACTACTTTCAGTTTTGCAGTTCTACAAGTTCAAACTTACCGTATATTTGCTTCCTTCGATATTTAGTGAAACTTGAGAATTGACCAGTGAGATATGCTGCAAGTGGAAGAATGTCAACAAATTGACAGGTTACAGAAAACACGAACTAACTCTACAACATGTTACACAATGTACCTTCGGGGGAATCTGTCCTTTCTCAAGATAACCAACATATTCCGAAACTGTGGCTGCACTACTAGCTGAAGCTTTCTGTATGACAATATGGAGATATTAAATTAATATGGTGAGCTGAAAATTATATGATGTTAAAACTCGTGCACATATCAACTACAAAAAAAGATGCATTACTAAGAGCGGACTTACATAAAGAGCTCCTCCAACCACCGAAAGATACCAAGGGGGTCGTTCTGCTCTGACCCTCATCGCAATTCTGCTATCCAACCATCCTGTATGTATTTTGTTTTCCTTGTAATCTAAAGCCTACAGAAATGATATAAAAATATTTAACGTCTATCCACTGGAAACTTTAATAAAAGAGACTAAATGAGATTTGATATTCAATATTATTACGTTTAAGAGATCAATTGAATAATCAACATTTGTATGGATTTCGCCTCTGATTTGAATTTCTTTGAGCCCAAGAACCATATTTGCTATGGCTAGAGCTCGGGACTCTCCAAAAGCAAATACATGACCTGGATGTGAGAGGAAAAAATTAGTGATTGCTGGAGTGGCGTTATCATATGGAATGTGATTTATTCCAAACACAGCATGTCTGGTGAGCTTAAACAAGCTATGCAGACCATAAGAACTATGTCACAGATTCAATAAACAGATCTCAGGTGAAGCATTAATGTGGATTCATAACAGCAAAACATAAGGGATGTTCAAAAGGTATACCAAAATTCTCAGGTGAAACATTAATGTGGATCCATGACAAAATTCTCACTAATTACATCTCTAGTAAGTGCATATTACTTGGATATAACTAAGCAAATTGTAGATCTAGTTCTAGAGTGAAGAAATTTTTCTGTGCAACTACATAATTTTCTGATATATATTTTCATTTGCTTTTTTCAAAATCCACTAGGTAACTACAGAGATGACGGTGTTGAAAAATATAGACATATCCAGAAAAATTACCTTACAAAACAATAGAGGATAGAACTAAGACAATATCAAGGTGACAAGTCAAAGAAGCTTTTAGAATCCTTCAAATGCTAAGGAGTTGTGTGCATATATATATAGATGAATTAACTCCAACTTGTAAGGTTCTCAATCAGCGTAAATAGTCTAGTACTTGCAGCTTGTAAACCAGCTTAATTTTTGACAAGAAAATACCCCAAAGATGAATGTCATTTATGAAGTCAGGTTAAAAGTAATGTACTCACTGAGAATAAGATGTTCAATGATCTTTCTAGTGCCTTAAAAGTGTTTAAAAAAGCAACCAAAGCACTACATAAAGTATCTGGTTAAAAGCCTGACCACACTTCAAAACTTACCAAATTGGGAATCTGAGAATTCATGAATACCGCCTCCAGACTGCAACCATTAACATGTTAATCCAAAGCAGCTTTAAATCAAAAGTTTCTTGGAAAGAAAATCATTATTCTGTACCTTGACAGAAAAGTATGCCCACACATTTGGCTTACTTTTGAAACTCAGCTCCTGTACATAGTTGTTTGAAATAATTAATAATCATTATAAGGAAAATTGTATAACAGAAAATTTCTCAGTTGAAGAGAACTTTACCTGTACTCTTCCACCTGTTGGTTTGAAACCATCATCAGGATCTTCACTTGTCACACGAACCGCAACACAATGACCTTTTGGCTTGGTTGACTCGGCCTTGTCAAAATCAAATGGAGTGGCACTAATCGACGTTTTCCTCCAAGCATCATATCCTCCACCATACTCCATTCCATAGAATCGTCGTATCTCTGATATTGATCAGGACAGGAAAAAGCTATCAACATATACAACTGGCAGAAAATAGCAATGGTTATACAAATTCTGAAACAGACCTGGAATTTGCCACAGAGGGATACCCATCCCAACTGCAACTTGTGCAGCAGGTAGATTTATCTCAGCTATCCACTCTGTGACAGGGTGCTCCACCTAAGTAATGACAAGAAGATACTTTTTCTCCTCAGAACAAAGTCCCAGACACAAGTAAAAATATTCAAACTCCTAAATTCTACAAGCATAGGTTGGATAATCTTAGCATCTTAACCCTCTTTACAACTCTTATGTTCTTTATATGTCAGGAATAATTAATTTAAACATGGGATGGAAAATTAAGCTCCTTAAGCATCAGAAATGTCCTTGTTGGTATTAATGTTAAAGGAATAAGAACCTGTAGACGTGGGTTTAGCTCCAAAAAGTAATATTCCCCAGTTTCCATACTGTATAAATACTCTACGGTTGCAGCTCCAACATAATTTACACTTTTGGCCAACCTTCTGGCAGCCTGCTCAAGTTTCTTTGTTGTTTCAATGGGAGCAACTGTAATTGGGCCCTCTTCAATAATCTAATTCAACATTAGCAGACAAAAAATGTAAGCAACAAGTCAGCTAGAAAAAGAGTACACAGATTGTCCTTTATAGAACGATAATATGCTAGTATAATAATAACAGCAGATGGACTATGGGAGAAACGTTATGAGTTAATTCATGCCTGTCATGTCGGATCAACCTTATACATGCAATATGCATATATGGATTATCAGAATGACAAGCAAAGTAGAATGTAACCTTTTGGTGTCTCCTTTGAACACTGCAATCACGGCTATGTAAAGCTGCAACATTTCCATGTTGATCACAAAGCAGTTGAACTTCAAGATGTCGACTCTAAGGAAAAAAAACAATACTGGTATTAGAATCAGATCTCAGTTCTTCATTCCTTAAATTTTTAGAAAACGTGAATGCACTAACCTGTGAAGCAACCTTCATTATAAATATAGGGGAGCCAGGAACTTCACCCTGAACTTGCTTGAACAACGCCTTGACCTCATCATCATTGTGTACCTGGAATCCCATGAGGAAATCAATATTGTCAATGCCAACAGAACCTTAGATATGAGGTGAGCACCAACTTTGTCAACATTAAAAATCAAGTTTAATGCACTTACTTTCAGGAAAAAGGTTCAGCATAAAGAAAAACAATACATCAAAAGTATGGTGAGGATCAAACCTTTCTTATGCCTTTTCCACCTCCACCCCAAGATGCCTTGATCATTGCAGGGTAACCCACAACTTGACAGCTAGCAATGGCTTTTTCTGTAGAATGAACACATGCTTCCTGATAAATTTCATCTGGAATAGTGATCAAACTGCTCTCCTGAGGGATTTTCACCTAAAATTGGCATATAAAAAAGATGTGAGGAAAAACTTTAAGAAAGCCAAAAGCTAAGCTTCATGACCAGATAAGATAAACCTTACATGAGAGCCACTCCACGGAAGAGTAGGCACATCTGCGGCTTGTGCGATCAATGATGATCCAATCTTATCTCCCAATGCAGCCATGGATACAGCTGGCGGCCCAAGAAATATAATTCCTTTTGCAGTTAAAGCATCAGGTAGCTCTGGATTTTCAGATGCATGACCCCAGCCAGGCCACACAGCATCAACATGAGTTATCTCTGCCATCTGGACAACACACAAATGTACTATTAATCATTATTTTTTCTCCTCAATTCACCAATAAAATAATGTATCTTAATGTTCATTCATCTCTTCTATTCGCCTCGCCTCCGTCACTTTCTCTGAGTTTTTGTGAGTGGGAATGTATACACACACACAGATGAACCATCCCCAAAAAATTTATTATCCTTTAGAACTGTCACATTGCTCAAATATCAATCTTTAGCCACTTTTGTACCTAACCTTTTTGTTATTTAAACGTCATACTCAGGAGATACTTCTAAGTAACTTTCCCCAGGATTGCTTGTGATATGCAATGATGCATCAGACTAACAAAAAATACATGAAATGACGTGATAATGATACAAGCAACATAATATAACGAACCTCAACAATTAGTTGCACATTGGCATAGTTATTATTGTTAGTCCCACCAGGAACTTCTACAAATTGATCAGCTATCCTAATATGCTCTGCATTGATTCGCATGTCCTCTGGAGTAGCCATTGCCACCAGCAAAATCGCCTTGTCTGAACCAAATGTCTCATACGCCCATGTTCTAATACTGCGCATAAATTTAACAGCTGCCATTCCATTGTTGGCAATCAAAATACTATGAATTGGCCTCTTTCCGCCAAGGGTGGCACAGAACTCATCCACCTCAGATGCCGTAGTAGGAGACCTCGATGGAATAGCTCCATTTGAATACCCATTAGTAGGCCTGCCATTGATTGTAGCTAGCCTCCTCAGGGCTTCCGACATCTTGAGGTGTCTGAGAAAGAACAACATTTTCAAAACACAAGATCCAGTATCTTTATTTTCGAAACATCTATCTAACTCAGAGTAAAACACAAGTGAATGAATCCATCACAAACATTAGATTCCTACAATAACCTCATTATCAAAACCCCAGTTTCTGCAAATGTAAAAAGAATCATGACAAATAAACCACTTATGTTACACAACGGAAATCATATAAAATCCACAGCATAATTTGCTCAGAAATGATTGCATAAAATACAGAATTCGTCAACTAACTCACAAGCATACAAAACACAGTAAAGCATATACACAAACTAAAAACGTCAAAGCTCAAAATACTATCAACTATTCATATAAAAAGAACAACTAAACAAAGGATCACAAACACGTCAACCAACGATCAGCTACCAAAACACAGAGCAAACCAACTCATCACATCCAAATTAAACGAAACGAGCTCAATCAACTTCAAAAAAACCAGAAACGCACCTTTCAAATCCAAATAAAACAAAAATCAGACACTTCCTCTCCAAATTCCATCAGAAACACCCTCTCGAAAAACAAAACGCAAAAAGCAAAGAAACAGAGTATAACAGCAACAAAAACTGCTCAACTGTACCTTCTGACAAAATTCCAGAACGGATAATTCCTTACTATTCTCAGTTGAATTGGTCGTTTGCAAGCATGATATAATCAGAAGAAGGAATTGAAGATTGAAGCAGAGTTGAAGGAAAATCCGAGTAGAAATTGCAGAGTGAACAGTATTAGCAGAAGAGGAGTAGATGGGGGGAGAATTAATTATTTTTGCAGTTTGGGGTTTGGTTTGGAATGGTTGGAGGCTCAAATAATAAATACTACAATTATGAGGGGCCTTTTGGATTAAAGCTAGCACGTGGTATCTGCCTAGCATCGCGTTGTAGAAATTCGGTTCACAACCCCCATCTACTTCAACATAACGAGCTTCCAAGGTCATTTTCGTAATTTTACCATGAATTTGAAGAGTAAAATGCACATTTAAGTATAAACAGTGTGGATTTTAATCCATACTGGGTTTACGAGAAATTTATGATAATTAAATGAATAAAGTTTTAAAAGTCAAAAGTTGATTATAATTGAATTTTATTAGTGTTTCTCAACAAAAACTCTTATAAGGGGTTGTTGTATTTATGAATAAATTGGTGTAAGTGATAATAGATTGTTATAAGGTTCGTTTCTTCGTTTGTTGAGTAAATATAGAAGATTATATGTTTTAGAAATATTAATTTTTTTAGGACGGGATTAATATTTATGAAAAAAATTTGCTCATATGATCATAATTATGTCCAAATTGGTCTCTTCGATCTATGCTCGCTCAAATGCAATTTAGACACTAATTGATGTCTACTATTAATGTATAAATATAGATAAAATGTTATTTAATTTGCATGAATGTATATATAAAAAAATAATAATAATAATAGAAATAATTATATATAATAAGCATCGGGTATGTATTTTAGATTATATAATCGTGAAAAGAATTTAATGTATATAACATTATCGGCAAGTACAGAAGAATGATTTATGATCGTTTAAATGCACAATTGTTGTTATCTACATTTTTTTTTTCCTCTTTGAGTACAAGTAACCAAGAGATTGATGAAAATAGTTAGGCATTAAGACAAGGTAGTTAAATTATGCAATGTAACATGTGTAAGCGCCATTGCAAGACATTCATTTTGGTAGCAATGTTTAAAAAGTGATTTTATATGCTTGTTATGGATTGCTTGTAAGAGTATATAATATGGTTCATCATGAGCCACAAATAATTGGTTAATCACATTTGCCTCTATTCTGTTATAATTATCCACAATTAGAACTGTACAAGAAACTTGAAGATGTCAAATTAATCAAATTGGAAAACATTATTTGGTTATTTGCTTTTCTTCGAAAAGAATCATTCCGGAAATTGTTTGGCACGGTTCTGAAAGAAATAGTTATTCATATCGAGATTATACACTACATATCAAACTGTCGTAAATTGAAAAAATTAAATTAAAACTGATTAACAAAAACTATTCTATATGTATGTGTGTATGTATTATTTGAATAGTTCTTAGGTAAATCAGTCTAACGTAAGAACTTATGTACTGCAAAATTGATATGAAACTCTTACATAAAACTTTATGTAAGATGGAGTTTTATATAATTTTATGTGAGATCGATATTGATTGTGTGAATGTGTCAAATGAATTGACATATTTTTATTAATTAATATGAACTTCGTTTTATATAAATTCTCACATGAGACTGTATCACATCGTACTGCTGCCAAAATAAATGTATAATTTCACAAGTTTCGAATATTCAGATGCCCATATCATCACTTATAGTTAGAGACAACGTGACATTTTGAAAATGTAAGTGAAAATAGCATCCACAAAATTTATTTATGTTCGTACTTATTTAGCTATAAGCGATCAGTACAATAATAGGACAAACGACATATAAATGATTGGTATGTAAAAATCACATCGTTATTTTATTTAATCTTTTAAGTTTTGGAGAATTTTAATTGTAGTATACTGAAAATATAAAGTATTTTCTTTAAAAAATAATTAATATATATTATTATATTGCTGTGGTGAGCAGACAATGACATGAAATAAATAATAAACAAATTAGGACAAAAATTTGATTGGTTTGTTGGAAAAGGGTAGAGAGGTTTTGCGTGTTTTGACTGATCGGTTTGGTGGCGTAGCCCACCAACCGTTCTCTACTCTTTTATTGTGACCCAACATTTTTTTTTTTTTGGGAATTAGGTATTTGAGGCAAAGAAAGGTTGATCATCAAAATCTTGTTTTAAATTCATCAAAAAAAATTGGTGAGATTGGTAGACATCATATTTTTTAAGGTTATGCAATGATTGAGAATATATGTATAATTATATATTAGAATTGTAACTAATTTGAGCTATTAATCCTTAATATAGTTAAAGAATTGAGTTTAGTTTCTTTTACTTAAATTTGTGATTTTAACTGTACGGGGACTGTCAAAATCTGGGAGTTACGTCAATAAATTTCATTGTAACTTATGCATTGAAATATAAAAAGTTAAAACTGCATACATTCGATTGTAATTTCTCTAAAAGATAGGATTAAACCAAACAAAAAAAAAAGTGTTTTTTTTACAATTAATCTTTTTTTTAACTAATTGTTATTTCAATTTTTTTTAATTCTATTAAGAATTTAATTTTGAACTGGTTGAAACCATTCCAAATTAGATAACAATAATGGAAAAACCACGTACATGAGGCAAAACAACATCTCTTGGATACCTGAAGAATAAGAGAGCTCATGAGAAAGCTTAAGTTTTTTCTTGTAAGAAAAATGAATATCCTTTGAATTTTTTAATAATAATAATAATAAGAAGAAGAAGTTCTTGATATAAAGTGCTCGCACACCAGTAACCAAGGATCCTTATTCACCTAAGATCACGATATTAGAAGAAGAATACGAAATTCTGAATTGATTTTATTAAGAATCAATAAATTAAAATAAAAGGAAGAAAATACAAAAAACTGTGATGATTTTCAAACTAAGTCCAAATAGTTAATCATGATATAACTTAATTAATCATTCATTGAAAATGATTGATCGTGAATTAAATCCGATACTAGGCTATATTTGTATTTCAATATTCTTAAGTTTAGTAATACCAAATAAAATATAGATGCGATAGTATTCATGGTCTCAAAATAGTAATATTTAAAGTTCCAACCACTAAATGGAGGATATTTGTCATATTACAAAGAATTCAATATTGATTATCAAATACTAGTATAAAATTAGGGAGAAAATAAAAGGAAAAAGGATAAGTGGAACGGAAGTGTCTTATGATATTATAACTAATGATAATGTTGTCGATCTAAATTCATCTTTAATATTAACATATATAAGTTATTGTGTACATGTAAAATACATACAAATTAAGAATAAATTGTAATACTAAAATAATTGAAATAATGGGTATCACATTGTCAATTTACACCATAACAATAAATTAGGAAATTATAGTGTGTAGGTGACTAATTAATTGAAACAAAAAAAAAAGGTAGGTACTATTATTATTGCATTGGTGTGACATTATAGTTGGAAGTTAGGTACAACTTTCCATGCATTCCCCACCTCTTCTATCAATTCTATTCTCATGCATGTTGGGTTTTTATCTTCACAAACATGTTTGTCTGAAATATTTGTATCAATTCAAACATCATCAAACATTACCAATGAATTAATTTCTTATTATAAATTTCAAATTATTATTATTATTATTATTATTATTATTATTATTATTATTATTATTATTATTATTATTATTATTATTATTATTATTATTATTATTATTATTATTATCCAAACTAAACACAATGTAATAGACTATATAAGTTCCAAAATTTAAACACGTTGTAATTTCAATTTGTATAGTGGAAAGCGAAAGCAAAAAACATGTGAAAGACAATGAGATGATAAGTTAGGTAGAGCAAGAGGCTCTGATTATAGCAGTATAATATTATTCCAGATTTTTGTTCTTAAATAATGTGAAACGCAATGGGAAATATAATACTCCCTCCATTCATTTTTAAGTGTCGTTTTGAAACTTTAAAATTTTTCTTATTTAATTGATGTTTTGTGTGTTATTTTCATATATACCCCTATGATTAATTAATGTCTAAATTAAATATATTGTATAGTACCCATGTTTTCAATAGAGGCATGCATCATGCACCAATAATAATTATGGTCAAAGAAAAGCTTAATTAGTGAGGGGTATATTAAGAAAATAAAATTATTCTTAATCTGTAGAGCACCAATAATAATTATGGTAAAAAAAAAAAGCTTAATTAATGAGGGGTATATTAAGAAAATAAAATTATTCTTAATCTGTAGAGCACCAATAATAATTATGATAAAAAAAAAGCTTAATTAATAAAGGGTATATTAAGAAAATAAAATTATTCTTAATCTGGACGTCACGTAATTAATTAGGAATGGAGTGAGTAATATATTATTAACCCTGTTTAGATTTTCTGTTTTTCTTTTAATTTTAATTTTAAGACTTTCAATTTTAAGACCGATAAAAGGTACTCGTGCGTGTGAGGTGGCAGCAAACGGTATTTATAATTTTATGTGCAAGTGTATATGAACCCTTATATTACTTCAAATGTATATTTATGTCTTTTGGGCTTTGAAAGAGTAAAAATTACTACTTATATATATATATATATAATTATTTATTTATTTATTTATTAGGTATCTCAATCAATTTGATTTTAATTATAATACGTTGGTTGTACTTTGTCTATTTTTTGACGCATAGTTATTATGTAAAAAATACAAATGTAATTGAAAGATCATATATATATATATATATATATATATATATATATATATATATATATATAAAGTATCATTTTTATATCCACACAAAATCATATTCTTTAATATGTTTCCACAGAAATGTTCACCCACCCACGCATATTTTAACTATTAATGTGTAACTATTATCACATTTTCCATGATCTACATATATCATATAAAATTAATTATTAAAATTAATTATCACATATATCATATAAAATCAATTATTTGTACATCTACAACACATTAGCAAAAACATTTAGACACTAAATTCTAGATCTATATATAGAGACTCTGATAGTAAAGACTAAATTAAACAAATAAAGATGATTTTGCTCATCTCCAATAAATAAATAAAAACTTAACTAACTTGATAAAAAATAGATTAGGAATCCTCCATGTTCAATAAAACGTACCCAAAAAATAAATAATAAAGAATATGTAGTTTCTACTACTAATTAGAAAAAGGCAAACCAAAAACCTAAGTCAAATAATACTGAGTATGAAAACCATATAAACCAAATAAGCAAAAACCCTAGCTATATATATAGTTCTATGCAATGAAGAGTAAGAGTGAGATGAGAAGAACAAGGCTTGAAAAGGTTGCAGATATGACTTTGGCTGCAGATTTTGCTGGCCCTGGTGCTGGAGCTTCCGAATCCGGTGCACCTGCTATGCTCGATACACGAGGAGACGCTGCTTCGCCCGAGGGAGTTGCCGCCTCCGGTGCTCCTCCGGCGGCTGGTGGCGGCATAGTTGGATAGCTTGACGGTGGAGCACTGATTTTTGAAGGAGGATTGGCTGCAACCAAACATATATTAATTGTAAGACTATCTCGTATGAGATTTCATAACATAATATTTATGTCACATTAGACCATGAAATCCAAGATGAATAAAAAATATTTCCAAATTGATACATATAGAGAGAGAGATAGATATAGGGTTTTGTTTCAAGTGGGTAAATTTTTTTCAAATCAAAACATAAAGCAGAATTTATATAATGAACAAATTCTTACAATTTAACAAGGCGGAACCTCATAAATTAATGATAAAAATGAAAAATATTAGAAAAAAATATAAAAAAAGAACAATTTTGAAAGTTTAAGAGGTGATGTGTATGTTAATAATCTCGTATTTTATTTTATGAACCACATAAAACAAATAATGAAATCATATTGAAAAATCAAAACTTTAATCAAGTTTATCCAATTAAATTTGTGGATATTTGCTTAACATACTTTCAATGCAAACACGTAAACATTAATTGCCATGCATGTAACATGAATATTCCTATCTATTTTTGTAAGTATATTTGACATCTCACTTCATGCTTTTTCACTACAATCGATCTAACATGAAATTTAACTTAAATATCAAAAAAATTTGACCCCACTCTATCATATATAAGACCAAAGACTATTCAAATCAAAACCCTATCTCAAACTAAATAACACACATAATAAAACTTCAAATCCACTTATATCCAAATACATATAACCATTAATTTCCATCACTTCAACAATCTCACAATCAAACACTTATATCAATCCAATATTAACCAAAAAGACACACATACCTGGAGATCCAATAGGAGAGGCAGACACTGCAATATTACCAAAAAAAAAACCCATATAAAAAAAGACTTGCATAAATTAAAAAAAAAAAAAAAAAACTAAATATAAACCACATAAGTAATACCATGACAAGAAGCAACTGGATCTACATTAAAGCCACAATCAGAAGACAAAGCTTGAGCCCTAGTCATGTTAACATCGAGCCCTAGATTCCCACTATTGCTTAGAGCATAACAAATGCAATCAGCATCTGTTTCCACCACTGTTTCGAAACCACCACAGCATGACTTCTGCGGCGTCGTTTCGGTGCCACCAACGATCAAGAATTCCATGCAGTCCATCAGATCATATATCAGAGTCGAGCAGTCCACCGCCGCGCCGGAGGACCCTAGTGGCGGCTGTGACGGCGGACTCTGAGCGGCACAACCGCTGATCGCCGCCGCCACTGCCAACGTGGCAAAAATGTATGTCAATGTCAAGAATTTCGCCATTGTTGCTTTTTGACCTTTTGTGTAGTCTATAAAGAATGAAACCCTAGAATATTGTGTGTTGATAGTAAAGGGTTTGGTATATATAGAGAGTTTGTTTAGATATTGTATCCCACTGTCCCACAATTTCTGTGATTTTATAGGTTTTTGTTAAATCGTGGACTCTTTACTTGGTCAATTATATCAGTATAATTTACGTTGATATGCATTAAGTTTTCAAGATCGGATATTAAATCTTGAAAACTTTAATTCGATTTATGATATCAAATCTGGATTTCATTTACCATAGTAATAAGATTATTTCGATTTCAACTTTTTGTCATAAATTAAGAAACATTAAAATTAGATAAATATACTCTCAGCTAATCAAGAAATTTAGGATTTAAAATTAATTAAATTAATTTTATAAAAAATATTATATTAAATCTCTATATTTTAGTTGAGAAATATTAATAGGGATAAGTTCGAAATAAAATTGCATAAAAATCTAGAACGACACTTAATTGAAACAAAATTTAGATTCTAAAACTAACACTTATTTTGAAATTGAGTGAATATTAACAAATAAACTAATTAGTTAAGGAATGTGAATAGAGATAATTTCAGAATAAAATTGTATAAAGTCTAAAAGACACTTAATTTGAAACAAAATTTAGACTCTAGATGACATTTACATACTTAATTTGAAACAAAATTTATGCTCTAAAACGGCACTTATTTTGGAATAAAGGGAGTATTAACTAATATTTGATGAAAAAAAATTAAAATAAACTAATTTTCAGAATTTCAAGCGAGAAGGATTTCATTTGGAAACGGTTCTTTTATTTTCTGATGATGATCTTCATAAAATGTGGGACGAATAATTAGGGCTGGGCCGTTCAGGTTTTTGGGTTTTATGGGCTGGGCCCAACTTATATATCCTAATGAGCCTATCCTCACATCTATTTTTGTTACTTTTTTAATAGAGATTAGATATTGTAGAAGATTTAGATAAAATTTAATATTATTAATATCTTTATATAGATCTAGTGTTATGATTAGGAAGTAATTTTAGTTTCAGTATGATTATATTTGGATAGACTGATTTGAAATTAAAGATTTGAAATCTATCCAAACTACCCATCAAAGATTAATTTAAAATGAAAGTAGTGAATTTCGAATTCATATTAATCCTAACAAATTTGTTATTATGGATTTCAAATCTCTCATCAAAATCCACTTAAAAAATCTTATTTTCTAAGTTATTTATTTGTAAGTAATTCTAGTTTCTCTAGAGGTGTTATTATTTTAGAATTCTAGTTTAATGCTAATATATATATATATATATATATATATGTTTTTTTAATAGTCTTCTTCAAAATTGTTATTATTTTTCGGATATTCTCAAATTCAAAGGATAATGATTTTTTATTGTTCACGTCACTTCGATTTCCTCTTCTATAAACATTTTTTTTTTTTAACTCTACAAAAGATCATATGAAAATTATGGATTCTCGATTTAACAATGCCAAACTTGTGATTGTGTGGATTCATCCACTCCAAAAAAAAAAACACACACACACACACTTTAAATTAAAATTAAATAAGTAGCCAAAAATGGCTGATCAAAGAAGGGCCACCTCCAAACAAGTAGGCATCCTATACCCATAATACAAAATAATAATAATAATAATAATAATAATAATAATAATAATAATAATAATAATAATAATAATAATAATAATAATAATAAAAAAAAAAAAAAAAAATGTGTAGTGGAAAATGATGAGAAATGTTACATTTCAGAATGGCCAGAAAATAAATACTTTTAATTTCTGACCCTACTCTTCTTCCTTACGTCGTTTTCCATTACTTAGTTTTTTCTTTGTTGAGAAAGAGCTAATAATTGAGAAGAAAGCTACAAATATGGATAAATTATTTAGATGAACAATTTTAACACATTTTCTCCAATCGATCGAGATGGTTTACTGCACGTAATATAATATTTCATCTTATATTTCATTGCATATCAATTTACTAGGTAATAAGTAAAACTAGAATTTTGGTTAAAGAAAAAAGAAAACTAGAATTTGAATATTATAATATTATCAAAAAAGATAGTTCAACAGTATTGGATTATATCAATGTACGCTACATTTGTTATAACGGTACACTCTACATATAAGGTATATTCAATAAAAATAAAATATGTAATAAATATTATTCACAATAAATGATCCAAACTGCATTTTATGGGCTAAAATCATTTCATTTACTACTATTCTTGCAAGTTGTCAACGCTCAATGTATTGTTATTGTAATAGGACTTTTATCACTCACCTATCTTTGTGGGCCTAATTTACTTCAAAATTTAATAGGACAATAAATAATCGGGGAATATGAGCTATAGCACTTTGATTCATTCAAAATAAAGGGGCATCATTAATTTGGAAGTTTAAATATATTGTAGAATATGTTTAATTTACAAATTTGTACATCAAAATGCATGATTCAACGTCATTTAAGTTGCTGAAAATTCTCAATCTCTTGGTCATGTGTTAATCTCCAGTTGATTTCAAAAAATTTGGTTAAAAAAATGATTCAGATGTCTGAAATTATGAGAATAAAATTGATATTTTGAACTTAACTCGTCAAGTTAGCATGATAAATTTTTGTGAGAAATTCAGTTTTCAATACAATTGATTTATATATTACACTTGAAATTATTACATAATGAAATCATGTGTTTGCTCACTATAAAACCATAAATATTGTTAATATGAGAATAATGAGGAGATATTAGAAAATAAAGGACATTGAGTATATGTGAAAATATACAAGAAAAGAAATACACTGAATATTCAATATATATAAAAAGCTAGCTTTCGTCACAAATTGAAGAATCTTTGGGGTCAATCACAGGGCACACCTGAATGCTTTAAATAGGAATTGGCAACCAATAATTAAGCATCATAATTTAGTTGGATGATTAATTAATTTTGGGAGTTTGACATTTGCCCACTTGCTTAATAAGTGGAGTATTAAATATTTGTCCTTATTATTTTGAATTTGAGCAGGACTCCAGAAGATGATTTTACAAATCTAAATTTATGAGACGAGTCAACTCGACATCTATAATAAAAAATCAAAGATCGATTTTTGAAGATGGATTTAGAATTGCTAGTCGTAAGACTTCGTATTATGAAATTATACGAGAGATTGTCACATATAAATTTCATAAAGATTTTTTTTTCTTGTTCTGAAGTTAAATCAATACAACTCTTTTTTATTCTTATAATTAGTAAAACATAATAATGTTAATTTGAAATTCCCAAACCTTTTCTCAACCGTCAAATTTTCGTTGTAAAAAACTGTTAAAAAATCTAAGCATTCAATTTTTACATCTATACTAATATTAAAGTAGAAAAGTTGGCCAAAATTACAAGAGTGTCATTTTCCCGCTAAAAAATGTCATGTCATTAGTTCTGGCTTCTTTTTCAAGCTTGAATATAGCTTATTTTCCAAGTTTGAATTTGGCTTTCCCTGGAAGACATCACATTATATAAGCAAAGTCATTCAACATATCTCATTTCACATCAAATGTTAATAAAAAAACAATTCATGGAGGATAAAAATATCAAAAGAATAATAGAGATGAGAGAAGAAAATAAGTTTTTTCAAATATCAAAAGAAGAATCAAAGATGAGAGTCATTCAACAGATCTCATTTCACATCATAAAAGTTGAAAATAAGAAAACAATTCATGGATGATAAAAATATCAAAAGAAGAATAAAGATGAGAGAAGAAAAGAAGTTTTTTCAAATATAAAAGAAGAATCAGAGATGGAGCCATTCAACAGATCTCATTTCATATCATAAAATTAAGTTGAAAATAAGAAAACAATTAATGGAGGATAAAAATATCAAAAGAAGAATAGAGATGGGAGATGAAAATGAAATATCAAGAGAAGAATCAGAGATGGAAGAAGAAATAAAAACTTTTTCATATTTAATGAGATACTGACAACATTAATCTGATTGTCATTAGCTTCATCATCCAAATACAACAATCATCCGATGAGGAACAACGTTACAAAAAAAAAGATAAAAGAAAGATAGAAAAAATACACAAGGAAGATAAAAGAAAGATAGAAAACATACATGTAAGAAATGGAGAAGTAAAAGAGAAGAGATGTTGAGTGTCGTTGCCATGGCTGCTGCTTTTCCGGTGTATTTAATAGGAGGATAAACAACATATTTGCTTACTTCTAAAACACACTATAGACAAAAGATTTGTTTACTTCCATAGATCAAAAATCATGAGGTCAATAAGATGAAATTGTGGACTTGGTTATCATATAAATGAAGAAAAAGATAAAATCTAAATAGAGTGTAGACGGTGATTGGAGGCGGCTGTTGATTGTAGAATTAATTTTAAAATATTTTTGTATCTAATTTATTTTCTTACTTAATCGTTTCCTTATATTTGAATTTTACTTCATTTTTTATATATTTTTATGTGGTTTTAACAAATAATTATTATGTATCTATAACTTAATTGATAGATTTAATGTATATTATTCATGTTATCTGACTACTTAATTCATTGTTGTTCATGACCTTTGTTTATTGTTTTTTTTTTTGATACTTATATTATATATATATAATATGTATATATTTACTGTTTATATGACAAACCGCGCATCGCGCAGGTGTACTGCTAGTAATATATTAAGATATCATAACTTTTGTTATTTTAAAAGTAAATTAAAAAGAATATATTTTTATGATTACAATAAAAGGAGAACCCAAAGAGGAATAAAGTAAAATGTTGGAGAAAGCATCCACCATTTTATATATTGGAATTCTTTTATTCCATCAATACCTTCCACAATTGGGCAATACATAAGTGGACCAATTTCAAAGCTCATTCATTATTTATGTTTATTCCATGCTTCACAATATTGATAGTGTGATGTTAATAAAACCTATTAAAATATGTTATATTTGAGTTAATTTATTTATCATTTAAGTTGTTATGTGCAATTTAATTTTTTTTTAAATATAATAAATGGATCATAAAGTTATAGGTATCTACACTAAATTAGTGAAGAAATAATACCAAAAATTAAAGAAGGTTATGGAAAGAAAAATAAAAATCTTGGTAAATGATTAACAATAGATAATTTGAAACAAATTATACTTTATAAAGAGGGAGTTATTTTAAAACGAATGGAGTATAACATTGCAAATATTATTTATGATTTATACATACATATATATTAATATCTATGTGTGAAATAAATAATAAATATTCATAGCATATCAGTATATGTATATGCTAAATGTTGAATTTAGAAATGGCAAAAATAGGATTTAATTGTCCCAAATCTGTGTAACAATACTTACATGCTTACTGAAACCATTCAAATTCGTTTATTTTACAGTCATTTTCAAAATTATATTATACACACACACACACACATATATATATATATATATATATAAAAGTATACTAAAATATATATAAAATATATATCAGGGTTTGAGTAGTGAGTATCTAATAATATGTTGCACCTAAAACTTGTTACCTCAAATCCATGCAAGCTGCCTAAATCTGCCATATTATGTTTGGTACATATCAAGCATCCAGAAATATTATATATATATATATATATATAATTAAATTATAATGGTAATATAATTTGTATAAATTTATAAAATATATAAGAGGTAATAGTCGTAAAATTCACAAACTTTCCCAAAATTGCAGTTTTAACATGATTTTTAGTTATTAATAAATTTAACATAACTTTCAAGATTTCGTGCATTCGTAACTAACGGGCAGATTTAGGGCATCTTAGGAATTCCCAAATTTTCAAAAATTATGAAGAAAACCGTCAATTAATGTTATAACTACATATATTAATTGATCTAAAATCACGAATTTATAGAGTTGAAAGATGTCCGAAATTTGCCAATTGATTACAAAAACATAGAACATTAAAAGACATGTTAAATTTACTAATAGTCAAAACTCACATTAGAATTGCAATTTTGGGAAATTTTCATAATATTTGCTCCAATTAATTAATATATAACATATTAGTGTATTTCATGGAATATAATATAAATAAATACATATTAAAACATCATGTGGTGGTAGTGCATCAGGTGCACCACTTCAAAAGTGGCTAGTGCAATGGTCCCAACCCCTTTCATTTTCGTGGGACCCAACTTCACCCTCAGCTTACCTCACTCTCTCTGTTTCTCTAATTGCCTACAGTTATATATTACTCCACTTCAATTTCAAAATAAATAAATAAGTCATTACTCAATATTTCAAGAAACCATTCCTCTCAAAAGAAAATAAAAATAAAAACCAAGAACTCATAACTTATAGTCATTCTTCATATGTAAAAATATTAATAATTCAAGAAAGTAAGAATAGAAATGAATACCTTTCAAAAACAAACCAAGAGAAATAATATAAAAGAAACTACTCCCAACGTCTCCAACCGGAGTGAGTCTTTTGTGTGATCATTTCACGGATCATCTTATGTGAGTCGAGTCAACCCACACTTCACAATTCATATATAGATTTGTGAAAATAAGTTTGAATTGTGGGTAAAAAGATCCGTCTCATGGAAACTATCCGTGAGATTATCATGCAAGTTTTTGTACCTCAAACTAAATGTTGTTTATGTAATAAAATTGTTTCAAAATAAGTGTCATTATAGGATTCAAAACTTATTTACTTACAATCTATTAAAAATACTCTCATTTAGTTATACCAAATTGTGGAGGGTTGTTAAGAAGAAAGAGGAAAAAAAAAACTCTCATTGTAATTATATTTAAATAGAGGTAAATCAAACGATATTTATTTTGAGACGGAGAGAGTATTACGAGTATCATATAATTAATACATACATATATTTGTTATTTTTTTCATTAATCAAAGTTTGGCATTAGAACATTAGATGTAAAAATGTTACAAAATATTATAATATCAATATATTTTATCCGATCTCGATCAATATACATATAAAAATAAAATTCTTATAAATGAAATTTAATTTCATGAAACAGGTGAATTCATAACTAATAATAACGTAGAATCTACATATTTGAGGTTGAGCATATATATGTAGGAATATAACTCATTCCCGAAATTACCATCAACTTTGAATATATATTATTAGTACTGTATCTAACCCCACATATACATGCAATTTTTTTTTTTTAATATTACTTATGGTGGGTACATTCATGTAGTGATATATATATATATATATGTTAAGTGGTGGTGGTTCCACCTCTAATCTACCCGGCGGCGACAGTCTCTCCGGCGGCGGAGACTTGAGCCACGGCGGCGGCGGCGGTCACAGCCGATCCCTTCTTAGATGCCAATGAACACTTGTCTTTCCTCTCATCTTGTGTCATCTGTTGTTGTCTACACTCTAGACTGCAAAATGCACTGTCACCTCTGCCAAAAAATATTCAAAAAAATATTTAATATTACTGCTTATAATCAGATCTACAAAAACTATTTAAAATCAACGATTCAACATTCGTGAAAATCCGAACAAAAATTTAAATTAAAAAAAAAAAGAAAGTAAAACAGTATGCTGACGTCACTACAGAGAAACACAGTGCGTGCACTGAATTTCACGCAGACGATTATTCCATACCTGTACATGTAGATGTCATGGCCAGGGATAAGGCGGCGCTTACAGAGCGAACAAACCCTAAGGAACGGAGCGGTGTCGACGAAATCAGCGGAGATGCGGCGGTGTGAGCGGGTGGAGGAGGCGGCGGAGCGGGTGGAGCGCTGATCGAATCCGCTGGCGACGCCGTGAGGATCCAACGGCTGACAAGCACTTTCTGCGCTGACGTTGAGATCCAGAGTGAACTCAGTCATGCTTGTAGTCCTTTTCATTGGTGGACGTGGCCTCTTTCCGAGCATCATCTTTTCTTCCTCTCTCTCTTTCTCTCTCTATATGTATATGTTTGTGTGTATCCCTCTGAAGAAAGAGAGAGAGTTTAGAGAGAGAAAGAGGGATGGTACATCATGGTAGGCTGGTGGGGGAAGAATGAGAGTTGGGAGATAGCTGGGAATATAAACGGAGGGCCACTAACCGGAGACGAAATCTGGGCCGTTCTTTTTTCTTTTCTTTTTATTTTTTTATTTAGGATTTTTGATTCCAAAACACTCAATTTCATATGGAGAAAAGAGAAAATAATGATATTTGGAGAAAGTTGCATTATTGTTTGGGGAAGCCACGTCAGCAGTCTTATATCAGCATATATATAATTATATATATAATATAAAGGCATCCTTTCATTGATATTTTTATTGTTTATTATAATTATTAAATTGAGTCCAGTGTCTACCATACACTATTAACTATAGACATGTTAGCATCAGTTTTTCTTAGTAAGATATTTTTACTTTGTTTAATTTTTTCAAAAAAAAAAAAAAAGAAAGAAAGAAAAAAATGAACCTTTCCCTCAAGCTCTACTGGTGACATCCTAAAGATTTATGAAGTATTTTGTTAAAATTAAATAATAAGGCAAAATCAAGAAAATAATCTCATAAGCATAGTTTTTAACTGGCTTTGAAAATCCTTTCATTAACACTATAAAACGTTTTACAAGAACTGTGTCAATAAATACACATGTATATTGTATATGTATGTAAAAATATTCTCCCTTATATTTCTCATCACAATAGATATTTGTGGTTTATTCATTACATTCTGGGAGAATATAACTGAATATAAATATAGTACAAACATGAAACTAATCCCACAATTATATGAGCTTCATATAGTTGTTTTCTACCATCCACTTGAAACTCCAATATCTCTGTTCACATTTGTAAGACCAATAAGCCCATCCAAAGGTCGCCTTCCCATAAACGTCGAGCTGGGCTCTTGCAAATCTTCGATAGTCTTCTTTCGAAGCATCATGAATGTACAGATCAGCTGTCCATTCTCCTACAATGCCATAGTACTATATTAGCTTGAATATGATAAAGAAACATGATGAACTAGCTTGAAAATGCAGGTGTAGATTTGAACGTACCAATGAAGGTTAAAGGGCCATTGTCTCGAGTAAGTTCTTGCAATTGCTTCGACCTTTTTTGGTAGATATAATCAGCGTTCTGTTGGCCGTTCAAGCTTCTAAAATAGTCTGAATAACGATTATAGTAATGCACGTCTATGACTGAGTAGTTAAGGCCTGAAGCAAAGTGGAGAAGCTCTGTACTGTTTGCTTCTCCTCCCAATCTATTCGATAGGATTACATAAGCACTAGGTGTGTATGTTCTCACTGCATCGTAACCAGCTTTGTAGTACTTCTTCAAGCAATCCAAAGTGACACCTGGGGCTAAGGGCTCGTTCATCAGTTCAATGGCTGCCAGGCTTGGATGATCAGCATATCTGAACATAAGAGAAAATAAGGTATAGATTACTTAATAATAATAATAAAATGTTTGGAGTTATTTGTATTGGAAATTAGAACCTTTGAGCTAAGAATTCTATGATAGAGACAGTTTCGCTTATTCTTGAATAACCCCATTGAAGAAATCCGTCTCGTGTTCCACTGTGGTGATTTCCATTCTGTGACCCTGGAGCAGCATGGAGATCCAATATGATCTTCATATTGTTGTTACTACAAAAGCAATGAGAGGGTATTTTACTTTTAACTAATTGTTAGAATAAAGAAAATAAAGAAAGAGAAGTCTTTCTTGATACTTACAGAGCCCATTCAAAAGCATTGTCTAAAGCTTGCAAAGAGCCCCCAACAAATGGTTTTGGTGGAACAGGATCGTATTTGATCCACCATCCAACTGGGATTCTAACGGAATTTAGTCCGTTCTCAGACATGAATCTGAAATCATCTTCCACAATGTAAGTGCTCCAATGATTCTGCGGTTATTTGACAAATTAAGCCACACGCAGGTGTTTTGTATCAATGAGGAATCTATGTAGTTATATTGAAGGTAACATTGCATGGCTTACCATCAATACTTTTGGAGCTTCATCTGGACCATAGCCATTGGTTAATTGGTACTCTCCTTGTAAGGTCTTGATAACATGCATCTCAAAAACAGAGGGATCTTCATCGCCCCACTCATTGGAACTTCCTGAGTAATCGGCCATCACAGAATCCTCCGTTTCTGCCTTTACAGGCCAAAATGTATGCATATAAGTAAATCTGCATTCTATCAAAATCATTGAGCCTTTCATAATTTGTCTAGAGATAGTTTTACCTGGAGATAAAGGTCATTTGATGCAAGGATACGCACTCTACTTGGATTGTCAACATTACGTATAATTCTGAAAGTTTCAGTTGGCCCGGGTTCAGGGACATGGGCGAAGACTTTAAGCCCTTCACCTTGAGGGAAAAGTCCAATAAAATTTTTGTTCGAAACTCTGAAATTGAAGGTGGAATTGTTGATTCTCCACAACTGCAGATTAACACAAATAAAGAGTGAGAAGGGAATTGGCCTGGAATAAGGGAAAAAAAAGAAACGAAACAGAAAAACTGACCCTAAAAGTTTCCCAGCTTCTTGGATTACGACGATTGGCTACCAATGCTGAACCACCACCATTTTCCGCACATAGATATTTGTTTAGCCTTACAGACTTCAAATGCACTTGAGTTCCATCCTAATGAATTGAAAACAGACTTTTTATTTAGCTTGAAGTTACCCCATATTTTTGTATGTAAAGAATGAAAAAGGGCTTTTTCGTGGTTTAGATAATGGTTTTTTAAAGCTCTAATAGACTCTTTCACCAACAAATACAATACATAGAGAAAGCAAATGAATTCTTTGATGCTTCCCTTTGTATGATTTATGGAGCTCCTATGGACATACTTAGCCACATCATATGACAAAAGGGCTGATATTATTCAACAGTTAGTGTATTTTCATTCTTTTCATGGATCCGTATGGACTTAATGTATCACTCAATCTTCAAGTCACTAATCACACAATCCTCACAACCATTTCAACTGAAAGCCACAATATCTACTCGATTTATCAAAATTAAGACATGCTAATGTACTTCCATGTGGGAGGATCAGATGAACTATGCTCTTCTAACTAGAAAATTGTTAGCAGTGTCATAAAGAAGTCATCGTGATGAATCGTTGAAAAGGATCCAATGAAATTATCAAGAACTCTCAAATTTGTTTATAAATCAAGAAACAACAGGGAATTCCTAGATTAAATTATGCAATGAAGATTAAGGTCATACATACCAACCTTATCTATCTATATACAAAAACATAGATTACAAATTGAGTGTCACTCTTTTCTCAGAATCTCCAAGGTTAATTAGGAAGGTACAAGCTATTCACCTCATACGAGACGAGAACCGTGATGCTATTTTTACACTTGTTTGATGCTTAAAAGGGCACCAAATTCCATCTATCTCCCATGATTAATCACTTCTACAAACTCCTTATTACTACCTTTGCAGCTTAGTACAAATCTATCATTTAAATCTAAATTAGGGCTCCATTTCCTCGCATCAAGATCTTGTTCTCCAAATACCATCTCATTTATATGTAAATGCTTCAATTTTGGGGTAAATGGAGATTGAAGCATTCAGTAATCACAGCACAAATCAATCACACAACTCAAACGATTTTGCAATTAGCTTATCAAATAATAACAGAACGCAATTCATTTCGTCAGATTGAAAATTAATCAACAACAGGCATTCATTGAGAGAGAGGGAGAGAGACCAGCAGATCTTTATTGGAAATGCTGTCAAAGAGAGACGGCGTCATCCAACCTTCAATCACGAGCCATCCGCCCAAATTCGCCGCCCTAAACGGCAAATCCTGACCGACACATTGGACCATAAACCATGCGAAGAAGCTCAATAAAGCTGTGAATTTCTGCTGCCTTTTCATCTCAGAATTCCTGGACAGCTTTTGCTAAATAAGCTCGTTTTTCTCAAAAATTATCGAAATGTTTGGATCATGAATTCGCGTACCAAAGAGTAAATCTTCGTTCTTCAATTTTTGTAAAACTGTTGTTCAGAAAAAGTGAGAGAACAGAAGCAGGTACAGACTGAAAGTGGAGGGAAAAGAAAGATAAGAAATACAGAGCCGTTGGAGACTCCGACAAATCAATCCTGGCCGTCTATTACGTTCACAGGATCAATAATGAAGAAATAATAACCCCACGTAGGGGGCCCCACGATCGAGGCACGAGTATATGGGCCCCTTTTGTCTATTCCATAATTACATTTGAATTATTTAAAAAATAAACTAAATGTACAAAAGGTACATGTATAATTAGATTCTCAAAAATCAAAATTTTAATGTCCAAAATCTTTAAATTTAAAATATAATAATAAAGTATTTTATTAATAAGGAATGTATGAAGTCAATTATATTATCCATATGAATCGTTCAAATTATTGTAC
This sequence comes from Scutellaria minor, assembly GCA_954870855.1. NCBI lineage: Eukaryota > Viridiplantae > Streptophyta > Magnoliopsida > Lamiales > Lamiaceae > Scutellaria > Scutellaria minor. Next base: position 1,170,036 of record OX940734.1, read on the forward strand.
GAGTTTTTAGTCCTTTAATAAGTAAATAAGTAATTGTAATTTTCATAAATTTTGTGATCTATTTGATAGTTTGACCAATTTATGGATATGATATGTATAACTCACCAACCATTTGATTAGAATTTTGTTAGACTAAATAAATCTGAAGTACATATTTGAATAATTTGAGTAATTATTTTAAATTGTTATGATAAATCTAAAATTATAAGTCCAAAACTTTATATGATTATATCACACATATTTATTATTGTGAGATCGACATACCACTATCTATAACTAAAATTAGTTTTCATAAATAATCTTTATTTTATGAATTATGAATTGATTCGATTAATGAAATTATATGTGTTACACATTATCATAAAATCTTACTCTTCGTTTAACGCTTTAACTGATATCATTTAAAACTTTTCTTGAAAATTATTATCTAAAATCTGCATTTGTAACCTAAGGCAAGTTTCCTTGTGGATGGAAGATAAAAAGGGAAATTGCAATTTCGTACAGTCTTGTTTTGATGGCTGGGCCCAATGAAATGTGTATATATATTTTCATGGGCTCATAGTAGTAGTCTTAGGCCCAACCTCATTGGAATTATTTAATTTGTTAATTTCTAGTTACATTCGAAATTTCCCCCTAATTATAAGATGGAAAACTATAATATTTATATATTATATAGGAATCCGTTTTTCAATGAGAATTACATTAGAGTGGAATTATGATCATTTGTTGAGCTTAAAAGTACAAGAGGGAGTGATGTGCATTATTATGACGTTGTTTTGAATTATGTGCATTTTCTTGAATTCTTTTTCGATAGATAATCGATAATTTGATTCAAAATTTTCAAATTAAATATAATTGATATATGATGCTAGTAACACCAGATTATTAGAAATCTCAGTGTCGACAACAATAAACTAGAACTACTATAATTAAAAACTAAATAAATAATAAAAATCCTATAAGTTAACATTGCTGGAATAGCTCAGTTGGTTAGAGCGTGTGGCTGTTAACCACAAGGTCGGAGGTTCAACCCCTCCTTCTAGCGCATTATCTTATTTTTTAAATATTATATATATTTCAAAAATTAATTTGAATATTAATTAACTCTAAATAACATATATATATATATATATATATATCCTGTTATATATGAATAACATATATATTTAGTTTTTTTTTTTAAGTATTACATTAAACATATTATATAAATTTCACAAATAAATTTGAATATTAATTATCTCTGAATAACATATATATTTTGTTATTTAAAAATTAATTTGAATATTAATTAACTCTAAATAACATATATATATATATATATATCCTGTTATATATGAATAACATATATATTTAGTTTTTTTTTTTAAGTATTACATTAAAAATATTATATAAATTTCACAAATAAATTTGAATATTAATTATCTCTGAATAACATATATATTTTGTTATTTATGAATAATATATATGTTTCTTTTTTCTTTTCCATTTGGTTTGGTAGTAAGTTCCTAAATTTATAATATTGGGATATAGTGAGCTATGGTTTCGAAAGGATGATTTTGGATGGGTTGGTTTTAGCATTGTTTTTTTTTTTTTTTTAAGTATTACATTAAAAGTATTATATAAATTTCAAAAATTAAATTGAATATTAATTAACTCTGAATAATATATATATATATATATATATATATATATATATATTACATTTGTTTTGGTAGTAAGTTTCTAAATCTATAAGATTGGGATATAGTGAGCTTTCGAAAGGGTGATTATGGATAGATTGGTTTTCAATATCAGTTTAAAAAGAATTTATGATGTGTTCATGCTTTTTTTCCCCCACAGAGAACACATATAAGATACTGAAAATATTTTTCTGTATTTTGTAATTTAAATTTATAATTTTCGCAACACCTTGAATTTATGGTTGTAATATGTCATATCAAAATCAATAAATTCTACCCATAAGAAAAAGGAAGAAGAATAGATAACTGGGAATGATTAAAACTTATATTTACTAGCACATCCTTAAAAGACAATTATATTATAAGCATCTTTATTATGCGACCAAAATCTATCATACCGGATTCTCTACCACCTATTTAATTTTATAAATTTTATTTAATTAATACATTTCACGTGTTAATTAATCAAAGTATAATAAATAAAAAATCAAAGTATAATAAATAAAACGACACACCTCAACACCATTAAATCATATTTAAAATGTTTCCCAACTTTAAACAATATTGTTTGACAAAGTATAATTCAGTCCAATATGAATAGAACTTGAATAGTCTAGATTATTTTATTTTACTTACTTTTAATTCATAGAACTTGAGTTTGAGTTGAGTTTCAAAATTTATTAAACATACAAATATATTCTAATTCATTTATTGTAATTTATCAAACCGAATTCAAATAAGTTTCCATTAAGTCTTGAATAAAAATAGATTATTCAAATTTCAATAATAATCATAATTCTCTTTAAAAAAATCATAATTAATTAAAAGTATAATTTTATATTAGGTTTAGGAGATCGACTAGGAATCTACGGCTATTAATGGCTTTGGTTAATCGAGGAATCCAACACGGTCAAAACAACCACTGCAGATCAGCAAAATCTGTACATTGTGAATTTCCATTTTTACCCCAAATCATTGTGGAACGAAAAAAAAAAAACAAGGGTATTCTAGGACAATTGATTAAATTACCATAACGCCCTTTATCGCTGATTAGGGCCCTTCGTTTCCTATAAAATTATAAATACACCTGAAGCCTTCCCACATTCGCATTCTCTCTCTGTCTGACGTCTGCTCTCTCTCTAGACATCGCATATAGAATATACATACAGCTTCACATACAACTGCACTAATACACATACGTATATATATACAAGAAATCTGATACTGCTATTTATATGTTTATTTGTTTGAACAATTTACCTCTCTCTAGATTTGGAGTCCATTGAGGTAAAATCTTCCCCGCCTTTGTGATTCCATCTCTCTCATAAGAGTTAATTTAGCAAAATACTGAATCGGTTTGAATGGGGAAACATGACTTTTAATTTTGGTCGGATTTAATCGTAAAAATGAATTAATGAGTAGTAAAATTGAATTATGAGATTGGTTTGCGCTTGTGGTGGAACTGTTTTCGATCTGGACTTTGAATTTTGTAGAGTTTGCTTGAACTAGTGATTGTGAATGATTCCGTTGTTGAATAAATGGATTTTTTGTTGTATTTGTTTGTATTTGGGATTCTTGTTACTGTGATAAGATTGCCACTCTTGGTTTAGTTTGTGTTTGGTAATGTGGAGTAACGAATTAAATATGTCGGTTGTCGGATTCTTAGGCTGATTAATTTTCTGAGTTTGTGTTGGTTTGACTTCGAGTGTGCTGATCTGGAGAAATTGTGTTTTGCTTGTCTTATGCATTGTATTGGTGGTATATGCAGGTTTATATTTGGGTAATGAGAGGCTAGGATTGGCACTAACTGTATTTACAGACTGCTAAAAAAACCTATGATTTGGTTCTGTTATTTGTGAATGACTTTTATCTTACACGTGTTTGTATTTGAAATAATCGGTTCTGCAGTTGGACGGAATCTCTTAGTTTAAATTGTATCTGGTAATGAGTAATTAATTATCTATTGAGATGAAGGTTGGTTGTTGGTGGACTATATGTATTCTTCGGCTGATTCTCTGAGTTGGTGTTGTTAGCTGGTTGACTCACTGGTTTGAAGAGTTTCTGTTTGGCTTTATCTTAGGCATTGTATTGGTATATCCAGGGTTATGGCTGGTAGAAATGAGTCTCTAGATGGCGCTAACTATATTTACAGAGTGGTAAAAAATGTTGTGTTGCAAGAGCTAAAAAAACTTAGGATTGTGAAGTTCTTTATTTATTTATCTTGGTCAAGTGCCTTGATCCGTAAATGTTAATAGAGAAAAGGTTTTGGCAAATCGAAGAAATTGGTAGTCTAGAGATTCTCTGGTCGACTCTGAATGACGTGGCATGTAATTTAAGATCGTTTATTCTTGAATGCAGTCCTTTATTTTGGCCCTGGTTCATAAAAGTAATGTGTGAGTTTCACTTCATGTCGCGTACAATTTAAGATCTAATATCCTTTCTGTATGTTGATTTTATTTGCTTCTATTTAGGAGCTCATTTTAGAGGCTCTTCAGATGACTATTCAGTTACAAGACTTTTACTATTTGTGGCTTTCTAGCATAGTTGCTTGGATCGTGGTATGATTAGGGTCGTGGGATGGTATGCAATGGCACTTTTGCTGGTACATGATATGAAGGGGGCAGGCCTGGTTGGTGTACACTTTTGGGCCCCGTGATACAGTTGAAAAGATAATTTGGGTCAATATTACAGGAATCTGAAAATAATATAATTTTAATATTACTTAAAGAAAAAAGAGTTTTCTTGACATAATAAATTAACAAAATAAACACAAATATATGAAAAGCATATGATAGGTCATAAATTCTGGGCGGACAAACTGTTGGAGAGGAGAGGCAACTTCTAGTAATTCATAGTCATCATAGAAAAGTAATGTTGGTTATGAAATACCAAAATAAGAATTAGGTAACTAAACTGCCCAGAGAGGATGATGTATCATAAAAAGTTTATGACTCCATCTGTGTACTGCTTGCTGTTGGATTTCTAGTATCAAACTGATTCTTTGATCTATTTTTATTGGGTTTACACATGCACACAACAAAAGCATGGATGCATACTCCACTTTGTTCCATTGTCCTATGCCCATTTATAGTTGGGTATAGACTGACACATCATCAGCACAGCATCATAGCAAATGGGTAAGGCCATCAATTAGAAAACAAGAAGTCATCACATCCTTCTCTTTTCCATGTGCGTGTCTGGTGGATTAGGTGGCTGCTAACGTTCTCTCTTGCTCTGGATAAAATGCCATGCTGCTTTTTTCCAGTTTCATAAATCCTTGTTTTATGTTAATTTAGTTTTTACTTGATGAGTCATTATTTAGGTTATACTGCAGTAATTTAGTGGAATGAAAGAGTCCATTCTTTCTGGTATATGATTGAAAAAGTTTGAGCTGTCTTTGATACTTTCAATATTCTCCGGCCTCTCTTTTTTTATATTTATGGACATGCATTCTTACATATTTCCTTTTTTAAAATTTGATGCAGAAGGTGCTTGTGTTGTTTATTTGAACACTTCCAAGGTCTTTGCATTTATGCTGAATGCCTCTTTGTTTGGTATGTTATGATCCTTTTCTGCTTAAAATTCTTAATACAATTAGAAGCAGGCATTTTTGGACATATTTGTTTGATTGTATGCAACTATTTGTGAAATGGGGTTGAAAGGAAGACTGCTATTTGATCTTAATGAATCCCCTATTGAAAATGAAGTTGATAATGATGGTGTTTTCTGCTTCCAGCCTCCAAGGGCCATTCCATCTTCAAGTGTTACAAAAGCTGACTTGTTTGTGGCATCATCAGGTTCCCAACGGGTAGTAAATAACTGTGCTTTCTCCTACTCATCTTCTGTTTCTGGTTTCATGCCTTTTATTCGGCCTAAAGTTGTCCGGGGATCTGACATTTCTGCTGAAAACAGAAGTTCTTTAGAAATTCATTCCAGCTTTGCCTCATCATCCAAATTGATTAATGGTCAGGATGGGAAGGCCTCTCAAAATCTTAAAACAGGTCCCATCAATGCTCAGGCTACTGAAAAAGAAGAGGGTGAATGGTCTGAAGCAGAGGTACCTGTTGATGCTCACAGAAGTGTTATTCATGAGGACTCATGTGGAAGTGACAAACAAGTGCAGGAGAAAGGCACCATTGGTGAGATGCAAAGCAATGCCTCTGTAGTGGGGGTGGAAAATATATCCTTTAATGCTGGTAATGTGAAGAATGAGAGTATAAAACCTCTACCGGTGCTGAATCCTGAAAAAAATGATAAGAAAGGTGATAGATCAACAGATGGTCAAGAAGATTCTGGTCCAGAGAGTAAAGAAAGAGGAACTAGAGGAGTTGAAGCAATTCATGCATTGAAGTGCGCAAATAATCTAGGGAAACGCCCTAAGCTTGACCAGCAAAAGGAAGTTATGCTTGGGAAGAAGCGTGGCAGGCAGATCATGTTTCTCAATTTAGAAGATGTTAAACAAGTTGGTTCTTTGAAAACTCCAACTCCTAGAAAGCAGATACCTGCACCAACTATGACCCGGACAGTGAAAGAAGCTCATCATGCTCTGCCATCTGCTGATCATGCGGATAAGTATTCTCAGTCTATAATGAGGGACACAAAACAAGGTGATCTATCAAGCCATGAAGGCAAAAGTTTTCTGGAGCTGAATGATTGTAAATCTGCAAGTAATTGTGAAAATAGGTCTGGGACTTTTGAGTCTCCTAGAAGATTTGACAGCTCAATAAATCTTTCCTCAGAAGGACGGATACCACCTGTTACACGACAGAGTTCTTGGAAGCATCCTCCTGATAAGCAACTCAATCAGTTCTCTGGCAGGAAACCTGCTGTTAGCAGTTACGGTTCTACTGATCCTAAATTAGCTTCAAAAAAACTAACTTCCAGGAAGCAAACTTTTGTTAACCAATATCAAGATTCATCCGTGGAACGCCTCTTACGTGAGGTGACAAATGAGAAGTTTTGGCATCACCCAGGTATTTAAGTATTTGACACTCATACGCTACCATCTTATGTCTATTTTAGTGGTTATTTGTAATTTTCTTGTTTTTTTTTTTTTTTTTTTGCTTCTGATCTTGAAATTAAGTTTTGCTGCTTCTTGTCAAAATTGACAGAGATAATGAAACTCTTTTTCAATTCTGTAACAGTTGATATTTAGTCAGAGGACTGTTTGCTTAGTGATGGGAGTGAGTGAGAGTCAGTTACTGATGTGTGCATTTTATTGGAAATAATTTTTTGATTCTCATCTCCTTATGACATCAAATGCAGCCTTCTAAATTCTGCTGTCCTACATTTTTTGGACATAGACAAAGGTTTCCCAAATATACACTTCTGATGATCAATATTGATTTCTGATTATCTGTATGCTTTGAATGGTCAATTTCGAATCCACCTGTATTTGTCTTTATCTCTTATTAGTTGCAGCAGTTAGTTGCAGCTTAGTTGCATGAACCTGTTGACATTCCATGCTTTATTTTATGCTTTGGTGGAATATGGACTGATAAATGATTGTGTTTTTCCTTGTGGCAGCCAGAAAACTCAGTACCTGATTTGCCATTTTCTGTTGGTTATCTGGTTCTGTTCCATTGTGTATTTCAATCTCTTTGCATTGATTTATTATTTGTCTTATGTAATTCCCTTATTTTTGCGATTTTATGAGGGTTGTATAATAGAGGTTTCATTGCGTCTATTGATGATTTAATACTGAGTGTTTACTGTGTCAAAAGTTTTTGCAATTGAAATTTTTTCTACTTAAATTTGGTCTACATGTCTGAAATTTTAACTTTTCAGTCTGCTAATTTCCGTGTAATAAATGTATTTTGATGAACTACTAAATTAAATTTGGTCACAATCTTTTTTTTATTTGCATGAACTTCCCAGAAAACTAAATAGCTGTCACAGAAATATTTAATGAAGACCTAAGCTGCAGTATATTTCGTATCTTGGAGTCAAAAACATTTATTCAGTTTATATCTTTGTGTTCACATGTTTCACAAGAATAACAAGTCTTTTTATTAAGAACGATAATGGCTTCTTACAGCTCAATTATATATGTTTGCTCATGTATGTATCTATGTTTCTGCAAAACAGTGGAAGAGGAGCTTGAACGTGTCCCTGGTTGTTTTGATTCAGTAGAAGAGTATATTAGGGTATTTGAGCCTTTGCTCTTTGAAGAATGCAGAGCACAGCTTCATAATAACTGGGAGGAATCCTCAGAAACAGTTTCAAGCCATGTTAGGGTATGCGTAAAAAGCATCGAACGGCGTGAAAGAGGTAACATTCTATTCCTCACCTTTCTCTGCACTAGACCTTGACTCCGTGTTTGGTATCTTAGTAATTAAACAAAATGAAGAAGTTTGATGCTACAACAATCCGTGTGTTTTTCTTGACATTAACAGGAAATGCTAGTTAGTAAAAGCAGTCAGCACTCTGCTGTTGTCTGTTAAATCGAACCGTAATTCCCAGGTTGCTAGTACAAGTTTTTGTTTGTTCTATCTTGATTTTGTAGTCTGCTTTAGTTGAATTAAAAGGTTCATTTTAGTTGTTTGCTAGGGTATTTGATGGTGTGAGGTGTTTCTTCATTTGTATTGTGTTCTGGCAACACAAAGTTATTATTATTAATACTCATGAAACATAATACTCATGATTTATGTTTCCAGCTTTCTTGCAATGACCTTGATGAGTATCATAGTAGCCACATCAGTCTATCTTCTGCTCTACCCTCTTCTTTTAAATTTTGTTTCTCTTTTTTGTGTTTTGGCTTTCTCAGGATGGTTTGATGTGATACTAATGCCACCACTTGACTACAAATGGACATTTAAGGAAGGGGATGTAGCAGTTCTTTCATTCCCCAAACCTGGAGCAGGTTTACATATCTTCTTCAATAAATTATGGTATATCTTTAATCCACTTTTGGTTTATCAAAGAGAAATCATTGATTTTCTTGTCTTGATTGATGCGATGCAGTCAACTCTAGGGAGGAGAAACCAGAATTTAATGGACGTGTCACAGGTACAGTGAGGCGTTATATGCCTATTGATAACCGGGAACATACAGGCGCTATCCTTCACTTTTATGTTGGAGATTCATATGATTCCTCCAGCAGGTGAGTCATACTGTGTTGTTGTTAATGATATTATATGGCTGCTTTGGCAAACCATGTCAAGAGGATATGTACTTTTCTTGGTCAAACACTGATTTTATCATATTTTACAACATATAGCAAGATTGATGATGATCATATTCTGCGAAAGCTCCATCCAGGGGATTTCTGGTACCTGACTCTACTTGGTTCTCTGGCTACCACACAGCGAGAATATGTTGGTCTGCATGCATTTCGCCGTCTTAATTTACAGGTACTATTTGAAATCTGCTTTATGTGAATGATGGCATGCATGACTTGGTGCTTTTGAGCTTGACAATTGCTGATATCCTTTTACAGATGCAAAATGCTATCCTTCAGCCAAGCCCTGACCAATTCCCGAAATATGAAGAACAGCCACCTGCAATGCATGATTGCTTTACTCCAAACTTTGTTGAACACCTGCGCAGGGCATTTAATGGGCCTCAGCTATCTGCAATTCAATGGGCCGCTATGCATACTGCTGCTGGTACATCAAATGGCATGACAAAAAAACAAGATCCATGGCCTTTTACTCTAGTTCAGGGCCCCCCTGGAACCGGTAAAACACACACTGTGTGGGGAATGCTTAATGTGATCCATCTTGTCCAGTACCAGCACTACTATACTGCATTGCTAAAGAAGCTGGCACCTGAAAGCTATAAGCAGGTTGATGAGAACAACTCGGATAGTGTGGCCTCTGGATCCATTGAAGAAGTTCTACAAAACATGGATCAGAATCTCTTTCGAACTCTTCCAAAACTTTGTCCAAAGCCCAGGATGCTCGTCTGTGCTCCTTCAAATGCTGCAACTGATGAACTGCTTGCACGTGTTCTTGACCGTGGATTTATTGATGGTGAGATGAGAGTTTATCGACCTGATGTTGCTCGAGTTGGTGTGGATTCTCATAATCGAGCTGCTCAGGCAGTGTCTGTTGAACGAAGGACTGAACAGCTTCTGATCATGACTCGTGATGAAGTTCATGGCTGGATGCACAATTTGAGAATTCGTGAATCTCAGTTATCTCAGCAAATTGCTTCCGTTCAAAGAGAACTTAATGTTACTGCCGCCACATGTCGTGCACAAGGATCTGTTGGTGTTGACCCAGATGTTCTCATGGCCAGAGACCAAAACCGAGATGCTTTACTTCAAAACCTTGCGGCAGTAGTTGAGAACAGAGACAAAACACTAGTTGAGATGTCACGGATGTTCATTTTGGAAAACAGGTTCCGAGCTGGTAGCAACTTTAATTTGGAGGAAGCTCGTGCAAATCTGGAGGCAAGCTTTGCCAATGAAGCTGAAATTGTTTTCACTACAGTTTCAAGCAGTGGGCGCAAATTGTTCTCTTGTCTGTCTCATGGCTTTGACATGGTTGTGATTGATGAAGCAGCACAGGCTAGTGAAGTAGCAATACTTACTCCACTTTCTCTTGGTGCAGCTCGATGTGTTCTTGTGGGGGATCCTCAGCAGCTCCCTGCCACTGTAATCAGTAAGGCTGCCGGAACCTTGTTGTACAGCAGAAGTCTTTTTGAGAGGTTTCAGCAAGCAGGTTGTCCAACTATGCTTTTATCCGTGCAGTATAGAATGCATCCCCATATTAGGGATTTTCCTTCCAGACACTTTTACCAAGGACGCCTTACAGATAGTGAGAGTGTTGCTAATCTTCAAGATGAGAAATATTACAATGATCCGCTTTTGAGGCCTTATATCTTCTTCAATATCAGCCATGGCCGAGAATCTCATCGGGGGGGCTCGGTTTCATATCAGAATACACAAGAAGCACAGTTTTGTGTTCGTTTGTATGAGCACCTTCAGAAAACCACAAAATCATTGGGGCTCATGAAAGTGTCTGTCGGGATCATCACTCCATACAAGCTGCAATTGAAATGTCTCCAGCGGGAGTTCAAGGATGTCTTGAATACAGATGAAGGAAAAGACATCTATATCAATACGGTGGATGCATTCCAAGGACAAGAACGTGATGTAATTATAATGTCTTGTGTCCGTGCATCAAGTCATGGAGTTGGGTTTGTTTCAGACATACGTAGGATGAATGTTGCTCTTACTCGAGCAAGGAGGGCTCTCTGGGTAAGATTCCTTTTCCTTTATATCTGTTTCATCTTAATGTTGTTACCCTCCTACTCATCTTCCTTGGCAAAATTGTCAGGTAATGGGGAATGCAAGTGCACTGGTGCAGTCTGATGATTGGGCTGCATTGATTGATGATGCCAAAGCACGAAACTGTTATTTAGACATGGATTCTCTTCCTAAAGACTTTATTCCCGAGCCCTCTAGTTATGGGACGTTTTCTTCCATGAAGTTTAGTGCAAGGGGTTCGAGATCTGGACCAAGATATAGATCAAATGATTCGAAAGTGGAGCACAGAGCTGTCATGCCGTTGAAGGATGACAAAAGGTCTAATATATCTTCTATTTCTAGGAATGGAAGTCAGAGGTTATTGAGACCAGCAACAGACAATTCATTGGCTAGTTTTGATCAATCTAGTGATAGATCTAGAGAAACCTGGCGGCATGGAATTGAGAAGAAAAATCCAGCCGGTGTTTTGGGAAAGCGTGACTTGTAGCCCGCTGTTGCAATGGCGCAGAACATCATTTTGTTTTCCTTGGCTTATTGTTGTGGGGTGTACCTGTGCCCCTGATAGGCTATAAGAGCATCGTCCCACTGGTTAACCTTATGATATGAATGTTGAAGATGATGAAAGGTTTTTAGTGAACTATGGAGTTATCGACCTGGATCATGTTTCAAGTTCAAAGTTGTTTGAGTGGAAGGACCCAACTTGTTCACCAACGGCATCTTCCATCAAATTGGTTCCAAGTTCACCATTTTCCTGGACACCACAATTTGTGCCTTTTATGAGGTGGGGACGAGCTGCTATGGTGAAATTGGTGGGAACATTGCTCGAGTTGGAGCTAATGGACTCGATATTCATGCTTGTCAAATTCATGTCTCGGTAGGATCTGGAGGTAAGATTTCCTTTTACTGCACGCTCTAGATTTCGACTTAATTTTGCTAGAGTTTTCATAAGATGGCTAAATTATTCAGATAGTATAGGATTATTCAAATGATTTTTGCCCTACTTACTGCTTTCCACAACTCGTCGAATATGTTTGTTTAAAGAATAGTACTTCTGATCTCTTTCACAATATATCACTCTGGTGTGAGAACTTCATCAAACAAGCATGCATCCATTTTCTTCAGACTGAAACTATCTCGAAGGCTGATCGTGATAGAAACAAAAAATTTAACACGTGACTGAAAAGTGATTTACATAGTTCATGGTTTCATTATTTCCTTCACCCAAGGACCAGATGATTGTTGTTTATCACTCAAACTTAATCTTGCTTTCTTCTACTGACAGTAAAACACGAGGTTGCTGAGAATTCCAGCGGTGCATACTCCATCCTGCACCCCGTTGCATCGAGTGTAGTATGCAAGGGAGAGAGAGAGAGAGAGAGAGAGAGAGAGAGAGAGAGAGAGAGAGAGAGAGAGAGAGAGAGAGAGAGAGAGAGAGAGAGAGAGAGAGAGAGAGAGAGAACGTAATGAATAGCCATACTCGTTGTCATGCTAATGGTGTGGTAAAGATGATGAAGGTCTCGACTCCCAATTACGGAGTTCTCTAGCCACGGCTTGGCCATCCATGTCATCAAGCTACAGAGGATTTTATGATGATGTTTGTCTACAGAAATTGAACATGCCTACAGATGTACACAAGCTGATGATGAAGTGGGCAAGAGAAAAGGATAGTTTATTATGTCTTTAATGAAAGATATATTGCAAATTATATTTTATTTCTCATTTTCATATTGTCAATATATATGATGTGGTTAGAACTTTAAATTCAGTAAACTGTAAAGCCGCTCTTGTATTTTCAGAAAAGGTGCTTTTCTATTTTCTCAAATCAATTTAAAACTTTTTTAGTTAAAACAAACAAATAAAATTTAAATATGGCTACAACTATTTGCATTAATTTAATTCGATGCAAAAAAATTCACATACACAGACACAGGATCGTTGAAGACCGTTTTCCATATTATAGTAGTTGACACTTTTAACACTAACGTTGTGTTATATTTCTTCTGAAACAATTTCTCATTTCCAATTGGGTTTTAATTTTCCATGTGAACTCTTAGTTTTGAATGTATTAAAATCGTTGTCCATTACGCAAGTATTACGTCAGCATTTGCTGAAATTTTATTTTCTTTAAAATTGTCAACAACAATGCTGCAGACCCTTCTGACCCTTTCTTTGTCTTTTTCCCGTTGACCAATCTATCCGTCACATTTTCCATTGTCTACGATCAAGATTAACATCCATTAATCCATTCTTTTAGCTAAAGCAAACTCCATTTACAGCTTTCTTCGTCGTCGTCTTCTTCTTCAAATATTTCAACTTCTTAATTACTTTACCCTCTTCCAATCCTTGATCGTGCTTCATCCTGGTGTGTTCTCTCTCTCTCTCTCTCTCTCATAAATATTTGTCTGTTTTGTGTAAAGGGACCTCTCAATTTGCTTCTCTTTTGTTGAATTTGGTGATAGTGAAATCATTTGAGCTGATTTCTCTATGTTAATCTGGGAGAAAGTTATTGGTTTAATTTGTGATTGCCAGGGGATTTTTCATTAGTTGTTAAAGCTGAAAGTTTTTGGTGTTGAATTCTGTCGTTAAACTTTGGATTAAAGTTCTATAACACAAAAAATTAACAGTTAATTTCTTGCCTTCTTTTTTCTTGTTTTTCCATCTTGACCCTATCTTTCATTTAAGTAATTTTCTTCAATATTATTACAGAGTACATTTTACTTTGTCTTATAGAAAGAAGCATTTAGACAAACTTGCAGTGATTTTAGCAAATTTTCAGTAATACTGCAAGAATGAGGATAATATTCCTGGGTGATTATCAATATAGACTTGATTATGTGTTATTTCATATATGTTGGTTTTGAACCTAAAATAATCTATAAAGCCTTGTCTGATTTCTTAGATGGGATTGAGAGGATAGATTCAATGTTTAAATCACAAATTGAATACTAACATCTTTGGATAAGTTGTCTTATTTTGTTTGGATTGAGTGATTGAATGAAGGGAAAAAAAACAAAAGAAAAGATGAGGAGAAAATGAAATTCAACCCATTTTGGGTTGATAACTTATCACTCATTTGTGGTGTTTTATACCAGACTTTGATCATAAAAATGGATAAATAGTCCAATCTAACCTAACTAGTCAAACCAAATGAGGCCTTAGAGTCTAAGATTGAACTGTGGTGGGGGCTTAAACTTCATATTTTGGACGCAATCTGCATTGTAATAAATTGATTGTCTTCAGAAAGTTGAAAAAAATTGGCTAACTGCAATTATTGTGAGTTAAAATTATGCATTGTCTGCGGTTAGTCAAGTGTGCAGTTGTGCCACATAACAATCTTATTTATTGCAAAACCTAATTAGTGAGTTCTAAATAAACCAGTCTGTGGGGGCCTGGATAGGCCCTATGGATGATGCAAGAAAATATATAAAATTTAGGCAGCTTATCTGTCTATGGTATGCTACGGCTTTAGCACGCCTAATTTCTATATGTGCATTGTTAGATGATTGATAGCCACACGATGTTGTTTACTTGAGCATTTATAGCATGTTTTATGTAGAAACTTCCTTTTCTATATCAAGAAGTTTGGTAGTGATATATTTTTTCATTGATTGTAGAGGTGATTCAATTCCTTCAAGAGAGAAGCATTGAGAATTATGAATGCTGGTTTGAACAAGCCCACTCTAGATGGATGTGAGGATTCCTTATCTCCACAAGTACAAAAGGAAAAGGTATTTTAAATACGATGATTTAGAAACGTATGTTGATACATGTGAATTGCTATGATGATAACGTTTGTGTTTTTATCAAGATTAACGAGGTGAGAAGGTTGATTGGGCCACAATCGGGAAAATTAGCACTTTATTGTTCAGATGATTGTATTTCAAGATACTTGAGAGCACGAAACTGGAATGTGAAGAAGGCTGTTAAAATGTTTAAAGCTTCGTTAAAGTGGAGGCTTGAGTTCAAGCCGGAAGAGATACATTGGGTAAATCGACTTTATTCTTTTGATCCATGCTTTTATCGTTCTCAAGGTGTGTTTGGTTGACTTGACTACTTGTTTACTTGTTGAAAGATGGAGCCTTTCTTTGTATGATTTCATCAACTATACCTGTTTATTTGAGGTTTTGCATGAGTTTGGTACCGTTAAGAGGATTCATGATTCGCTATCTTACCTGTTCGTTTATCTTCATTTGGAATGTAGGAAGATGTTGCATTGGAAGCAGAAACGGGTAAGATTTATCGATCAAGTTACAAAGATAAGGACGGGAGGCCAGTTCTCGTCATGAGACCTCGATGCCAGGTTATATCTGAAGCTAGATTTGATATTCTCATGAAATTATGATTGGTAATTTGTGAGTTTGATCACCTCGATTTATTACATTGAAGGACAAGAACATCTGAAGTATACATTAGTACTATATATAGCTGCTTTCAATGAGTCACAGTTATCCAAACAAGTAGAATATCTTCTCTGTTGTTGAAATTGTTAGCTCTTAATCGTATGATTTGTGCTCGACTGAGATAGTAGTTTGTATGCCTATGCAGAATACAAAATCGATAAAAGGGCAAATTAAGTATTTGGTCTATTGCATGGAGAATGCGATTCTGCATCTTCCTCCGGACCAAGAGCAGATGGTATGGTTGATCGATTTTCATGGTTTCAATTTGTCCCATATTTCGATCAAGGTGACCCAAGAAACGGCCCATGTGCTGCAAGAACATTACCCCGAAAGGCTTGGTGTCGCAATTTTACACGATCCACCCAAGATATTTGAGCCATTTTGGAAGGTACGATGATTCTACGGCTCCTATGTTATTTTCTAACGTACAAGGGATGGAATTTCGGGTATATCTTGTCCACGTTTCAAACGCACGATCCATTTGAAATGGGTACGGATCATAATAGAAAATCACCAATATACCTATAAAAATCGAACCATCGTGTTTCTTTTCTGGTCTTCTACAAAGTCATGTGTAGATGATAAATGGTTTTTCTCATCCACATCAGATGGCGAAGCCATTCTTAGAGACTAAAACAGCCAACAAAGTGAAGTTCGTATACTCGGACGACCAGAATACAAGAAAGATCATGGACGAGTTGTTCGACATGGAAGTGGTGGAGTCTGCATTTGGTGGAAAAGATAATGCGGATTTTGACATCAACAAGTACGCTGAGAGGATGAGGGAGGACGACAAAAAGATCTCATCTTTTTGGAAAACCGATCATAATCTACCACCACCACCTGTAGCCACTGCACCATTAGATTCAGCGAACTCAGACTCTGATTCTGATCCATCTAATATAAAAGCAGAGAAGTCCATTGTTCCGAATGTAGAAGACACTGATTCAACTCAGATCAATCTCTGCAAGAGAAGCATTTGTGAGGTTCGACTTCGAACTGAGTAAGAATCTAACTGTTCCGAGTTCGTCCCACGATTTTTGCCAAACATTGAAGGCATGAGGTTGTAACAAATATTAGGACAGAAATATTGTTTCCGAGATTCTTACATGAGCATAAATCAGATAGCAAAATGAGACTCTACTACAAGATATTGATGATGAATCCACATTTATTCTGACTTGAGAAATAACTTTCTAACAATTGATGTTCTAGCAATTTCAAGACACAATTTGAATAATACTGATACGATAATAGCAGAATGATACTACAAAATATCAAATATCAAATCGACTCTTCTGCAGAAGCCAACTAGAACCCTAAACGAGGCATGGACAAGTTAGGCAAAAGGACGATTTGGAATGCCTAGCACTTTAATGGACCTTTAGAACAGCGCCTTGTCCTAAACTTTTCTTATTATACCCACACGAATCCACTTACTGTACAGAATTATTAGATATGCACTTGTAACAAGCATAAATATCACTTGATCCTCCAATGATTAACATAGAATAATACCTGGCAGCCATTGGAAGAGTAGGGAGGTTGAAAATGGAACAGAGCCAGAAAGCAGAACACTTTCATCGCCAAGTGATCGAATAATCGACCTGTATTTGGAGCAAAGATGTCATCAATCAGCCATTCTAACTTCACATGAGATACACTGTTCCAAGTTCTCGTTTTTCCATGCTTCCATCAAAATAGAAGCAGGAAAATCTTCACAGCAGCTTAGCAATTAAACAGGGAGTGGAGAGCAAGAATAAGATCATGTAAGAGAATACCGTATAGTTGCTTACATGAATGCAAGAATAAGTTCCATAATAGGGGCTAAGAGAAAGTGCTAAACAATCTGAGTCTCAGGCATTTGGAAGAAATTAATTGATTACTAAAATGTTCTAATTTTGGAACATTGCAGAAGTAATGAAGTCAATTTACTAGAATTTGTTTCTACTTTTAAAAGAATTCCTAGTGCATCTACATTCTATACAACACCTGCAAAAAATCAGCTGGTTCATATCTTCGATATCATTAGATATTTGCCATAGGAGTCCAAATATCAGGCAACTGGTCCTCCTCCCCGGATTTGATTGCATTATCTGGATTTAAGAAATTCTAAGCTTGAGTATCAACAAATTATAATTCGCTGGGATAATGAATTTAATCACCAAAGCGCTCCACCTTTCAGCATTTGAGTGGCCATTCCCTTACCATAATTGTACTACCACAAGGAATTGTAAGTTCATTATCCCAGCGAATTATAATTTGTTGATACTCAAGCTTAGAATTTCTTAAATCCAGATAAAGCGCTCCACCTTTCAGCATTTGAGTGGCCATTCCCTTACCATAATTGTACTACCACAAGGAATTGTAAGTTCATCATCATAATCGTATATTCCATGGACTGTGGATAAGAGTACAGAGAGCAAAAACCATTGGAAAAGGAAATCAAGATTCTCCGGGACGAAATCCACCTCACGAAATTGTCTTGTAGTATGACTTGATATGCAATCCATCCTAAGTTAATTCAAATAATTCAGCTAACTTGTGAAGTCAAGATCCATGCATAGTCAATACTAAATTTAGAACCTCAGTACAAGGAAATCATACCTATTTCCCAACAAGAAAGAACAGATTTAACATGGCCCATCTCCACACAAGAAACATCTTGAGGCATCCAAACTATGAGCTCCAAGTCCATCTTACCAAAATCCAACAGCTGATTCACAATTTGGGCTCATTCACTCAAAATTTGTCCGAGCTAGGAGTCCATCTTCCCGAGAAATGAAACAGTTGGTGCACAAGCCGGACCTATTCAGTCAAACTCCTTTGTTCCCCTAGGGTACTTACAGCTCCCAAGTTCAAATTAAAACCCCCTCGTTATCATCCACAATCAAAGCAAGAGGCCAAGCATGGAATAGCACGTAAAGACCACAAGCATATTCCATTAGAAAAGGGCGCTGATCCCCACAGAAAAACAAAGAGGATGATTCACATCAGCATACCAACTGCTACAAATCTCGTTTTCCTAAAACCCCAGCAGCATTTTGCTTCTTTTGAATGCCATGTTGCCAGGCATCTCGAGATTTATCGTTAGATTGATCAAAATCAACCAATAAACTATCTGATACTGGCCTTAAGCTCCGATAGCTTCCATTCCTTGGAATTTTAGATATACTAGACTTTTCATCCTCCTCTGATGGCGTGCCAGATCTGGACTCCACCTGTGAATCATGTGTTCTATATCTTGGTCCAGATCTCAAGCCCCTAGCACTAGACATCTTGGAAGAAAATGTGCCATAAGAAGAAGGCTCTGGAATAAAGTCTTTAGGTAGAGAATCCATGTCCAAGTAACAGTTTCGTGCTTTGGCATCATCAATCAATGCTGCCCAATCCTCAGACTGAACCAGCGCACTTGCATTGCCCATTACCTGTCAGTCATTATAGAGCAAACAATAAACATTTTTACCCAATATCAGATGAGTGGTGGGATTAACAACAATAATCTAGAACATGCGTTAAAAGAAAAGGAACTTACCCAAAGAGCTCTTCTTGCTCGAGTAAGAGCAACATTCATGCGACGAATGTCTGCAACAAATCCAACTCCATGACTTGATGCACGCACACAAGACATTATAATGACATCACGTTCTTGGCCTTGGAAAGCATCCACTGTATTAATGTAGATGTCTTTTCCTTCATCTGAATTCATAACATCCTTGAACTCCCGTTGAAGGCATTTCAGTTGCAGCTTATATGGGGTGATTATGCCAACAGTCACTTTTCCAATCCCCAATGATTTTATATTTTTCTGAAGGTGCTCATATAAACGAACACAAAACTGTGCTTCTTGTGTATTCTGATATGACACCGAGCCCCCTCGATGAGATTCTCGGCCATGACTAATATCAAAAAAGATATATGGTCTCAAAAGAAGATCTTTGTAATATTTTTCATCTGGAAGATTAGCAACACATTCACTATCTGTAAGGCGTCCTTGGTAAAAGTGTCTGGAAGGAAAATCCCTAATATGGGGATGCATTCTATACTGCACAGATAAAAGCATTGTTGGACAACCTGCTTGCTGAAACCTCTCAAAAAGACTTCTGCTGTACAACAAGGTTCCAGCAGCCTTACTGATGACAGTGGCAGGGAGCTGCTGAGGATCCCCCACAAGAACACATCGAGCTGCACCAAGAGAAAGTGGAGGCAATATTGCTACTTCACTAGCCTGTGCTGCTTCATCAATCACAACCATGTCAAAGCCATGAGTTAGACGAGAAAACAATTTGCGCCCACTGCTTGAGACAGTAGTGAAAACAATTTCAGCTTCATTGGCAAAGCTTGCCTCCAGATTTGCACGAGCTTCCTCCAAATTAAAGTTGCTACCAGCACGAAACCTGCTTTCCAAAATGAGCAGTCTGGACATCTCAACTAGTGTTTTGTCTCTGCTCTCAACTACTGCCGCAAGGTTTTGAAGTAGAGTGTCTCGGTTCTGATCTCTGGCCATAAGAACATCTGGATCAACACCAACAGACCCTTGTGCACGACCAGTGACAGCAGCAACATTAAGTTCTCTTTGAAGGCAAGCAATTTGCTGAGCTAATTGGTTTTCACGAATCTTCAAACTGTGCATCCATCCATGAACTTCATCACGACTTTTCATCAAAAGTTGTTCCGTTCTTCGTTCCACAGAAACTGCCTGAGCAGCCCGAGTCTGAGAATCTACACCAACCCGAGCAACATCAGGTCGATAAACTTT
Source organism: Scutellaria minor (assembly GCA_954870855.1). NCBI lineage: Eukaryota > Viridiplantae > Streptophyta > Magnoliopsida > Lamiales > Lamiaceae > Scutellaria > Scutellaria minor. Next base: position 1,190,088 of record OX940734.1, read on the forward strand.
CATCTCGCCATCAATGAATCCACGGTCAAGTACACGTGAAAGTAGTTCATCAGTTGCAGCATTTGAGGGAGCACAGACAAGCATCCTAGGCTTTGGGCATAGTTTTGGAAGAGTTCGAAATAGATTCTGATCCATGCTCTGTAGAACTTCATCAATGGAACCAGAGGCTATACTATCTGAGTTGCTCTCATTAACCTGCTTATAACTTTCAGGTGCCAGTTTCTTTAGCAATGCAGTATAGTAGTGCTGGTACTGGACAAGATGGATAACATTAAGCATTCCCCAGACAGTATGCGTTTTACCAGTCCCAGGAGGCCCCTGAACTAAAGTAAAAGGCCATGGATCTTGCTTCTTCGTCACACCATTTGATGTTCCAGCAGCTGTATGCATTGCAGCCCATTGAATTGCAGCTAGCTGGGGACTGTTAAATGTTCTGCGCAGGTGTTCAACAAAATTTGGAGTGAAGCAATCAGGCATTGCAGGTGGCTGTTCTTCATATTTCGGGAATTGGTCAGGGCTAGGCTGAAGAATAGCATTTTGCATCTGCAAAAGGATATCAGCAATTGTCAAGCTCAAAAGTACCAAGTGATGCATGTCATCATTCACATAAAACAGATTTCAAATGGTACCTGTAGATTAAGACGGCGAAATGCATGCAGAGCAACATATTCTCGCTGCGTGGTTGCCAAAGAACCAAGCAGAGTCAGGTACCAGACACCCCTTGGTTGGAGCTTCCGCAGAATATGATCATCATCAATTTTGCTATAGTATAAATAACAAATCACATAGTAAGTACAGTAAGTACACAAGCCAGAATTTGCAGTCTCGATAAAGTGATTACTCCACAAACCAAGTAGACAAGAGGCAAAATGACTATATGACTCACCTACTCGAATCATATAAATCCCCAACATAGAAGTGAAGGATTGCTCCAGTATGCTCTCGGGTATCAATAGGTATATGTCTCCTCACTGTCCCAGCTACACGGCCATGAACTTCCAGCTTCTCCTCATCTTCAAGATGTGAGGAACTATTCCTCCTAGGGTGGACTGCATCATTCAAAGCATTAAAAGATATGGCTTCCCATTTTACAATTCACAAAAATTTAATATTCATTTTGGAAAAAAAAAAAAAAAAGGCATTGGGGGGAACAAAATGGGTGGGGGGGGGGAGGTCATACACTCCAGATATATACCTGCTCCAGGCTTGGGGGATGAAAGAACTGCAACATCTCCCTCCTTGAATGTCCATTTGTATTCATGTGGTGGAATAACAATCACATCAAACCATCCTGGATAAGCCAAAAGTAAATCAATTAAGCAGCTAGATAGATAAAATCACATGCAGGCTGCAGTCAGAAGAAGATTGACAGATAAAAGGATAGGAAGCATATGTCAGCAATTTGAAGGAAAATCATACTTTAATCAAAGATCCAACATGTAAAACACTCAAATCATAGTGAAGAGAAAGACAACAATATCTTGAAGAGGCTACACCACTACATTGAAGGCCTAAAAAAAAAATGGACTACTAGTCTGGGATTGGGCAGACATGAACTTGTACTAGGTCTCTGTAGGAGGATGAATACTTTGTGTTTCCAAATAAGCTCAAGGTATTAGATAAAAGTGACATAAAACATGAATATTGGGACCAAGTACTACAATTTTTCAGATGCCTGGGAAGCAGATTTCAGGAAACAAGACAGCAGACAGCTGTAACTCAAATAAATTATTTCAATAGCTATAAAGAACAACATATAGGAGCATTGGGCATGCATAACTTCCACATTTCAATTTAAATACTGAGACATGAAGCACAAAGGTAGGGAACTATTTACAAAACAAAAACCCAAAAAAAAAAAAGATTTAGTTTTAAAATTGCACATGCCAACCTTGACATTAGCTTCTATTTGACAAATTGCAACTATAGACAAACAGGGAATATTTGTAAGAAAAATACAAAACTCAAGGGAGTTTTTGCAGAACTTCAAGGGCATATTTCTTAGTTCTTCACATAATAGGATTTTTTTTGTAAATAGGTCAAACCTCAAGGGTATTTTTTGTAATTTACCCAAATATAAACATTACGCCAACATTTAGTATAAAAGAAAGTTTATTTGATAAAATATACCCCTTTCCCTTCGTTCGATACTCTTAACGCATACTCTGACATGATTTGAAACTGTTTCTTGTGACTCTTCCCACGTACTATAAAGCTGTGCCCGGCATTCTTCAAAAAGCAAAGGCTCAAATACCCTGATATACTCTTCAACTGAGTCAAAGCTCCCAGGAACTCGTTGGAGCTCCTCTTCCTCTGTTTCATAGAAATATTTAGATACAAGTCTAAAAAAGAATGACAAAAATCTAAGTCCATCATTATCCTTATAAATAGGGAAAAATTCAGAACATAAAACCGCTAAATAGATGCAGTAAGGAAGCAATTCTGATGGAGTAAAGGAATAGAAATCAAAAACAGCTACCAATAATTAGATAAATCCACATATTGCCATGCACAATATGTGCAAGCCGCAGCCGAATTGCAACCAATATTTCTGAAGCTAATCTTCTCCTAAACTGATAGGTTATTTAAATATTAATCACATCTACTCCTAACAAACTTCTAACAACCAGCCCATGGGCTTACTTCACAAAAATAAAAGAAATAATCCAACTAACAAAAAACTAGACTACCGTCTGGCCTTTTTCTACTTTTTGGGCCTCCAGGTATAAACAATCAAAGCCCGTTTCCTATCAAATTCAATGTTGAAAAAAGATGAATATGGAAAACACAAGGTACAGAAAGTTTTCCATATACACACTCATGCAGATCTATAATAGCTGATTCCACATAAAAAATGATTTTAGAAGTTCCACATAAGCATAAATTACTACGACGTATGGAACTTAAGTCTAAACAGAAGGATGACTATAGCTCAGTGACATAAGTCCTCTATTCCAGAACCTTTCCAGATGGTTGATACATACCAAATGGAGACATAGGTTCCTTTGTTGTTTATGGTGTCTCAAACACAATTATCACAGCTTACTGAATAAAATTCTCTCGAGTCTTAGTCAAAAGCAAAACTCAGTCAATCAGCAGCAACAAACAGATAACAGCATGCAAACCTCCACTATGCAACCCACAGAAGAAAGTAAAGAAAAAAAAAAACAAGAAAAGACTAGATAAAACAGACCATGACTTGGTACATAGATCATCGGTCAAGGAAGTAAATAGCACAAAAGATCCACTTGCATAAACATTACATGCAGTAAAGACAAAAATATATACTTCAGAAGATAATCTGCAATGGAAAGATTGAAAGAAAGAGCTTTTAACATTAAACCAAGAATCCAAGCGGTATCCCCATGAGCCTTGTAGCTCAAGTGGTATCTCCATCTTTATAAAGATGCAAATTGGATTGACTAGGGTTCAAACCTGGAACACCCAAGTATTCTAGTCTATATTGTCTCCCATTCCCCCACAAAAAAAGATTCTAAAGCTAACAGGATAGTGAAATCAACTGGAAGAGTGGAGGACAAAGAGGACACTTCGCAGTAATTGAACTTCTATTGCAATTAAATAAGAAAAAAAAAGGTTCAACATAAGCAAGGAGTAGACAAAAGTTCAAATGCAACCATAAATGCCAGTGCAAACCAAATGCACAATTCTCTGATCACCACAGGGAAAAAAAAATCATTCCATACTTACACCAAAACACATCAAGGAAATCACATAATGCTCAATCAGGTTCATTCTGAGCTTAAATCACAGCAGAAGCATAAAAAAGGAGTACAAAGCTTATAGTGACTGAAACAAGTAAGAAATAATTGATACAAGTGAAAGTATTGCTAATCTCAAGCATATTGAAAGATGTAGCACCACTTTTAGCAGGATGCTCCTAATATAAACTAAGGATGGACTACATGCAAGCTTATTCTGATTACATCGCCACATAAATAACCTAGCAGTTTCTTTTAGAGCTCAGAGATTAAAAATTACTTTCAATTCTGACGAAGTAACAACAAACTGAACATTCAGGCAAATAAGGTACGGCTGAGCAGGAAGTATATCAAGTAAACCAAAGAAAGATAACAGCTCAAACAGACATAAAATAGTTCATTTACGAGTTTAAATTCTTAGATACCTGGATTGTGCCAAAAATTATCATTTGTCACCTCGCGAATAAGGCGTTCCACTGATGTATCTTGATACTGGTTGCTTGGGATAATTTGTTTCTTGGAAGGTAGTTTTTTTGCAGCTAATTTAGGATCCATTGAACTCTGACTGCTAATAGCTGGTTTCCTACCAGAGAACTGTGAGTTCTTAAGTTGCCTTGTATCAGGGGGCAGCTTCCATGAACTCTGTCTGAGAACAGATGGTGTTTGTCCTTCTGAAGAAAGATCTGTTGAGCTATTCAACCTCAAAGGTGGTCCTAAAGGCCCAGAATTGTTGTCACCATTACTCTCAGTTTTACACTCATTTGACTCCACAAAACTATTAACTTCATTACTCAATAAATCAGGCTGTTTAGTATCCCTGACTACAGGCTGAGTTTGCTTATCCACACGTTCAGCAGACGGCAGAGCGGGACGGGATTCTTTAAGAGTCCGGGTTATTGTAGGGGCAGGAATCTGCCTTCTAGGAGTTGAAGACTTCAACGCACCAGCTTGCTTGACATCTTCTAAATTGAGAAACATAGTCTGTCTGTTGCGCTTTTTCCCTAGCATTGCTTCCTTTTGCTGGTCAAGCTTAGGACGCTTTCCAAGATTATTTGCATATTTTAATGCATGGTTTGCTTCAATTCCTCTAACTTCTCTTTGTTTTGGCACTGGACCAGAATCTTCCTGTCCATCCATAGATGTATCACCTTTCTTATCACTTGTATCTGGATTGAGCCCTAATAGAGGGTCACCGTTTTCATTCTTAACATCACCAGGATTAGAAGATATATTATCAACACCTCCAAATGTGGCATTCATTTCCACTGTATCAACCATGCCTTTCTCAGGCACCTGTGTATTACTGCCACTACTTGGGTCTTCAGGAATAACACTTCTTCTGTAAGCATCAACTGTGTCCTCCGCATCAGACCATTCCCCTTCTTCCTTCTCCATGTCCTGAGCATCCATAGCATCAGATTGCATGTTTGGTGAATCATTCATATCTTGGAAACTATTCGATTTGGATTGTGAGGCAAAATTGGAAACCTTGTCCACCGAATTCCTTTTTTCAGCAGAGGTATCAGGTGCTTGAACAACTTTAGACCGAACAAAAGGCTGGAAACCAGACACAGAAGAAGCATGGGAGAAAGCATGGTTATTTACGATTCCTTGGGGACCAGCAGAGTCCACAAACAAGTCGGTTGTTGCAGTACTTGAAGAAGGAATAACCTTCTGAGGCTGGAAGCAAACAACACCATCATTATCATCTTCATTTTCAGCAGGTGGTTCATTAAGATCAAATAGCAGCCTTCCTTTGGAGCCCATTTCGCAAGCAGTTGCATACAAGCAAACAGATATGTCCAATAATGTCTGCTAGTAATTTTTTTGGATAAAATTTCTAGTAGAAAAGGAAAATTACATGCCAATCGAAGGGGCAATGAGCAGAAATATTCAGACCTTTGGAGTGGCCAAATATATAAACAAAAAAAGCACCTTCTGCATCAAAACCAGAAAATAAAATGTGTAAGAGCCAAATGCAATACTCACAAATATCACAAATGAGGGGCCATAGAACATGTACAAAATGTGTGAATTGTCCAATTACAAGAAACCATAACTGAAGGGTTTTCTCACCCACTACATAAAGTTGCTATATGGTGTTGTGTGAATTTTACTTAACAAAAATTGCGCTCTAGATGAACTTGTAATTTGTAAACTGGCATAAAAAAAGGTTAAAAGAGCAGAAAGAAACAAACAAAAAGGAAAAACAAAATGCTGAAGCCTCATAGCAGCATTGCCTTCAACAAAAGGGAGAATGTCAGCAGCCACCTATAGCGTTTGAGGTGGATATGCACTTGAGAAGAAGTGGAAGGTGAATTTATATGTGTGTGACTTTGTGTGTGTGCATGTATGTGTGTGTGTGATAGTCTGCATAGTTAGTCTACTGTCTTTACATGATGTGTTATGGATCCAACTGTAAATGTGCATCACATAATACATTGTTACTGAATGTATGCACATGCAGAGTAATCAGATCACATAAAACAGAAATCAGAATCATTAATTTCAGACACACATTCAGCTCTACTAGGGTACAACAAATGGTAAACTCCTCTCACTAAATCAACAGACCACATAAAGAATCTCCCAAAAATTGATTCCAAAACTGTTAAAAAATAAATCAATTCAAATTGTAAGATTTAATAGCAAGAAAAATGAGTACACTCCTATACAAAAAAGTAATGGAAAATCGGCCTAGATGGCAGGAACGGAACCACATCGTCTCTCTGGCAAGAGAAACTTTACAATTCAATAATACATCACCTGAACCAAGGACCCAAAGTGTGACGGTCAAAACCAATAGATCCACAAATATTTAAAGCCCATTCATTCATAATTAGAGATCAAGGAATCTCATCCAAACCACATTCTTTAATTTTGGGGAAAAAAAAAATCATTCTGATTTTTTAAGCCAAAGCACTTTCCAGGGAAAAAATAAATAAATAAATAAAAAGTGAAAAAACAAGAAAAGATGCAATCCTTAAAAATTAAATTAAATCAGCTCTACGTACACCACTTTTAAGATTTATGGCCGACTCACAGCCTCCCATTACTATCAAATCAAACCTAATCAAATTCATAAACTACAGCTCAACATCAAATTCATCACTCCTCATAACCAAGAACGCATAAAAACCTAGAGTGAACATCATACAGTATCAAATTCCGAATTAAAAAGAAAAACAAAATACTGATTTACCAGCAATAGAATTATTCACAATCGCTAATCATCTAACATACACAAAAATCACAAGTTCAGATCGAAAATTGCTCCACTTCAAGATTAGCCAATCTCAATAGTCAAATTGATTACTCACGAATTCTTTAATGATCTATTTTCCACTCAAATTATTAATCCTTCTCTCTAATCATATTAATAATCTCTTTCCATCCAAACTAAATTTATCAGCTGAGAGGAGAGAGAAAAGAGGGAAAAAAAAAAAAAAAAGTCACAGAGAGAAGAGATTTACCTCAAAAGGACACCAAATCTAGAGAGAGAAATAATTATTAAATAATAATATAAAAATTATATATAATATCACGAAATTTGATGATAGTAATTCCAATTTTTTGTGTAACAGATATTAACGCTTTTGAATGTAGAGTCGTGTATCTATAGCCGATGAGAGAGAGCGGCATAAGAGAGAGAAAGGGAGAGAGTGCAAAAGAGAGAAGGCTTTGAGGGGTATTTATAGGAAATAATCAGGGCGGAGTCACCGGCTACGGGCGAAGCCGGTAACTAGCAGTTCAAATTCTAAGCGAGAATTAAGCGGAAGGGTATTTTCGTAATCTTACTTTCACTGTCTTAAAATGCCCCATGTTTTTGGTTTGAGGGGGTTGTTAGGTTAATCATGATATTTGAGAAATTAAATGAATCCAATTTTCAGAAATTATAACTATATTATATTGAAAAATAAATTAAATTGAGTCGAGCACATGAAACTTGTTTTATTTTTCCTGGAAAAATTTAGAAATATTAATTACGAAAAAAACTTCTAATACGAGATTCGATTTGAAAAGATTTTCTTAAATTCATATATACGTTTAGTTGTAACATACTATGCGCGATCCTATCAACGTGTTTAGGTATATGAGAGAAATTCGTGCAATTTAGTAATAGTGTTTTAAAATCTTAGAATTTGTGGTTAACCTATTTAAATATCAATTGAATTTAATTTGAATCAATTTTTAACAAATTAAAATAATTTCATTCTTTTATGTACTTAAAAAAAAAATTTGTTTTACTGATGTTGCTCGAACTTTGAACTTTTCATCTTATCAAAGGAAAAGAATATATAAACTTGTAATGTTTAATGAATCAAGTTTAGATCAACTTCCAACTCGATTTCAAGTCAAAAAAACTAATAATTTAACTGAATCTATATAATTTTATGTATGTCTCCTCTAATTAAGGTGTTTTTTTAATTAAAAATGCACTTTCCAATCCAAAATCTTTTTTCCTCCAAAATTCGTAAAATTTTCATTTTGCAATCTACATCCATTTATTCTGATCACTTTTCCCGTCAAAACAATATATACTTCACATTATTTTTGGATTTTAACCCTAACAAAAATAATAGGAGTATATCATCTCTGTATATTAAAGCTTTAAATTTTTTAATATTGAAGTTTATATTTAATAGTTATTAGTAATTATCTCATAACTATTTTTTTTCCTTTCTCATAAGAATATACCCCATAACTGAAATCTAATTTACCCGTTCCATATGTTAAATTCATACAGAATAAACATAAATATTAAATAGAATATATGTTTTATTATTATTATTATTATTATTATTATTATTATTATTATTATTATTATTATTGTTGTTGTTATGTTGCAATTTGATCAAATAAATTCTATAGAGCTATTTCGATTAAATGACTTAAATTCTCCTACTATCATCCTTGAGTTTATTTTCGTATGTGAAACGAATGAATAATAAGAAATGCACTCAATATAAAACTCAATATCTACCATAAGAGTATGAAAAATTGAAAGCAATTGGAGATGAAAGACATGAGGAGTTTATTATTATTGTTTTTGTTAAATTTATTAAATCCAATTGTAGATTCACGTATAAATATATTTTAGTTTTTGTAAATATATATTTAAATAGAAACAATTAAAATATAAACAAAAGGAGATTAACATAAAATTTAGCTACTATATTTTTCTTGATTTACTCACCTACCTATCTTAAACACATTATAGAGAAAAAGAAGAAATAAATAAAATACGTGTTTTATATTTTCTCAAATCTGCATGCTCACTTACCTATTACGAATATTTTTTAATATGATCATTGATAATGTATTATATATCTAATATATTGATTAATTTAATTTCACTTAATTATAGAAAGTGTGATAACATATTCATAGTAGGTAGGTAAACCATCTTGTATTTTATTAATAATTTCATGAGGTCATTTATTTGGTATAGAACTTAAACTTTAATGCTTCTTTCTTCTTTTTAAGAATGAACTTTAATGCTTCTTTCATTGTGGAGTAATGTAATATCTTGAAAGAATATGGAAATTTGTAAATAAATCATGATTAAAATGACATTTTACCCCTCAGGGCCCAAAGTTGTACGCTTTTGGCACTTAACCCTCCAAACTTAATATATAATCAATTAACCCCTATTTTAAAAGTAATTGGATCAGTTTTCCCCCTAATCAATTACCCTCCAACTAAGTTTATTTTATTTTATTTATTTATTTATTTTTAAACAAGGAGATAAAAATAGTATAGGTATTCATTCCATCGGATAGCTTATGAAGTATTATTATTAGAGTAATTGCTAAGTTTATAAGACAATTTCCTATGTGATGATGTTAGTCATTAGAGGAAAATAAGAAATTATGATTACGGATATAGCTTAAAATTTTCCGATCAAATGTTTAAATGAGGTACTTTATATATATATATATATATATATATATATATATATATATATATATATATATATATATATATCATATGGGCTTTGAAATTAGTTTATATTTGCACAAAGAATATGAATTGGTCTTTTTACAAAAGTTTTAAAATCTAACTCATTCAATATATAATGTATATCATCAGTGACGGACTCAGGATTTCAACTCAAGGGATCCAAGTTTATTAATAAAAATAAATACAATAATTCTAAACTAGGAGCTTACATTTATCATGATATCAATAAAGTTTTTATATTAAATTATATTCCCTCCATTCAAAATAAGTGACCTCATTTTTGAGTTTTTGTTAGGAACATAAAAATTAGACAGATATATCTTTTACTAATCAATTCCTAAAAAGGAAAATTAATAAGGATAATTTGAGAATAAAATTGCATAAAAGTCTATAAAGACACTTAATTTGAAAAAAAATTTAAACTTTAGAACGATAATTATTTTGAAACGGAGTAAGTATTACATTATAACATTACATATACAATTTAAGGCACAATATATCAACAACAATCATGAAGAAGATAAAAAAAAAAAAGAAGCAGGAAAATGATATAAAGATAACAACATTTTACTTTGAAATTAGATGGAGAAATAATTGAAAGATGAGAAAATTAAGGTTTAAAAAATTAAGGTTTATAACATGTGAAAAAAGAATGGGAAAATTATGATTGAGGAACAGAGGAAGACACACGCTCACACTGTCAAGACTCTTCTTTAGTTGATACTATTTTTATTTTTTTTGTCATTTTTTAATTAAAATAGTAAAATTACCATATTACCCCTGTTATTTTGGCAAAATTTCAGGGGGGGCAGTGCCCCCTTGGCCGTAGAGCAGGTCCGTCTCTGTATATCATACACTTAGTTAAACTAATATTATCCAATTGATATAAAATCAAACATGTTTTTTCGTCTTAAACCATATCTAATTATTTAATTAAAGCTAACTTATTTCAGGAATTTCATATATATTATTATTATTACTACTACTACGGGAGCAAAAGTGTTATTATTACCTTGAGAATGGGGTTATGTGGTTATATGTCAATTTTTGGGGGTCAAAATTGTTAAAAAATGAATTAGAATGTATTTATTTTCGAGGACACAACTAAAGAGTACAAGCTATATGTCCTTGCAAGAAAAAATAATTAACAAAAGTATCCTACTAGCAACTCTGAAATATATCTCATAATATTCCCTTTATTTAATTATTAATTAGTGACTAGAGTTGAGATGAAGGATAGGTGCAAAAATGAGATTTTACAATATCTGAATCGTGCTAGTGTGTCATGGCATTAGTTTGACCATACGATAACTGTGATTGATAGCCGTTGATTCGGATTAAATTAGGTATTTATTAATTTGCACTCTAATTTATTGAAATCTATTATTTTTCTTATTTTGGTTTGATAATGAAATACAGATAAGCGAGCAATAAGTGATGGCATTAATTCACCGATGATATTACCTAAATTTGTTCTGTAATTATTTTATTTCTATTTTATTTTTTATTATGTTATGCGTTTTCCTTGTTGTAAGTACATTGTTTTAATATTCGTACATTTTTCATTTTAATAATATCTAATACAGTTAATGTGCTAAAAAGAAGAATTAAATTAGGATATACCAATATAAGAATATGACTTTGACCGTCTTACAAATTAATGGCTCAATTCATAGTTCTTAAACCAAAATTTTATTTGTGAAATTATATTTTAAGACGATATTATATACGTTTTTGAATCAATTTAAATGTCCACCTTCTTTTGTACTTGTTTTCATTTGATTATAAATATATCCTTGATTAGTTAAGGAATTTAGAATTCAAAATTGGAAAGAAAATCAAATTAATTCCATATAAAATATTATATTAAATTCCTACATATTAGTTAAAGAATGTTGATAGGGATAATTTGAAAATAAAATTAATTGTATAAAATTTTAAAACAGTACTTAATTTGAAACAAAATTTAGACTTTAAAACAACACTTATTTTGAAACAAAAATATATTATTTATTACACTTTCACAATCTTTGATTATCACAAAACCGACAAGTTTCCAACATTTGACTAGTGAACCTTTAAAATGGCAAAAGATCATGATTATTGTAAACTTGGTAAGAGTATAAAAAAGATCAAATCTAAAACACACATCAAAAAAAAAAAAAAAAGCCATGCAAAGTTCAAATATATTCTATTATTGATTATTGTCATGTAGATTTAATTATATTTCACCATGACTCAAAATCCCTACACCAAATGAGATCATCCTTATTCACTAGGTAATAATGAGTGATAATTTACTGCTCAATTCAAAAAATACAACACCAACTAAGTGGGGTTGGAATGTTTGCATATATGATGCTCTACTTCATCATCTACTTCATCATCTACTTCATCATGTATTTCATTAAATAATTTAAAATAATCACTTATATCAGGTATATGAAATAAAATGACTAACTAATATGTAATGTTTATTAATGATAATAACACATAAAATGAAATATCAAATATAAAAAGAAGATTCAAATCGAGAGGCTTGATGGGTTCTCGTATTGATTGAGTTTAACCTTTTATAAAACGATTTTGAATAAGTCAATTTGTGTGAAACACCAATAACCCATTTGACCCGTTTGGTTGCAGTTCGCCATTTTATGATGATTAAAGTGGTTTATGTTTATTAGCATATATAATAAAAAATATGTATTGTGGGCTTCAGAAAAAAAAAAAAAGAAGAAAGAAAGATAATATGTTTGATATTTTAATTTGAAGAATTATCAATTTGAGATTGTTTTAATGCATGGTTTGTAATTTGGATTTTTTATGTTATAGTGTTAATATGCTAATTTTGTTGTGTCATGTGTATTTCCTAGTGATTGAGAATTTCAATTTTATAGAAAAGAAAAAAAAAAGATTGTTGGTTAGTTAATAATCACTAAATCTAGAAATTGATCTAGTCGAAATTATTAAATGCATATACTGTTTAGGTCATGCAGATCATAAAGCTCCTTCTGGGTAAGGTTTAGTTGAGATTCTTATTTAATTCTGACAATAATAATTAAATAGATTGTGTTTGATTGCAAGTTAATTGTAATTATCAGGTTTTGACTGGATCATGCAAAACACACTGTCAATTTAAGTTTCTATTTGTATGTGGTATACATAATTAAAATAGATTATGATGTTAAATATTCTCCCATCTCCCCACACCCCCTCTCCAAAAAAAAAAAAAAAGTTAAGTATCCATAATTTATTTTGTCCAAAAATAAAAAAAATTCCAAAAATATCTAGAAAATAATAATAATTAAAAAAATAAATTGGAGGAGTATGATAGAGACTTGAAGGATTGTAAATTGTTGATCTATTAAGTTTAATCAAAATAAATAATTATACATTGAACAAATAATGATCCAAACCTTTTAAACCTACCATAGTTACTTTTCTCGTGACATTTTACCATTTTTCTCTTCTACACTCCACGTGAAAAATGATCACAGGCATTTTTACATAAAATCAAAGATATTGTGCTTTAAATAGTAAAATGTGTCTGCTTTTTAATTAATATTTTTTCAATAGCATGTCTTTAGTGATTTAGTTCCCAAAATGACATTATTTTATAATTGAATTTCAAATTTACGTGACATCCTTTGCCCCAAAATGACTTTATTATTTCACATGCAAGAGTACTAACACAATTCACACTCCTAGCTAAAACTTTAATTAAATCGCTTTTATGGAATTTATGAAGACATATAATAATTTAAGTCGTATATATGCTATACAATATATCACCTCAAATTCATCTAGTGAAACAAAAATCACAAACGAATGTAAACACACTTCAATTCTTTTAACTCTTTATTTATTATAACATCTTTGCTACATATACAGTAAATCATTTGTAAATTCAGTGTTATGTGATCCAACTGTTTTATGATAAATTTTATGAATGTTCTTTATTTATTTTAGTTGTTTACTAATCATTATCAATTTATTTACTATTAAAGTCATTTAAAATTTTCACTTTAATTTTATTAAAAACTACTACAAAACTTATAATCTGATATTTTAATTATTATTTAGAAAATACTTTATTGTACAAGATTAATATTAAATAATATATTAACCAAATATAGTTTATGTATTAAAGTTTACATTAAATATTTTGTTTAAAATATTACTTATCCAAATAGAATATAGTATTGGTTAACTTTTGTGACACATCATTGTTTAATTAATAGGAAATTATGATTCGGTCATTGGGGTTTGACCGTTTGAGCACATTTAGTTAATGGGCTTATGGTTCATAAGCCCAATGAGTAGATCCAATGTTAAAATCTCCCTATTTTCTGTGTGGGCCTAACTATTTGGATTCTGGGTGTACCCAAAGCCCATGACAGATTTTTCAGTTGCAAATTTTACTCCATATTCAATTAATTCAATTTTGTGTGTGTACATGTGCATATTTTTTTGTTTCCATTTGCTATTTCAATTCATTTAATATAAATTATCCTAAATTAGCACCAAATCTAAGTTTACTAATTCAATATTGTTTTAGTTAAGTTTAAAAAATTAGAATTAAATTTATATATATATTTAAAATTTTTAGAGTATCTATTTTGGTTCTTTTTAAGTTCTTTGAGAAACTTTGGGAGTAAAATTTGCAATTAGTGGTCACATTAAGTTCTTTTTAAGTTCTATTAGTGATTATGTCACAATATATATTAAAACGAAAATAAAATACATAACATAATAATAATACATAACAAAATAAAATACGAGACCGAAACACAACATATATTAAACAAGACAAAAACTCCCTTGAAACTGGTGCACGGATCTAGGATCCGTGCAATTCGGGTCGGCCCGACCCAGTACAGTATTCCACTCGCCGGCACGGCTATCCACGCGCAGGGAAGAGGGCGCAACATACTTAGTATAGTTTCTGCAGTTTTCTGGAAAATATGTGTACCTTTTAGTTATGAGTTTCATACCTTTATGTTATGAGTTTCATACCTTTATGCTATGATCTTCATACCTTTACACTTTCTGTCAAATTTTCATACCCTTTTAACTATGCTATTTATACTTTTTAGTTATGCGTATCAAACCTTTAAGTTAAGCGTATTAGACCTTTTAGTTATGGTAATATTACCTTTATGTTATATCTTAGTAAGGTAAAACTTTTATATGATACATCCCATATCTTTATGTAATACAATTGATATCTTTATGCAATATAACTAATATATTCCAGTAAAAATGGAAATATACAATCATTTTTAATTAAAATAAAATAATACCTTTATGTTAATATAGTAATATTTTTATGTTAAATGATTTATACCTTTATATGATATAAATAATACATTACATTATATTTCAATGAAATGAAGCAATACATTTATGCAAATCAAGTAACACCTTTATGTGAAACAACTAATACCTTTATTCAATAAAACTTATACCTTCTATATTTTATTAGTGTCACATTTATGTGACAGTAGTATAATTGAATTAAAATTAAAAGAATGCATCAGGTATACAAAAACCTTAAAACCTTAAATCTTTTATGCGTATTCAGCAATACTTTTACATTGTTGTTTGGTGACTTTTATGATTTATTAGTGTCACCTAAATGTGACAATAGTAAAGTTTGGCTAAATGAATGTATCAAATATAAAAAAACGTGAAAATCTTTATGTGTATTCAACAATACCTTTACATTGTTGTTGGGTGATTTTAATGTTTTATTAGTGTCACATTTATGTGATAGTAGTAAAGTTGTGCTAAATGAATGTATCAAGTATAAAAAAATATGAAAACCTTTATGTGAATTCAGTAATACCTTTATATTATATAATGATGACCTTTATTTTATATGTATAATACCTTCATGTTCTATTTCAATAGAATGAGATAATACATTTATGTGTTATAATTCTTACCTTTATGTAGTACGTCCAATACATCTATCCATATTTTTTTCTCAAATTTCCAGCAAATTATTATCATGTTTAATCAAACGTGTGTTGTGAATAAGAGGAGATAAAGATGAAAAATCGCGATTTGAAGAAGATAAAAAAGAAACGCTATGGAAGATAAGCATATTGCAATTTGGAGAAGAGGGTGAGAAGTATGGATCTGATAAGTATTCCACAACAAATCGATCTATGGATCTAGATATAACAATTTGAAGAAGATAAGAATAAACCGTTATGAAAGATAAGTATATCGTGATTTGGAGTAGAGGAGGAGAAGGAAGATTATGATTTTGGATAAATTTTCCAAAGCAGATCGATCTATGAATCTGGAGGAGAGGAAAGGCGCCGCTGCATGCTCTGGATCTTGAGATGCAAGACCGCATTTTTAGAAGAAATTTTTTTTTATTTATATGTGGGTCTTGGATCACAGGTCGGGTTGAGTTTTATGGATTTAGTAACTGGTGTATGGGAGACTTACTCATTAAACAAACACATTCCCAAATAAAAGAACACAACAAAAACACAATCCAACCAACAAGCACAAGAGGATCACACACATTTATTCTCAATCAAGAAACACACACACTATTCAATCCTCTCTATAATCACCATAGATAGACAAGAGATTAGGATTCAAAGGACAGGTGGATAGAGATGAAGCACCTTCTTCCAAGAAGGCCTCATGTTTATATCATCCCACCATTTACTCACATGTTTCCTTTCCCTGATTAAGTACTCCTTGTTTAGAGTGCTCATCAAGTAGTTGGTAAACGGGAGGTGGCTAAGATCGGCCAGGCTAAATGTGTCACCTGCCAGGTATTTGCTCGTTGATAGCTTCTCCTCGTACACGTCCAACACTTTGACAAGTTTCTCCTCGTCTTCTTGGACACGTTTTGGATCCGCTGTCATGCCCAATTTTGGGCCGAAAAGGAGCTGCATGACCAGGTCGTAGAGTGGTGGCTGGAAATTGTGTGCTTCAATTTCTAGCCATTGCTCTATAAGGCCCTTTTCCTCTATTGTTTTTCCTAATAGTTGAGTTCCTTGTGACTTGTATTTCTCTGCATAGTACCTGATTATGGCTCTGGATTCTGCACAAAAGTTAGCCATTTTCCTTATTGGTTTTAGCAATAGAAATTTTGAAACCAAGAAAAGTTCTCTAAATGTAAATTTGAGCCCCTTCAAAACAATGTTTCCATGCCCTTTAAAGCCAAGAAAATGTCCCAAGTTTTGAAGATGCTACAATAGTGTTATACTTTTGGTTGCAATATTCATCATCCATTTACACATATACATACATATATAAATGCTATTCATGTGAACATAGAGGATGAAATTCACTACAATAGCTACACCAAAGCCCTTAAAAGGGAAGATAAATTATATATAAATGATTGCTTAGAGCTCTTAAGAGCAAAAAATTGCTTTCTACACATAAATTAGAGCACTAAAAAAAATTGTTTTCTATTGATAATAGAGCCTTTAAAAAACCAAGAAAATAAATATCTGCATATATACCAGAGCTCTTCCAAAAAAAAAAAAAAAATTAACAAGCAACATGATAACTCAGAGCAATTAAAAGGCAAGAAAATAATCTTTTTACCATATAATTTATAGTCTCCATCTTCAATAACTGGAACAACCCCAAAAGGCTGCAAAATTGCCACAAAAACAAATAAAGAAATCAAAACATCATTTTTTGGTGATAAAAACTCTACTCTATTTATAACAAAAATTGAATAAAAAATAAAATAAAAAAGAACCTGCAACTTGAGATACTCTGGAGTTGTATTCTCCCCTTTGAGAAGATCAACATCAACAACCTCGAATTCGATTTCCTTTTCGATCAAACACACAATTACTCTCTTAGCTGAAGCATAAGCAGGTCCGTACACCTTCACCACCATTTTTGCTGTTTTTTTTTTTTTTTTTTTTTTCCGAAAATTAAAGTTCAGAGTTAGTGGGGTTTATAAATGGCTGTGAGTGCTCATAATAAAAAAATGGATTTGTCTTATTTGAAGACTGATTTGAGGTAAAATGTCATATTCTATATAAAATCTAATGGACCAAATTGGGTATTTGAATCATCAAAGGAAAATATATGATTTATATTGTTGTTGTAGTTTTGGACTACTAATTAATATGTATAAATTAATACAAACATTTTTTTTTTGATTGGTAAAAAAAAAAAAAGAAAATGATGATTTAAGAAATACTACTAAAAATAAGCTTAATGCAACCCCCAAGAGCTATTAGTTGGAGGGCTGGTTTTGCTATTCTCCGTTGTACGACATATTTTCTAAAACACAAAAACTCATGTGAGACGGTCTCACGGATAGTTTCCGTGAGACGGAGCCCCATCACCCACAAACAATATGTTAATTGTAGGGTTTGAATGGTGGGTAATTGGGTTGTGGATTGACCCGTCTCACGCAATGTATTAAAATTTCATGAGACGGTCTCACAAGAGACTTACTCTTTCTAAAATATATATAATCAAACACAAAAAATAATAACAGTACATTTTGAACAAATTTCAGAATTTAAATGAAAAAATTAGTATTTAGTTGGAATTTAAATTTCAGCTCATTTTAGTATTTAGTTGGAAATAAGTAAAGCTCTTCTAAAGTGACTACTTTGCCGAATTCATTGATCAAATTAGAATATTTTGTTACTTACGATTAACCTAAATGAAGTGGATTAAATACTCTAATATCACTGGATTTAGCATAATTTCTATTAAATTAGGATGATTTTATTAAATTCAACTCATTATTAATATTTTGTGTATAATGAAGTATAATTATAATTTATTTGGGTTTGTATATGATGAACGAGAAACTTATTAGTAAACACTTTAGCTGATAAAACATGATATTTATTGTAATGAAAATAGAGTTAAATTTAGAATAGGTATCAATTAAATCACAAGTATAAGGTTCAAATGGATGTTAAATTAAAAATATATATAAATACATGTATATTTATTTTAAAAGACTTTTTAAAATAATCTCACAAAAGATTAACAAATAAGAGAATCTCACCATTTCTAAGATTCATTTAGTAGAATTAACATATAAATAAACAAAATTCTCTCCATATTTCAATGTGTTTCGTTCCGTACATATGTAGTAGAGGATCTTAACCGTCATTTAACAATACAAAATCGAATTTGGATACAGTTATTAAAACTTGGCAATTGATGTTGATCAAAGTACAATGTTGATGGGGAACTCTTTATCTTCAACCATCAAGTATCTATACCCTTCTTCTATCACCATCACACCATCCTCATTGGCTGAGCTAAGATGCTCACATGGATTCAATACGAATTCGATCTCGCTTCTTTCTCTTGGATTCAAACTCAGTCTCTCAAATCCGGCCAACTGTTTGACGGGCCTTCCGTTGCTACTCCTTTCGTGCCTAATGAAAAGCAACACCGGGTGCTTCCCTGCCATGGTCCCGGTGTTCTCAACTCCAACATGAGTCGAGAACTTCAACCTTTCACAAATGTCCGTTCCGATCTTTGAAACGGACAGTGAACGGATTGAACTTGGGCTTGAGCTTGATCTGCCATCGGTTTCTTGAAAACTAGGCGTTAGTTGGTTTAAGTGGACCGTGTTTGGAGTCGAAGAAATGAACTCGTAGGAGTAGGATGTGTAGCTGAGGCCATAGCCGAATTCGAACACTTTAGGCCCGTTGTAAAATCTATACGTTCGCCCTGGATACCCTGACGATGGATCAGGTCTCATCCTCATGTCAGTCATTGGTACATTAATGAAGCTTTTCGGATACCAAGTCATAGGCAATTTCCCTCCTAAAATAGCAAAAGTGACGGAGTAAAAACTTTTATTTTTTAACGCGAAATTCATTATCTATATACACATGTAGAACTTGACATATAGACAAACATGATGAGTGGAGGCAACTAGATTGCCTTGCCTCCACTCGTTCCATCTCTACATCTACCAATAATATTCCAAAATCCATTTCACACATACAAAACTTGAGATCATAGACGATGAAACGAGCAGGCAACCTGATCAGCCCTGCTCGTTTCATCTCTACATTTAAGAGATCAATTCGAAAGACAATAAACCTAACCTGGATTATGTTCACCAAACATGATTTCAGCCAAAGCAATCCCACCAGCTTCACCCGGATAGCCAGCCCAAATAATGCCACCAATTTTCGGGTCATTCTTCGCGAAGCCAACATCGACAGGCCCTCCACTAACCAACACGAGCACCACCGGCTTCTTAGAAGCTGCGGAAACTGCCCTAACGAGGCTCTCCTGCTGCCCGGGCAGCCCCAAATCAACTCGATCATTATCTTCCTTCTCCTGGCTCTGATCCAACCCCATCACCAAGACAACATAATCCGCCCGTTTCGCAACATTAACAGCATCCTCAATCGAAGCAAACGAACAACTCACTGCATTACACCCCTGATGATAAAAGGTCCTAGCTACATACCCTTGGAGGACTTTAAGGATCTCAAGAGACTTGCAAGGGGTGCCTTCGTAGTCGCCTAGAAGCACGTATGCATTGTCCGCATTGGGCCCAATAACAGCGAGAGATGAGACTTTGGACTTGGAGAAAGGGAGCAGACCGGCAGAGTTCTTTAGAAGAACAATGCCGTTTCTTGCAGCTTCGAGGGCTAATTCTTGGTGATATTGTGTGCAAACTTGGTTCGGACCGATGTTTCCAAAGGGTTGGTGGTTTGGATTACCGTTGAACAATCCAAGCCTCATTCGGACAGCAAAGAGGTTGTGGAGAGCTCTGTCTACTGCTGATTCTGGCAGTTTTTTCTGATCAATTGCTGATTTTGTGTAGTTTTTCAAGTATGTGCCACAGTTCACATCCATGCCTGCATTGTCTCTTCATCATATGTATTGGAGCTTAAATAAATGTTAAAAATCTCTATAGACATCTGAAATCCACTCATTTTCATTTCAAAGCATTCTAAGGTGGGATTTTTATTTTCTACAACAATAATGGATCATTACTTTGAAGACAAATTTACAGTCCATTTAATGATAATATTGCAAATAAATCATGTAAGTTATTTCAATTTCATCACCAATAGGTCCAATGCACATGATGGATATGGATTGACCTATTGAAAACCTTTTTGAGAGATTTGAATTAAATACAATAGTGGTCTATTATTTTCTAACGTGGAGAGTTTTTTTATTTGTTGTTATTTTGGGGGGCCACTTATAAAAAAGATTTATTCAATTGAAAAAATTCCAATATTTGCGTAATTTTGGCCACAAAAGTAGGTGAAAGTTAGGTTGAAATTACACTTTATAAGATCAAATTTAAAAATATAACCAAACATAATTCATATAAGTTTGTTGGGAGGTAATAAAACTACTTTCTAATAATCAATTAAATTAAATCATTTTCCAAATAATAAAACGGAGACAAGGGTATAATCATACCAGCTTTGAGTACATCAGCCACAGCATCCTCAGGCGACCTCGCATACTTGTAGTTATCATACATGATAGAAACGGCGTCGCAATCAGATGTGATATACCTGATAAAAACCCAGCCATGAGATAAGCATTACGTTATTATTTTGTTATGAAAAAAATGGTTTAAAAAAAAGGAGAAATTTGATTATGAAATGACAATTTTACCCATGGAAACCCCACTCTCCACGTGCAGTTTTAGTGAGGAGATTATAGTCAGCACACATTGGAACTCCATTGACACGATTGTAAGCACACATTATTCCACTCGCTTTCCCTTCTTGAATACAGCTCTTGAAAGGAGGCTGATATGTGTCTGCCAAATCTTGCATTGTCACCTAATTAAAATAAAAATGATTTTTTCTTATAAGTTCAATCATAATAATTTATTTAATTATATAACAAACTCATTAGTGAATAACTTATCAAATAAAATAAAATGGCTTAATTGCCAAAAAAGAAAAATATCACCGTCTTTCCAAAATTACAATTTAATGTCGATCTTTTGAATTTAACAATCACCACTTTTCTTAAAATTGCAAGTTAATCACGACGTTTAAAAATTAGCAAAAAAAATTGCAACTATAACAACTTATTGCAATTCAAATCATATTTAATTTTTATGGAGATCACAACTTCAACATTTACATAAAAATTAGGACTTTAATACATTATTGCAATTTAATTTTAACACGCTACTTTGTTTGACATGAGATCTCGAATCATCGGAGAATGCACTAGTTCTTCAAATTGCAATAGTGAATTAAAGTAAAGACTTAGAATTTTCTATTTTTACTAAATTAAAAACGTCATAATTAAATTGCAATTGTAAATTTGTAAAAAGATGGTAAATTTTCTTTTTGTTAAATTTAAAAGGTTGAGATTAAATCACAATTTTGATAAAGATAAGTGATTTTATTTTTTGGCAATTAAGCCAAATAAAATCACATGTCTAATAGCATGTAACACGTTTTAACTAGCCTTAGCCAATGGCCCGACACGGGCCGCATGTAATTGAAGCAAATATCGAACGTAAATGGCGGATAATTCAAAAAAAAAAGGAAGGAATTAAAGCGTGATTTATGGGATACCTTGAAATTTAATTACAATACTATAGTTTATTTTATTTTGATGTAATGTAACAAGACCAGCATAGGTCCAACCAAAATCAATTAAATGTGGACGCAATTTCAATAAAGGACCCGCGACATCTATCTGTACACCAATTATTTTCTAACAATTTCACATGAAGTGTTAGGCTCCTTTTTTCAAGAATAGAATCTCTAGACAAATTATTTCAGGACAATACATATGCTAGTTAGTGTCGACAAACATAAAACACTAATTTAGAATATCTGTCGTAAACAACAATATTTTGCATTTATGTTTATATTAAAATATTTTTTATTGAAATATATAATATAATTATATAACATACCTTAGCATCAAAAGAGAAGCGACTAATACCCTTCCATTTGTCCAAGTCATAGGCGGTGAAGTGCTTGCAGCAAGCGGAGGCAAGAAGATGACCATTTTGCCCTCCTTCAAATCTATCCCCTTGAAGTCCTCTAACATACGCCACGGCGTATTTTGCAGCCACCAATGGGTCTTCGCCAGGTGTCTCCTGTCCCCTACCCCACCTGGGGTCCCTAAATATGTTTATATTTGGTGCCCAAAATGTCATCCCTTTTGCCTGCCCTTCATTGTAAATTGCTCTTGCCTCCTTCCCAATTGCCTAATTTCATTTTTATATATCAAAAATTAACACATAATATCTAGTTATTAATATAATAGGTAATCAAGTATATTTCTACATTCAATATCCACATAAATCGATTATAAATCATTACTAGATCGGATTTAGCTGAATTTAAGACAAATCATGAGATTAGCATCATTGCATTTGCAATCATTATCAAACCTATTTTTAATATGCTGTTTTAGACTTATGAGTGTAATATCTGCTGGTTATTATATTTTCTTTTACATAAGTGAAATTTCATTTATCCATGAATAAAATTATAAAACATATATAAAATCATCTCAAGAATAATGGCTTTACAAAAATTATACACTAACTCCACAAAATTAAAATTAAAAAACGATTTTTACACATCTAATCAATTTATCTTAGATATATAGTGACACATAAATGTAAAAAATATTCTCAATTTTATTGCGATGTTATTTTAGAGTACATTGAAATTAATTAAGAAAAAAAGAAAAATATAGAGATAATTTTCTAGAAGGGCTCGAAGTCCCAAAAAGGAGATATTTTGACGAATCAATCACGCCTGTAGACAAGAGCACTTTATGAGCAACTCTAAAATTTTCCAATTTCTATATTAGCAAGTTAAGTTCCCTACCAATTCCAAAAACAAGAAAAAATCATAAAATAAATTAGAAAATTACTTATCTTCAACCTTTTCTTATAAAAGTTAAAAAAAATTAATTAAATAATTAATACCTGACCAATGCGGTACCAAAGATGAGAATCAAAGGTGGAAGCAGAGAGGAGAACTTGGGGGAAGCTGGTGGCGCCGCCGATTCTGCCGCCGAAAGCAATGCCCCTTCCATAATAGGAGACGCCGTGCAACGCCTCCGACCACCACTCGTAGGCGGGGACGCCGAGCCGCGGGATGGCCGGAGCCGAGCTGACAAGCTGAGATATCTTCTCGTCCAGTGTTAGCCTCGATACCAGGTCCTGAACTCTCCGGTGAATCGGCAGAGAAGTCTGGCAGAATCGGAACGATTTGGTCTGCGACTCGGACGAGTCGCATGAGAACGGCGGCTGAGTTGACTCACCGCCGCGGAGGAGGAGGAGGATGAGGAGGAGAAATGCTCCGTAATAATGGAAATGGAGTTTCATTTTGTTAGTGTGGGAAGAGAGAGTGTGGAGGGATGAAAGAATATATGTTGATTTGTAAAAGAAAGCAATGTTACTCCGAGAGAATATTTAATTAATAGATTTGTGAGGGATATAATATTAATATAAATAGTCATATTTTAGGGGACTTCAATAAGAGGTCTAGGATTTGGATGTATTAGTTAATTTGAATTTTTTATTAGAAGGGAGAAATTATTTTTACTCTTATCTTAGAAAATGGATTTAAATAATCGAAATGTGTAATTTTTCCCACATGTTTTTCATTCTTTTGGAAATTATATCTCATCTTTAGTATTCACTTCTATAGTTTTTATTTTTCAAAGATAATTCTTTTGTGTAATTTGTGAAAGATTATTTTTCGTATACTCGTAGAGATTCATGCAAAGAATTTATCTTGAGATTATCTACCCAATTTCTTATTAGTAGAAAATTGTGCATATTAAAGATGGTTTGGAATGCTGTTTTAAGAGGAAAATGTTATGTGTATAGTATATTCTTCTACATATTAATGTTTTGACATCTAAATACTATAACTTGTGCATTTTATGTGTTTTTCGGGCTTATTGGAGCTAAGTTGAGTAGATAGAGTGGATTGGGTCGGAGGAAAATGCAGATCGGACCAGAATCGATCAATTTCCAACAACATTAGATACAATAAAACATAATATCAAATTTTAACTTGTAGTTGAGTATATATTTTTTCCATTTGATACCTAAATTAACAAATGGCTACCCATATTTTATGAATTTTTCCAATTGCTATTCAAATTCAATTTTTGACATATTTTCTAATAAAAAAAGTCGTTTTCTTTGACATATTTTCTAATAAAAAAAGTCGTTGAAAAACTCTAAAATGCACTTGACCTTCAAGCATTTGTCAAAA